>JAPVLO010000079.1:0-1200000 GCA_027257055.1 Cephalopachus bancanus | reverse complement strand
CTTCTCCATAACTAGATGAATGCTCAAAATTCACCTTCCTCCCAGTAGCCCTCCTTAAGCCATTCACTCAAGACTGATCACTCCCCATGACATGTCCCGCCAGATTAAGAAGCAAGTTTCATACTTTTATTCTAACCTTAGCCTTTTTTTTTTAATTAGGGTCTTACTCATCACCCAGGCTGAAGTGCAGTGGCACGATCATGGCCCACTACAGCCATAACTTCTTGGGCTCAGGTGATCCTCTCACCTCAGCTTCCCAAGTAGCTAGGACTATAGGCATATGCCACCATACCTAGCTAAATTTTTTGATTTTTTTCTAGAGATAAGATCTAGGCTTGTTGTTGCCTAGGCTGGTCTTGAACTCCTGGCCTCAAGTAATCCCCCTGCTTTGGCCTCCCAAAATGCTGAGATTCCAGGCATGACCCACCATGCCCAGTTACCGTTAGACTTCCTGAGATTTTTATTTTCTTTGGAACATATGTATGTTCTAGCTCCCTGATTAGAGCTCAGGAATCCTAAGAGCATAGGCTTCTATATCCTCTGACATCTCCTTGCCAATGCACTGCAACAGGTGCGATCATGTTAAAGGCAAAAGGGAGAGGACACAAGCCCATCTGCTCTTTACTTCAGATTTAATTTGGGGACAATTATATGAGTCACCAGAGAATGTGGGGGGACCCCAAAAAAGGGAATTATTTTTTGGAGGACAAACCCCTTGCAGTACAGGCTTTCCTTGCTAGATAAGTGTTCTAGAACCCATTGGCATCAATATGCCAACTAGCATTTTGTGAGAGGTTGTGTTTGGCTTCAGTGAATTATTACTTTTTTTTTTGGAGAGTCTTTCAATGCGTTTGCCCATTTCATGATAGGAGATTTACCAGCACACCTGCCCTTAACACCCTGAATGTTCAGCCGTTTTTAACCAAAACACAGCATGACCCCCAGGCTCCACCCATCCTATTCACTTGATTTCACACTGAACGACTTCTTTTTGTTTCCCTGGATGAAAAAAGTCCTCAAAGAGAAACGTTTTGTGATGTGGAAGAGGTGAAACAAAAAATGGCAGAAGCACTAAAATTGATGATTCAAAAAAGGCATCAAAATTGATGAGTTCAAAAATGGTTTTGAGCAGTGGAAAAAGCGTCTCAATAGGTGTATTGCATCAAACGAAGAATACTTTGAAAATGACGAGTTTAAATGTGTGAGAGTAAGTTCACGATTTTTTATAAATAAATTTCCATTTTGGGGGTTACTCTCATATACTTTTCTAGAAATGTGATTGATTGATTGATTGATTGATTTAGACAGTTCACAAGGCACAGAATCCTAAGATAACTAAAGTGTTAGAAACCCCAACCAAACTTAGAACCAAATAAAGATCATCATCTTTGGAAAGACCATATGTCAATTTAGGACATAAGATTCTCTACTCCAGAATTATTTTTTAGATAACTTTGCAGAAAATGTAGCATTCTCCAGATTCCAACTACAATATCCAGGTACTTAGCAATCTATATATTTTCCCCTTCAATTCCCTAGGATAGAGTCAGTCTACTCCAGAGGACATGTAGGTCCTTCATTTTCTTGGGAAAATTCACTCTTTAATCTCAGAGGTTGCCAGAATCTACTGGACATGAAGAAACAGACACTGAGATAGCCAGCCAGCCCACCAATCTCACCAAATCAAACTCCTGCTGCCACCACCTACCAGTGGGAAACCTAGTAGAAGGGTTTGATATCTGTCAGGAACTCTCAGCAGATGCTTTTTCTTTTGGAGGACATGTCTGAACCTCTGGGAGGCAGATATTTATGTTCCCATAATAGTTTACAATAGTTCTGTTACAGCATATTATACTATGGTATAGATAGTTTAGCTGCAGGGTATTGCAAATACGGTCATCCACTGCCAGCTACCTGTTAAGCACCATACATGAGCAGAAGATGGTGAATCACAGTGAACAGGTACAAGGCACCCCTGACTCAAGGAGCTTGGACCTTGCCGAGAAGCCAGATGTTGTTTAGGTGGCCACAGTGGAATGAATGTTATAGAAGAAAGACACAGGTGCTACGGGCACATGGAATAGAGAGAAAGAGGGGGAAAAAACTGTTATGAGGAGGGAATCAGGAAGATCACCTAGAGTATATGATCCTTAAATTAAGACTTAGAATGTAATCAAAGGAGGTGGGAAGGCTGGGTGCAGTGCCTCAAGCCTGTAATCCCAGCACTTTGGGAGGCCGAGGTGGGGGGATTGCCTGAGCCCTCGGGTTCAAGAACAGCCTGGACAACTTGGCGAGACCACATCTCTCCTATAAATCAAAAATTAGCTGGGCATGGTCGTGTGTGCCTGTAGTTCTGGCAACTCGGAAGGCTGAGGCTGATGGATTGCTGGAACCCAGCAGGTCGACGCTGGGATGGCCGTGAGTGTGCCACTGCAATCCAGCCTTGGCGACAGAGTGAGACTCCAACTCAACAAAAAAAAGGAGGCAGGAGGGAGCGAATGTTAGAAACAGGAAACAGCATCATCAAAGACCAGAGGCTAGAGAGAGAAAGGCAGCAGAAGGAATAGAGCTTGGGAGGCAAGTGTGTATATAGGAGAGCATGAGGAAAATATGGTAAAGACGAGGTAGGAAAGGTAATAACAACATCACAGTCTTACCATGTTCCTGACATGATTCTAGGTGCTTTACTTGTCTCATCTCATGGAGACAATGTCCTTAGAAATTCTTATCATCCCCGTAATACTAATGAAGAAACTGGGAGCCCAGGAAGGTTACATCTCTTACCCATAACCCCACTGCATGAAGTGGCAGGGTCAGGATTTAAACTCATGCTGCCTGAACACAGATGCATCGACCTCCATGACCCTTATGGAGGAACACACAGGGCAGGACCTTGTGGGATTTTCTCCTGAGAGGAATGAGAAGGAATTGAAGAGCTGTGAGCTAAGTGGCATGATTATTCTTGGGCCTTAAAAAAATAAAATCACTCAGGCTGCAGTCTTAAGATTGAATTGGAAGAAGACAAAAATAGTTCAGGGAGACTATGAAGAAGCCTATTGTTGCTATTCTAAGGAGAGATGACAGTGGCTCAGACCAGGCAGAAGCAATGGTCGTGGAGCAAAGTAGACAGGCCAAAAAGATGTTCAGGCATCCAGGTGGTAGAAACGTCAGGGCCAACTGATTCACCAGATGTCACTAGAAGGCAGGAATGACCTCTCAGCTACATATTCTCGTACATCTTACTTAAAACTTCCAGCAATTCTATGTGATTATCTCATTTCAAAGTCAGAGAGCTGTAAATGGTGAAGATAGGGTTTGAACTCAGAATTTGTAATTTTTATATATAGGTCTATCTTTCTTGCTGTTTGAGGTCTGGGCCCATAGCTTAGTCACCTTGTATTCCCAGCCCATGGGACTCATAGCTGACACATGACTGGGGCTCAATCAGTTGTTGAATCAATAAACAGAAGGAAAGGAGTGTATGACTCCAGCTTCGCCCTGACATTGGCTCTTATGATGTCACCACACAGCGGGAAATTCTCACTGTCCTCAACACTATCAGTCCTCCATGCCTACTAAACAGAGAGATTCTCCCAATAGTGCTGACATCACTTTTCCTTATCTACTTTTCAGGCTTCAGCTAGTGGCAGCTGCCCTGGCCCTCTCTCGCCTGACCATCCAGAATCCTATGCCTGTACTTTATAGTCTCAGCAGTCTCTAAGGTTTAAAAAAAAAAAAAATCAAGCCAAATTAAACTGGGCAGTTCTGGTATTTAAGTTTCTCCAAAGTCTTAATAAATTTTACAAATATTTAACAAGCAAATTAATTTATGTAAAGATCTGTACATATTTGATAAACTTGAACTAATTTAATAAATCCTGTCTTGTTTTAATAAATGCTGGATTAGGATTGGACTTCCTACAAACAGTAAATACATAAAGAAAATATTTGTGGTGTGTGAATATATATATTTTACCTGCCTTTTCAAAGATCAAGAAAAGATTATCTTTGCTAAAAGGACTTGAAACCACTGCGTTGTGTGTATGTGTGGTGTGTGTGTGTCTACTGGGAAGAAGAGAGGAGAGTGAACTAATGCGTGTTCAGACTACCAAGCTGGTGATGACTTCATGGACAAGATGGCATGCCAGAAAGAGCACCAAGAGTTCACACTATGTGAGACTTCCAGAGTAGAGGAAGCACAAGGGCAAGAGCCAGAGGATCCAGGATACCTGCACTCTCTTTTTATAAATGACAAATACCACTGCCACTCATTTGTTCTTCCTGCACTGCCTCCTAAGTTATCTGACCAATAAAACCCCATCACAAAAATCCTACTCAGTTTCTAAGCTTAGCTCAGGCATCTATTCTTGTATGAAATCCTCCTAAGCCTCTTCTCCAACTCCAGGCAGAGTTGCCACTTGCTAACCTAGACTCTGGTAGTGCTCCATGACTACCTACAGGATAGCACTTGTTCTGTTATTTTGTAGTTGGTGGTATGTAAGTCTGTGTCCCTCACTGCACTGTGAGTTCCTTCATGGTGCTATCAGTAGCAAACTGCATTCTTTCAACAAATAGTTACTGTGCAGCAGTATGTGTTAGGTGATATGCTCGATAATGATGATACAGTGGAGAAAAAAAATGATGGCCATACAGTTCTTACCTGTGTAAAGCTTACAGTCTAGCTGGGTATAGCAGACACTCTTGGTGTCCCAATAATCTTTCCATTTGTCTCCAAAGAAAGGATTGGGGGTGGTGTATTAGGGGTGGCTTAGCACATTCAAGGCAAGCAGAAGTGTCACAGAATTACTGCCTCCAAAAGCAGCTCTCAATCAAGGATGGATGGAGAGGGTTGGTAGATAAATCCCACAGCTTCCTCACTCCATGGCTGGAAGAATGCTGAGCACGTTCCACACTGTTATTTAGAGTTCTTCAGCAGGATTGAGCTCTAGTTGCCCAAAACAGTAACTGGCTTTAAATTATTCCCTTAATGGACTTTCTTACCTTTCCCATGGCACTTCTCCATATGCTACTAAAGTTCCCTGGGATCATTTCTGCAGAAAAACTATTTCCAATGAATCCTTTCTCCAGGGTCTGCTTCTGAGGAAACCTAAACCAAGATACTGGAGGACAGATAATGTAAGAAGTTATATGATCCCCATCTCCTAGTATCCATACCCTTGTGTTATCCTAATCCCATTGATGTGGATTGATTGACTTATTTCTAATGAACAGACTATATGTGGTAGGGTGTCACCCCCAAGATTAGGCTATGAAAAGACAGTGCCTTACATCTTGGGTGTTCTCTCTCTCTCTCTCTCTCTCTCTGTCTCTCTCCCTCACACCTTCTCTGGGGAAAGCCTGTTGCCATGTTATAAAACAACTATGTGGAGAAGTCCACGTGGCAAGGAACGGAGACTTGCCAACAACACATAAATGAACTTAGAAACAGATCTTCTGAGGCCTTCAGACAGCCAAGTGAGTCAACTTGAAAAATTATCCTTCCGCAGTTGAGCCTTGAGGTGACTATAGCCCCAGTCAACACCTTGATTCAAATGTAGTGGAAGATGTTGAACCAGAACCACCTGACTGAGCAGCACCTAGATTTTTAACCCATGGGAGATAATAAATGTTTGCTGTTTTTATTAGGTTAAATGTGGATAACTTGTTATGCAGTGATAAGTAACTATTACAAGCGATATGACAGAATTCCAGAAAGATGATGATATATTATGAGCTGCTTCCTTCTTAATTCTCTCTCTGAGGCAATTCAGTTGGTATAAAAAAAACTCACATTACTGAAAAATAAGTAGGGGTCTTATCTACATATCTGAACATTTGGATTCCTCTGAAGACAGCATCCTAAGAATGAGAAGGAAAACTTGATACTGACCTATCCCCTCTGCACTAGAAGGGACACTTCTTTGATGTCAGCTTTCTAGAGCTCCTGCCAACATCCTCACCACACCAAAGGAAAGCCTTAGACTTTGTCTAGGTAGCAATTATAGAAAAAGGGACTACTCAATGCAAAGAAGTTCCCAAGGCCACCTACCTTCCCTATGGGACTTCATTTAAAATCATAACTCCACAGCTGCCTTCTCATCAGGAGTCACTTTTCAATGCTAGGAGCTGCACTCAGTGTAAGCACAATTGCTACAGTGATGCTGACAGGGACCAGAAGAAGATGCCACAACTGCCCAGGGTCCTCTCCCAGCCTGATATTTTTCCAATAGCCAGCAACTTATGTAAAATTTTTTGAAAAATACAAATTACCAAAGCTCACTCAAGAAGAAATACAGCTTACATACATTGCAGGAAATGAAAAATTTAAAACCATTTGAAAAATTTGGCAGCTTCTTACAAAGTTAAATATACACATACTATATGACCCATCAATTCCAAAATTTTGTGCATAAATTTTCAGAACATATTTATTCATTATGTCTAAAACATTGGCGGCATATCCATCAACTGGTGAATAAATACGTGTTGTATCATTAAAAAGGAATATTATTCAGTTATAAAAAGCAGTAAAATATTGACACCTGAAACAACATGAATGAATTTCTGAAGCATTATGCTAAATAAAAGATATCAGACAACCAAGAGTAAAGGATAAATGACTGCATTCACATGAACTTCTAAAAAAGGCAAAACTAAAGTAACAGAAAACAGAAGAGTAATTTGCAAGAAGGGCTTGACTACAGCTAGGCAAAAGGAAACTTTCTGGGGTTATATATTCTATATGATGATGTGATAAAGGTCACACAACAGTATAATTTGTCAAATCTTGGTGAAATGTACACTTAAAAGTGGTGAATTTTATTATATATAAATTATCCCACAACAAAACTTATTTTTTAAAATAGCAGTAGGTTTCATTTTTTGAAGAGTCAAGACAAACTAAGGATAGAAAGAGTTATTAGAATTTTTTAATCTCAAAAATAATAACTCAATAAAGGAATTGAATAGTAGAATACATTTAAATGTAAACCGATTTGTAATCTCAAGATTACTTTAAGAAATTCTCCCAAAATACGGGGCAAAAAGACAAAGTATTAAGATTTAAGACAGGAATGGGAGGAATCATAATGATAGAACCCAGGAACTGACATCAATTTTAAAAGAGGATATGATATTTAAGGAAAAAAGTATCAATATGGAAATAAGAATTCATATCTTTATGAGGTCCAAAAAGGAAATTAAATAAATAAAATTATTGTTAAATTTTATCTAAGTGGACAAAAAATTTTTTTTTTTTTTGAGTTGGAATCTCACTCTGTTGCCCAGACTGGAGTGCAGTGGCCGCTCCCGGCCACTGCACCCTCTCCTGGGCTCCGGCGATCCTTCTGCCTCAGCCTTCCAAGTAGCCGGAATTACAGGCATGCGCTACCATGCCCGGCTGATTTTCTGATTTATTGTAGAGATGAGGTCTTGCTGCCCAGGCGGGTCTCGAACCCGTGGGCTCAGGCAATCCATTCACCTCAGCCTCCCAAAGGCGCGGGATTACAGGCTGAGCCACTGAGCCCAGCTGACAAAAATTTTAACGCATGAAATTAATAAAGAGATACACGTTTTAAATATTTATTAAAACTGTAAAAATGCTCACTAGTAGAATACAATTTAGATGCTAAAATAGCAATACTTTGTGAAGGGGTGGAAAGAACCAACAACAAAGAGATTTCATTCCAGCAAAAGTTAGAAAGAAGGAAACTAAAGCACATAATAGACAGAAGAGGAACAATGAAAGACAAGAGCAACGCCAGACAAAACACTTTTTTCAAAAGAATAGAAGTCAGTGGGTTATTAAAAGACAAAGATTCTCAAGTTAGGTTGAAAACCATGGCCAAAGCTAAATATAAACTCTTTACAAAAGATATATTTTAAATGGCACAAAAACAAAATGCTGAAAATAAAGAATGGGACTGCAATTTTTTTACATTTAAAACTTTGTTCTCTACTTCAAACATAGAATATAATAGGTTTAATTAAGTTTCAAAAGGCTTATACACAAAACGAATAAGCAACACCATGGGTCAAAATGGGAGGCGGAGAATCTCTGCAAAGGCAGAGAAAAGAGAGTAAAAACAACAAAACCAAATTTTATATTTTACCAAACCAAGAAAAGCATCAAAAAGAGAGAAAATAAATGGTAAGCAGAAAAATAAAGCAATATGATAGATATGATCTATAATTTATATACAATCATATTAAATTTAAATGGATTAAATTAGTATATTAAAAGACAGAGACCTCAGACTGGATTTCCAAAATTAACAACAACAAAAGTTCTTTATTAATCTGCTTAAGAGACCTGGACTCAAACTAAACTATCATTTTTTGAAAAAATAAGAGCCACAAAAAAGATATGCTAGACAAATACCAACCAAAATAAAGCTGATTCAGCATTAACATCATCAGTTGAAATGGACTATTAGGTGAAAAACCTAAACAGAACTAGTAAGGAACACCAACATATTGAAAAAGGAACAATACATCAATTAGATATAACAGTCATGGTTCCGGAATAAAGGATCCAAGACTCATGAAACTGGCCCTGATTCACCTTTAAAAATTTGTATTTGAGAATGACACTTCATTCTGGCATTCAGTGTCTATTTTATATTGCTGTATCAACTGAAAATTCAATGTAAATATCTCATTACAATGCAAAGAACTTTGTCTCCATCTAGATTTTCCTTTCTTTCCATGGAACATTTACAATTCACTGCATTCCAGACAATGGCTTCAAAAAATTGACATCACATAAACCAGTGTTACCATTTTCAGGAGCAGAATATTTTATACAATTTGTTTAAGGGAAAATAGAGTAAGAGCTTCCCACTCATTGTATTATATGAGACTAACATAGCCTTGATAATGCAAGCAAGAAAAAACAAAACAAAAAAAATAAATGTAATGAGATATAGACTTACCTCACAAATGAACATAGAGAAGAAACCAAACATAAAATTTGGCAAGTTGAATTCATCAGTCTGTAAAAATACAACATTGTCAAAGAAGGATTTATCTCATAAATGCAAGAATGATTTAATATCAGACCCTTTCAACATAGTACCCCATATTAACTGTATGATGAAGAAAAATACATATGTTTATCTTGATATATACAGAATATGAATTTAATAACATGAAACATCATTCATGAAAGACTCTTATCTAGCTAGAAATAGAATGAAATGCCCTTAACCTGATAAGAACATATCTGCCCAAAAAAGCTACTTATTATATAATATTGAGTAGAATGAGAGAGGATGAGGATCTCTTTTTCTTGGCTTTAATGAAAAAGTATCTAAACTTTTGCCTCAAAGTTTAACCATTAAATGTGATATGTGCTATAATTTTGGTCATATGTCCTTTATAAGATCAAGAAAATTCCCTCAGCTGGGCTTGGTGGCTCAGCCTGTAATCCCGCGCCTTTGGGAGGCTGAGGTGAGTGGATTGCCTGAGCCCGCGGGTTCGAGACCCGCCTGGGCAGCGAGACCTCATCTCTACAATAAATTAAAAAAAAAAATCAGCCGGGCGTGGTAGCGCATGCCTGTAATTCCGGCTACTCGGAAGGCTGAGGCGGAAGGATCGCCGGAGCCCAGCAGGTTGAGGCTGCGGTGGCCGGGAGTGGCCACTGCACTCCAGTCTGGGCGACAGAGTGAGACTCCAACTCCAAAAAAAAAAAAAAAAGAAAATTCCCTCTATCCCTCATTTATAGTTTTCATGCTGATATTCAGTCTTAGCCAAAGCAATAAGATAAGAATGAAACAAAATTGTCATTGTTTGCAGACAAACTATTAGGACTGATAGGAAATACGCCAAGATTGCTAGACATATAATAAGCACATATAAAATCAATAGTATTTAAATACAAGTGATAACCAATAAGAAAATATAATAGAAAACAAGATAGAATTTACAGTTGCTACAAAAGTATACAATATCTCAACAAAAGATCACTATAAAAGTGAATCTACCAAGCTCCATGTAAAACTTTATGGGGGAAAATGGACAAAATATTATCAAAGATCATAAAAAGAAAACCTGAATAAATGGTGAGATAGATCATGATCATGGACAAAAAACCCCAAACCATAAAATGTTCCTTTTCAAATTACTACCTAAATTAAATGTATTTCCAATCAAAATGCCAATAGAATGTTTCCTGGAAATTTAAACAATATTCTAAAATTTATACGGGAAAACAAATATCCACAATATAAAAGATACTTCAGAAAAAGAACAAGAAAGAAGATTTGCTCTATGAAAAAAATCAAGATTCTTTATGAGGTGGTTGTTTAACAACAACAACAAAAAAAGCAGTATGTTATTGGCAGAAAAGATAGACAAAACAATGGAACAAATTAGAAGCACCAGAATCATACCCAATATATAGGGTATCACTGTATAAAAGAGAGGAGGCATAAAAATTAGCAGAGAAATAATGAACTATCCATTAGGTGATATTGGAACAATAGAATTTCCTTATTTTAAAAAAATTCTATCTCCCATAATATACATAAAAATTGGAGTTAAATACTTAAGTGTAAAGAAATAAATTTTTATAATTTTAGAATAAAGTTTTAATTTTTATTCTAAAATAAAAATGTCCTTGTGAATTCATTTTGTTTTAATTGGATATGACATCTATTTTTATTGGTAAATATTTATGTTGTAGTGTTTCATATATTTTTGTTTCATAGTTTTAACTTCATCTCTGAAACAAAAAAAACTCATTTTCAGAATACATTCATAACTCCTATAAATCAATAGAAATAAACACCAAAATAAAAAATGGGCAAAGGATATGAACAGGCAATTAACAAATAAGAAAATGACCAATGAGTACTAAAAGTATTTTGCCGCCGGGCTTGTTGGCTCAGCCTGTAATCCGCACCTTTGGGAGGCTGAGGTGAGTGGATTGCCTGAGCCCGCAGGTTCGAGACCCGCCTGGGCAGGCAAGACCTCATCTCTACAATAAAATCAAAAAATAAGCCGGGCATGGTAGCCCATGCCTGTAATTCCGGCTACTCAGAAGGCTGAGGCGGAAGGATCACCGGAGCCCAGCAGGTCGAAGCTGCAGTGGCCGGGAGCGGCCACTGCACTCCAGTCTGGGTGACAGAGTGAGACTCCAACTCAAAAAAAAAAAATATTTTGCCTTTAAAGAAATCAATGAGATGCAGTTTATAAAAACAAACAAACAAAATAAAAACACAACAAAATGCCAGCTTTCATCCTTTACACTGACCAAAATTTAAAAGACTCACCACATCAATTATTGGTAAGAGTATGGAAAAAAATAGACGTTTCACACACCACTTGTGTAAAGTGACACAACCATGTTAAAAAGAAATTTGACAATACTTATTAACACAGATAAAAAGAACCTGCATATCCTGTAACTCAGAAGTTCCATTTCTAGTTTCACATAGTAGATTCTCTGAAATCTTTAATACAGTAAATTCATCTACTGTCTGAAACTAATACAATGAGATACTGAAGCTTAGTTTATAAGAACAAAAATATTAGAAATAATTAAAATCCCAATATAAGGGAATGGACATAAAATGCATGATATATTCATATGATAGAATACATCAGCTAAAAAAAAGTAAATCAATATGTATTAACATGCATTTAAAAATGATAAGATAGACAAGTGGGACCTCATCAAACTGACAAGCTTCTACAAAGCCAAAGAAACCATTGAGAGAGCAGTATGACAGCTCACAGACTGGGAAAAAATATTTGCCAACTGTATGTCTGACAAAGGCCTAACATCTAGGATCTACAAGGAACTCAAACGTGCCGAAAAGAAAAAAACAAATAGCCCCATTACAAAGTGGGCAAAAGAGATGAATAGACATTTCTCAAAATAAGACATACGAGTAGCTAACAAATACATGAAAAAATGCTCAGCCTCACTAGTCATCAAAGAAATGCAAATTAAAACTACTCTGAGATACCACCTGGCTCCAGTCAGGGTGGCCATCATCAATAACGCAAAAAACAACAGATGCTGGAAAGGATGTGGCAGAAAGGGAACACTTCTACACTGTTGGTGGGTGTGTAGACTAGTACAGCCTCTGTGGAAAACAGTGTGGCAATTCCTAAAAGATCTAAAAATCGACCTTCTATATGACCCCACAATCCCCCTACTGGGAATATACCCAGAAGAACTCAAACCACTCTATAAAAGAGATACTTGTCACAGCATTGTTCACATTAGCAAGAATATAGAACCAACCATGCTTCCCATCAAAAGAGGGCTGGATTTTTTTTTTAATGTGATACATATACACGATGGAATATTACTCAGCCATAAAGAAGAACAAAATCATGAACTCCACAGCAACCTGGATGGACTTAGAGTCTATAATACTGAGAAATATTTCACAGAAACAAAGAACTGAGTATCACATGTTCTCACTCATAAGCAAACCTTGAACAATTATCATAATACTACAAGAAAAAGATTGGCAATAGCAGGAAACTGCTGGGAGGGGAGTGGGAAAGTGGAATTGGCAGTAGTGGGAATCTGCCTGGGGAAGGTGGGGGAACACCTCATCAACAAGGGTACCTGCATAATGAACATTTGTATTCCTAACCCTGAATTGTACCCCACATCTTTAAAATAAAAAAATTAAAAGATTTTTTAAAAATCTTTTTAAAAACCTAGATTGAGTGTAAAATGTAATACATAGTATAAGATCTTTAAACTCATTTTAAATGCACAAAATTATGTATTATTAATGAACACAAAATATAAAAATATGTAAAATAAGTCAATATTAATAGTCTAGGCGAATACACACCGAATTCATGATATTGTTCTCTCTGAGGAGTAAAGGAAGGGAATTGGACTAGGGAAGAAAATACAAGAGATTTAGACTTCATCTATGATGTTTTATTTTTTAAAAAATAAATCTGCTACAGACTAGGGGAAATATTTGCAAAATATATAACTGGTAAAGGATTGTCATTCAAAATATACAAAGAACTCTGAAAGCTAAATGATAAAAAAAAATTAATGGACAAAAGATCTGAACAGACACCTGCAAAGAAGATATAAAAATGGTAAATAAGCATATGAAAAAGATGTTTAACATCATACATCATTAGGGAGCTGTAAGTTAAAACGATGAGCTACTACTACACAACTATTAGAATGGCCAAAATCCAAAACACTGACAACACCAAATACTGGTAAAGATGTGGAACAACAGGAACACTCATTACTTGCTTATGGGAATGCAAATGATACAGTCAGCCACTGTGGAAGATATTTTGACAGTTTCTTACAAAACTAAACATATTACCATATCATCTAGCTAGTGTGCTCTTTGGCATTTACCCAAATGAGTTTAAAAACTTATATTCACATAAAAACCAGCATAAGGATATTTATAGCAGCTTAGTTACAATTGCCAAAACTTGGAAGCAACCAAGATGTCCTATGGTAGGTGAATGGATAAATAAACTGTGGTACATCCAGACAATGGGATATTATTCAGCATTAAAAAGAAATGAGCTAGCAAATCATAAAAAAAATGGAGGAAACTTAAACGAATATAACTAAGTGAAAGAAGCCAATCTGAAAATACTTTATACAGTTTGATTCCAACTATTATGGTATTCTGGAAAGGGCAAAACTAGGGAGACAATAAAAAAGGTCAGTGGTTGTCAGGGGTTAGGTAGAAAGGGATGAATAGGCAATGCACAGAGGATTTTTAAGATTGTGACACTACTCTTTGTCATGCTATAATGATGGATACATATCAAGAGACATTTGTCCTAACCTATAGAATGTACAACACCAGGAGTTAACTTAATGTAAACTATAGACTTCAGATGATAAAACTGCATCAATGTTAGTCCATTGTCTGCAGTACATGTACATACTGTTGTGGGATGTGAATAATGGGGGAGGTTATGCTTCTAGAGGGATATCTTTGTACCTTCCAATCAATTTTGCTATAGACCTAAAATTGTCTTTTTAAGAAGTGTATTAATTTTTAAAAATTGGAAGTATATACAAAAAATGTTAACATTTTTGCTCATTTCAATGGTGAGTATCTCAGTTTTATTATGTTATTTTTTTGTGGTTTTCATTTACTTATTTTTAATTTTCAAATAAAACACTATAAAGAAAAAAGATCAGAAGTATACATCAGCAGAAATGGAAAAAGAAATATATGTCAACAACTATAAATCTTTTAAAAAGGTAAATATTTATAGTGCTAAAAGGTACAATTTGCAAAGAAAATATAGCCATCATAAACACACTTCTAAAAGTCAGATAAATATATAAAGTAAAATCTATTTAAAATGTTAGGAAACACTAAGAAAACCACCATAATAGTGGGAGATTTTAACCTGCCTTTCAAAAAAATCAATAGATGAAATAGATAAAAAATAAATAAGGATATAACAGATTTGAAGATCACCATTGCAAGACTGACTTAATAAATAGGTTTTGAACCTTGTAATATAAAAAACTATGCTTTTCAAATATCCTTGAAACATTTATTAAATTGACTATATATTATGCCATAAATAAAACTTAAAATACCTTGAAAAATAGAAATACGAACCGCGTGTATCCTGGCCCAGCATTAAATCACATTAGGAACAGGTGATGATTCCTAGAGAGGGACCCCTCTTGTCAAATTCAGCACCACAAAGTCTCTCAGCACAACACTGGGATCTTACCTCCGGGTGAGGGAAAGCTCTCACTACCGCTCCTATGGGATTGCCAAAGATGCCTAGAGGAATTGTGTTCCTCTTTGGAAACTGTATTTCCTGAGGAGGAATAAGAAACAGAGTTGAATGTAGAAAAACCACAACCTGGATTCTTCTTGACCTATTTTACATGAGTCCTAAACCCTCTCTTTTAGAACAAACTGCAATGATTCTCTGTAAATCCTTTGCTGGTTAAATTCCCCTTCAGATTAGTTGGACTTGGTGGAGTGAAAGTAACAAACAGGAAAAGAACGCAGGGGTGACAGTTAGAGGGGAGTGGAGGGAAAGGAACGGGTCAGTCTCAAACGCCAAAAGAAGTCCTATCTGCAAAGCCAGTTCCTCCAGCCTCTCAGAAGAGGTTTCTCTGTGACTGATTTAATGAGTGTGAGTGAGGCTGACTCGCCATTATGAGCAGTGCATGTCAGGTTTCTATGGCCATGCATGAAACGGCTGAGCAGACCAGTTCTGCACCCTCCCCATAAAACTGAGTCAGAAATAAATGGAAAGATTTATAAAGGGGAGGTGCAATTCTTCAGCTACATTGGTTTAAAGATGGTGAAATAAATGAGTTAAACCATTCACTCAGAGTGTTTCATGAAGCAGATCTAATGTGCAGTTTTGTGACCTGACATGACTTTAACTCCTCAGTAAATCAAAATGCTTAACAAATATTAAGATGGCGAAGATTACCTGTGTGGGACAGATTTGGTCTTTTATCCACTACCATTTAGGAAAACAAGGGCTCCAGAGGAAAGCAGACAGCATATCATGTGATCAAGGAAGAGGCCAAGCCCCAACCAGAGCCTCCCAGTGAACACTGGTCTCTTCAGTCCTCCAAGAAGGATGCCTGAGATTTACAACCAGGGAAGTTTCCAAATAATGAGGTCTACCCCTCTGCTGGGTGTTTCTCTGAGAGCCTCTCTTTAGCTCCTGACATCCCTCAAAACAGACCAGTCAGACCCCCAGCACCAGCCACCACGGGACCCAGATATGAGGTACCCAGTGGCCCTATTCAGGGAAATGATGTGGATGTCACCCAGGCCACCCTACATTAACAGGGAATGTGCCTGTGTGGGAGAAGAGTCCCCTAAGTGAACAGTTGCAAGAGATTGGCTTAGGAGATCTCACGTTTTCAAACCGTTCCATCTGTGGAGAGTAAACTAGTAAACGGCAAAAGCCAGAGGCCTCACCCTTTTTCCTTCATATACAGGAAAGCCAATGCAGGAGGCTAGAAATGATCGTTTACCCATGAAATAGCTGGAGCCTCCAAACTCTGAATCTGGAAAGACTTAGCAGTCATCTAGTCTTGGAGACTCAAACGTGACCCATGGAACCCTGAACCTTCATGGCCCTGTGGACCTCAGGAACCTTTAAAGGGACTGAGGGAGAGGCAGGAGGAGGTGTTTGGCAGGGCTCCTTGCTGGTTCTAGCAAAGCAGCTCTACCGGCGCGTTACTTTTCCACTGAAATCTCACATGAGCCTTCACAGAAAAAGAAAGGCAATTCCTGCTTAGTTTGCAGATGACAAAACTGAGGTCCGGAGCAGAGAAGAGCAGGGCATAGTGGGTAAGCCCCTCTTAGTAAATATGCCTTTGAAAAGGCAGACGAACAAAGAAAACTCCAGATTCTGGATCCCCAAGGAAGACTGGTAACTAAATTTGGAAAACTGGACCAAAATTTGTGAGTGAGGAAATGGGACCCCTGGCAGAAATCCTCTCCAAGTCAAAGACACCACAAGCCTACCTTGCAGGTCCCAAGAATACAGAGGTAAGAAGGCTGTCTTAAGACATGGCCCTGTACTTCCCCGAGGTATCCACCCCATAAAATGTCCAGGAAAGGTGTCTCTCCCCCAGTCACCCCCCTGCCAGTCAAATGCTTTCAGAGTCAATGCTCACAACATATTCATTGCTCCTCTTCACAGCTTCCAGGAGGCTCCAGTTACGGAAGACATTCTGGGTGATGGGGTTTATAGCCCTCAGCTGTTTCTCAGAGCTCAGGAAAGAACTTTCTTTTGTATCCAAGGGTTTGCCTTGCCTGCGTTTAAAGGAAGAGAATGGGGGAAAGAAAGAAATAAGTTGTGGAGGTGTACACTGAACTTTGTCCTGATATCTAGCAAAAATGACCATTTTTTTAAATTGCTCGAATTTTTGAAGGTATTAGCCTTTGTTATTATTTGCCCAAGTATCTGTAATAGCCTCATTTTATTAGATCCAAAGTTCCTATTTAGACAACAGAGCCTAAGAGCCTCTTCAGAACAAGTAAATAATATGCATTTTTCAATGTAATTTACAGACACAGATATGTATGCGCTCTGCTCAGATTACCAAAAGTACAAAATCACCAAGAAGAAGATTATGCTGTTTAATAATTTCAAAACTAAGTATTTTTGTACTCAAACAGAAATGCCTACTGTGTCCTGGAAAGGTCCCTTCTGCCTGCTTGATAAATTCTATCTCATTTTACCATCTTCCATATGTCATAACTGATGGCTTCAATAAGGCATCTGGGAGAACATCATCTGCAAACCTGCACCATTTTCTTTTTTCTTCTTCTTCGTTAATTTCAGATTCAGGGAGTACACGTGTATTAGTTACATGGATAAATGGTGTAGTGGTGGGGATTGGGTCTCAGGTGGCCCATTCCCCAGACAGTGAACGTTGCAAACTTGCACTACTTTTAAAAATAGAATTTTCCCTACCCTCTCCCACTCCCATAGTCAGCCATATGAAATAACCTTGTGTCCACCCTCAGAAACCACCTTTGGAAAGAAATGAGAACACCAGTTCACCACAAGCTTCAGGTCCCTTCTGCTGGCTGTCTCCAGGCTCAGCTCTCTTTGGGGACTGGGACCCAGGCCAGGGAGAGCCCAGCTCATGACTGACCTTCACCTAGTGCCCCCAGGCAGACTGATAGAGGCAGTTGCTGCACCTACTCTGAGCCTACAGGAACAGCTGGGCTAAAATTAGTCAGAGGCCTGGGGACAGACTGCTTGGAAGGAGAGCGAGGGATAAAGGGGAAGGAGAGACCACAGTCTGGAAGACCGGACTAACTCTTCTTCTTAAGGAGAGAAAGGAAGTGCTGGGTTCTTAGATAGGGGCTGGAGGGAAGCTGCCTCTGAACCTCAGGATAGACCTGGGATCAATGACTCCTTCACTGTCCACTCAGGCAGATCCAGTTCCATGCCTCCTCTAGGAAATACCCTTCCCATTCCTGTCTGCTACATCCTGTCTGTCCAATTCTTCAAACGTCTCCAACCTTTTCTATGGAAACTTCCCTAACTGAATCTGATTGGTTTGGGAAGATTGAGTTTTTTAAGACCCAGTCTAAAATGGTCAAATGGAGCAGAGGATTGAAAGTTTTAAGTGGTATATATACATCCAATGTGGGCTTGTGCACATACCCAAGACTGTTGGACATGGGGGTGAGGGTGGAGGGCATATCTTTTAGGGCTATTTGTCCTACTCCTTTTCCTACAAATCACCTGGGTTTATTTTTCCTCCTAGGAGTTTGATTAAAGCAGAAGTAACGACCCTGTCCACATGTCCCTTACAAGAACTTTATTGCTTTTTAAAATAATTCAAAAACAAGCCAGCAGAAACAAATGCCAATTTGCAGTGACTTCAGCAGACAGTCACAGCTACACAGCTGACGTCTTGGAGGATATATCCCCACTCCATCCCACCCCACCTTGCATAGGCAAGAAAGAAAGTCAGAAACTAGGGTGACAGGAAGTGTCTTTGTTCCTTCTGTGGTTTATTTGGGTCACTTTATGATTAATACAAAATAGAAGGACCTCTGGCCACTATTTTGTGATAGATGATTTTGTACAAAATGCTGGTCTGTGTGTGAGTAATGAATGAGAGAAGGGTGAGGGTGGCTATGGACCTGACCCTGAGCATCAGGAGAAGCTTGGTTGACATTAGCTGTTGCCATTGCCAGACTGACTGGTGTCACCAGTAGACAAGGGAAGCTGATCTTCACCTTTAATTGTAACATTACCCAGCCTGTCTTTGTTCTGTGAATGAGGGTCATTTTCCCTGTTACAAAGGCAGGGTAGATGTCCTATACTGGGCATTTAAACTCTGAAGATATAAAATAAAATAAGGCAGGGTAGATGTCCTATACTGGGCATTTAAACTCTGAAGACATAAAATAAAATACCAACTCAGTTCCCTTATTAAAAGAAAAAAAAAGAAAAGAAAACTTTGATGACATCTCCCAAAAAAGAGTTCACTGGGTGAGGTGTCCCAAAAATATCAGCAGGGACTGCTATGCTGATATCTTGAAGGAGATAACACTCAAGATGTATGAACTCTGATATATTCTCCAAGAAAGCAATCACCAAACTTTAGAGTCACACCTTGGTATAGGACCATAAAACTACTTGTAATTGAATGTGCTTATATTTCTGTGGAATGGAAGGAGTTTTCTTATATATATAAACTTCCATTTTCTCTATTACACTATGTGCTCCCCAGGAGGACTTGTATTAGTTTTTCTATAGGATCCCCACTGCATACCTTCCCTGGATCCCTAAACTGAAAATATCCCATACATGGGTGCTCCAAACAGATTGTCAGCATTTGATGATGGTTGCCAGCTCTTGATCATGGTACAGTTTCCTTTTAACAAAGACATGCACACTCAGAACCAAGTGTTCTAAAAATCAATTGTAGATGAGGACACCCCCTGACAAATATCAAACAGCATTAATTTCCCAGAGCCTCACAGGTTCTACCAGAAGGCCAGAAGGGTCACAATGGCTACTCAATGAGGAAACTCTTCCAGGTGTTTTTCTGTTACCATGGTCCAATGCAATGTCAAGCCGAGAAAAATAAAGGTTAACGTATTCTATTAGTCCCAATTGTCATAAGGATTTTATCTAACAATATGGTTCATTAAATGCTGAATCTAACAATTATGTTCACCATAATAGAAATTATTCAGACAGATATGATCTGAATAGTTGTGATTTATTAATTTAGACACAAATTTAATTAGCAATTGATTTCCATTATGTCTCCTTTCTAACAATAAGTTTGGTGGAAAAGCATCCTAGAAAATAAAAATCAACTAAGAAATATCAGGTAACTCTAAAGGAAGCAACCACTGCACTTTCAGAAAAGCTATTATGGCTTTCCCCCTGAAACAAAAACAAAAATCATTCCAGGCAGCTTGAAGAGGTGGCTATTTTCCTTCCATCTGAGACACCTGCTCCTGACCCACAGGGTAATGACACCCCAGCGAGTTCTCTTGCTGTGCTGGTGCAGACACTCAGAGGAAGAGAGCACCAGTTCTTCTGAATCCATTGGAAACACCCTTCTGGTTTCTGGTCTAAATTGAGAAGGATTGTTGTGACTCCCAACTCTTGTCCCCTGCCCTTACCATCTCCACAAGTTTCTGATATCTCATACTAAAGCTGACGTTTTGCATTTCCTTTTGGTATCGAACACAAAAGAATGGTATCCTTAATACTTTGTTTTTATAAGGCAAAAATGAAATTTTTCTCTCAGTGGTCCTTAAATCAATTTCTTACACCTAACTTCATTTCCACACCAATTAAATCTGGTAGATGAGTAACGATTTTCCCTTTAGGAAAAAGAATCACTTGGTTTCTCGTGGTGCTCAGAGATTTGGGGTAGGAGAATGACAGTGTAGGGAAGATGGGGAAGGTGGAGGGAAGAATTGGACTAGGTCACTTCCTTACCTTCATTCCTCCTTCCCCTGGCCTCATCCTACCTGGTCTCCCCTCTACTGGTTCCATGCCTTAGACTATCAAAGAGCATTAATATTCCTTTAATAAATAAATATATTAATCATAGAAGTGGAGATTTGAGATTCTGGATTTAAATTTTTTCCACTCATATTTTGGTGCCCAGATAGAATCTTCCACTAAAAGAGATCAGGGTTCCTTGGTAGAATGGTTAATTCTGTCTCTGGGGCTGGAAATACACAAGATGAACATGAAACCTCCGCTTTACCAAGCAGTAAGGAAGACTGGTTAAAAGGACTCGGGTGCCAACTTACAGGGACCCCAACTGCAGAAAGTCACAACTTTATTGTTTCACACCAAATACCATATAAATCCATGATTTCCTAATGATACCAAAAAAAATGATCATCACCCACCCTCATCTCAATGGTCACTTTTGAAGAATGAAAGTAAAGCAACTCATTATGCTGAAAACTGGTGCAGAAAGTGGAGGAACCAAGCATTTATCTTCCATTTCTATATGAACTGTACCTCAAAGACAACTAATCATGGATGAGGGGAGGTTTCTCTTTATAGAAGCATTCCAGATGACTGGAATAAAGAAAAAACAGTAAAATCTGAATATTGCCACTTTGTAGTCCTAATAAATAATGAATCTAGGCAATAATCTTTAATGTTTTCTGACATCACAAAAAGAAAGCCAATCAGACATGATGTGCCTCTGGGTGGATGTGCAGAGCCTCATCTATAAAATATCCTTGTGGAAACGTTCAGTTTGGTCAGACTAGATAGAACTAATGACCAGTTTGCAAGATGAACTGGAAGTGGAAGAACGCACTCGTGTGTTCAATGATTTTGCGTGCAGCAAAATCAAGAATGTGGAAAAATTTACAGGACAAATCACCTGCTTTTCTTTTAATGCGTATGTTGCAAGGAAAAACCCCAAACAAAAAGAGGAATGAGAAGCCAATAGTTCAAAAGAGACTCTGAACCATATCAGACTGTGTGAACCTTGTTCACGTCCTTCAAACAAATCATCCTAAGAAGGAACTAGGAATAATCAGGGAAATTTGAACACTACTGGGTATTTAATAATAGTAAGAAATTGTTTGGGTTTCTTGGATTTTTGTTTGAGTTTTCTGGGTCTTTTGTTTGTTTTAAGAGACAGACAGGGTCTCACTCTGTCTTCCAGGTTGGAGTATACAATCATAACTCACTTTAGCCTCAAACTCCTGAGCTTAAGCGATCCTCCTGCCTCATCCTCCCAAGTAGATGGAACTAAAGGTGCCTGTTACCACACTCAACTAATTTGTGTGCTTGTGTGCGTGTGTGTGTGTGTGTGTGTGTGTGTGTGTGTGTGTGTGTGTGTGTGTGTAGAGACAGGGTCTCCCAATGTTGCCAGGCTACTCTCAAACTCCTGGGCTCAGTGATATTCCCGCCTTAGCCTCCCAAAGAGAAATTATTACTTTTAAATGTGATCATGATAATAGTTGTGTTTTTTTAAGTTAAAGAGTGTCTTCCACAGACACACACATTTTCAAAAATTTACTGATGAAATGATATAATTCAGGACCCATATGATGACAAGGCTAGAGTAAGGCAAGTGAGGGGCCAAGGCCATGACATCGAAGGAAGCCTCATTCTCGGGTCCCCAGGTTGTACAGGGGAAGGATCAGCACCTGCAAACCAGGAGCCCTTTGATGTGCACCCCAGGCACCTGGCTTGCTTCACTCTAGACCTGACCCTCATGAGACACCTGGGATAGACTTCAAAATAAAACAATAATGAGGAGGGAAGGGTGGCTGGGGATATAAATGAGAAAAAACATAAAACTTTTTAGAGAAACAAAAATACAGTCTTTTTTAAGATTGTTAAAATTGGTCATGCTATTTTAAAAAAACATTTAATCCAATGATAGCGTTTGAAATAACTTGCAGTACTCACTGTTTTCAGGTTCACTACCACTCAGCATTAAACTGAGAGCTCTTTCATATCAGATCTTATTCAGCTTTGATTGATTGACTCTAAATATGCATCCCATCTCTCTCTGAGCCAGGCTCTGGGCTAGGAGCTGGAGACACAGCCTGGAACAAGACAGTCCCCACCCACACAGCGGTTACAATCTAGTAAAGGAGAAAGACAAAAAGAAGCAAATCAGCATAAAAGGGGGTGGGGGCACTGCTAAGTAAAATCACAAAAGGGGATATATTGTTTGAAGGGGGCTGGGAAAGACTTCTCTGAGGTGGATCTGAGACCTAAAGGAAGAGAGGGAGTCAGCCATGTGAGAGGTGATGGGGAACTCCAGGAAGAGACAGCAGGCATCAAGACCTGGAACCTTCAAGAAAACCTTCAAGAAAACTGGCAAGGCTGGGAAAGATAGCAGCTGAGCCAGTTGGACTATGCGAGTCCCTGTGTGAGTAAGTGAGTATATGGAAAATTTCGTGTATGTGCTGGTGAGCGAGTGGGCTTGTGAGTGGCTGACTGAGTGAGGGCTAGGGAGCTAGTGGCCAGGGCTCTTCTGGTGCAGCAGCTGACGCTGCAGCTGCTGGACTCAGACCCTAGTGATTCCCAGGACGCAGAAGCCAAGCACCATTTTTTTTTAAATCAACAAACCCCTTCCTGGGAAGAAAATGCTGGGAGAGACTGAATAAGTGGGGGCTCGTGAGCAAGTGGCCAGGGCCCTGGTGCAATAGTTGGTGCTGCAGCTTCTCTGCTTGGTCCCTAGCTCTTCCCAGGTTGCAGAAGCTGAGTGTCATTTTTTTTAAAACAGACAAAAGTTTTCCTGTGAAGAAGTGATGGGGAAAGACTACCACCCCAGGCTCTACCTCTCTACTGCAGCAGGAGAGACTGCTGGCTCCAGGCTTTACATCACCACTTCAGCACCTGGCCAGACACAGGCAGCAGGGGCTGCGAAGGAGACCAGAGGAAGAGTCACACCAGAGAGGACAAGAGAAGCAACCCTCTACCATCTTAAAGGCGGGGCAGGAAAGTGCTCTGACTTGCTCACCATGGAGCAACAGACTCAATCTCTGTGACTGGCAGATCAACTACTCAGGGGTTGATCATGACCCAGAGGGAATATCCTGAAAGCACAAACTTTGGAGGGACCTGACAAGTGCTAAGTCCAGGAGCCCCACCCTCTACCCTGATCCAGCTGCAGAAAAAAAGGTGTGGCCAGAAAAAACCAAGGAAGAGCCCCAAAGAGATCAGTTTGGCTGACCCAAACCCCCTCCTCCCCAGCAATCCTCTGAATGTCAGACCCACACAGCTGGGCCACAACTGAGAGGGACAAACCCAGGCAGAGCCTGGTCGTCAGTTGCAATAGGAGAACTCCATTCCAGGATAGGCCTGGCTGGGGCACCCTCCACGAATACATTCCAGGGGAAGAGACAATTCTGCACCTCCCCACCTCCTGGAGGAGATCTCCCTGATCCTACAAGAGTAGGAGGGGAGGGCTGCAGCCCCACACACCTCCATTGCCCCTTCTCCTTCCCTGCTCTGGACATTAGGGAGAGAGGGAAAGAGGTAGGAGCACTGCAGGAGAGATCAGACTAGAGAAACAATTACAGAACCTGCCACAGGAGGGCAGGTGTTTTTTTTTCTTTATTAATTTCTAATTTTAAAAACTTTTTGCCTCTTTGTTTTTTAGTTCATCTATTTTCAAAATATTTTTCCTTTGTGTATGAATGTGTATGTGAGGGTTTGATCTACATCCCCAATTTTTTTTTCTTTTCTTTTTCTGTTTCTTTCTTCTTTTGTTTGTTGTTCATCTTTCAATTTTGCTGTTGTTGGTTTGTTTTTGCTCTTTTGTTCTTCTGTATTATTATTATTATTATTATTTTATTAGTTTAAGGTGTGTGTCAATATGTGTGAGGGTTCGATCTGAATTCCTTTTCCCCCCCAGTCTTTCCCTTTTTCTTCTCCATTCACTTTGTGCTAGGTGTGTGTGTGTGTGTGTGTGTGTGTGTTTAGTTTTCTTAATTTTTTATTGTTGTTGTTGTTGTTGTTTTGTTTGTTTCACTTTGTTGTTATTCCGATTTGTTTCGGGGGAGGTGTGTATGTCTGTGTGTGTGTGCTAAATTGTTTTTACCATTGGTTTCTGCTTTCATTGTTTTGTGTTTTTTTCTTTTTTCTTCTTTCTTTTTTTAATTCTTGCCCATCTTATTTCATTCTGTTTTTCTCTGTGCTCCTCATTACTGTCACCATATCTTGAACTCAGGGAGTACACACATGTACCCATTGTATCGTCATATAGATTGGTTGTGGGGAGTGAGTCTCAGGGAACACATACCACAATCAGTGAACATTGTAATCTGCAAGGAGTTTCTGAATCCTAGCGCCCCATCCCCTACTTTATTTGACTTTCAAAAGACAGCAAGGCTTCCCAACCACAGTCCTATTTCAAAATAGAACCAGAGCTCAGATCAGGGAAGAATAGAGAACTGAACAAACATCAGAAAAGAAAACCTCTCCACTGACACTGATTACAGAACTAAAGAGAAAAACAAGAGATCTGTCACAGATGATGAAAAACCAAAGGAAGACCACAGGTAATTTCAAGTGCAACAAAGAGAAAACTTCTGAAAAATCAGACCCTGGAGCCCAAACAATGGAGGTCACTAACCACGGGCCCCAGAATACAACAGGGATTAAGGAATGAATGGAAAGGGTGAGCAAGACTCAAGAAAGACAAGATGCAACACTGAAAGAACTTGTAACAGAGATTTTGGCAATAAAAATTTCATCCAGGATGATAAGCATGGAAAGCAGAGTTAATCTAGCAGAAGAAAGATGCTCAGAGCTTGAAGACCAGAACATGGAATTAACCTGATCTATAAAAAAAAATAGAAAGAAGACTCAGAAAGAAAGAACAAAGCCTACAAGACATGTGCAATTATATCAAGAGGCAAACCTATGCCTGATTGGTATCCCAGAAGAAGAAAGGGAAATGGAGAACAATTTGGAGCAAGTATTCCAGGAGGTAATCCAAGAAAACTTTCACTGTCTCACCAGAGATGTGACCAGCCAAGCACAAGAGATACAGAGAACCCCCACAAGACATCAAATGAGAAGCCCAACCCCTAGACACATAGCAATTCACCTACACTAAGTAGAAACAAAGGGAAAAATCCTAAAGGCAGCAAAAGAGAAAGGTCAGACTACCTACTGGGGAAAACCATTCACAATAGTAGCAGACTTATCAACAGAAACCCCACAATCAAGAAGGGACTGGAGTCCAATATTCAAAGCCCTCAAAGATAAATTATTTCAACCAAGAATTTTATCCTACTCAGTCAAGCTCAGCTTCATCACTGATGGAGAATTAAATTCCTTCCCAGACATCCAATCTAAGAGATTATGCAGCTTCCAGACCAGTTCTACAGGAGACACTTAAAAAGGCACTAAGTACAAAAGAAAGAAAAAAAAGAATGACCACACACTTCCCAAGGGAACAGCAGAGCACAGAATCAACAGGGAATACAGTGCAACATGAAACTTGAAAACACACACACATCAACCCCAAAACCAAAAGAAAACAAGCAAACAAAGAAAAAGCTTTATAAGAACCCCATGACAGGGATAAACAATCACATTGAAATAATCAGCCTGAATGTGAATGGACTAAATGCACCACTGAAAAGACACAGAATGGTGGACTGGATAAGAAACCATGAGCCAATTATTTGCTGCATCCAGGAAACTCATCTCATGACAAAGGATGCATACAGACTCAAAGTTAAAGGATGGAAAATGAGTTTCCAGCAAAATGGATCACAAAAGAAGGCAGGAGTCATGATCTTAATATCAGACAAAACAACTTTTAAGCTATCAAAAATTTAAAAAGATACAAAAGAACACTACATAATGATAAAAGTTCAATCCATCAACAAGAAATATCCATTCTAAATATATATGCACCCAACACAGGAGCATAAAAGAAACTACTAAGTAAACTAAAAGAAGATACTGATTCTAACACTTTTATAGCAGGGGACTTGAATACCCCACTAACAGACCTAGATAGATAATCAAGGCAAAAAATCAACAAGAAGATCCAGAACCTAAAATTGACACTCAACCAAATGGACTTAATAGATACCTACAGATTATTCCACCCAACAATCACAGAATATATATTCTACTCATCACCACAGGAAACATACTCCAAGATTCATCACATCCTTGGCCATAAATCAAGCATAAACAAATTCAATGAGGTCGAAATATTGCCATGCACCTTCTCAAACCACAATGGAATAAATACCAACACCAACAAAATTTCCCCAAAGCCCACAAAGACAAGGACACTAAACAGCATGATGCTGAACAACTACTGGGTCAACACTGAAATCAAAGCAGAAATGAAAAGAGTCCTGGAAACAAATGAAAATGAAGAAACATCTTACTAAAATCTCTGGATGCCATGAAATCAGTTCTAAGAGGGGAATTTATACATCTACAAGCACACATCAAGAAAATGGAAAGATCACAAATTGAGAGCCTAGCAAATCACCTAAGGGAGCTGGAAAGAGAAGACCACCAAAACTCCAACTTTAGCAGAAGACTCCAAATCATCAAAATAAGACTCCAAATATGGGAGATAGATCACAAAAATATCATAGAAAACATCAACCCCAAAAAAGCTGGTTCTTTGAAAGAATTAACAAGATCAACGGACTCCTAGCCAGAATGACCAAGAAAAAGAGAGAAAAAGGCCAAATAAATAAAATCAGAAATACAAAAGATCAAATCACAACTGACCCTGAAGAAATACAAAAGATAATCAGAGATTACTATATACACATATATGAAAACAAACTTGATAGCCTAAATGAAATGGAGGACTTTCTGACATCACACAACCTTCCCAAATTGAAACAAGAAGACATTGAGACACTAAATAGACCAATAAAAACCCAGGAAATTGACTCTATCATACAAAAACTACCTACAAAAAGAACTCCTGGACTGGATGGCTTTCTAGCAGAATTCTACAAAATGTACAAGGAGCTGATACCAATCCTATTGAATGTATTCCAGGCAATTGAGAAAGATGGAATTCTCCTCAAATTATTTTATGAAGCTAACATCACACTGATATCCAAACCAGGTAAAGATCCAACAAAAAAAGAGAACTACAGACCAATATCCCTGATGAACATAGATGCAAAAATCCTCAACAAGATTCTAGCAAATTAAATCCAAAAACACATCTCAAAAATCATCCACCATGACCAAGTAGACTTCTTCCCCAGGATGCAGGACTGGTTCAACATTCACAATACTATAAATGCAATTAAATATATCAACAGATGTAAAAACAAGAACCACATGATTATATTCATTAGATACATAAAAAGCTTTGATAAAATCCAGCATCCATTCTTGATAAAAACCCTCAAACACCTAGGTATAGAAGGATCATACCTCAAAATAGTAAGTGCCATCTACAATAAACCCACAGCTAATATATTGCTAAATGAACAGAAACTGGAAACATTTCCCCTGAAAACTGGAACAAGACAAGGCTGCCCACTCTCACCCCTCTTGTTCAACATTGTGTTGGAAGTCCTAGCTCAGGCAATTAGACAAAAGAAGGAAATCGGGGATATCTAAATAGGAAAAGCGGAAGTCAAGTTATCCCTCTTTGCTGATGATATGATCCTATACCTTGACAATCCAAGAGAATCTGTCAAAAACCTGCTTGCACTGATAAAGGACTTTGGCAAAGTCTCAGGGTACAAAATAAATGTGCAAAAGACAGTTGCATTCCTGTACAACAACAAGAAGGCAGAGATCCAAATTAAAAAGCACAATCTCATCTACAATAGCCGCGCAAAAAATGAAATACCTCGGCATCTTCCTATCCAGAGAAGTCAAAGACCTTTACAATGAGAACTATAATACATTGCTCAAAGAAATCCAAGAAGACACAAACAAATGGAAAAATACTCCATGCTCATGGATAGGAAGAATCAACATTGTTAAAATGTCCATCCTACCAAAGGCAATCTACAGATTCAATGCCATACCCGTTAAATTACCAACATCATTCTTCTCAGACCTGGAAATGACAATACAGAAATTCATATGGAAACATAAATGACCATGAATAGCCAAAATAATCCTTAACAAAAGAAACAAAGCAGGAGGTATCACAATTCCAGACTTCAGACTTTACTATAAGGCTACTAGTAATCAAAATAGCCCAGTATTTGTATAAGAACAGGCATATAGACCAATGGAACAGGATAGAGATTCCAGAAGCAAAGACTCAATTTCTCAACCAACTCATCTTTGACAAAGTCTCCAACAACAACCACTGGGGAGAGGAGAACCTATTCAGTAGATGGTGCTGGGAAAACTGACTGATCACATGCAGAAGTCTAAAACAAGATCCCTATCTATCACCATACCCAAAAATTAACTCTAAATGAATCAAAGACCTAAATGTAAAATCTAAAACTATAAGAATCTTAGAAAACATAGGAGACACCATTATGGAAATTGGAACTGGCGACCAATTCCTGTTCAGAACCCTAAGTGCCCATATCATAAGAAATAAGATAGACAAGTGGGACTTCATCAAACTGATGGGTTTCTGCAAAGCAAAAGAAACCATCAAGAGAGCAGGGAGACAGCCCACAGAATGGGAAAAATATTTGCCAACTGTATATCTGACAAAGTCCTAACATCTAGGATCTACAGGGAACTCAAATGCATCAAAAGGAAAAAAACAAACAGCCCATTAAAAAGTGGGCACAAGACATGAATAGACACTTATCCAAAGAAGATATACAAGCAGCCAACAGACACATGGAAAAGTGCTCAGCCTCACTCCTCATCAGAGAAATGCAAATCAAAACCACACTGAGAAACCACCTAACCCTAGTAAGAATGGCCATCATTAATAAAACAAACTAACAATAGAAGATGGCAAGGATGCAGAGAAAAAGGAATACTTCTACACTGTTGGTTGGATTTCAAACTAGTGCAACCTCTTCGGAAGACAGTATGACGATTTCTGAAAGAACTAGAAATTTCCCTATTGGGTATATACCCAGAGGAACTCAAATCATTCTACAAAAAAAATACCTGCACACAGATGTTTGTTGCAGCTCTATTCACAATAGCAAAAACATGAAACCAAGCATGCTCCCCTTCGAAGCTGGACTGGATAAAAAATGTGGTACATATACACAATGGAATATTATGCAGCCATAAAGAAGGACAAACATATACTTGCAGCAACTTGGATGGATTTAGAGTCGATCATATTGAGTGATCTATCACAGAAACAAAAACCAGAGTACCATATGTTCTCATAAGCGGATCTTGAACAATTATCATAATACTATAAGAAAGGGATTGGCAGTAGTGGGAAACTGCCCAGGGTGGGGGGCTGGGATTGGCAGTTGAGGGAAACTGCTAGGAGAGGGAGGGGCACACCTCATCAACAAGGGTACCTGCATAATCAATGTTTGTATACCTAGCCCTGAATTATACTCCACATCTTTAAAAGAAAAAAAAAAAAAGGAAAGCAAGCAAGGCCAATGGAGTTGGCACACAGTGAGCACGGGACGCACAGGAGCAGATGAGGCTGAAGAATATAGTCACGAGCTAGATCATGTAAGTCTTCAGAGAATAAGACGTTCATCTCCCTTTTGCCTGCTTTTAAATCTTATATCCTACTATAATAACTGAAGTGTCTGGTGCATAATAAACTTAATGTATGGATCTGAATTAACTCCTATATTTGGAAAGTTGTTCTGTTGGAACCTCAGACATATATTTTTTGGATTAATTCTTAGATTTGGATCAACCACAGTTCTGTTGCTTTCTCAAGTCTCTTTCTTTACTTCAAGACACCTACTGAAACTGGTCTATTTAACTCCTCCCCTGTTTCAGCACAGGGTTGGCAGAAAATCCTTTGTGAATGAGTCTGAGAGTCCTTCATGCTTTTCCACAGCTTGAAGTGAGTTGCAAGGTGGAATTAATTGAGGTTGGCAGGACTAGAAATTTGACGTAGTCTCTTAGTTTCAGTGGCATGAAGTCTTCTTGGTTTGGCTTCCTAATTTGGTTTTGAAATAAATTTTTGGAATGTCAAGCATTCCCATATTCAAAGGTAAGTATATATGTATATTCCAAAGCCAAATAAAAATACCTTTTGGATTATCTGCCTTTTTCTATTAGTCGGGATACGGTTCCCACATTTAGTGCCTATCATCAAGAATTAACATTATACCTCAAACATCAATGCATGGGAAAGATGATAGAGGTGAAAGACTTTCAAAATAGAGTGAAATAGAAGCAATTTGTCCATGTCTAATTTGTTGGGCAAAAGGACTTTCACCTATTAGAAGAACAAAGTGATCCAGTTTGAGATCTTAAAAAGAGAGAATAAATGGAGTGTTCTCTTTCTTCATAATTGTTTACATTTTGTGGTATTATGAGAGTGTGTTAGCTATTCCAAACTGAAGGCAATGCAATGAAAATGTGTGCATATTGGTAGTGTTGATATATTAATGCTGGGAAATGAACAATAAAGAAGGCACCAAGAAGCTTTGTTCATCAATTCATAAGGCAGTGGGCTCTGGAGGAGAATAGCCCGTAATATGCTCACCCTTCCTGCACTCTACAGCCATGGATGCAGGGAACTTGGATGAGAGGAGATGGGAAGAGGCCCTCTTGTGGTCTCTGAAACCACCACTGAAGGGGGCAGGTCCCACCACATGGAATTTACAGCCCTATCCTTGATCCCAATCTATGTCTTCACTTGCCTGAAGAATAAAAATAAGCCACATGTAAAGTTCATCTTTAGCAAATCTTCTTTGATTAACGTCATCCAGATCAGTCATTCTTTGGTTCCTGTTTACATAGGGAACTTTTGCACATGTTGATATATTGCATCAAAGAACACAATTTGCTGATACATTGTTCCAGATCGTTTCATCTGAATATTTTTCTGTTCATTTGAGAATTCAGGTGCCTGGAACTTTTCCCTTTCATTTGGGAATTCAGGTATAAAGTCAATTTTCTATAATTGTGTGTGGCATTATTCCCGGAAGGGGAACTATTGGATGACATTTCCATCCAAGATGAAAACTGACCAACCATTTTGTTTAAACATTGCTTGGTCACTGGAATTCCAAGTCAGTGGTATAATTTGTATTGATTCCTCCCAGATGGTCTTTAATCAATTCCCAGTATCTCCACTTCCTTCTCCTGCCCCTTTATCAGTATGCTCTGGGAACTCAAACATCTGCCCGGAGGTAGTCAATTCTGCTGCCAATAGGGAATTTCATACCCACTTACACAAAAGTAAAAATAAACCAAAAGTCTAAAAGAAACTAGTAAAAAAGATAGGTCTAAACTCAATTCCTTTAGACTCTTAGGCCTGCTTTCCATTAAATTAGATGACTCTTTCCTCCAGTCTGTAGACAGAACATGTGGTCACTTATTTTCATGGCTGACCAGGCATCTTCGAATATGACACCAACAGCCTGCCTGTCAGAGAAAACTAGAGCTCCTCCTGCAGCTCATGCATTCTTATGGGCTTGCATGTATCCCTGTCTCTACCCCCAAATCTCAGGAAGGTGAAGTCTAAGACTGAACCAAAAAAATCTCATTACTGATAATAAACATACATAAGAGTGGCCCTAGGGTCTTAACACATCTTGAAAAGCTGACTGTGTGTCTTCCTTTCATTTTGCCACATGAAGAAGCATTACACATGTACAACCAGAAGCAGAAGAGATCATATCTGCTCATCCTCTCCTTCTTTTTGCCATTCTTCTAGTGCCGCCTCAGACTCTACTCCTCTCAGCAAGGACTTCTTTGGCTACACCAGGACAGGTCAGCCTTCATTACTGACCACACCTGAAGACTCCTTCTAGATCATGTTCCAGGTATTTGCTCTTACTCACTTGAGCATGATTGCCCAATCTTGTCATTAGACTGTTAGACTGGGTCCTCTGAGAGGAAGACAGACTCTCATTCAACTTATATCCCCATAGTTACCAAAATAGTATCAATAAATATTTTCTCAATAAACATTGATCCATCTAAAACTTAACTTTTTTTAAAGATGTGGGGTACAACTCAGGATTAGCTAGATAAGTGGTCATCATGCAGGTAACGTTTGGACCCCCTTTGGTCCCTACTTTGCCTGGTTTGAGATCAGGTACATTTATTGATGTTATGTGCCCCTCCCCACACCCAGCCGTGTCCTGCTATTGCCAAAACATTTCTTGCAGTATTATGATAAATGTTCAGAGTCTACTTATGAGTGAGAACATGTGGTACGCAGTTCTTTGTAAAACCTTAACTTTTAAAGGACCTGATCTTTGTTTCTTATTTTGCATGACATCACAAACAAAATAGAGCCAAACAAAAACTATTAAATAAGAAGAGAAGAACCTTACCTCTAGACCAGTGAGTGGGAAGTCAGTCAGAATTTGAGTTAGATGAAGGTTAGGGGTTTGGAGGGTAGAGGCAAAAAGAAGCAATATCCAAGAGAATGAAGAAATTCATCCCAATCTTTTCCTCCCTCTTCTGGCCATTCTCCCATCCTAAGGCTGACTCCAAGCCCCGATCACCTTGAGAAGCACAAGAGTTCTTTCTTTAAGAAGAAGAGAGAGGATGGTCCCTAAAGTATGACTCTAGAATAGCCAGTAGTGGGGTGAGGATGATGGTGGAAGGAGGGATGGAATTGAGCCTAGGAGTCACTTGCTATCACAGAGGAAGGGGATGAGAAAGTCTCTTAGCCCAACTTACGTATTTCATAGATCTGAAACATGAGGTCCAGAGAAGCTGAGACAGACTCTAGGCTACAGAATTCACCCTGGGCAAAATAGAAATTAGAACCCAGGCTTCCTGAACCCTGGGTTTATATTTTGAACTATCTAAGACAATTGATTGTATCTCTTTAATAAAAAGTAAAAGAAGTATACATCCTGAACTGATTTGTTAAAGGTAGAGACTCGCTGATTAAGTTTTTAAAAATCTACCTATAAGCTATCTATAAGAGACACACTTAGAATGACCTAGAAGAGCTATAATCAAGGGATGGTAATGTAAAGTGTTAGCAAGGACGTAAAGACTGCTGATGGGAAGGTAAATTGGCACAGCCACTTCAGAGGACCAATGAAGCAAAGTTGAAGATACCCTGTAACCCAGTGACTCCATTTCTAGGTATAGACATTCTCCTACATGTGCATGAGGAAAAAAAGTTTTAATGTAAATTACGTTAGAAATATCAATGCTGGAGCAGTGGCTCATGCCTATAATTCTAGTGATTTGGGAGGCCAAGGCAGGAGGATCACTTGAAGCCAAGAGTTCAAAACTAGCCTGGACAACATAACAAGAGCCAGTCTCTACAACAAATAAAAATTAGCCAGGCATGGTGGTGTGTGTCTATAGTCCCAGCTAATCGGGAGGCAGAAGTGGGGGATTGCTTGAGCCCAGGAGTTTGAGGCTAAAGTGAGGACAAGATTGTACCACTGCACTCTAGCCTGAGTGACAGAATGAGACCCTATCTCTAAAATAAAAAATACAAAATAAAAAAAGAAAGAATAAAGCTAAATTAAAACAAATAACAACCAAAAGATAACTCTGACAGAGGGACAGAGGGACAGAGGTCAAGTTCCCCAGGAAACAGCCGTGGAGATAGACATCTGTGGGCAGGAGGAAGTATTCCCTGGAGTAACACCTGTAAGAGAAAGAAGGGAGCAGGATTGGACAGAGGGAGAAGGCGCATTACAATACAGTAGTAACAGAGGTCTCAAGCGATCCTGCAGAGAATTCTGGACTTGGTACTGCCCTCAAAGTTGTCCCCTACTGAGGAGCAGAGGTCAGACTTTCGGACCCCTCATCAAGCAGTCACTGATGTGAGCAACCCTGGGAAAGGGTGTGACTTTGAGTGAACAGCTCCCTTTGACTGAGGGCAATGCTCTATACCTGTCTTGATCCTAAAGTGACAACAAGGTAGCACACCACAGCATCCACTATGGCACCATCTTCCCTCAAAAATATGCAGTTAGAAATGTAAACACACTTCTGAAAAAAAATCTAGGATTAAAAAATAAATAAGTCTGCAAATAATAAACTATTTTTGAAACAAAATACAATATACCCAATTCAATGGTATGCACCCTACTGAATCTTTAAAAAAAAATTGATTACCTTAAATACATTAGATTTTTTTAAGTGGCCAATAGTTGAACTAATGAAAAACCTAGAAAAGGAAAAATAAATAAAGCAAATAAAGCATAAAGAATGAATAAAGATAAAACCAGAAGTAATGAAAGACAATATATTTTTAAAGCATTGATCAATAAAACTAAAAGCTAAGTCTTTAAAAAGACAACTAAAATAAACAAATTGAATCGATCAAGAAAAGGATGAAAGCAACAAATGAGTGGAAAAAGGTATTTAATTAAGGTTATAATTTTTTTAATTATAAGAGAATTCTGTGTACAATGTTATGCCGATAAATTTGAACTTAGATTAAAATGATGATTTTATAGGAAAGTATAAATTATAACAGTGTCAAAAAGAAATAAATAACACTGGACCAATAACTTTTGGAAAAATTCTACCAAGCATTCAAAGAATAGAAAATAATTCAATTCAGATCAAATGCTGAAAGCACAGAAAAAGATGGAAAGGTACTAAATTTATTTTATGAAACTAGCATAATTCTAATACCAAGGCTGGGCGAGTACAGCACAATAAAATAAAACTATCGGCCAATACCACCTGTGAACAGGCACATTGAAGTACTAAATAAAATATTAGCAAATTTATTAGCAGTGTATTTAAAAATAACAATGAATCAAGATAGTTTTATCCTATAAGTATAAAGAGAATTCTAGCTTCAAATGTGTATTAATATTATCCACTGCATTAATAAATTAAAGGAAAAATCAATATAATTATCTCAGTAGATACCCTCAAATCAGCACTCATTTATAATGTTGATTATTTCTGATAATCAACTACTAGGGCCTACAGTGACTTAAATGGCCCACAAGGCTAACACAATCTAGTCACCTATTACCTTTCTAACTTCATCTTTTTCTAGCTCACTGAATAGTAGGAAATAGAGAATAGCAGTGATAAAAATCTACAGGGGGTTTCAGAGAGGAAAACTTTGAAAAAAAGGAGCCCAAAAGATCAGTATAAAATGTACCGTGAGTGTTGGCCAACACTTGAGGGCAAGACCTCAAAAGATCTAGCAGAGAATAGCCTGGGAAGCCAAAAGCTGAGCAGTGATCTCAGAGACTGTGTACTGCAGGAGAGGTGTTAGGTACAGGTCCAGCCAAAGAGGGTAGATTCCAGTGAAAATCTCAGACTCTTAATAGTATAATTTTTTAGGATTTTGCTGTTGGGGGAAACTGAGTAAAAGGCACACAAAATCCCTCTGTATTATCCTTACAACTGCATGTGATTCTATAATTAATTCAAAATAAAAAGTTCAATTTCTAAAGATGAAAGCAAAAAAGAAATGTTCTCAGACTAGCCAAAGCTGAGAAAAGTTGAGCAAATTTGTAATTAGCACTTTTACACTACAAGATACACCAAAGAAAGTTCCTTGGGCTAAAGATGACCCCAGTCATGAGCCACAAAGTACAAGGAGGAATAAACAATGCCAGGAAAGGTAACTATTTGGGTAAACAGAAAAGCCATCTTAAAGCAAAAATAATAACAATGTCCAAAATAGCAAACACACACACACACACACACACACACACACACACACACACACACCCCTACATGTTAATCTTATAACCTAGTAATTCCACATTTCAGTATTTGCCATAGAGGAACACACTTATACACACAAGCAAAAGGAGGCACGTACAAGGGTATTCAATGAAGCTTTGTTAGCAATAGTAACAAACTGAAAATAATCTGAATATCCATCAGGAGGGCATGGTTAAACAAGTTATCTTATGCAGATACAATGGAAAACTATGTGGTTTTAAAAAAAGTGGAATTACATCTAGTTGTACTAACATGAAAACAGTTTTTTAAAAGCAAGTAATTGAAATATATGTACAGTGAGGCAGTGTGTATGTAAAACACATTATAATTTTCTTTTAAAAATAATTTTCTAAAGCATGTACATATATATGTAACATTTGGGGCACCTACTGTATGCGAGACATTGTTCTAAGTACTTTACACAAATTAACTCTTTTAATCCTCATTAAAATCCTACAAAATAAGTACCACTATTGTCTCCATTTTTGCAGGGGAAGAAATTGAGGCAGAGTTAAGTAACTTGCCCAAATCACTTAGCTGATTAGTGACCGGACGGAACCCAAACCTAAGCACAGCCCCAGGCTTACCCAAGGAGACAGACTTTAGAGTCTATACTCTTACGATTGTGGTTCTTCCAATATTGGCCTTAAGGTTCACAAAAAGCACTCCAAATTGCCAACACTGGACATCTCCAGCAAGAAGAATGGGATGGGGTCAGTAGTATGGAAGAATTCAGCCTTGTCTGTACTGTTTGAATATTCAACAAGAATAAACATATGTAATGTTTAGGAATTTTAAAATAACATTTCAAATTTAAGAGGAAAGTGATGAACCTTAGTAGAAAATAAAGTTTGGAATGAATTAAAGAACAAAAGTTGAATTCAGTGGTGGCCTGATTCTCTGCCAAGAATAAGACCTCTGCATAGAAATATATGGGGGGGGACCCCAAAGAAATCCTGGACTTTATAAAAAAAATTTAAAAAAAGGATTTTCTTCATATATGTTCATAGAGATATGAATTCCCCTCTTAGGACTGATTTTATGGCATCCCAGAGATTTTGGTAAGATGTTTCTTCATTTTCATTTGTGCCCAGGTATATTTTAGTCTCTACTTTGATTTCCATGTTGACGCAGAAGTTGTTTAGCATCATGCTGTTTAGTGTCCATGTCTTTGTGGGTTTGGGGGAACTTTGTTGGTATTGATATTTATTTTTATTCCACTGTGGTCTGAGAAGTTGCATGGCAGAATTTCAATCTTATGGAATTTGTTTATGCTTGATTTATGGCCAAGAATGTGGTAGATCTTAGAGTACATTCCATGTGGTGATGAGTAGAATGCATATTCCGTGGTTGTAGGATGGAGTGTTCTGTAGGTATCAATTAAGTCCATTTGGTCAAGTGTCATATTGAAGTTCTGGATCTCCTGGTTAACTTTTTGTCTTGATGATCTGTCTAGTGTTGTCAGTGGGTGTTTAAGTCCCTAGCTATGATAGTGTTGGAGTCAATCTTTTTTTAGTTTACCTAGAAGCTGCTTTATGAAATTTGGTGCTCCTATGTTGGGTGCATATATGTTTAGGATGAATATTTCTTGTTGACGGATTGAGCCTTTTATCATTATGTAGTGACCTTCCGTATCTTTTTTAATTTTTGATAGCTTAAAGGGTATTTTGTCTGATATTAAGATCACAACTCCTGCTTTCTTTTGTGTTCCGTCTGCCTGAAATTTTGTTTCCCATCCTCTTACTTTGATTTTGTGAGTGTCCTTTCTGGCAAGATGAATCTCTTGGAGACAATATATTGTAGCCTTATGATATTTTATTCAATTTGCCTTTCTATGTCTTTTCAGTGGTACATTTAAGTTAACAGCCTAACAAATCACCTAAGGAAGCTGGAAAAGCAAGACCACAAAAACCCTCACTTCAGCAGAAGAATCCAGATCACCAAAATAAAAGCCCAAATTCAGGACATAGAAGACAAAAAGATAACACAAAAAAATCAATAAAACCAAAAGCTGTTTTTTTGAAAGGATACACAAGATTGATGAACCACTAGCAATGCAAAAACTTCCTTGCATTGATAAAGAACTAGCTAGAATAACCAAGAAAAAGAGAGAGAAAGCCCAAATAAACACAATCAGAAATGCAAAAGATGAAGTCACAACTGGCCCTGAAAAAATACAAAAGATTATCAGAGATTACTATGTAAGCCTGTATGAAAACAAACTCAAAAACCTAAATGAAATTGAAGACTTTCTGATATCATACAACCTCCCAAGGTTGAAACAAGAATACATTGAGACACTAAATAGACCAGTAACAACCCAGGAAATCGACTATGTTATAAGAAAACTACCTACAAATAAAGCCCAGGACCAGATGACTTTTCAGCAGAATTCTACAAAACATAAAAGGAGGAGCTGATACCAATCCTATTGAAAGTATTCCAGGTGACTGAGAAAGATGGAACTCTCCCCAAATCATTTCATAAAGCTAACATCACATTGATACCCAAACCGGGTAAAGATCCAACAAATAAAGAGAACTACAGGCCAATATCCTTGAAGAACATAGATGCTAAAATTCTCAACAAGAATCTAGCAAATCAGATTCAATAATACATCTCAAAAACCATCATCCACCATGACCAAGTAGGCAGGATGCAGGGCTGGTTCAACATCTGCAAGACTATCTGCAAGACTATAAATGTAATTAAATACATCAACAGATGTAAAGGCAAAAACCACATGATTACATCATTAGATACAGAAAAAGCTTTAGATAAAATCCAGCACCCCTTCTTGATAAAAACCCTCAAGCATCTAGGCACAGATGGAGCATACCTCAAAATAGTAAGACCCATCTATGAGAAACCCACAGTAAACATACTGCTAAACAGACAGAAATTAGAATCATGTCCCCTCCAAACCAGAACAAGACAAGAATGCCTACTCTCAACCCTCCTATTCAACGTAGTATTGGTAGTTCTAGGTAGAGCAATCAGACAAGAGAAGGAAATCAGGGGTATCCAAATAGGAAAAGAGGAAGTTAAGTTATCCCTCTTTGCAGACAATGTGATTCTATACTTCAAAAACCCAAGAGAATCAGTCAAAAACTTCCTTGCATTGATAAAGAACTTTGGCAAAGTCTAAGGGTGTAAAATAAATGTGCAAAAGCCAGTCGCATTCCTTTACACCTAAACAGACAGAAACCCAAATAAAAAGCACAATCCCATTCACAATAGCCACAAAAAAAAGAAAACAAGAAAGAAAAAGAAATACCTGGGCATCATTCTAACCAGAGAAGTCAAAGACCTTTACAACAAAAACTACAAAACACTGCTCAAAGAAATCAAAGATGACACAAACAAATGGAAAAATATTCCATGCCCATGGACTGGAAGAATCAACATTGTTAGCATGTCCATCCTATCCAAGGCAATCTATAGATTTAACGCAAACCCATTAAATTACCAGCAGCATTCTTCTCAAACCTGGAAACGACAATACAAAAATTCATATGGAAACATAAATGACCATGAATAGCCAAAACAATCCTTAGCAAAAAAAAAAAAACAAAAAAACAGGAGGTATCACCCTCCCAGACTTTAAGCTTTATTATAAAGCTACAATAATCAAAACTGCCTGGTACTGGAAGAAGAACAGTCCTGTAGACCAATGGAACAGGATAGAGATTCTATTTCTCAACCAACTCATCTTCGACAAAGCCTCCACCAACAACCACTGGGAAGAGGAGAACCTATTTAGTAAATGGTATGAGAAAAGTGGCTGACCACATGCAGAAGATTAAAACAAGACCCCTACCTCACCATACACAAAAATCAACTCTAAATAGATCAAAGACCTAAACATAAAACCTCAAACTGTAAGAACCTTAGAAAATGCAAGGGACACCCTTATGGAAATTGGAAGTGGCAACCAATTCCTGATCAAAACCCCAAGTGCCCATGCCATAAGAGATAAGACAGACAAGTGGACCTCATCAAATTCAGAAGCTTTTGCAAAGCCAAAGAAACCATTAAGAGAGCAGGTAGACAGCCCACAGACTGGGAAAAAATATTTACCAACTGTATATCTGGCAAAGGCCTAACATCTACGACCTACAAGGAACTCAAACATGCCAAAAAGAAAAAAACAAACAACTCCATTACAAAGTGGGCAAAAGATATGAATAGACACTTCTTAAAAGAAGACATACAGCACCCAACAGATACATGAAAAAATCTCAGCCTCACTAGTCATCAAAGAAATGCAAATTAAAAGCACACTGAAATACCATCTAACTCCAGGCAGGATGGCCATCATCAACTCAAAAAACAACAGATGCTGGAGAAGATGTGGTGAAAAGGGAACACTTCTATACTGTTGGTAGGAGAGTAAACTAGTACAACCTCTGTGGAAAACAGTGTGGTGATTCCTAAAAGATCTAAAAATCGACCCCCCATATGACTCTGCAATCCCCTTAATGGGACTATATCTGGGGGAACTCAAATCACTCTATGAAAAAGATACCTGCACACACATGTTTATTGCAGCATTATTCACAATAGCAAAAACATGGAACCAACTGTGCTACCTATTGAAAGAGGAATGGATGAAAAAATATGGTGCATATACACGATGGAATATTACACAGCCATAAAGAAAGACAAAAGTATGAACTTCGCAGCAACTTGGATGGACTTAGAGGCTATAATACTGAGTGATCTATCACAGAAACAAAGAACTATCACATGTTCTCACTCATAAACAGACCTTGAACAACTATCATAATACTATAAGAAAGGAATTGTCAGTAGTGGGAAACTGCCAGGGGAGGGGGGCAGGATTGGCAGTAGTGGGAAATTGCCAGAAGAGTGAGGGCACACCTCATCAACAAGGGTACCTGCATAATGAACATTTGTATAACTTGCCCTGAATTGTACCCTACATCTTTAAAATACAAAAAAAATTTTTAACGATTTATTCTTACATGTTGAAACTTCAGTCACCTTCAAAGGTGATGCAATATACCCATAGAGACGCTTTTTACACTACTTAAAACAGTTTTTGAACTCATTGATTTTGATGTCTTTTAGTTCTTCTGCTGTTTTTTGTTTCACCTCTTCCACATCAGCAAAACATTTCCCTTTTTTCATACAGGTCAACAAACAAAAAAAGTCACTTGGGGTGAGTTTGGGTGAATAGAGGGAGGTTGGGGCATAGGGGCCAGGCTGTTTTCAGTCAAAAACTGTTGAACACTCAGCACAGTGTAGGCAAATACACTCATAAGTCACCCATCATGAAATGGGCAAACACACTGACAAAATCTCAAAAAAAAAAAAATTCACTGAAGCCGAATACAGCCTCTCACAACAATGCTAGCTAGTACACTAATGCCAATGGGTTCCTAGAACACTTACCTAGCCAGGCAAGCCCGTCTACCAAAAGATAATTCCAGGTTTTTGGGGTCCCCCTCATACACATATCCACACACAAATAAATGTAATTTGTAAATTATTTCTGGAGGCATACTTACTGTTATAAAAACATTCTCATAAAACAAGTTTCACCGAAGTTGAAAAGTCACAGAACAGGAATGGTGTTGAGGAGAAAGCCAAGAGTCTTACAAATATTTGTATACTTGTGAATTTGGGGAATCACATGGGTCTCAGACTTTATCTTTTGTGTGTGTCAAGAGTCTATTGTATTAGAATATATATGAACCCAGCAAGTAAAGTATTGACCTTATTGTTCCTTGCAATAGACACATTATTAAATTAAAATTATTCTATCCCCAAATAGACTATTAGCATATCTAGAATACAGTATTTGCTGATTCACTCTATAGTCAAAGAGGCTCCTACCTAACTTGAACCATACCTGGGACTCAGTAATTAGACAGAACTCTGACAACTAAGCCAGATGGTTGGTTGCTGAAGTGAGTTATCCAGTCAACCATGCATAACCAGTGGGGCCAAAAAGGACAAGGTAAAAGGCAGACAGGATCTCTGTTCAGTAAGAGAGAATGCCGGAAAAGACCCTAATGAGTTTACTAATGGAGGCAGAAGATCCCTAGAAGAAGTTTATCAGCTCCACCGGCTGTGGGCCTCCCCTGAAAGCTAAACAGTCAAAGTCAACCAGAGGTACCAATTCATCCTTGTGTGGAATCCCCAGAGAGCACAGGTCAGCCAGTTGGCAGAAGATCCTGGGTGGCTGAGGGTGTAGAGCTGGGAGTTTCTCACTCAGTTCTCAGAGCTCCGGCAGGCAAAGCTTAGATCAAAGACAAATAACTGGAAAGGACATAGCAATCACATCAAAGAATCCTAGGGCTAAATCAGGCTTTGAGGAGTCACTTAACTCTTCCCTCCAGCCCTCACAGATACAAGATGACCTCTTCCACTGCTCCTTGTTTTCAAATTATTTCTGTTATTTTAAAGGAAACATTCCACAACATTCCTGTGTTAGGAAGTCCTTCCTGAGTCCTAGTCCAAATTCTCTCTGGGATATTTTGATTTTTTCTGTCCCCAGAGGAGTTAGAGAAATACATGACCGTAAAATATATATTGACAAACTTCCTTAGGCTAAAGAGAGAGTCATGTCTACTTTTTTAAAACTATATACAAAATTCTGTTCATATTAAACAGATCAGTTGCGGGACAAGGGGTAGGGTAGATAGGGAAGACAAGTTTTAAAGTTTCAAAGAGGTGCTATTAAAAATGGAATTATTGTCTAATTCTTTAAGGTGAATTATTATGGTATATTTAAGTGATTATTTATAGAGCAGCAACTGCTTTAATAGAAAACTTTAATAGGAAAACTGAAAGTTAAATTAACCAATGCCCACTGTTTATCTATATAAATCATGAATATGAGTAAATAGGTAGGTTAATACTCCCCAGTCTTCCTCCCAGCTAGGTCAGGAGACTTACTGGAATCTTCATGTGGAAGTTAGGAGTATGCCAGAATAGTGAGGCTAGATAGAGACGCAGCAGCTGGAACCAGAACACCTGGAGAAAGATGAGCAAAGATATGTCTGGGATAGACATCAGAATTTAAAGCACTCAATTGCCAAACAGGTGGTATCATAATGCTTCCTGGAAGGTTTATCCACAATGAAGCAGGACACAGCCAGGGGCTAGTCCACAGAGATAGGGAGCCAGGCCTCCAGACCAAAGGAGGCCAAGGCAAAAGCCTAATAAGAAGACGTGCTGTGAGGGGGGCATATCCCGTGGCAAGTTTTGAGCACAAAACGAATTCCTGACCCCATGTGCTTATGGGAATGAGGCCTCTATGCTACACTAAGACCTGGTTCTCAACAGTTGTGGGTTTCTAATGGCTTGTGCTTGGCTGGGCTAAAGCAAATGTAGCAGTTATAAGGACACAAAGGGTCATTAAAAGGTAGAGACAAGCATGCAAATTATAAAATATGTCACCTGGAGGGGGCGGTGGGGAGAGTGACAAGGAAGGACACCCAGGGGGACTTCACCTGCGTTCATGCAGTAGAGGGTTCATGGGTGTTTGCCATAAAATTCTAGACTATACCTTTGCGAATGTCTGAAATATTTTATGGTAAAAATAAACAAATAAAATTGTAGACAAACTTTTTAAAAACTTGGAGAGACAAAGATTCAGAATTGTTGCTTCTTATCATTATCAAATTTCCTTATTGTCTCCTTACTCTCTTTTTTAGCTCCTATTCCTTGGCTTGCTCCTTAAAAACTGGTTTTTTCTTAAGGTTCTGTTCTGGGCCCTTCTCATCACTTAACTTACAGTCTCTCTTCATGATCGCACATCATTCCAAGACTTCCTTCATCTTCTGCATTGAATGACACCAAAGTTTTTTATTTCTCACCTGGGTAGGGCTACTGAACTAGAGCCCCATCTACCATCTGTCCTAATTTAACATCCCAATTAGGACAAATGGAAGGTACCTGAAATTCTGTATGTCCAAGCAGTACTAAGTTTCTGTCCCCTACAGCTAGCCTTCCTTTGTTTCCTACCTTGGTGGCTGGCACCACCATCCACCAAGTGGCTCAAACAAGAAATCCAGTCACTGTCCTGGCCTTTCTTTCATTCTACAAATCCAGCCACCAAGTTGTGTCAAGTCCACTTGTTAATGTTCTTAAATTTATGTGTCCACTACAAATTTCTTGATTAAGAAACCACCATAATTCCTCATCTGAATCACCAACACACTTCCTCTGCCTCCTTCCTGCATCCTTCCAACTCAGTGCCCACACTGGGATCAGACAGAACCAGATCAAGGGGCCTGATGGCCTGGAAGCTCCCTAAGGCACCAGTTTATTAACCACCCTGAGACATTGCTCAAGGAGACCAAACACGGACTGCCAGTCAACTAAGGTTCCCATGGATGACTTACATCCTTGACAAAGTATAAAATGGTCCCAATCCTAGCAAAGTAGATAGGTTCCCATCAGAGCGGACCTAGTCCTGCCGAATATTTTTAATGGTCACAATGTGATTTGCTTTTTGGAGGGCTAAGGCACTCCACCAACCTTAGACCAGCCAGATGACTGGCACCTGAAGTCACCCACCTCTGTCAGCTGTGATTTGGAAACTGAATTATTTAGGTGCAGTTCTGATTGGCAAACAAATGATTTATTTTATCCAAATCTAAAGGCCTTTACTAAGTCGTTTCTTTCAGAATAAGAAATAAGTTATTTATTTCAGAAAAATCACACACACATTTTTAAAAAAAAACACACAGAGAGAGGAAGAGAACTCAGAAAAACCAGAACACTTTTTGTCAAGAACCGGAATAATAAATTTTTTTAAAATATTTATTAAGATCATATAACCACATTTGTGTGAGTTGCACCTGTGCATAATTAACACTTTCCAGGTATAAGTTTAGACAGAAAAAACATAATCCTCAATATGTTAAATGGTTATATTTCATGGAGGGAGATTAACTCTCTTATCTTGAACACAGAGATATATACAATATTATTAATAGAAAATCAGTCTCTATTCTCTAAAAATAAATATTAAACAAATAGTTTTTTAAAGTAATCCTTGAAGGGGTATCAGATTATTTGATAGCTATCAAAATATTCATATAAATAAGTTTGTCAGATGTCCTGATTTTTTTCATTCAGAGAGCATGATCATTGTAGGTGGCTGTGGCGGAAGGACTCTGACTAAGATAAAATCGACCCTTGAACAATGTGGCAGGGTTACGGTTAAGTTAGTTAAATTCACATTTAACTTTTGACCCCTTCCCTCAAACTTAACCACTAATAGCCTACTGTTAACCAGAAACCTATGATAACATAGTCCATAACACACAAATACACTAGTATCTACATGTATTTTATGGACCATGACTTGCATTTTTCTTAATTTTTTCAATATTTTAGGCTATGCGATTCCTCTACACGTTTTTTCAAATTATTGCAAATCTCCAAATAATTTTCTAATATCTTTATTTTTAAAAATCCACACACGAGAGGACCCACAGTTAGGACCTGGACCTGTGTTGTTCGAGGGTGAACTGTATTCGGATTTTGTTCCAGCTTTACCACCATCTAGTTAGGCAAAATTGTATGGTCTTACCCCCTCCTCAGTCCTTAATTTACTTACTTGAAAAACAAGGCTTATTCAGTGACTTTCAATGTTTTTGACTGTGACCCTAAAGTGCTTACCATTTCTACAAGACCCTTTGTGAGCTCCATGTCTCTGGCAACTCCTCTCCCTCCTCCAGCCAGTATGGTTTGCCTTTCACACCCTCATCTCACCATTCTGGTGCTCACCTCTGCAGGTCCCAGCATGAGGTGCTCTCCCTCCCTAGAACACAATGGTCACAATGTGATTTGCTTGTTGGAAGGCTAAGGCAAATCTCCCTCCAAATCTCCTGATCACCTCTTGTTTTTCAGGTCTCAGGTGAGATTTCTCCTCTTCTTAGGAGTCTCTCCCGACCCCCAAGAGGTTCCCACTAGGTGTCCCGACCAGGTGATCCTGGAACAGCCTGTTCCTCCCTCATCACAGTCCTTATCACACTCAATCATAAGGGTCTCTGGGGGAGGATGACTGTCCTTCTCATACGTGTGTAAGCCCCATTGGTTCCATGATGACTTCAGAGCTACATCCCCAGCTCCCAGTAGAGTGCCTGGTGTATAGGAGATATTCAATAACTGTTCATTGAATAAGTGAATCAATCAATCAGCAAATTTCCTCTCCCTACCATCAAAGAATAGATATGAGTCAAGACACTCTCGTATACCCAGAATGCTTTGAATGGATGAAAATAATAAATGAGGATAGATGGCCATAAGATGGAATGATGGGAGAACAGCCAGCTCAGTGACACCAAACATGATTTACCTTTGTCAGACGCCCCTGCCCAAATTGATCTCCCTTCCACACCAGAATGTTCCTGGGTTGCTATTCCCACCAGCAATCCGTGGACATACTGAAAATGCTAACACTATTCACCCAAGCAAGGAGGAATCGGCCAGGTAAATCTGTCCTGTACAAATCATATAAGTTATTCCAAAGCCAAGTCGAAATGAATATTGGATTAGCCCTCCGCTCATGCGGATAATTGAGAGTTAGTCCAGTTTGGGGTTTGTTTGCTCGTGTACTTTTTAAATCCTGGTCATGGGATCTCGCCAACCTGAGAGGAGGGTGGGGCTTGCAAGACAGGACAGGGAGAGCCTGCTACTGAGGAGGTCTGTACTATAGGAGATGAGGGGACAGTGCTAGCTCCCAGCCTCTGCTAACCACCCACTGGGATCTCCTGGGTTGGAAATCCATGAAGAACTAATTCCGCACCAAGTTCTTTCATTATTTCTCCAGACCTAGAGAAAATGTGGGGAGAAAAGGCTAACAGCTGTTTTATCTAGTTGCTAGACGCTCACACCAAGAAGCAATAAGAATTTGAATAGCAAGCACATTGTCCTCAGAGAGAAAAGAAGAAAGGGAAAAAAGTAACCCACCCACCCGTGTATGCCAAGTCACAAAATTTAATTAGGAAGATAAGAATTGAGGGGGATGAGATTGGGTTGATGTTCTTTTTTTTTTTTTCTTCTAGTTATGAGCTCAGGGAGAGGAGTGAGAGAAATAATTTAAGCACAGAATTAACATCTTCTAATAATCTTAGACAAAACCTGAGTCTGTTTTGCTTTGGTTTGTAAATTAGCTCATGATTAAAGTGTCTCTTCAGCCATGCGCCATTGTCTTCCCAGGCCTGTTTGCTGAATGCCGCCTGACCTAAACGCCCTTGCAACTCAAGTACAAGATTCGAAAGCGTGAGGGAACAATTATTATAAAGTGAAGTACTTGCAGTTTTGCTGCAAAATCAATGAACTTTTCAAGTGATTTTTATCATATTTTGCAACTGTTCTGTTGGCTCTTGAGTGGTTATCACACCGTCAGCTCCAGTGTTTTTAAAGAGCCTTGTTCATCTAGAAGCCTCGCCTTCTCCTTGAAGAGTAGCTGACGTGGCCCTGGCTGAAGGGCCAGGCTGCTGGAGGGGCTTTCCAGGGGACAGTGTGAGTGAAGGTGAGCATTCTATCTGGGCTCCCCTGACTCTCACCTTTTAGCATTTGGGGCAGTTTCGGGCCTGGGTTCTTGCCCCAGCTCAGACTCACCTGGCTCACTTTGAAGAGAAACCCCAGGAAAGCTGATCTTGCATCGTCTAACATCACAGCTGATGGGGATGGAAAGTGCTTTGAAGATCAGCTAGGCTTCGTGTTGCTGATAGAAGTCCAGGCTTGTGGAGACTGCAGGTTGCACCCAAGTGTACCCGACATACTGGAAAATCAGGCCTTAAAGACTGAAATCAATGCAGACTCAGGGAACACACATGCCTTCCCTACACCTGCTGAGTGAGAGCAGCTCAAGTCAGCAGAGAGGAAAGATGCATCCCTGTTAAATGCAATCTTCTCCTGCCAAGTGGGCTCCTAGACTATACCATGTCCTTCAGGCCTGGAATGAGTTGGGTCAGAGGACACTGAGAAAGTAAAATCTAACAGGAATCATTGCTTAAAGTCTATTTGGTTCATTTTCTCATATTCACAGAAAATCCAGGTGACCCACATAAAATATTAAAGCTTCAATGTATAGGTTTACTTAAAGTGACCCTAAAATAAAATGGACCTACTTTGTAACATTAAATAACACTATATTTAGTTGTAATACTGAATTAGTGAGAAATGTAGAAACATGACCACTGTCCTCTCCTCCCCAATGGTTCTAAATTCTGTGGACTATAACCCTAAAAGAAGAATTAGAACTGGGAGTTAGATTTGACCCGTGGGTGAGTGCTTTTTGAACATGAACTAGATTAGTATTTTCTATAGTAAACTTCCCCTTGATAACCTAATGGCTGTGATCAACAACAAGTTAATCAATAAATATCTCTTAAACACTTGCTACATGTTCAACACAGAGATAAGTTCTCTGAATTCTACTAAATAAGGATAAAATTTAATTCCTGACCACAGGAGACACAGGCCCAAGCTCCATTCCACTGACTCTAAGATGGGCCTTGACTGATCTCTCGAGATGGGTCAAATTTAGACAAGTGGAGAGAGGAGGAGAAAAATTCACGGTAGAGGATCTGCACAAGAAAATGTGTGTTGGTACAAGTGAGAGTAAGAACATTTCACTTGGACTATCTCAAAGACCTGCCTGAATTAGAAAGCTGGTAATGCACAATAATGGGGTTTGAATTTCCCCTGATGGTGCTAGTTTAGAGTGAATCAGGAAGGGGTTTTAATATGGTTATCCCCAAATAAACGGCTACAAACTCAGCTATTGCTTCTTTTATTTAACCTGCTAACTTGGAGAAGGCACAATGGCAAACCAGGGAATTCTTACCAGGGATTGTTTGGTTGTTGGGAAAAAAGGTGTTACTATTACAGTAATAGTAAATATGCATTGAGTTCTTTCTACATACCAGGGGCTATGCTAAGTACTTGACCTTCTTTAAGTAAGTTATCATATAATTCTGGCAACCATTCCATAAGGCAGGTACTATCTGCTCCATTTTGCAAAGTGGAGGCTGAGTCACAGAGAAGTTAAGATGAAGGTGACTAGTTTCTGTTCTTCCATCCATTAGGGTCAGTGGAATGGACAGCACGTTTCCCTGGCAGAGCAGAGTAGGGACATGGGTGCTGTGTACACAAAAATCAGGTTTGGCATAAAGCCTGGAATGACACCTAAAGAACAGGAGGTGAAGGGCAGTATCTCATAACATGTACTGCTACCCACAAAACACCCTTCTGAGAGCCAGTGATGTCACCCTAGGCAGAATCAAATGCAACCACAAAAGCCGACCACCTTCAGGGATGGAAAGCAAGCATTGATCACAGAGGTAGGAAACAGAACTGTCAGAATCCCAGAATCCAAGAGAAAGTAGGCAACAAGCAGAAACCAACTTAGTATTTGTTATGGACTGAATTGTGTACCTGTAAAGTTCATATGTTGAAGTCCTAACTCCCAGTGATGATATTTGGAGACAGGGAATTTAAAGAGGTAATTAAGAGAGAATGAGGTCATAAAGGTGAGGCTCCAATTCAGTGTGACCGCTGTACTTCTAAGACGAGGTGGTGACACCCAAAGTGCACACACACAGAGAAGAAGCCACTTGAGAGCACAGGCAGCCATCTGCACACCAAGGAGAAAGACTTTAGGAGAAACCAAACCTGCCAACTTGAACTTCTAGCCTCTAGAACTCTGAGAAAAGTGTCTGTTGTTTAAACTATCCAGTCTATGGTATTTTGTTACGGCAACCTTAGCAGAATAATATACTAGTATATTGAGATGTTGTGGGAAGAGATAAAATCTATTGCTGAGTGGATATTGGCTTGGTGGGGTGGATTACAAAACCTAAAACAACTCCGCTGGAAGAAATTCAAACGACTCCACTGGGGCAGAGCAGAGGCAAAGGCCTCCATCTCCCTGCAGAAATTCTGGCCTGAAGGTTGATTTAAAAGTTTCAAGCCACAGAGGAAAGATCCTGTGAGGAAAGCCTCACAGAGAGAGAAGATGACAAATTACAAAGGACATCTGTGATGGTTTATATAAGGAAACTGCTTCCGATATCGTCCAATCACCAAGACTTCCCGAGTTGAGGCCACTGGGATTTCTATAGGGAGCCTTAGCCCAAAACACAGCAGCAATGAACCCTGGGGGTCAGGGACAAAAAATCAATACACACACTGCCTTTGAAAGCTCAAGATGTTCTATAAAAGCTTTGAGCAAGGACAAGAAAAAATAGAGTTCCTTTGGCTCTAGAGATTTTTTTTTCCTTTTTTTTTTTAACAGATTGCCTGTCTGCTCCAAGAGATGGAGATTGAAAAGTCTTATTCTCTGTGTGAAGGATCAGAGAAAACCTTGAAAATCTCGCTATCCTAGAGGAGTCACAGAGGTCTCAAGAAGAAGCAGGACTGTGTGGGACTCATGCTCTGGTTCGTGTGGATGTTGGGGTGACACAGGGCTCCCCACCAGGCTGGGGCCGTGCCTTTGAAGTGAGCAGAGCTGCTTGAATTATGAAGACTCACCCAGGCCTGAGGCTCTGTCTCTGGATGCAGCATTTTGGGGGAAAATAAAAACAAAAATGAGGCCTATACTTCTTGGGGGTTTTGACCTAATTTGACCTAATTTCAGGAGACTCAGACTTGTCTGTACCTAAGAGTCATCAGAGGGATGCGAAAAACATGGTCCCCAGTAACCATCCCCAGACACTGTTTCAGTTACCTAGAGCAGTGTTTCTCAAACTACCTCTGCCCAAAGACCAGCTTGTATTTATTTCCACTCCACCATGAATAAGCTTCTTATTTATATGTGTATTTATTTATTTGTATATTTACTCATTTATTTGAGACAAGATCTCACTCTGTTGCCCAGACTGACAGTGGATTGATGTGATCACAGCTCACTGGGACCTCGAACTCCTGGGCTTAAGCCATCCTACCACCTCAGCCTCCCAAGTAGCTGAGACTACAGGTGAGCACCACCACACCTGGCTAATTTTTTTATTTTTTGTATAGATGAGGTTCCAATATGTTACCCAGCTTGGCCTTGAACTCCTGGCTTCAAGTGATGCTTTCACCTCAAGTTCCCAAAGTGCTGGAATTACAGGCATGAACGGCCACCCCTGGCCCAAAGAATAGTTTTCAAAAAATACTATACAAATGCATTTATCAAAAGATTAATTTATGAAAAGACACATAATACAGTACCTGATTTTTTTTATTATTATATTTAAAGGATGTAGCATCACTCTACCAATTGTTATAAAACTTTCAACATCTATTCTTATATTCCTGAGGACTGGTGACAAATAGCCCAGGAACAGGCAAGCATAAATCTGGGAATCATATTCAGAGTCTGTCCTGGAGTAGGGCATACCCCCACCAGCCCCAGTGATTAGGATGCAATTCTTTGGGAACCAGATTTAAGGAAACATCTACCTAAGCCCATATCATCCAACACAGTAGCCACCACCACATGCCATGATTGAGCATTTGAAATGTCACCGGTCCAACAGCTTTGTACCATAAGTATAACACACGTGCTAGAAAAAGAGTGCAAAATGCCCAGGAGTTCAAGATGAGCCTAAGCAACATAGCAAGTCCTCATCTTTATTAAAAAAAACAAAATTAGCCAGGCATGGTGATGCACACCTGTAGTCCCAGCTACTCGGGAGACTGAGGCAGAAAGATGGCCTGAGCTCAGGAAGACAAGGCTGCAGTGAACTGTGATTGTGCTACTGTACCCCAGGCTGGGCAACAGAGTAAGACTCCTACTCAAAATAATAATGATTTTTATATTGATTACTTGCTGAAACATTAATATTCTGGATATTGTTGTGTTTCTTCTTTTTTGATATGGCTACTGGAAAGTTTTAAGCTACATATGAGACTTATATATGTAATGCACAGCACTGACCTAAGCCACACTGAAAAGGACTTTGTCTTCACTGATGCATCCATTTCTTCATACATACTGAGCATTGACTCAGAGCCATGTGTAAACCATGTGTGCTTTCCTCCCAGGAGCTCATTGCCTGGTCCCCATAGCTACATCCTACTCTCACAGCAAGCAGTCACCACCTTAGATGTGATGTATCAAAGTAGCAAATACTTGGGCAAGAAATAAAGGCTTCTGTTTAATCAGTAGTGGACCAAAAACAAGCTGAAAATAAATATAATTTATTCTTGGCATAGGACCAATAATAACAATGAATCAACACTTACCATGTGCCTGCTACTACATGGTATCTGACTTAATCCTCATAACTCTCCTAGAAAGAAAGGTAGTATTCAGGTCCGGTGTCAACTTTGCTAGGTTATAGGACTCAGTTATTTGACAAAACACTAATCTAGATATCACTGTGAAGGTATTTTGTGGATGTGATTAATGCCTACAATAATCAGTTGACTTTAAGTAAAGGTTTACCTTGATAGTGTAGGTGGGCCTCTTTTAATCAGTTGAAGGCTTTAAAAGCAAAACTGAGGTTTCACTAAGAAGAAGAAACTCTGCCTCAAAACTTCAGCATCAGCTTTGGCTGTACAGATTTTGGACTTGCCAACTCTCACCATTGCATGAGCCAATTCCTTAAAAATAAAGCAAAGATCACCCCATGTATTATTCAGGGACTATACTTTTATTTAAATAACTTCTGGGAAAAAATTAAGTGGAGATAAAAGAGAAATTTCAGGTGTGGGCAAAGACCTGCCTGGATCCACAGAAGCAAGTAAATCAATTGCAGCTTTCCTTGGCAGCCATGGACACCCTTTCAGAGAAGGCATGAGGAATGATAGTGGCTACAAGCCGTGGTGGGAAGTCATGCAGGCCCTTGAAGCCCAGGCTCCAAAGTTTGGACTGATGCTCATTTCCACAGCAGGATCCTCTCCAGAAGGCTCCAAGAGGCAGCACGGTCTGGGAGATAAAGCTCAGGTTTGGAAGCAGAAGACCTGGACTACGTGAGTGCCACCACCAACTCACCCTGTGCCCGCCAAAGGTGGGAAGAGGCATGGGGGTGGAAGGCCCAGCTTCCTCCGTGCACGGGCTTTCTCAGTCTGTAGAGTGGAGATAACACCTCCCATTAGGAAAGGCTTGGGATGGCTTTGTGCACTGTGAATGCGAAGTGGGTACCAGGTACTTGAAGCCAGAAACGGCCCTCTTAGCAGTCAGCCTGCAGCAAAATTCTGCCTCCAGTCACCCTCCGGTACCCCTTTCCCAGGAGAAAGTGTGGGCCACAATAACTAGGGTGTGGCTTCCTGGACAACTTCAGATTCCTGTTTTGTTGTGTTTTGTTTTCCTTGTAAAGCACAGGCTAGCCTGTTCCTCCTTCTCTCGAATCTGTCCCTCCAGAGCTGCAGCCAGCCTGACCCTGCTGTGTGCTTCCTGCACTCTCAGTCCCCTGCCCTTCCCTCCTGCCCAGACTTCCTGAATTTCATAAGAGTTTCTCCCTGGAGAACTTTCCCTGGTCACTGAAAAGATCAATAAGGCAAGAATGTCACTTCCATAAACAAAAACATATACAGAATGGGAAAGATTTGAAATGATCAGATTCGGGAGTATCGAGGAGGATTCTGGTTCTTGAAAATCAAGTTCCCATGTAACCCAGCGATTCCACTCCTGGATATACGGGGGCGGGGGGGAGGGGGACGCAAAAACACCTGGAATTTATTTATTTAAAAATTGTGCATTTATCCTTACTTGCTTAAATTTCAGTCACCTTCAAAGTACTCTCCATTTGACACAATGCACCTATTGAGATGCTTTTTCGCTGCTCAAAACCGTTTTTGAACTTGTCAGTTTTGATTCCTTTTATTGTTTCTGTCATTTTTTGTTTCACCTCTTCCACATCAGCAAAACATTTCCCTTTGACAACTTTTTTTCATCTGCAGAAACAACAACCAAAAAAAAAAAAAGTCTCTCAGAGCGAGATCCCATGAATAGGGAAGGCGGGGCATAGGGGTCATGCTGTTTTGGGTCAAAAACTGCTGAACACTCAGTGCAGTGTGGGAAGGTATGTTGTCATGGTGGAAGAACCAGTCACCTGTTTGTCACAATAACGTCTTCCACAAATAGTGATACAACCCATACAAAACTTCTAGATGAAAACTTTGGTTAACTATTTGATTCAGAGGAACAAATTCCAAGTGTACTACAAGGGTCCCACCCTCCAAAAGATAATTCTGGTTTTTGGGGGGTTCCCCCCTCCTATACCTAAGAGAAATGAAAACATAGGTTCACACAAAGACTTGCATGTGAATGTTCACAGAAGCATTATTCACAACAGCCAAAAAGTGGGAACAACCCTAACATCCACTAACTGATTAATAACAAAATGTGATATATCAATGTAATGTAATGTTTTTCAGCTATAAAAAGAAAAAAGATCTGATACATGCTACAACATGAATGAACCTTGAAAACATTACGCTAAGTCTAAGAAGTCAGACACAAAAGGCCACATACTGTATCAATATGAATTTTCCAGAATAGAAAAATATGGAGTCAGAAAGGGGATCAGTGGTAGTCTAGGGCCAGAGGAAGAAGAGAAGGCAATTAGGGGTGATGGCTAAGTGGCATGGGTTTTTTGTTGTTGTTGTTGTTCTTGAAGTAATGAAAATGTTCTTGACTGTGGTGATGGATACATAACTCTGTGAATTATCGAAAAGTCATTACATTGTGCCCTTTAAATGGGTGAATTTTATGGTATGTGAATTATATATCAATAAAGCTATTTAAAAAGAAATAGATAAGTGTGTGGCCGCAGTCTATCAACCTCATTTTAAAGATCTCACCCATATTATTGGTACACATAGTGAATACAAGAGGCATTATTGGTAAAGCATTTGTACCTGAGGCATATGTAATTCTGAATGCAGTTCACATGGAAAATACTTCAATTTAGCCCAGATAAAGGTCATATATACCAACTTACCTGAGCCATTGTACCATGTATCCCAAAAGGAACACCCCAAGGGAGGTGTTATGGATTGAATTGTGTCCCTCAAAAGATATTGGAAACTTAACCTCCAGCACCTGTGGATGTGACCTTCTTTGGAAATAACGTCTTCACAGAGGAAATCAGATAAGATGAAGTCATTAGGGTTGGCCTAATCCAGTCTGACTGGTGTCCTTATAAAAAGGGGAAATTTGGTCACAGACAGATGTGCACATAGGAAGAATGCCACATGAAGATTGGCTGCCACAAGCTAATGAATGCCAAAAATTGTCAACAAACCGCCAAAAGTTAGGAAAAAGACCTGGAACAGATTCTCTCCAGTCCTCGGAAGGAACCAACCCTGCCAGCATCTTGGTGTTGGACTTCCAGCCTCCAATATCATGGGACAATAAACTTCCATTGTTCAAGCTACCAAGTTTGTGGTACTTTGTTATAGCAACCCTAGAAAACTAATACAAGAGGGATAGGCAAAGCCCAAACTTTCTGGCAGCTCACACCCACCTGGCTACTACGACCAGTCAGTCTCCCAGTTAAGGGAAGAGAAAGCCCAAGAAACCAGCCCAGGGTGTTTCTGTACAGGAAAAAAGGGCAAACTTTTAGAGTGACTTGGTCACACAGACACAACCTCAGTGACAGGTCCCAGGTCAGGATGAAAAGGTCATGAGGAAAAGGAGTGACTACCACTCCAGGAAGAGACTGAGTACAAGTCTTTGTAAAGCTGCTGTAACAGTTTACAAAGTTCATGATTCAAAAATAAAAAAGGAAAAAATCTTGAACTCTGTATGAGACTGGGTAGAGCCAGGGAGAGAGACCTGCAGGAGGGGTGCAAAGAGGGAGGGCAAGCAGAAACATTCACTGCTCTCTAAGGAGCATCATGTCCCTAATACCTGGGAGTCCTTGCAGCACCTGAAAACCCAGAATCTGAAGGGGACTCTAGAAGTTACTGGATTAAAGTATGTTAGTGAAGCTTCACCAATTTATTTGTTTGTCTGATAATTTGTTTATTCAATTTATTTCACAAATGTATCAGTGCCTTCTACATCCCAGGCACCATGTCACTATTGATAACAACTGAATTAATGAGAACCCTGAGATAAAATGCACAGAAATCCAGTTAAAGCCAAAGAGAAGTCGGTCCAACTAGAGGACCGCTGTCATCAGTTGTGCAGGCTGTGAACCGCACAACCCTACAAGCTGGCATGTGAACATCATGAACATCATAGATGTGTATATGTACTATAAGCACTGTTTGAAACAAATTTCACACACATTGTGTCATTTAGTACACTTAATACATACATATAGTTAATCCTCACCACAATACAATTGAGTAGCTGCTTCCACTTTACAGATGAGAAAATTGAGGCTTAGAATGGTTAATTAATTCTTCCCAAAATACATAACAGATCAGAAGTGGTAGGTCTGTGATCCCAGTCCAAGTGTTTCTACTTCCAAAATTCATGTTTTTGATTTCACCACATTCCTAACACCAAGTTATGGAATCAACCTAAGTGTCTATCAACAGCTGAACAGATGAAAAACTGTGGTATATATGCGCAATGGAATACTATTCAGCCTTTGAAAAGAAGGAAGTTCTGTCATTGCAACAACATGGATGGAATTGGAGAGCACTGTGCTAATCAAAATAAACCAGGCACAGAAAGACAAATACCACGTGTTCTCACTTATCTGTGGAACCTAAAACAATCGAACTCATAGAAGCAGAGAGTAGGATGGTGGTTACAGAGGAAGTTAGCCTTTAAAAGAGACTGTATTTCAACCTTACGGAATTTATTTATGCTTGATTTATGGTCAAGGATGTGATCGATCTTGAAGTACCACGCTGAGATACCACTTAATCCCAGTAAGAATGGCCATCATTAATAAAATAAACAGCAACAGATGCTGGTGAGGATGCAGAGAAAAAGGACCGCTTCTACACTGCTGGTGGGAATGCAAACTAGTGCATCTCTTTGGAAGACAGTATGATGATTCCTGAAAGAACTAGAAGTTGACCTTCCATATGACCCAGCAATTTCCCTGTTGGGAATATACCCAGAGGAACTCAAATCATTCTACAAAAAAAGATACCTGCACATGTATGTACGTTGCAGCTCTATTCACAATAGCAAAAACATGGAACCAACCATGTTGCCCATCGAAGCTGAACTGGATTAAAAAAATGTGAAACATATATACAATGGAATATTATGCAGCCATAAAGAAGGACAAACATTGGACTTTGCAGCAACTTGGATGGATTTAGAGTCAATCATACTCAGTGATCTATCACAGAAACAAAAAACAGAGTACCATATGATCTCACTCATAAGCAGACCTTGAACAATTATAATACTATAAGAAACCAATTGGCAGTAGTGGGAAACTGTCAGGGGAAGGAGGGGCATACCTCATCAGCAAGGGTACCTGCATAATTAACATTTGTATACCTAACCCTGAATTGTACTCCACATCTTTATAATTTAAAATTTTCTTTTCATTAAAAAATAAAAGAGGCTGTAAAGAGATAAATGGGAATTAAAATTTTTTTTAAAACTCCCTGGGGAAGGAAGAGAGAAGGAAAATTGGAGTACTACAAATAAATCAGCCATGTTCATCATCTCAAACTGGGTGTTAGGCTTAGGGGAATTTCTTAGACTATCCTATACAACTGCCGATATGTTTAAAATATTTCATAATTGTTTAAAGGGGCATGTGCTGAGTATAGTGCTAGACTTACTCTACATGTGAAAACTTCTTAACCCCTTCTAGTCATCAGAATCACCCAGGAAACTGGGTGAGCTACAGATGGCTGAACCCCATCTCCAGAGACTAACTTCCACTTAGACAAGGTATAGCCCAGACATGGATATTTCTTCAAAGTTCCTCAGTGATTCTCATGTGCTTCCAGGGTGCTCTGGTACTCCAAGTCCAACCCCTCAAAGCCTCAGTTTCTTCCTCTATAAATAAGGATGCTAATTTTACCACCTTCACACAATGGCTATGAGGCTTAACTAGGATAATGGGTAGGAATTCCTGAGCACAGGGACTAACACAGAGAAAGATCTAGGTAAATATTAGGCATTCTCAGGATTATCTGCAAACACACTCCATTTATAACAAACCCTACAGGGAGACTATCCTACCCATTCTGACAGGCTACCCAAATCTCACCTGTTCATTGAGGTTTCTCCTGTCTCCTGCTATTGCTTGAACTAAGTTTGTGCAAAGCACACAGTGTTACGGGACAATGGAGCTCTACAATGACTTGCCACAGTCTGCCTGGTAATGCTGTCACTTGTTTGTGTGACTTCTTTCCCCCACCTATCACTCCTCCTTTACCACCTGTGGTAGGGATTAGAGATGTGCCCTCCAGTTCCCCTCCCAGCTACAGGGAGTGCCCACACCAGACACCTACCGTGGACAGGGGCCAAGACCTTATCTCCATCAGTTTTTAATGTCTCCTTGTATCTTACACTTACTGCATGCTTGATGGAAAAATTATATGATAGCTAACCAGGGAGATCATCACCCCTCAGCTGTCTTCTCTACCTTCCCTGGCCTCTGTGGAAATAGGCAACATCCAAATCCTTTCTTCTCTAGAGAAATTGCTGAATGAATTAGGACAGAGTAAAGCCCCATTGTATGGAATTTTTGTTGCCCCAATTCTATGTATCCCTAAAATCCTGCTTCCCTAAAATAGGCACAAAAATAACTTTTTTATACTGAGTGCTATTTAATAATAGTATTTGTAAGATGGTTATCTGTTCATAAACATTTGCAGTTCAAACCTAGCACCTTCCAAAAGCTTTTCAAGCCTAGAAAGAATGGAGTTACACACAAATAGAAGTTCTTAAACTAGGGGCAAAGAGAAAGAAAAAGGTCTTCACATCTACCCCTCCATTCTCTTTCCTCTCTCTTATATTAGTTGTGAATTTTGTTACATTAATTATTTGTAGCTTGTCTTCCAAGTCTTCTGTACTTAGCCCTGTGCCTAATACATAGGACATCCAGTAACTGTTGCTATTACTGTTTTTGGAGTGCTTCGGTCAACTGTGATTGGGATTTAGAAACTGGCATGGATTTGGGGAAGCATGATAGGAAGCACTGACTTTACAATAGAACTAGTAAAGATTTTCTCTCACACACACACACCCCACCTGCAGTGCAATGCACATAATCAAATACATTCCTATGGAAGGCAATTCTTTCATGAACAAAGCAAAGTGTGTCATAATCAAAATAACAAAGAGCTGTGGCTATGTACCATTTGCAGGAGATGGGCACTGATTTTTTTTTTGAGTCGGAGTCTCACTCTGTCACCCAGACTGGAGTGCAGTGGCACGCTCCCAGCCGCTGCCTCGACCTGCTGGGCTCCAGCGATCCTTCCGCCTCAGCCTTCCGAGTAGCTGGAACTACAGGTGGGCGCTACCACACCCGGCTAATTTTTTTGAATTATAGTAGAGATGAGGTCTCGCCAAGTTGCACAGGTGGGTCTCGAACCCGCAGGCTCAGGCAATCCACTCACCTCAGCCTCCCAAAGCGCGGGATTATAGGCTGAGCCACTGAGCCCAGTTGGCACTGCTTTCTGTAGGCTTGGTGTAGAAGTCCCTTTCAATACTATGCCATTACCAATAGCTTGCATCACCGATTTCATTCCCACCTCCCTGCCTCTTTCTCCCTCTCTACCTCTCTCATTGATTAATTCACAAACCCCTTCTGACAAATAATTCTGGCTCATCTTCACCCTATAATTACACAGTAAAAGTGGTCATGTGAACCATTTTAAGAAGGTTTCAGAATAATGAAAACATTTAATGCCTATTCTATCAATATAGAATAAAAGAACATCCCCCTTGTCCTACTTGTATATCACCCTATTCTTATACTTGACCTCTGTGGATTTTCTACGAAGACCTTACCTGATCCTGTCTGCGAAATAAGACCTGTGCTCCCCTAACACCACTTCTGGTAGAGATAAGAGATATACCACCCAGATTCCCCTTTAAGTCAGATTTTTGCCTGATTGTGGAGACTGCCAACAGGAGACAGCCACCAGGTATCAGCTCCTTCAGAGTCTGCCTGGCTTGCAGAGAATCATCTCGAATGAGGTCATGCCATTCCTGGGGCTTCCCACATCTGACGCCTAAGCAAGGCAGTGGTATAGATGCCTGGCCATTTATTCCCAATACAAGACAATTCCAGCAGTCAATATTCATTCTGCATTCCTTGCCAGGTTTGCTGAGTCATTGTCAGGCCTGAATCTGAGTTCAAATTCTCCCTCCTTTCAATCCTATTTCCTGCCCCTTCCTTTCACAGGCGCTGATCCTTAATACCAAACTCTCTTAGTGTCTGCTTTCACTGAACCCAACTCACAACAATACGTTAACCCTTTGCTAGCCATATTAAACCACCTGGGGTCAGTGCTCACAACGATAAATACTCCTGAATCTACAAATACGAATATGCAACTCTTTTTTAAAAAATTAATCATCACTCCAACCATGGAAGAGTAGCTTGGATCAAAACAATCTACCTGCCAAGAAGAATTATAAATTAATGGTCTCAGAGAAGCACTACTTGAAGACATCAGATAGCAAAATTAAGATTTGAGGATCCAAGATCCTGGAGAAATGAGAAACATACATTGAAGTGAGCAAGACTTCCTCTGCTGTGCCTTCCTGTAAGGGCATTTGCCAGTTAACATTATGGAGCACAGAGGCTTAACCTCAAGCATTTACCTACAGCATTTGGAAGTCCCACCATTTGGGGAACACAAAAGTTGGAATTCAGGAATAGTAAGGCAGTTACAATTAAAGGAATCAAAATCCTAGAGAAAAGAGAACCTCAGAGAAATAAGACCAAAATTCTTTATAGCTTTTGCTCTTGAAGGCTATGCTAAATCCCAAAATGTACTTTTTTTTTTTTGAGTTGGTGTCTCAAACTGTCGCCCAGACTGGAGTGCAGTGGCTGCTTCCAGCCACCGCAACCTCGACCTGCTGGGCTCCGGTGATCCTTCCGCCTCAGCCTTCCAAGTAGCCGGAATTACAGGCATGCGCTACCATGTCCGGCTGATTTTTTTATTTATTGTAGAGATGAGGTCTCACTGCCCAGGCAGTTCTTGAACCTGCGGGCTCAGGCAATCCACTCACCTCAGCCTCCCAAGGCACGGGATTACAGGCTGAGCCACCGAGCTCGGCTCCCAAAATGTACTTTAATGAGAGGTTTATAAAGCAAGTAAAACTTAAGTGCTAAATGGCTACAAATGTAAGAAAAAAATTTGTAAGTTGTATGAAGTGCGAAGACTAAAATTAGCATATAGGGCTTACCCCAAAAAAAGGTAGCCTTGATTACACACCAGATTTTCAGTTGAAATGCCTGAAAAGGAAACTAGAAATTAACTAGCCCATATAAAACCTGAAACTGACTTAAGCCATCTCAATTCCTGAGTGAATCTGCCCTTAGACTAATTACTGGCCAAAAAAAATCCCAAAACAACAACAACAAAAGTCCATCTTCTCCAAAGTAAAATATCAATAGCATCATCAAGACCCTTCTGATTATTCATGTATAATATCTAGCAGTTACTAAAAACCATAAAGCATACAAGGAAATAAGAACCAATGACTGAGAATATAGATATTTGAGTTATCAGGCACAAACCTAAAATGATTGTGATTAAAATGGAAATGTCACCAGGAAATTATTTTTAAAGGAATCAAATGTAACTTCTAACACAGAAAAAATACAATTATAGATGATAACCACTAAAGAGATGAGTTGATCAGCAGATTAGATATAGCAGAAGTTATCCAATTAGAAGACAGAGAAGCATAAAATATAGATACAGACACACAGAGTAAATATATGAATTAAAATAAATTTATAAATACCATACTGGTCAAAAAGAAATCAAAATAAAAATCAGAAATTTGAACTGAAAGATAACAAAATATATTACCAAAACTTGAAAAATGCAAATAAAGCAGTGGTTAGAGGGAAATTTATCACTTTAAATGCATATATTAGAAAATAGTAAAGGCTGAAAATTAATTAAGCACACAGCTCAAAAAGACAGATAATTAATAGCACATTAAAAGCAAAGAAAGTAGAAGGAAGGAATGTTAAGCAAGTGGACAGATTAATTTTAAAAACACAATATAGCAAAGCTAGGCACATTAAAAATATGACACAAAGGCAAATAAAAAATTTTGAATAGTCTATGTCTATTTAAAAAATTGAATTCATAGTTTCAAAGTTAACCACAAAGAAAATTCTAGGACTAGATGGCTTTACCTGTTAATTTTTCCAAACATTTAAGAAAGAAAGAACACCAATCTTATACCAACTTTCCAAGCTTATTAGATAAAACCAGCATAATAGCCTTAATAGCAAAACCAAACAAGCACATCACAAGAAGAAAATGCATGCCAATATCTTTAATAACCATAAATTAAAAGTAGTAACAAAAAATAGGCAAATAAGAGCCAGTGACATATAAGAAGGAAATTCCATCACAACCAAGTAATTTTATTCCAAGAATATAATGTTGATTTAGAATTTGAACATGATTTTTCACATTGGCCAAAAAGATGAAGAATAAAACATACAATCACTTCAATGGAAGCAGAAAAATCATTTGATAATATCAACACCTGTTTGTGATGTTTAAAAATATTCTTAGCAAGCTAGAAAATTTTAAAAGAACTTCGTTAATTTGACGTTTTAAAAAAAAAAAGTTTCCATCCGGCAAGATGGCGATGGGGCAGCCTGGTCTATGAAACCCTCCGCAAAGGAGAACGCAGAGGGTCTCTGGCTCTCTCCCTGGGGGCTGCGGACCCCAATGTCGGTAGCCTGCTCTTCACACGGAGCTCGGCCATCACCACCACTGGGGCATCGCAGAGGTCTGGACAGCCACTGCAGCCGCAGACACAGCAGCCGCCGGTGCCGCCGAGGCTCCATGAGGGCCATAGCACATCGCGCCACCCATGCCTGAGGCGATCCATGACTTCAGTCCTTGAAGTCCCTGCAGGCAAGATCTACTGGGATCGCTGCCACCTCTGCTGCCAACCGTGAAGTCCGGCCGGCCATGGGTCTCCTCCCATGTGCCCTGAAGCAGGCTCCCATCTCCGGCCTCTGCCTGGCTCTTGTCCGGCCCCACTTCCTCTGGGGCAAGCAGCTGAGATAGCACCACCTGCTGGCAATTCAAGGTAACAACACCAAAACGGGGAAAAGCTTGAAAAACAGACACAGGCCAGATTTGAGTGGTGAACTGATGGTGATCTGAACTGTCCTTCACAGCAGGCCAGGGGGCAACTGATCCTAACTGCGAACTAATTTACCAGCTAGAGAAGACAGCTAGAAATCAGAGCTGAAAGGACATTGAACTTAAACGAAAAGTCTCAGAGTGTGCTCGATTGGTTCTGTTAGTTTAATGACATGATTCTATTCCTACTGTTTTGTTCCTTTTTTTTTCTTTTCCTCTTCCTTTTCTTCTCTTTTCTCCTCTCTGTAAACCATATCTTTGTATAGAGGAACAGCACCCCAATAAGGTGGCTGGTTAGCTTGTATGTTAGCATCATTGTATGTTTTATTATTTTTTGTATGGGAGTTGGTTAGTCTGTAGCCATGGTCTATTGTTTTTATCTGTTTCAGTTTAGGTCTCTCTCTCCAATTGTTGGTACACTCGTCGGTTTCCCCTGTACTCCTCTCTCTCTCCACCCCCTTTATTCCCCCACTGTCTGCTCCATTCTCTTCCCTCTGCTAACCACATTTTATTTCAGGGAGTAAACCTACAGCCCCACTGCATGGACAGATTCCAAGGCAGTGGGAAGTGGGTTTCAGATTATCCATACACCTGTTGGCAAATACCAGAACCTGCAGATAGATTTTAAATCATAGCTCCCCCCTAAGTAAATCTCAAAACTGCAAAAAGACCACCCCCAACCTACAGTGCAACTCCAGAATTGAACAGAGTAAGAGGGCATACATAAAGAATAGGAGATTGAACAAACAGAAGTAAAAGCAATCCCTCTACCCCTGAATAACAGAATTAAAGAAAACAGTGACGTGGAGGGAAGGAAAAAGTAGGGAATGGGAAAAAACTGCAAAATGAAGAAAAACCAAAAGAATATAGGTCTCACACAGACCCCTGGGAGATCAGACACTGAGAAAACAGATTCTGGAACACAAACAATGAAGAGCCCCCAGAATGACTGGTCACATGCAATAAATCCAGACATCAAGACATTAATAGAGAGAATTTTAAAAATTGAGGAGAGACAAGAGGAAAATAGGAAGGAGCTGATGTCAGAAATAACAGGAGTAAAGAATACTGTGATGGAAATAAATAACAAACTAATAAGCATGGAAGGCAGAATTAGCCAAGCAGAAGAAAGAATCTCAGAGCTCGAAGACCAAAACACAGAACTAACTCAAACTGTCAAAAACATAGAAACGAAACTCGAAAAGACGGAACAAAATCTTCAAGAGATGAATGATCACTTCAAGAGATGGAACCTAAAAGTAATTGGCCTTCCTGAGGCAGAGAGAGAAACAGAGGACACACTGGAACAAACATTTCATAAAATCAGTCAAGAAAACTTCCCTTATCTCATCAAGGATGAGAAAATTCAAACACAAGAGATTCAGAGAACCCCTGAAAGATAATAAATGAGAAGAACAACTCCCAGATATATAATAATTCACCTAAACAAAGTAGGTATAAAAGAAAAAATCCTAAAGGCTGCAAGAGAAAAAGGTCAGATTACATACCAGGGAAGACCAACTAGAATAGCAGCAGATTTATCTACAGAAACCCTGCAGGCTAGGAGAGCTTGGAGCCCTGTCTCCAAAGTTCTAAAAGATAAACAATTGCAACCGAGAATAACCTACCCAGCCCTACCCTAAGCTTCATCAGTGAGAGAGAATTGAGATCTTTCCCAGATATCCAATCCCTAAGAACCTATGCTGCCACAAGACCACCTTTACAAGAAACACTTAAGCAAGTATTGAACACAGAAGAAAAGGAAAAAATAACGACAACATTCTTCACAAGAGTACAGGCAAAAGATTAAAAACACACATGATCCAACTCTAAAACCAAAAGAACGACAACACACAAACAGGAAAACCAACATCTCTGTAAGAACATTATGATAGGGATCTACTTTCACATTTCAATAATTAGTTTGAATGTGAATGGACTAAATGCACCACTGAAAAGACATAGAATGACAAAATGGATAAAATATCACCAGGCAAGAATCTATTGCCTTCAAGAGATTCACCTCACTAGAAAGGACACTCACAGACTCAAAGTAAGAAGATGGGAAACAAATTTTCAGGTGAATGGAACATAAAAGAAAGGAGGAGTCATGATCTTAATCTCAGCAAAATACCCCTTAAGCTATCAAAAATTAAAAAACATACAGAAGGCCACTACATAATCATAAAAGGCTCAATCCATCAACAAGAAATATCCATCCTAAACATATATGCACCGAACATAGGAGCACCAACTTTCATAAAGCAGCTCCTAGGTAAACTAAAAAAAGATATCGACTCCAATACCATCATAGCTGGGGACTTTAATACCCCACTCACAACCCTAGACAGATCATCAGGACAAAAAATCAGCAACAAGATCCAAAACCTCAATGTGACTCTTGATCAAATGGACTTAATTGATACCTACAGAACCCTCCATCCAAAGACCACAGAATACACATTCTACTCATCACCACATGGAACGTACTCTAAGATGGACCACATACTTGGCCATAAATCAAGCATAAGCAAATTTAAAAGGACTGAAATTTTACAATGCACCTTCTCGGACCACAGTGGAATAAAAATAAACATTAACACCAACAAGGTCCCCCCAAAACCCACAAAGACATGGACGCTAAACAGCATGATGCTAAACAACTCCTGGGTTGTTGATGAAATCAAAACAGAGATTAAAAGATACCTGGAAACAAATGAAAATGAAGAAACATCTTACCAAAATCTCTGGGACGCCATGAAAGCTGTAGTAAGAGGGGAATTTATATCCCTAAAAATGCACATGATGAAAATGGAAGGATCACAAATTAACAGCCTAAGAAGCCACCTAAAAAAACTGGAAAAGCAAGACCACAAAAACCCTAATTTCAGCAGAAGAATCCAGATCACCAAAATAAAAGCCCAAATCCAGGACATAGAAGACAAAAAGATAATACAAAAAATCAATGAAACAAAAAGCTGGTTCTTTGAAAGGATAAACAAGATTGATGGTCCCCTAGCTAGACTGACCAAGAAAAAGAGAGAAAAAGCCCAAATAAACACAATCAGAAATACAAAAGATGAAGTCACATCTGATCCTGAAGAAATACAAAAGATCATTAGAGACTACTATGTACACTTGTATGGAAACAAACTTGAAAACCTTTCGGAAATGAAGGACTTTCTGTCATCACACAACCTGCCTAGGTTGAAACAAGAAGAAATTGAGACCCTAAATAGACCAATAACAATCAAGGAAATTGACTACGTAATAAGAAAACTACCTACCAAAAAAAGTCCTGGACCAGATGGCTTTCCGGCAGAATTCTACAAGACATTTAAGGAGGAGCTTATACCAATCCTACTGAAGGTATTCCAGGCAATTGAGAAAGATAGAACTCTTCCCAAATCATTTTACGAAGCTAACATCACATTGATACCCAAGCCAGGTAAAGACCCAACAAAGAAAGAGAACTACAGGCCAATATCTTTGATGAACATAGATGCTAAATTCTCAACAAGATTCTAGCGAACTGGATTCAACAACACATCTCAAAAATCATCCATCATGACCAGTAGGTTTCATTCCTGGGATGCAAATCTGGTTAAACATTCGTAAAACCATAAATAATTAAATACATCAACAGATGTCAAAACAAAAAACCACATGATTATATCATTAGATGCAGAAAAAGATTTTGAGAAAATCCAGCACCCCTTCTTGATAAAACCCTCAAACATCTAGGCATACAGGGAACATACCTCAAAATAGTCAAAGCCATCTACAAGAAACCTGCAGCCAGCCTACTCCTAAACAGACAAAAACTGGAACCCTGACAAAAACTGATTCCCCTGAAAACTGGAACAAGACAAGGATGCCCATTCTCATCCCTCCTGTTCAATATAGTATTGGAAGTCCTGGCTAGAGCAATCAGAGAAGAGAAGGCAATCAGGGGTATTCAAATAGGAAAAGAGGAAGTCAAGCTATCTCTCTTTGCAGATGACATGATCGTGTACCTTGAAAACCCAAGAGAATCGGTCAAAAACCTCCTTACACTGATAAAGGACTTTGGCAAAGTCTCAGGATATAAAATAAATGTACAAAAGACAATCACATTTCTTTACACCAATAATAAACAGAAACCCAAATAAAAAGCACAATTCCATTCACAATAGCCACAAAAAAAAAATGAAATACCTTGGCATCTTCCTAACCAGAAATGTGAAAGACCTTTACAATGAAAACTACAAAACACTGCTCAAAGAAATCAAAGATGACACAAACAAGTGGAAAAATATCCCATGCTCATGGATTGGAAGAATCAACATTGTGAAGATGTCCATCTTACCTAAAGAAATCTACAGATTTAATGCAATACCCATCAAATTACCAGCAACATTCTTCTCAGACCTAGAAAAAACAACACAGGAATTCATATGGAAACACAAACGACCAAGAATAGCCAGAACTATCCTCAGCAAAAAAAAACAAAGCAGGTGGTATCACATTACCAGACTTCAAACTTTACTATAAAGCTACAATAATCAAAACAGGTTGGTATTGGTACAGGAACAGGCATATAGACCAATGGAATAGAATTGAGATTCCAGAAGCAAAACCTCAATTTCTTAATCAACTCATCTTCAACAAAGCCTCCACCACCTACCACTGGGAAGAGGAGAACCTATTCAGTAAATGGTGCTGGGAAAACTGGCTGACCACGTGCAGAAGATTGAAACAGGACCCTCATCTATCCCTATACATAAAAATTAACTCTAAATGGATCAGAGACCTAAATGTAAAACCTCAAACCATAAGAACCTTAGAAAATGAAGGACATACCCTCATGGAAATTGGAACTGGCATCCAATTCCTGAACAAAACCCGAAACCCACAGGCCATAAGAGATAAGATAGACAAGTGGGACCTCATTAAACTGACAAGCTTCTGCAAAGCCAAAGAAACCATCAAGAGAGCAAGGAGACAGCCTACAGACTGGGAATAAGTATCTGCCAACTCCAGGTCTGACAAAGGTTTAACATCTTGGATCTACAAGGAACTCAAATGTGCTGAAAAGAAAAAACAAACAGCCCCTTTATAAAATGGGCAAAAGATATGAACAGACACTTCTCAAAGGAAGACACCCGAGCAGCCAATAGACACATGAAAAAATGTTCAACCTCACTAATCATCAGGGAGATGCAAATCAAAACCACACTGAGATACCACCTAACTCCAGTCAGAATGGCAATTATCAATAACTCAAAAAATAACAGTTGTTGGAGAGGGTGTGGTGAAAAGGGAACACTTCTACACTGTTGGTGAGAGTGCAAACTAGTGCAACCTCTGTGGAAAACAGTATGGCGATTCCTAAAAGCTCTAAATATTGACCTCCCATATGACCCCGCAATCCCCCTACTGGGAATATACCCTGAAGAACTCAAATCATTCTATAAAAAAGATATCTGCACACGTATGTTTATCACAGCATTGTTCACAATAGCAAGAACCTGGAAGCAACCATGCTGTCCATCAAAAGAGGACTAGATTTTTAAAATGTGGTACATATACATGATGGAATACTACGCAGTCATAAAAAAAGAACAAAATCATGAATTTTGCAGCAACCTGGATGGAACTAGAGTCTATAATACTGAGTGATCTCTCACAGAAACAAAGATCTGAGTATCACATGTTTTCACTCATATAGTGGAACTTGAACATCCAACATAATACTATAAGAAAATTAATGGTAGTAAATATCTGCCTAGGGATGGGGAGACACCTCTTATCAACAAGGGTGCCTGAACAAAGCATATTTGTATACCTAACCCTTAACTGTACCCCACAATATCATAATAAAAAATATTGATAAAAAAAAGATCTCAAGAAAACTGTAACATACATTATACTTACTGGTAAAATAATAAAAGTTTTTACTCTGATCAGGAGCAAAATAAGGATGTCTATTATCACCACCACTGTTTAAAAATAGACTCCTAGAGGTCCGAGCCAATATAAAAAGGCAAGAAAAAGATATCAAATATCTACAGATTTTAAAGGAAGATATAAAACTGTCAGTCTTTATAGTTACAGAATTGGTTACATACAAGCTCCAAAAATAAAACACACAAAATACTAACTAATAAGTTCATGAAGTTCATGAGTTCATGAAGGCCACTGATAAAAGGTCAATATACAAAGTGAATTGCATTCTCTATATTAGAAACAAAAAATTAGAAAATGAAATTTTTAAATTACGTCATTTGCAAAACAACTAAAATTTCAAATAGCTAAGAGTAAATCTACTTAAAGTGTCTATGACCTTTACCAAGAAAGATATAAAATATTATTACTAAGAGTAATTACAAAATATCTTAACCAATAAAGGAATAAACCATATTCATATATGGGAAAAGTATAAATTTCATAATTGATACATAGATTCAATGCATTCCAATCAATATGCTAGAATATGTTTTTCCTGAAAATTAATAAGGCATCTCTAAAAAGTTAATGAAAATGAAAAGGTCAAGAATAAATACACAACTGGATAGGAAAAACAATATTATCTTGATCTTATTTCATACTATCCACATAAATAGACCCAGGTATATTTTTTTTTTTAAATTTACACTTCTATAACATAGTTTCCCAATTAAACTATCTTTAGTAATGGAAATGCTTTATATTTGCACACTACAATGCCATAGACATCAACCACATGTAACTATTGAATACTTGAAATATAATAATTGTGATTAAGAAACTGGATTTTAAAATTTAATTTAATTTTACTTTATTTCATTTCATTTCATATTAAACAGTTCAAACTAAATCATCACAAAGACCGTTGCTTTTAGCCCAGATGGAAAAGCCAGATTTATACTTTCACCAGGAAAAAAACCCAAAATACAAGGCAATATCATTCTAATCAACAAATATCAAGCAACTAATACCAGTGATCCCTGAAAGACAGAAAACAAATAAGGTGAGCCATATGATTGCCTCAACATAAGGCCTTGAGGGGAGAATTTTTAGGATGCAGTGCAGGGAAAGGGAATTCAGACAGGGCACAGAGGATTCCCTGAGTTGAGGAACTGAAATTCAGACTCCAAGGAAACCAAAGCTGCCGGAGTTGGCAGAAAAGTATACTAGGGGGGAAAAGATAGTTGAGTATAAAGAACTCTGTAGATCTACAGAAGTTCCCATCAAGTATTTTACAAAGAACTAATCAGTATGTATGTAAGGAAACTACCCAAGTCTAGGGAGAGAGCCACAAGAAAGGGTGAGAATATCACTCACACAAAACTGAGATTAGTACCTATTTCCATCAGCCAAACTGGAAAACCTCATAATATACAAGGCATCAGGTAGAGTATTTGCAGGTCCTGCCTCATTAGTAAGCAAACAAACTAAACACTACTCTGTTTCTGCTTAACAAAACCTAAAAACAAGATGGAAAAGTATCAAACCCTTTCAAATAGCTTATCTGCTTCCCAAAACAAAGCCTAAGAATATTTACAGGGATATAAAAATACTTAGCACCCAATGAGGTAAAATTAATAATATCTTGCATTAAATAAAAAATTACCACACACGCAAAAACTAGAATTAAACAGCCAATAATTAGGATTAAAAATTAATCAAAACAGACTCAGAACTGACAGAGATGTTAGAATTAGCAGATAAGATCATTAAAATGGTTATTATAACTATTTTCTATATGTACAAAAAATTAAGTAGAGGAATGATATTTTTTAAAGGCAAATTAAATTTCTAGAGAGAAAATTACAATGTCTGAGATGGAAAATGCACTAAGTGAAATTAACAGCAGATAGACATTTCAGGGGGAAAAACTTAGCAAACTTGAAAACATTACAATTTTTAAAAACTATCCCAAATGAAACACAGAAAAAGGACTTTTAAAAAATAAACAGAGTGGCCACTGCCTTGCTAGACTCTGGTGTGATCATGTGCTCTTTGAGCTGTGGTTGTCACCATGCTTCCTGGCTTTGGGCCCCCTCCCCTACCTTGGGGAGGTGAATCTCCTCTTTCTCTCTCTCTCTCTTTCTCTCTCTCTCTCTCTCTCTCTCTCTCTCTCTCTCTCTCTCTCTTACTTTCTAAATAAGCTATATTTTCTAATCTAAAATAAATAAATAAATAAATAAACAGAGCAACATGTAAGTCATGGGACAACTTCAAGCAACTTAGTTATAGAAGTACTGTAAATGGAACTGTCAAAAAAGAGAAAGAACAGAAAAATAATACTTGAAGAAATAATGGCTATAAAATTTTCAAATTTGATGAAAACTATACATTTACAAACCCAAAATTCTCAATAAGCTCCATAAAAAAAAATATATATATATATACATATACATGTATATATATATATATATATATATATATATATATATGGAGAAAGAGGGAGAATACACCAAAGTACATCATAATCTAATTGTTCTAATTGACAAAGGGAAAATTTTTAAAGCAATCAGAAGGGGGGAAAACCAGATATATAGAGAAACAAAAATAAGAATGATTGCAGATTTCTCATCAGAAACAATGCAAATAAGAAAACAGAACATCTTTAAAGTACGTAGAGGGAGAAAAAGTTAATCTAGAATTCTATCCCCAGTTGAAAATCTCCTTCAAAACTGAGGATCAAATGAAGAATTTTTCAAAAATATAAAAGCCAACACAATTCATCACAAGATCTGTACTCCTAGTAAAGTTAAATGAAGCCCTTCAAGTAGAAGGGAAATAATACCAGATGGAAATAGCATCCAACAAATGATGGAAGAACACTAGAATTGGTACCCAAATAAGTAAATATGTAAGTTTTTTTCCCCCTTACTTACACATTGTTAAATGAAAAAACTAAAACTAACAAACTTCTAGGAAAAAATGTTTGTGATTTGGGTTAGGCAAAGAATTTCTTAGACACAAAACAAAAGCAGTTCTATAAAACAACAAATTGAAAAACTGAACTTTATCAAAATTAAATTGTCTGCTTTTTGACAAGCAGTTAAGAGAATTGAAAGACAAGCCACAGACTGGAAGAAAATATTTGCAAGCCATGTATTTGATAAAAGACTTAAGCCCAATTTAAAAATAAAAACTCTCAAAACTCAATAACAATAAGCCAAACATTTTCTAAATGGGAAAATATTTGAATACATACTTTTCCAAATGAATAAAAAATGTTCAATATCATTAGTCATTTGGTAAATTAAAATTAATACCACAATGAGATACCACTACACACCAATTATAATGGCTATAATTTTTAAAATAGACAGTATTAGGGCCAGGAGGGGTGGCTCGTGTCTGTAATCCCAGCACTTTGGGAGACCAAGACAGTAGGATTTCTTGAGCCCAAGAGTTCGAGACCAGTCTGGGCAACACTGCAAGATCTCTACAAAAAATAAAAAAAAAAATAGCTGGATATGGTGGCACATGCCTGTAGTCCCAGCTACTCAGAAAGCTGAGGTGGGAGGATCACCTGAGTCCAGGAGGTTGAGGAGGCTGAAGTGAGTTGCTATTGTGCCACTGCACTCCAGCCTAGACAACACAGGAAGACCCCAACTCAAAAAAAAAAAAAAGACAAAACCAGGTGTTGGTGAGTACATGGAGCAACTAGAATGCTCATAAATTGCTGATGGGAATCTAAAATGTGACAACCACTTAGGAAAATAGTTTTTCACTTTCATAAAAAGTTAAACATACACTTACTATATGATCCAGCCATTCCACCTCTAGATATTTACCCAAGAGAAACTGAAGCATAAGGACATAGAATAGGCAGACTCCTCAAAATCCATGCCCTAATCTCTGAAATCTGTGAATTTGATACCTTACCAAGGGAATTTACAGATGTAATTAAGGTAACTGACTTTGAGATGAGAAAATTATGCTGGATTATCAGAGCAGGCTCTATCTAATCACTTGAGTTCTTAAAAGTAGAGACACTCCCAGCTGTGGTCAGAGAAATATGTGACCACAGAAAAGTCCAAGAGATTTAATATTACTGGCTTTGAAGACAAAGGAAGGGGTCACAAGTCAAGGAATGTGATTAGCCTCTAGAAACTGGAAAAAGCCAGGAAATATATTCTCTTTGAATGTCTCTAGAAAAGAATTCAGTCCTGCTAACACCTTGATTTTAGCCCAGTGAAACTCATGTTAGATTTCTGTACTACAGAACTTTCAGATAATAAATATGTGCTGCTTTATGCCACTAGGTTTGTGACAATTTATTATGGTAGCAATGGAAAACATGTGCATAGCACCTTTATTTATAATAGCCCAAACTGGAAACAACCCAAATATGCATCAATAAAAGAATAAACAAATTGTAATACATTCACACAATGGAAAATCACTCAACAATAAAAAGACGTGAAGTATCAATACACTCAACATGGTAAAGACCAAAGAAAGAAAAGATTACATGTTATATGATCCTTTTAGGTAAAATTCTCAAAACTACAAACTAATCTGACAGAAAACAGACCAATAGTTGCCTAAAGACAGAAAGTGGGGGACACTGAAGGGAGAAATTACAATGGGACACAGGAAACTTTTAGCGGGCAATAGATATGTTTATTATCCTGATTATGGCAATGACTTCACAGGTATACATATGTCGAAACATAAAATGTTCACTTTAAAATGTGTACTTTATTATATGTCCATTATATTCCAATAACAGTTTAAAGAAATTTAAATAACTACATGAGGCAAGCAGTTACTGAATGGATAAAACAATTCTAAAAGATAAAATAAGAAACATTCCTGATGCTGAAGATAAGTAAATATTTCTTTAACCAAAAGCAATATCCATAAAGGAAATGACTATAAATTGTACTTCATTAAAATTAGGGAATAAAGCTTGCCAAAATGTAGCATTATGAAGATAAAAAGGCAAGTCACAGAATGAGGAAAGGTATTTGTTATATAAATATTAATAAGTGTATATGTGTGTGTGTGCACAAATGTATAAGCATAGGACTTGTATCCAGAATATATAAAGAACAACAAATCAAAAAAGAAAAATAGAGAAACCAATTTCTAATAAATGGGCAAAAGAATACTGGCACTTCTCTAAAAAGAATTTTCAAATGTAAACAATAAAATCATTATGACTAGTCATCAGAGAAATGACAGCTAAAACTACAATGAGATAAAGTACACACCTACAAGAATAGTTAAAATCTTAAATAAAACTGACAATACTGAATGTTAGCAAAGGTGTGGAGCAACTGGAATTCTTGGCCCCTAATGGAGGGAGTGTAAACTGGTACAACCACTTTGAAACACAGCTTGAAAGTCTTTACAAAATCTGAACATAGATACTCCCTACAAATCAGTAATTCCATCCTTGGTATATGCCCACATAATGCACACAACATGCATCAAAACACATGTACAAGAATGTCCATAACACTATTATTTATAAAAGTCAAAAAACTCAAAACAACTCAAATGTCTATCTGCAATAAAATAGATAAATAATAATGCACAACATGCACACACACACACAATGGACCACAATAGAGAATTGAAAAGGAACAAAATACTGTCATACTCTAAAACACGAGTGAACCTCAACAAACATAATGCTCATGGAGTAAAAGAAGCAAAACCCAAAACTGCATACTGAATAATGAATGAATGGTGATAGAAGTCAGAGAGGTAAGTTATCTTTGGGGGAGAGTTGTAACGACCACAAAGGGGTAAGAGGGAATGTTCTGGGAAGTGCATAAAGTTCTGCCTCTTGATGAACATGGTGCTTATACAGATGTGTTCGCTTTGGAAAAAAATTATCATCATCTCATATAACTGTGGATCATGTACTTTTCTGTACACTTGCCATACTTGAATTGAAAAGTGTACTTTTAAAAATTCTCATTAAAAAAAATTTGAAAGAAGAAATCAATGGCCTAGATAAAGCCCTGCCCTCAAGTCATGGACGGGGGTTTTTCAAGTGTAAGCACTCATCCAGTACCAGCCTGTTCTCGCCACCTGTCATCTCTCGGGATCAGATGAAACATATTCTCACCAGAGAAAGAAATAATTGCAGCCACAGGATTTTTGACTTGAGATTTTCCTGGTTTTACACCTAATTTAACTAAAACATTCTCCTCCCCATCCCTCATTCCCCCACCCCCAGCCCATTTCTGGGTCCATCTCGACTACAACAACAGGCAGCGCAGGCTAAGGTAGAGTGCAGAGGCAATTATAAAATAGATACTTGTAAAGGCATTGCTGCCATTTGTGCCACTTGAAATATTATCCCTTATGAGTTTTCTCGCTGAATTAGTGCCATTTAATGTGTGCATATGGCCAGGGGGAAAATATAAAATTGATCAATGAGAACAGGAAAATTACTCCGGAGAATCTTTGTGGCTTTGTGAATTGTTGCTTGACATTGTGGTTTTACCAGATATAATGGCATGATTTACAATTTACAACACGGCTTGGGGGATGCAGATACAAACATTTTTACTTAAAATACCAGGAGCAGATGGGGAAAAAACACAGACTGGACTTCGTCCAGATGCTGAGGATGTTACACATATTCCGAGTCCTACATGAAGGCATAAATAACACCAATTCCTCATCATCCACAGAAATGCAAGAAAGTCATCACATAGGTAATCCAAACAGTAGATAAACTTGAGATAATGTCTGTATGGCAAATGATTGTGGAGTCTATGTGCTGCGGCCTATGGTTTTGCTTACTTTTTTTTAATGGGGATATCTGATGTCCTAGTTATTCATGACATTGCACACAAAATTACAAAATTGCACCCGGAACATGAAATTCCAGAGGAGCTAGAAAATTAAGAACTATCTAATTTTTTAGCTCTATCCTGTTATGCATTCTGACCAAAACATTCAATACTGGAAATGGGCAGTTTCACCTTTCAGTCTCATTGATAAGAATCATGGTAAGACTATAAAGACACTCAGACCCGAGTCATTGTATCAGAGCTTCCTCCAAGTGACTCTGTGACATTTGACAAGTCTCTCACCTGTTCAAAGCCTTGATTTCCTCATCAGTAAGCATAGTGGAGGATAACTGGATGATTATAAGTCTCACCTGGCTCTAGGTATCCTACGGTCAGTCTAAGCAGAGTTAGCTAGCCCTTCCTCTAAGATTGTTACCTTTCCCAGGCTCACTGGCCTCGAAATCATTATTTCCGTTTTGAAAGTTTCAATCTTCTGGCTCCTGTTGAACTCTAATTTCAGTAGCAGATGGCAATGGTTATAAAAGCAATAAAGAAATTAAGCAAGCAACAGAAATGTTAACTAAGAGAGGAAAGCAAGATTTGCCAGAGATAAACCGCAACATAATCTACTTACACTCCATTGAAAGTTGGCTGTATTTCCAGTTATCTGGGTATTAGTATGATGCGCATCTCCTCTGAGGAAAGACCTAGAGGAAATGGGACAGAATGCAATGAGAGGGATAGCGGTTAGAGATAGAGAAGAACTTCCTGGAAGGTGGTTAAACTCGACCGCTTTATAAAGTTGCTACTTGGGCTTATTTTGTCACACCTGCTCTGTGTGTCCAGTTTTTTCCAGGTCTATGTTAGTGGGAAAGAGATGATGATACTTAAATTCTCAAAAGTATTATACTTATTATAAAGGTCAACAAATCCTAAGACATTTTTCAATAAAAAGATGGGGAGGTAAAGAGCAATGTCAGAAACAATTGCTAAGATGTCTCCAATCCAAAGAAGTTAGGAGTTACTATGTTAAGGAGCTTCCTTCCCCAAGGGAGGCCTTTGAAAATAAACTCCCAACTATTTTTTTTTCCAACCTGGACCGAGCAGAATGGTTCCCACAGGGATGGTGGTTGATGCTGCCATCAGCTAGGTGGTGACCATCAACATTCGCAAGCACGGTCATGGAGAGGGCCTCAAGAAGCTTGTCCTTCTCTCAACACGCAGAAAGATCCTGCAACTTGCCATGAAAGAGATGGGAACTCCAGATGTATGCATCGACACCAGACTCAGCAAAGCTATCTGGACCAGAGGAATAAGGAAATGTCCTGTACTGTGTCTGTGTGTGTTTTTCCAGAAAATGTAATGAGGGTGAAGATCACCAAACAAGCTCTGGACGTTGGGTACCCATGCACCTGTCAGCACCTTGAAAAATCTGTGGTCAATGTGTATGAGAACTAATCATGGCTGTTTGTCAAACAAAGTTATAAAACAATAAAAAGAAAGAAGGAAAGAAAGAGAGGAGGGAGGAGGAGGAGGAGGAGGAAGAAGAAGGAAGGGAGAGAAGAAGGGAAAGGAAGGGCCCCTCATCAGCCTCTGGGGAATGGCTCTGCTTGAAGCCAAGTTTTAAAAAATAATAATAAGATGATGGTTGCAGACTTGCCCCAAACAGACGCTTCACATTTGGAGCTTAAATGAGAATATGTCCAGACAGCAAGTGTGACAGATTCCGGACTCTCTCGCAACTTGGTTTGAAAAGAGGTGGCCTATGTGAGGCTCCTAAGAGTCTGAGGTAGAAAATTCATCACTGCTCTTCTGTATTTTCTCCCTGAGTGACTCCCAAGACACGCCTCACCTCGACCTCAGAACCCTGCAAAGGCTGTGGCAAACACTGACTTCTAAGAGTAGGACAGAAGAGTAAAGACCGGGAACTCAACCCTGCAGCACAGAAGACCATGAGAGTACCTTTTCCTTTACCTCTGTCCCTGGATGTTGTTTGACAAATTCAAACTGCTTAGCACCCTAGACTTTCAAGAAAAAGTAAGAGAGCTGTAATGAAGGCTAAAAAATTATGTGAAACTTGGCAAAGAGAAAGTAAGAAATTATAGATGATCATAAGGTAAACTAATTTTAGCAGATTTCATAGTTAACATCAAAACATTTGGGCAAACCTGCTCTTGGCATAAGAAAGAGTTTTGACTATACTCATTCCTCTGTGACTTAGGCAAATCACTTAACCTCTCTGATCTCTGCCCTAGTACATCTTACTACCAAGTATTTAGACACTCTACAAAAATGTATATAATAATTCAGAAGGACTCAAGAGAAATAAATCGTTGTAGGAGTCAGAGCAAAGGAAATTATGATTTATAAATGAACAGAAAAAAATCATAGTTTTGGTGATATTAGCACATAAAATATAAGCTATCTAGTACTATTAGACCTATGGATATGGGATGAAATTTGGCCTTTGAGCTTCTTAGCAGCCAAAGCAAAAAGAAAAAGATGATCAGTTTTAAAACATAGGTTGTGCATATGGTTCAAGGGAAGCCAAGCCTTTCCTTAAACCAGTAAGTGGAAGAAATTCTGAGATGGTCTTTATAATTAAGACTCTCTATGAAGCCATGACAGTATCTTCCACAAAATTCCAAAACCCTAAGAGATAGACATGATCTTAAGGTCCCCAGTTTTCCTACAGATAAAATATGGAAAAGCTCACAGAGCACTCAAACTCCTTCAATGCTGTATTATAAAAGATTTAACAGTAAAAGAAACTAATTTCTGGAAGCTGAGCACTATAAGATGGCAGTAATTGGGCTGAGGTGGGCTCATGAATGAGCTTGTGTCCTGTGTCCACATGGAAAACCTTGGCCAGTTTGATGACTTCTGAGACTTTGTCTCTTACTTGCAAAAGGAACAAACTTGTCTTTTATTTATAATTCAAAGTTACATTAGGCAGGGACTATGCCCAATATCAATAGTAGCTATAGGGTCTCTTATTGTAACAAACACATAGTAGGGTGTTTTTTAAATGTTTTCCCAGATGATAGAATGAATATGTAAATTTTTGTTTTCAAACTAACAGTTTAGTATTAGCTATCAATGGGTCTTGTAAATCATATCACAATTAAACCGTGGCTATAAAAAAATACACAAAAGCAAAATTCATCACTGTGTCAACCCAAAAAGACTGGATTTGATATGCTACCTATTTAAATGGCAGCAGTGATGGACTAAATTAACCAACCATTAGATGGTGAATTTCGGTATCCCAATAGGCACAGTTTACTGACCTGAAATACACATTAAGTCAGTAGACATTAGTAGATGAACCATATGTCTCCAGTTGGTCTCAAAATTTTTAATTGGAATCCTTTATTCAATAACAGCAGATGCTGGACTCTGCCAAAGGAGGGAGGGAGGAAGAAGGGATAAGGGACACACTGGGTACCAGATCCACCGTCATGGGGAGAGAGGACCCATAGAAGCCTAAACCTCATCTGCACACAATTAACTTATGCAGTAAATCCTCATATGCACCTTACAACTCTAAAATAAGATAAAATGTTTTTAAAACATTGAAATGGAAGGATATACAAATAATAGTTGAACTACTCTAGTTAAGGGGACTCAAGAACTCACATCTACACCAAAATCAGCCCCACCTGACCTCCCAAACACACCGGTCTCTGAGGGCACAATCTGGGCCATCCTCCCCTCCCAGGTTATGGAGGAGGAGAAAAAGAGGGCTCCCATGACTTGCCCCAAGTCACACAATCTTCAGACTGCAGCAAAGCCCTCCAGCTGCCAACTGAACCAAAGGGTGTTTAGAATCTGATACCAGACACCAATGAGTCAGAAGAATTGTGACAAGTTAGAGGGGTCACCTCACAGTCAGAGTGCTCACTCTCCTGGTTGTACAGAGGCCACCACTGATGTCCTCATCCCTCAGCTTATTGCTGACACAGCCCCAAAGGTCACATCTTCACCCACATGGGGAAAGGAGAGGACCCAACCACAGAAGGAAAGGAACAAAAACAGAAGTAAAACACTCTGCTCTGATCTTGAAGTAATCTTTCCTCTGTCTCAGACACCCACCAAGCCTAGAGGTATTCCTCCCTCAACCCAAGTGTCTCCTGCAGAAGCCACAGGAAGCCTCCTCGCCTCCCTGCTGGTCACCATCTTTCAGTCTCTGCGGCAGCCACCACCACCACCACAGCAGCAGCAGCGACAGCAATCCTGAACAGACCCCAAAAACTCCGACTAATTAAAGACAAATAATTAAACACATTCAGGCGGGGGGAGGTTGGCAAGGCCCCCCTGCATTATGTGACCACCTTGGCACCGAAATGGTTAGAGACCATATCCCTCCACGTCGCCTCCTCTCATTGTGGTGGAGAGCTCTTGAGAACGTTATTAGCTGGGTGTGCGCCTTGCCGTTTTTCCACACGAGGCAGATGGGTAATTACGAAGCTAATAGTCTGATTGAGAGAAATCAGATGCAGTGGTTTGCCCAATTAGATGATACATTAGCTTCCTTCTTTGTAAGCAGCTAATGTGTGAAGCAAAGTGGTATTTTCGAGGGTCAGAATCCTTAAACAAGTGCCGAGTTGCAGATTATTGTATCTCTCTTTTTTTTTCTAATGGAGGAAAAGTGCTAAGTCTTCATTACTAAAAGCATAGAAAATGCAAATCAGCTTCTGAAACAAAAGAGAGAAGGGACAGGCGAGAATATTTGGTGTCCGATGTGTCAACCTACAACATCAATTACATTGAAATGCAATGCATGGCAGCCTAATCAAGGATAGTATAATTGTAATAATTGCGTGCTTTTGTTGGAGAGCTGCTGCTGTTGTTATTTGTCAACCATTTGTTCCTCTCTATTGTTAAGGGGGGGAAAGATTTTTTTTTAATGTAACTGAGAGATTGTGTAGGTAATGGGCGAGCAGGCGGCCGTCCTCAGAATGTGGATGAGGGTCTTGCTTCCCTGCTACCCGGCGGCTCCTCCGTGGCCCTGCTGAGTTGCTGGACCGGCAATGTGAGCTTGGGGCAGGAAGGGACAAAGTGGCCGGCCATGTTGGGGTGGTCTTCAGTCTTTGTCCTCGTCCCAACACCCCGGGGCAGAGGCAAGCTGAGGAGCAGGCCTGAGGAGGCTGGGAGGACAGCAGAGCTGGCACAGGAAACCTCACACGACATCCTTCTTCTCTTTCGCAAACATAACAGGATGGGAAGAGCGAGGAGACGGGGCCGCTGTGCCAACCTCGTCTTGAAGTTGAGACCTAAAAAGAGACTTGTTTTATTTTTGCAAACAACCATTGCCTGCAAAACCCCCAGGGGAAGGAGGGGGGAAAGTCTAGGGTAAATAAAATGAAAGCTGTGGTAGCTGGTATACCAGGCAGAATAGCACTGTCCACAGGTGTAGATGGGAGTCTGAGGCCTAGGCCCAAAGACAACTTGACCACTCACTGGCCTGGGCTGGCCCAGCCCAGCCTCTCCACAACCTCACTGTCCCCTGGAGTAACTCAGAGGCATGAGCCATCCTGAGCAGCGTCATGTCGAGAAACACCAAACCCGGGATGCTCTCAAGTCTTTGGCAGATAGAAAGAGCTCTCAAAATGCTTCTAAGTTACATAAACAAATTTCTTCTCCTCTCCCTCCCCACAGACCACTTTTACTTTGTACGTGTACATGTTTCCTAGAATGTACTTATCGGGAAGGGAGAAGAGAGAAAGCCAGCTTAATAGCCACCTCTGCAAAGGAAAAGAAAACAAAACACAAAACAAAACCAAAACAGGGATGTTCACAGAAAGCCGAAGTTGAGTTGGAAAATTCTTCTTAGAGCAGCTCTCAGCATTCAGATCAGATAAGAGGTTTATTTTCTCACTTCAGTTGGTCTTGCCAATAGGTTGAAACAGAGGCACAATGGAAATGGGCTAAAACATTTAACAGAGCTGTTAAATCTCATTCTCCACAGCTAAAAAAGAACAATCCCGGACCGTCTTTACCAAGGGGAGACTTCATGGGCTGTAGGAGGCTTTGCATGTATCCCTGACAATCCTGTACATACTCCAAAACTCACACTAATTAAAAGCAAATAATCAAATACATTCAATTTGAAAAGTTGGCAAACTCGCGTGTATTATTGCGTTAGCACCTTGGCATGGAAATGCTCACATCGCGCTAATCTCGTTGTGCAGAAGAGCTCTTGAGCTCGCTATTCACCGAGCCCATGCCCCCTCCTCCCTGCCGCCTCCCCTTTGGACCTGACTTCCCCACTAGCCCCCTGTCGCCCCTCTCCAAGGCTCCCACTTCAGCAGCAAAATAAGAAAATAACTGTGCCTCAAGACGGGCATTTGCTTCCATTTGGAGCCAATGGAGGCTTGGTGGAGAAAATAAGTCCTTTCCTCTTGCTGGCTTCTTATTTATCTACCTAAAGAGAGACAGCTGAGATGCTGCAGTTTTTAAATAAAGTTTTCAGCAGTGAGCCTTGGCTGGGCCATTTGTAGTCACCACCTCCCCCATCTTGCTCTCTCCACCCCATGCCACCCTCCCGGGTACTCTCCTTGTCAAACTGGTGGCCAAATCTGAGCGATGAACTGACAAAATGAGAAGAAAGCCTGAGATCCAATGCTGCTGCCTCTGGGATTTGAGTTTCTTAGGGGATGGTTGAGGATGAGAGAAGGGAGTTGCCCAGAGAAATGCAGAACTCCTGCCATCAAGAACGGGGTGAAATGAGCCCAGACCGGCCAGAATTTTTCTGGCAGATCTGCTACCTGAGGCATATTTCTCTTTCATCCTGGGCTGCTGCCAATCACAGCCTCCCAGCATCCAGGGCTCAGAGGAAGATGGGCAGCTTGTCCTCAGCTCTGAACAAAAGAAAAACAAATAAAGTCACATTCAGCCACATGACATTCGTGTCTGATGGAAAAGGAACAGGTCACGCGGACAGCGTGTATAGCCTATTCCACGAGGCAGAGAACAAACACATCAAGTAGGCACCAGGTCTGCAGAGCTCCTGGGAGTAGGTGCTTGAAGACAACATGGGGACATCATGCTGGTGGGACTCGGTTTGTCAGTGGGTGGAAAGGCCTAGAGGGATGTTCCCTGCAAGTTCAACATTTCAGACCGATTTCTAATACGTCCTTGGTCACAGTGACTCAGCAAGAGCATCAACTTATTGGTACTTTTGTTACTTCAGGAAGAATTTTTTGAGGAAAGCATTAGGCAAACACCTTGGCTGATGTAATATGGAGCCAATACAAACAATGTGTTGGACAGTTCTTGCCAAATCTGGCCATTCCCTTCTTCTAATCTGGTCCATGGGCTTCCTCTAGATACTCCCAACTGTTAAAATGACTGTCTCTTTCCTTGCCAGGCTTTCATTGATAGTTTCATTTATTATTCAACTACTCATTCAATCGTTCATTCCTTAATATCTTCATTCAACAAACATTTATCAAGTAATAAGGTTTAGCCAGGCTCGGTGGCTCAGCCTGTAATCCCGCGCCTTTGGGAGGCTGAGGTGAGTGGATTGCCTGAGCCTGCGGGTTCGAGACCGCCTGGGCAGCAAGACCTCATCTCCACAATAAATCAAAAAATCAGCCGGGCGTGGTAGCACATGCCTGTAATTCTAGCTACTGGGAAGGCTGAGGCGGAAGGATTGCCGAAGCCCAGCAGGTCGAGGCTGCGGTGGCTGGGAGCGGTCACTGCACGCCAGTCTGGGCGACAGAGTGAGACTCCAACTGAAAAAAAAAAAAAAAGTAATAAGGTTTAATAGATGCTACAAGGGGGACCAAAAAGAAAAAAACGGGAATTATTTTTTTGGAAGGCAGGCCCCTTGTAGTACAGGTTTCCCCCACTAGGTAAATGCTCTAAAAACCCATCAGGATCAGCGTACCAGCTAGCATTGCTGTGACGTGCTGCATTCAGCTCTAGTGATTTTTTTTTGAGATTCTTTCAATGCATTTGCCCATTTCATGATGGGTGATTTATGAGCACACCTGCCCACATTGCACTGAGTGTTCAGCAGTTTTGACCAAACACAGCATGACCCCAGTGCCCCACCCTCCCAACTCATCTAATCTCACCCCAAGTGACTCTTTAGTTGTAGTTTTCCTGATGAAAAAAGTCCTCAGAGGGAAACGTTTTGCCAATATAAAAGAGAAACAAAAAATGGCAGAAGCACTGAGTTATCAAAATTGACTAGTTCAAAAACTGTTCTGAACAATTATCATAATACTATAAGAAAGGGATCGGCAGTAGAGGGAAACTGCCAGGAGCAGGGAGTGGGATTGGCAGATGAGAGAAACTGCCAGCGGAGGCAGGGACACACTTCATCAACAAGGATACCTGCACAATGAACATTTGTGTACCTAACCCTGAATTGTGCCCCACATCTTTAAAATTAGAAATAAAAATAAACTGTTCTAAGCAGTGGAAAAAGCATCTTAATGGGTATACTGCATCAAATGGGGAATACTTTGAAGGTGACAGAAGTTTTGACATGTAAGAATAAATACACAAATTTTTATTAATAAATTCCAGGGGGGTCTTGGGTCCCCCTCATATAATCAACCTTAGAACACAAAAGTAAATAAGGTTAGACTTGGCAATTACAATTCTGGGAATATACCCAAAAGAATTGAAAGCAGGGGCTCAAGTATATATTTGTACACCAGTGTGCCTAGCAGCATTATTCAAGTAGCCAAAACATGAAAACAACCCAAATATCCATTGACAGATGGACAGGTTTTTTTAAATGTGGTATATACATACAATGAAATATTATTCAGCCTTAAAAGGAATGAAATTCTGACACATGCTACAATATAGATGAACCATTTGAAGACATTATGCTAAGTGAAATAAGCCAGTCACACAAGGACAAATACTGTGTGATTTCATTTATATGAGATACCTAAAGAAGTCAAATTTATAGAGATAGGGGTTGGTGAAGGAGGGAATGGGAAAATAGTGTTTAATGGGTAGCTTCAGTTGGGAAGATGAAGAGTTCTGAACCCGGATTATGGTGATATGAATGTAAAGTCACGAAACTGTATACTTTAAGATAAGTTAAATGGTAAATTTTAGCCATTTAACTTATTTAGCCACAATAAAAACTAATGCCGGTAAGTGCAGTGACTCACACCTGCAATCCCAACACTTTGGGAGGCCAAGAAAGGAGGACTTCCTGAGCCCAGGAGTTTGAGACCAACCTAGGCAATGTAGCGAGACCTCATCTCTACAAAAGTAAAAAAATTAGTCGAGTATGGTAGTGCACGCCTGTAGTCCCAACTACTTGGAAGGCTGAAGGGAAGGATTGCCTGAATCCAAGAGGTCGAGGCTGCAGTGAGCCATGATCATGCCACTGCACTCCAGCCTGGGCAACAGAGTGAGACCCTGACTCAAAATAAGTGAATAAAGGTTCATAACAGTTCTCAAGGAGCTTGGAGTTTAGCAAGCGAAGAAGAAAGGTTAAGGTCTATAAACAGGAAATGCAATGCCATGAGGCTGGCACTATCACCACACTAGGCAAAAGTGAGATGGGGGTCCAGAGTCTGCCACAGATGTCTGTCACACTGCCCCAGGTTAGGTCATCTCCAAGCCCGAGTGCCCTTATCTGCAAACGGGGGTAGTAGCAACCTTCCCCCATGCCTCACAAAATTGTTGGGAGTCTCTGTTTATGGAGCACACCATCTACCATGAAGCAGGCACCACAGCAGGACCCACAGTTTATCAAATCTCACATTCAACCAATAAAATAGAGATTTCACCAGCCATCGCCACAGGGAAAACAGGGTAAGAGAGGCTGGTGGGTGTGCCACTGCCACATAGCTAACAAACTGGAGCCCCGGGGTTTGAACACAACCCTGTCTGGGTTTCTAAGCCATGTTTTTCTCACTACACTAATAGTTTGTGGTCTGTAAAGTCTCATTCGAATTTAAGAGTCAGTAAATGAAAACACATGCTTAAGGAAAAGACAGCCTGTCAGGATTTAACTGTGTCCCCGCCCCCCCAAAAAAAAATATGTGTTGGAGTCCTAACCCCTTGTACCTCAGAATGTGACCTTATTTGGAAACCAGGTCTTTAAAGATGTGATCAAGTGAAAATGTGGTCACTAGTATGGGTCCTAATTCAGTATCATTGGTGTCCCAATAAAAAGGGGAAGTATGGACAAAAGAGAAGGACGCCCATACAGGGATAGCACCATGTGAAGATTGGAGTGATGTTGCCACAAAACCGAGAAGTTACCAGAAGCTAGGAAGCTTCCCTGAAGGCCTCACATGAAGCTGACCCTGCTGACACCTTCATTTCAGACTTCTGGCCTACAGAAGTGTGAGGATAAATTTCTGTTGTTCTAAGTCACCCAGTTTGTGGTACTTTGCCACAGCAACCCTAGCAAACTAGTACAGGGGTCAACAGGGAAAGTTGAGAAGGAGGCTTCTTTGAGGCTTTGAGGACATTCACCAGTGAGCCCTGAGGAGCCTCACGGCCCTCAGGAGGGGGCCTTAGAGCAGAGAGCTGGGATCCCCGCTCCTACTCATACCCCTACTCCCCAGCCCAGGGCAGGCCTCCTTAAGAACTTGATTCACAATACTTTGCTTCTGTTTTTCTTTTTGTCTTGTCTGTAAGCATTGTTGGAATGTTATGGGTCCTCCTGACAGCCATTTGACAGGGTAGGAAGGCTTCCATGGCAAATGACTCTGGGTGCTGAAGCCTCACATCAAGTCTCGCACCCTATACCTCATGGTTGTACCACTCTCTCCCAATTTTGGGGGGGTGTCAGAGGACCTGGAACTCTAACCCAAAGGCCAGATGCTCTCTGAGAAAAACAGGACAGCTCTGGAGCTACAGTTTAAACACATGGCTTTAAACAGAGCCAGGGCAGAGAGGCCCAGCCCAAACTGATCTGGAAGCCAAGGGACCTGGGAAGCTACATTTCCTCCCCCAACCCCCCAGCAGCAGCGAGATTAAGCAGAGGGCTTTGCAAAGGAACTCCAGGAAAATACTGATAAATTGAAGAACAATCGACAGGGCACTTAGGCTCCCTCCCTGAGCTCCACCCGGCCCCCCAAATTTGTGTCAAATCTTTTATTTTCTCCCACCAACTAAGCTCTTATGTGAATGGAAATGTTTCTGTGCATTAAAGAAAATCAATGAAAATATCTCAAAAACAATTTCAAGCTCCTCTTCTTCCCACAGGGTGGCAAAGTCAGACCCTGCTATGCTGTGCAGGGGTCCCAAGAAAAGCCAAACCCATGTGGGTGGCAGGGTGCCACCGGAACAAAGCCACAGACCCCGATGCACTGAGGCTCACTTCTCTCTCCTGACACAGGACAGCGTTCCACAAAGCCAGCCAGCTTCAGGAAATTCTAGCTCTCTCCCCATACCCCTTTAGTTTCAGACTTCGGCTGTATTTGTGTGTGATTTTTGCTCTGACTGCAGGGGGTGGGACATCTTTGGGTGCAACCAGGTACCGTCACTAAAACGGACAGGAGCAGCAGGTTGAAGGATATCGCACAGATGTGGAGTCTGTAGATCTAGGTGGGAACATCAGCTCTGCTTGCTACTCATTCATGGCTCTGATTGCTTAACCTCGCTGCCTCTGAGATTCCTCACTTTTAAAGTCGGCATAGTCTGACCATACCACCCTGAACTGATCTTGGAAGTTAAGCAGGGCCAGGCCTGCTCAGTACTTGGATGGGAGAGTCAGCACCATTACACAGCTCTTGCCTGGTGATTGTGAGCAGGAAATGAAATCACCCAATATAGGACCCAGCACATAGTAAGTGCCCAGTCGGTGACTGAGATCACCATTATTTTTGTCACTAAGAAGAGAGTTGAGGCCTAACAAATTGCCCACTGACCCCCAGCAAAGCTCCTTCAAGGGCAGACAAAGCCGGACATGAACAACTTGGAAGGCACACTGTGCTGCTGGCTGAGGGAGAGCTCTGGGGAGCACCTGTAGGAAGGACAGCATCTCTGAAGGTGCAGGACAGCACACTTTAGCCTCCGTAGACGAATGGAGAGATTTGTTTAACAATGAAAACAGACACACTGAGGTAATCAGGACAGGGGGCCTTAGCGGGAGGAGGACAGGGAGTCACACATGGCAGATGTCTTGGCTAGGAGGGAAAGTTCTAGGGAATGCGTCGTGGATTGGGGAACTGGGGGCTTGGGCTCAATTCAGAACAGCCCAGTTCCCTTCCAGACGCCAAATGTGAAGCGAGAGCAGCCTCCAAAGGAATCCCCAGGAGACCCCACGTGGCTGGCCTGGCAGGCGAGCTGCCTGCGGCTAGGGGGAGCTGGGCATGCTCGGCCAGGCCTTGGAAGCAACGTTGTTTCACCTGAGAGGGCTAGAAAACCCTCACCCCTGGGGAGGAAAAAGAAGATGGGATTTCTCCTGGGGTCGGAACAGGACCCCGCCAGCCAGAGACAATGGCTCCAAGAGCCTCAACAACTCCACCCCTGTTGAGAAGGGAACTCAACACCCTGGAGATCGGCGTGTGAAATCTGTACTGGGGAAGAGAGTCCTCATTTAGCAGAGAAAGTGCTGCGCTATCTATGTGTGAAAGCTTTTTTAACACTGTTCCCTGCTCTCCATATGGCGAACTTCACCCAAATTAGGAGGAACTGATGAACAAAGCTCCAGCAACTTGAAAATGAGAGCAAGTTCCAGAGTCCATCCCACAGGCAGCCGCCGCCGGGCACCCAGGGTGGGTCCAGTCGGCCAGAGGATCTGGTCGCCCCTCTCCTCGCACCCTCGCAACCTCACCTCAGCCCCCCAAATGCTCCCCTCAGGGAGAAACTGCACTCCCTCTCACTGGATAAATGACCATCACCAAGCATTGAAACACGAATAATAATCACTACTACCCTTTATTGTGCACCCACTGTGTGTCGAACACTGCATGAAACACCTTGCACATACAACTTCAATTAGTCCTCACAAATACCCTGTGAATAGATATCTTTATGCCAATTTAAAGTTGGCAAAATTGAGAATCAGTGAGGTTGCCTTTTGCCTTTTGCCCAAGATCCAACAGGAAGGTTCAAATGCAGACTGGTTGTTCAGTCAAGGTCACAGTCACAGTTGTCTGCACCACCTTTCCCTTTTCCAAGAGTAAGCTCAGGAGCAGGAGCTCAGGGTTTGCCCCAGTGACAGCTGGGGGGCATGGGCGGGGGGGGGGAATCTGTCCTTTCCCACCAAAGTGGAGAACATGTGGTCAGAAGCCTGAGAGTTTCCCACAGTGGGAATTTGTGGGGGCTACAGATACCACCCACCTGGTGAGAAAACCAAGGTTCAGGGAGACAACACAGTCACAAAGCATGCTAGTAAAACAGCCAACACCCAACCCATGCTTATTCTGTAGCACAATAAAGACTTCCAGAAAAAAAAGTCTCCTGTTCTTCTACCCGACCTCTACCTAGCCCTGTCCAAGTGAGAGAGCCCCTTCAAAAGCAGTCCTGCTTAGTCAAGACCACCCTTCTCACAGGTCCCTGACCTCATTTAAATGCAGCTGTTCCTGACTGCGATCCCCCTAACCAATCTCCCCAGGCTGCCTCCCTCCAGCCGCATTCCACACTCCCATTGGCTTTCCCCCAGGGTCTGGGGGCTGCACCTTCTCCACCTCTTTCCTTCCAGTCTCCCTGGCTGAGTACAGCAGGACAAAACGAAGCTTGATGCAAGATTTTTCGAATGTTTATCTCAGTTATTGTATTATTTACAGCAACTCCGCGCTGTGCCCGGGGCATCGCATGGTTTGAAAGACGCTATACAAACTAAAATTGTGTGGCATTGTTTGTTCCTCCACATTCTGCGAGAGAGAACCAATCTAGTAATCACTGTTTTTGCTCCTCAAATCAGGGACGCTCCATTTTGTGTGCATGGTGACTAATCTGGAAATAAAGATTCGTAGCAAATGTATAAGGCGCTCTGGATCAGTCGGGGCCTGGTGAATGAAAGAAAGGCAGCGAGGAGGAAGAAAAGACAACAGAGGTAAAGTCCATGAGAGCGCTGCAGTCCCTCTGCGGAGGCAAGGCAACCCCTCCCCAGGGTGATGGGAAGTGCCACATCGCATATTTGTTCCTGGCAGACAGAACAGACCCCAGGGAGCACTTTGCCCCAAACCCGCACATGGCCAGCTGCAGTCCGCCTGCAAACCTCCCTGCCGCTGGGTCTTCACCCCAAGGTCAAGTTCTCTGGAGCTGGAGCTGACCCTTTCAGAACATAAGCCAGGGGAGGTGAGTGGGGAGGAGAGGAGAGGATCACACCATGAGAAGGAATGACCATGCACAGACCCAAGTCCCTCTTCAAGGACATGACAGGAAGGAGGAAGTAGCAGGGCAGTGCCTGGTGGCAGGGGGCAGTCTGGAGCCAGCCAGCTGGTTTCCAACACCCTTCTTCTGTTATCTCAAGACTCTTGCCCAGCATGCCGGATCCCAGCCTGTCCAGTACATGTTCGGTCACAGCTGAGGCATGACACCAGGGGCTGGGTGTGGCAGCTGAACCATGACAGGGTAGACCTGCCTCAGTCTGTTCACCGGAAGCATTTCCTCGGGAAAGGAGGTCAAGCTGGACTCACAGCCCAGCCTCGACTCACCTTTTCAGCACCACCTTCTTGTTTCTCCCTCCCCTGTCACTAACCCTCTCACCCGGTGATCTAGCCACACTGCTCATAGCTTGCCTTGCCCTGGCTAAGCCAAGCATCTGGGCACTCCCTAGCTTCTCCCAGCCCAAAGTCTATGCATGTTTCAACATCCAATTCAGATCTCACCTCTGTTACACCTTCCATAATCCCCCAACCCCCATGACAAGATTACTCAGTCACCACAAAACCCCTGTCTTCCTTTTGTAACTCCATAAAATTTATCCCAGAGTGACCTCGGAAACAGAGACATGAGGGTCAACCCCCAGTGGGTGCATAGCCCTGGAGGACAGAGACTGGCATGGTCATGTCTCCAGCGTCCTCACTTCCACATTCAGCAGAGTGCCAAGTGCAGTATGTGTGATCTTGGGAGAATACCCCAGTCATTTCCATACCCACTTTGACACCTGGTTCCCACCCCGCCACCTCCGTGTTGCAATCTGGGTGGCATGGGGCCAGGTAAGCCACAAAGGAGAGGTAGTCATGGGTAATCAGTTCATGGTCCAAGATTCTGCTGACTTAACTTCTCCTTTCCAGAGGCTTCTGGGTTGTGCTCTAAGTTAATTCCCAAGTAGTTCGTATTCTTTCCATTTGCCAAGTGTGAGCGTGTCATCTGCTGCGTTAAATTGCAGCCGAGTCACACAGCAATTTCACTGGTCTGATACATGAGGCCTCATCATCCATTACCATGAGCATTCAGAAGCGAGGTAATTACAGGCTGCATTCCTGAAGCCCGAGGCTCCACGGCACAATCCTGGAGTTCATGATAATAATGGTGATGGGGAGGGGTCCCAGGGTTTCCATTTCCAGACTGTTCAGATTGGCATTTAAGAGCCCCACAAGAAAGAACTGAGGACACCACTGCCACTCTCAAGGTCAACTCCATACCCTTGGGCTCCATCCAACCCCCCCAGTAGGAAGCCCTGGGCTAAACTACTCCAACCCCCATCACTTCATTCCAGAGGCACCAGAGTAGAACTGCCTGAGAGCAGAGATGGTTCCCTCAGTTTCTCCTGGCTCAGCTTCCAATCCCATCCCACCTTGGGTTGTACAGAGAAGTCGACCCTTTAGCTTGTCACCTACTGATTCAAAGCAGAAGTGAGTCCTCATTGCTCCAGGAAGAGCTGCAGGACGGAAGAGTCTCACCCCGACTCCAGCAAAGTACTAGAGAGCAGTTGCTGAGCATTCCAGATCCTGCGCTCAAAATGCAAACACCCTCTTGAAGAATCCCTTAGATGATTAGGAATGATATGATTAAGTTGGTATGAATTAATATAGCGGTTTCTTTCAGCTTCACTGAAGGGGCAACAGCTTTAGGAAAAGCATTTGACCCATGGAGCAAAGGAGTAGACTCAATAAAGAAAGGGAAGAAATACATGACACAGCTTTGCTCATGGTCAACCTTGAGTTAATAATTTCATTAATTAATCAGCGAGTGACTCGCTGATTAAGTCAATGAATGGATCATTGGAGAGATCAGGTCTCATTTTGCCACTCTATCTTTCGCCGCGGAGAAGCCAAGCTTAGGCCCCTGAGCCCCCACTGCAACTCCAAAGCGTCAACAATCCCACAGCACCATTATGTGGGGGGAGGCTGGGAAGATCTGGTCCTAAAGACCCAGGTGAACAAGCTGTCCTTAGGTTTCCAAGTTTTGAAAAAGACCACCCCCTTCCAGAGCACCCACCTAACCCCACTTCTGCTTCTGGTTGCCCATCAGAACCTGGCTGGTCTTAGGATATCTTCCAAAGGTTTCCTTTTTACTCTCCTTCTGTGTCGGTTTCCTAATGCTGTCATAACAAATGACCCGGTGGCTTAAAACAATAGAAATTTATTCTCTCACAGTTGACAAGGCCAGAAGTATGACATCAAGGAATCAGCAGGGATTGGCTCCTTCTGGAGGCTCTGAGCGAAAATCTACTCCATGCCTCTCCCTTAGTTTCTGCTGGTTGCTGGCACTCCTCGGTGCTCCTTGGCTGGTAAATGCATCACCCCAATCTCTGCTTCCTTCTTCACATCACCTCTCTATGTCTCTCTGCTTTTTTCCTGTCCCTTAAACAGACACTCTCATTGGATTTAGGGCTTTCTCTAATTCAGTATGTTCTCATTTTTATTCTTACTTTAATTATATCTACAAAGACCCTATTTCCAAATAAGGTCACATTCTGTTGTTCCAGGTGCACATGAATTTTGGGATGGATGCTATTCAATCCATTTCACCTTTTTAGAACCAAACAGCAAGAGAAGGACTTGGTGCAACCATAACAAGAGGAGTAAATAATGAGGAAATTTGTTGGACATGAGAAACCTTGGTGAGGTCCCTCTGATGGAAGCCTCCCAATTCTGCTCGGCCCGCCCTCCCCCACCCCACCTCCAAGCCTGTCAGGATCAAGCACATATGCCAAAGGGTGGGTGTGAGGGTGGTTGTTAGGTCTGCCTCACTCACTCATTCACCACATCAGGAAACGGAAAGTGAAGACCCCTAGGTAAGATCAACCACAGAGGACAGACAAGCCCCCTGCCTTTAATCCTCAGAGCCAGTTTCCCCTCTGATCTCCAAAGTATCTGACTGAGCTAGGCCCTGACTCTGCAAATCCATTTCGGGCTGTCTTTGTGAATCGTGCTGTGGTTTCAGCACTGTTATGTGGGGGGAGGCAGGGAAGGTCTGGTCTTAAAGTCCCAGGTGAACAAGCTGTCCTTGGGAAGAGGAGTAAAAATGAAACCTCCAAGAAGGCCCCAGTGATTTCTGCCTCCTGGTCTTCATGCCCTTATGTAATTCCTCCCACACTTACTAGAGCTGACCTGTGTAACCAATAAGATAGTGCATAAATGAAGAAGGGAGACTTCTGAACTTATATCATCAAAGATATTGCAGCTTCTGCTTGTTCTCTCTTGGCTCATGTGCTCTGGGGAAAGTCAGCTGCCATGTTGTAAGGACACTCACGTAGCCCAGTGATGAGGTCCACATGGATAGAAACTGAAGGCCCCGCCCATAACCAGCACTGACATGTGCCAGACCTATGAATGAACTATTTTGGAAGGAGAGTCTCTGAATCTAGCACAGCCTTCAGAAGACTATATTCTTAGTTAACATCTTGACAGCAAGCACATGAGTAAACAACCAGTTAAGCCATTTCAAACTTCTGACTCCTAGAAACTGTGAGCTAGTAAGAGGCTATTATTGTTTTAAGTTACTAAGTTTTGGGGGTATTTGCTGTACCTCAATAAATAACTGATATAGCTGGGCACGGTGGCTCAGCCTGTAATCCCAGTACTTTGGGAGGCTGAGAGGAGTGGATTGCCTGAGCCTGCGGGTTCGAGACCAGCCCAGGCAACTTGGCAAGACCTTGTCCTTACAATAAATCAAAAATCAATAAATCAGGCTTGTTAGTGCGTGCCTGTAGTTCTGGCAACTTGGAAGGCTGAGGCAGAAGGATTGCCAGATCCCAGCAGGTCGCTGTGAGTGGGCCATCGCACTCCAGCCTGGACGATAGAGTGAAACTGCAACTCAAAAAAAAAAAAAAAAAAGAGCCGAGTGTGGCAGTGCATGCCTGTAGTTCTATCTACTTGGGATGCTGAGGTGAAAGGATCATCTGAGCCCAGGAGGTCGAGGTTGCCATGAGTTGTGATCGTTGTGATCGTGCCACTGCACTCCAGCCTGGGTGACAGAGTGAGACCCCTATAAAATAAATAAATAATAAATATATAAATAAATTAAAACTGAGTATAGTTAAAAATAATTTATTGTACATTTCAAGATAGCTAGTAGAGTAGAAATAGAATGCCCTAATATAAAGAAATGACAAATGCTTGAGGTGATAGATATCCCAATTATCCTGATTTGATTGGTATACATTGTATGCATCATGTACCCCACAAATATGTACAACTATTACATATCCATAAAAATTTAAAAATGAATAACTAATACAATACTCAACCACGTGGTCATTCATTCATTTGTTCAGCAAATATTCACAGAAGATAGGCACTTTTGAGAAAAAAAAATTTTAACATGGTTTCTTTCCTCAAGGAGCTTATAACATAGTTTAAAAGACAAGATTATAGACACAACTCAATTCAAGAACATGTGACCCAGGGCTTCTGAATTTAAGAAGAAAGAGTAAGAGCATTGTGGACCGAGGGTCTCTGTGTTCTCAGTTGCCAACAACACCAAGTGACTCCAGTAGAAAAGACATTTGTGAGAAACAAAATCAGGAACTCACAGAGGTGAGGGTAATACCGGAGAATCAGCCAACCGGCAAATCGGAAGGCCAGGGAACTGAAGACGCAGCCACCTCACCCTCAGGCACAGTCTGACAGATGGGTCCTGGGCCATGCCTGCCACTCACTGGACATGCACCAGCTCTGCTGAACCTTCATCCCTCCCTCCAGATGGAAAGTCCCATCAAATTAGCCAAGACTACATCACTGGCCCCCACTTCAGCTTCTGAAGGGAGAAGCAGGGACCTCTACAAAGTGTGGGAATTGCTCCCAAGCAGGAAATGTACAGCAGTGCTGAGAAGCCCCTTCAGAGAGGATAGAATCACTTGGGGCATGATGTAAGGTGGCTAGGAGTTACCGCTCATTCCTCTGCTTCCCTGGACTGGGCCAACATATTCCGTTTTCTCACCAAAGAAATGGCATGAAGGTATCTTCTCCTTCATTCCTCTTCATCTTCCTCACCATGGTCATGAGGCTCTCTCTGTCTCTATCTCTCTCTCTCTCTCTCTCTCTCTCTCTCTCTCTCTCTCTCTCTCTCTCTAAGAAAGAAAGATGGATCTAGGGATGGATGGCCTAAACTAGAAATTGTAATAAGGAGCTCCCCATAAACAGGAAAGCCCCATCATGGCCTGTGGAGCACAAACAAAGGGGACTCAATGGTCTCAGCAGGGACCAATGATGCAAACAATATGACACAGAGCAGACCAGACTCTCCCTCTGCCCGCCTAGGCTTTTAACTGGTGGTTGGTTGTCACAGCCATTCTGTGCCTGTTATGAAAACCAGTGGGAAAATGGGGAGTGAGCAGAAAGACTTCAGAACAGCCACCAAAAGAGGCCAATCTTCAGAGGGCCCACCTTACCAAGCCCCTTGCTATGCCCTGAAGAGGCCTGCCACATTCTCACCCTGTGCCGTTGGTGCAGCAGCCAGACACACTGTAGTGGGGCCCTTTGGTCTGATCCAGTCTCTGGTTTCTCTGAAGCACTTCCCCCTGCCGTGCCCGGCACACTCCACCTCCACAGCCAGGCTGCAGAAATGTACCCATTTTTAATGGCCCAGCTCCCTCAGGAACTCTTGCTCAGCCTGAAAACCCACAGCACTTTCCATCTGTGCCGCCAGCTTCAGTTGATTTCATGCCACCTTGAAGGTTTACTGCATCATCAGCTAGCCCACCCAGATGCCCGGGAGTGCTCATCTCTCCATGAGGGCACAAGCCAATGCTGTTCTCCCTCTCTGCTCTGGAGTGACCTTGGCCAAGGTCAGATAGCCTTGAGAACCTAGTGTATTCCATCTCAATTCAGGTCACAATGCCCCCTCCACCCTGGCAAGTCTGAGCTCTACAAAGGTCCAAAGCAACATTTCTAATGTACTTCCTGGAATTTTAAGCAAAAGCCAGGTGGCCTACTGCATCACAGGAGATGAGGAGCGACGTCAGCCTCTCCTGGGCTTGTGGCAACTCAGAAATGCCTTCACACCACGGCTTCTCCCTCCCGGCCAGGTGAAGCTTCACCTCAGCCAGTCACCTGTGCTTACACCTCACATCTGCTTTCTGCTTCCTCCTCATGTGACTTCCCTCTGCTGCTTTCCTGGGCCCTCTGAAATCTGAAAATCCTCACCATTATATTGATATGCCTTCCATGAGGACAGGGCTGGGGAGTTAAACAGCAGGTGAGTGAAGGAGTAGGAAAGAGGTCAGTGGATGACAGCAATCAGGAGCGAGGCCACCACGGTCACTCCCCCTCACTTATCTGGCTATCTTACTCCATCCTGGTCCTGCCATCACCCAGGGGAATGTCACAGATATAAGGACAGACCTTCAACGCTACAGCCTCATATGCCTTGACCCACTCTGTTCCATGTCTTTGACCCCTTTCAATTTTCATCCCATCTTTTCAATATCTTAAGTCTGAAAAATCAACCACCTGCTCTAGTCTCAGTCTCTTGTCTTTGTTTTTCTCAATTTACCTTTTTAAAAAATCTCACTGACACTTTCTCTCTCTTTAAGACCCCTTTCCTTCTACCTTTCCCTCTCACTGGATCTTAGCCTTGTCTCCTTCTTCACTAAAAATACTGAGACCCTGGGACAGATACTCTCTCAGCATTCTTACCATCACTAACCTGTCTCCATCTTAGCCTGGACTTTCTCATTCCTTCCCTTTTCCATTAGGATGTATCCTAAACATGCTCAGGTCTCTCCTTTTTTTTAGAGAAAGGTCTTACTTGCCATCCTGGTTAGAGTGCAGTGGCCTAAACGTAGCCTCGAACTCCTGAGCTCAAGGGATCCTCCCACCTCAGCCTCCAATGTAGCTGAGACTACAGGTATGTGCTGCATCATCTGTTAGCCAACTTAGTCATACAAGACCAATCTCTACCAGCCCAGATGCCCAAAAGTGCCCATCTCTCCATCAGGACACAAGTCAATGCCATTCTCTCCCTCTGCTCAGGAATGACCTTGGCTAAGGCCAGAGAGCCTTGAGCCAGACAGCCAGTGTTAATTTTAACATCTGGCTCATTTTTTAAAAAATTTTTTTAGAGATGAAATCTCACTATGTTTCCCAGACAGGTCTTGAACTTCTGGCCTCAAGTGATCCTACTGTCTCAACCTCCCAGAAGTACTGGGATATCAGGCATGAGCCACCGTACCCAGCTCAGCACTTATAATACTGAAGTCTAACAAACAATTTGCATCTCTGTCTTTCCCCATTGGACTGAGAGCTCCTTGAAGGTAGGACCATATCTAAATTCAGTTTTATTATATTTCAATCATTTTTAGAACATGGCAAATGCTAAATAAAGTTTCTCAAATGAATGTTAAATACATAAATCTATCCTGTACAACTAAACACTCCTGAGGCCTGTTTGTATCTTCTGCTTCTTAGCTGTTCACCTCCCCACCTCCATAATACAAGAGTATGTGCTAAACACATCAGAGCCATTTAACACTCAGCTGAATGGAAAACTGTACCCAATCACAAAGTTTTGTCACTCAGCTTTGTACATGATCCCAAACTTAACTTGAAATTCAACTCTTTTCTTGTTCAAGTCACGCGACTACTTGGTGCTTCCTCTTTTCTTTCAACCCACAGCTCAGCTAAGTTGAATATTACACATACTTTCAGAGCTACCTGAACATGCCTCATGCTTTTTGCCCCAGTGCATTTCCTGGAGCTCTTACCTCTCTTGGAAACAGTCTCCACACCCCCATCTTTGCTCCCCTGCCAAGGATGAGTCGTCTTCCAGTTTATTTAAAACCGTGCCCCCAAGAAGGCGTGCCCCTGTCAGAACCATCTCCCCTTCTATATATCCCTTGCTCATAGCCTGGCATGGCATCCTCACAGCTTACTTTGCACTTTAGATGGTGTGCAAACTCCTGGAGGACCAACCCTGGTCAGGCAGTGATAAACTTGTGGCATTGGGTTGAACCAGATACAGAAGGCAAATCCACTTAAACATGCTCTGGACACCACAGCCTCCTCGGCTGCCCACCTCCTCAGCAGCTCCAAGAGGGCTCTGTCCAGGGAGGACAGGCTTTTCATCTCTTGAGCAGAGAAAGGCCCTCCAGTGAAAATACAAATGCAATGAGGACATACCAAAGAATAGGAGAAAATCAAGTGTGATATTTCTCAACTGTAGTGTTAGTTTCTTGAAAGAAAAAGCCATGTTCTTTCCTCCTTAAGCTCTATAGTATACAGAGGGTGCCAAAAAATGTACATACATTTTAAGAAAGGAAAACTATATTAAAATTGTAATGCTCAATATATACCAATAAAAAAGATGAATACAAGTCACATTTGACTTCTGCAATTACAAAAGGTGCTCAGAACAATTACATCAGTGTTCAGATACTTCTAATTATGGTGAACTAAAAGTAATACAGAGATCATGTGGCTTAAAATGTGTATACATATTTTGGCACCCGACAGAATACACTTTTATCACAGGTATCACACTATATTGCTCAACAATCGTAGCTACTAAGCAATAATAATAACGTAATTCTTCCCCTGTGGAATTATGAATTTATGATTTACTAAGACCTACATGGAAGATCCATGTATATCAGTCAGAGTTCTAGTAAAAATTGTGTGTGTGTGCTTGTATGTGAGGGGGTTTGTGTGAAGAGAAAGAGTTCAAGGAATTGACTCATGCAATTATAGGAGCTAAGTCCAAAATTCATAGGAAAATCTGAAACATGTAAGTCAGCCCTCCACGCTGGAAACTAAGACAGTAGTTGATGCACAGTCATGAGACAGAATTCCTCTTCCTGGAAATTTTAGTTTTGGCTCTTAAGATCAACTGATTGGATGAGCCCCATTCACATTTTTAAAGAGTAATTCCCTTGCTTAAGTCAACTGTTTGTAGTACTAACATCTACAAAATATTTTCCCCACAACACCTAGATTAGTATTTGATTAAACAACTGGGTATTAAAGCTTATCCAATTGACTTGTAAAACTAGCCATCACACCATGGAAGGAGATGAGATCATGAATGGAAACATCCATAAAGATATAGGGATGTGCCACCAACCTTGTCTGGCAGCAATGAAACGGTATGAGGTCCTGCATCATGACTGTCTACACTAGGGCACCGTTCTTCCTGGCATATGGACTATAAAATGTGATGTTAATCTTCAAGTTCTCTCCAGTCATTTTCACCCAGCATCACTGCAGCTAGATTTGGGAAAGACCCTCAAGTTTAAGAAAGAGGCAGGCAGTTTCTCACATTATGTAGACAGAAAAATAGATGTCTTGGTGTCACCTTGCTGCCAGCAGTAAGTGAGTCCTTGAGGACACTCAGACTCGGTCCTTGATGAAGATTCCAGGTCTGTAGTCATGGGAGTCATTCTATAAATGTTTATTAAGCATCTACTATGTGCCAGGCTCTACTCTAAGTCAGATATACAACCAAGCAAAGCTCTTACCTAATGTAGCTATATTGTGGTGAATCAAGTCTCACTCATCTGGAAAACGCATATGGTCACATGAATAGTCCAGACATGATACATATTTCTCCCATGCAGGCCTCAGAACTTTTACTCATCTTGAAGAGTCAAGCTTACACAGACCAACACAAGACAAGAAGAGACCCTACTTAGAAAACAGATGTCCACAAAGAAGACTCCAAAACACTATGACAAAAGTATATTTGAAAGGAGCAATGTTAAATGGGTAATATGTCTGTGGTAATCTTAAGTAGTCAATTAATCAAAGGATGTTTATTAAGCATCTTCAATGTCTCAGAAGAAAGAAAGTTCCCACGGTCTGCCTTCATGTTGGATACTTTTCAAAGCCCCAGACAACAACAGACAAGCTATTTCATGTAACTTTAAGACCCTTCCATATAATGGTTATAGATGTCAGGATTGATTTCTGCTCAATCTCAGTCCCTTCCTATTTCTTCTTTAGTTCTCTGCTTTCACTTACGCAAAAGGAAATGGGTGAAACCTGTGACCCCTCAAATCTATTCCACAGGGGCTCCCCAAGAATCTACTCCAAGGGTTCTTGCCTCCCTTTGCCCCTCACATATGTACACATGCATATACGTATGTACGTGCATACAAACACACACACACACACACACACACACACACACACACACACACACACACTTAATGCATACACATGCGCAATCTGTACCCAGAAGCCTCGTATAGGCTGAGAAACCAGATGCAGTCTTTGGCTTCCAGCACTGACTCTTGCTAGGAGGAGTCCACCTGTAGGATGTCAGACCTCCAGGTAAGGCCTAGGGCACTGGGGCCTCTGCTCCTTTCTCCCTGACCTGAGTGAGCAGAGGAGCCGCAGCACGAGGACTCCTTCATCCTCCAGGTGCTCCAGAGGAAAACAAACCTTGGTTACAGTCCCAGTTCTATGTGACTTTGGGGAAGTTAAGGTCAAGTCTCAATTCTCTCATTTGTAAAATGAAAATAATGCTCTCTCAAGAATGACAGAAGACTTAATGGCAAAGTGCCACAGCAAGGACTCCGTAAACTGGGCTGTTTTGTCATCATCCCTAAGTCAATAACTTAGTGCCTCGCCAAAAAGGTGTCAGGTATTTGCAGGATGGAGGTTGGAGGGGTTACCGTTCCTGGCTGTTTATTTTTAAATAATCCCTTCAACACTTGCAGCCCATGTAGAAGAGATGTGATTAAAGTCAAGCGAGGGACTCGATTAATCCAGCGGTACCCTCTCTCGTAGGGGCGGTAAAATTAGGAGCTCTTTGCACAAGAATGGTTCCAACCCTCCAGGGCTCCCACCTCACCTTTCTCTAACTGCCAGGGGAAGGTTGGTGGCCATTTAGTGAGTTCACATTGCTGGTCACATGCTTATTGATCCTCCCAGTTCTATAAAGTATCTGCCCACGTCATAAAATCTAAGAAAAGGAGAAAGAAAAAGCGCAACTAAAAAAATAACTAAGCAAATAGCCCTTTATCCACGATCATCATTAAACCACAGGTCCAGCTTTTAGGACCATACATCTCAGTGTCCCATCCCTCCTCCAGCCTGCTTACAGGATTCCTGAAAAGTTCCAGGTGGGTCACACACAAGCCGACCCCACTGCAGAGCCAGTGGAAATTCACCAGCCTCAGTCTGGTTCACCAGCCCCTCCATCTGCGTCAATTTGTGACAGGGCAGCTCCTGTTTTCCAGGCAGTGTGCTATGACCCCAGAGGGCAAACACTCGGGACTCACCCTTGGTCTCACATTCCAGCACCAGGCCCCTTGGATGCTCTCCAACCCCAGCAGGTGAGGAGTGACCCTTGACTCCTCCCTTGGCTGGATCAGAGGAGGCTTCACCATCATGAACCCACGCTGTCCATTTCTTCCACATCCCTGCCCCTCTCAGAGCCCCCCCATCCTCCCACCTACTTGTGGCATGATGCCAGCTGGGGCGCCCATCGTTCTATCCAGCCACATATTCTTAGGCAAGAGACAAGACAGGCAGAGAGAGCCAGACTTTCCTTGAAAAAGACACCACAAGACTCCCAACCCTCACTCCCGGCCATTCTTGTCAAACATTCATCCGAGAGAACCAGATTGCTGCTGCTACTGCTGCTGCTGAAATTAATGGAATCTGGCAGGAAAACCTTTTGTTTTTCCAATCCTGGATTTTGCCAAGCAAACATAGGGATCTTATTGAAAATGGCTGCTGTTGAGGAGTCGATTTCAGGGAAATATGGAAGCTTCCACCACAACACCCTAAACCCGTGCACACCACAAACACACATGCACTAAATCCTCTCCTCAGAGATATTGGCGATTTTTTTTAAATATGCAAATAAAATGTTAAACAGGAAACCTTTCAGGATCCCTGCCTGAATAACCAAGTGCCAATTTTCCTTCTCTCCAATGGCAGCAGCTCCAATCCGACATTTTGTGACTTGGAGATGCTGATTACAGGTTCAGCGGAACTGAGCCAGAGAACCTGGAGAAAATCCTGTTGCCTTGAAGAAGGATTTCTGCCCTCCATACCCCAATGCCTATCAACCTGACCTGAGGCTCTGGTGCCCAAATGGGTAGCCCTACTGGCTCTAAAAGGATAGATGGACGGCAACAAGCGTGAATTGCATCAGAAGTGCACATTTATTTCCCAGGTGAAGAAAGAATCCTTTTCCCACACACCTTGAATAGGTCAAAACTGCCACGATCCCCGCCCCCTCGCTTTTCCACCTGGTTTCATCCCACAAATAGAGCTGAAAGAGGGATTGGGTTTCGGCCATGACTTGAAAGGCAGCGTTTGTGCCTCCACCTCACTCTGCCACAATCTGTCCCCACCCTATTGTTCTAGGGGATCTGCAGAGTCATCCCTACGGAGGCTTTTGTTGAAACAGAAACTCTGCATGGCCTAAAAGGAACTGAATTAAGTAGGAATGTGAACTGAACACAGCATTTGTCTTCTATCAGTATCACTTGAGAAGAAAGAAAGAACCCAGGGAAGGGGAAATGGGAGTCCCTGGGTGCCATTTTTGGCACCCGTCGATTTACAAGTGACTTTCTTTGGGCATCTGACTTCACCTCTAAATCCTCTATAATCATCCCAGCCTTCACTGATCTCTGCTTGCTCTGAACTCCTAGGTACAGCCACACAAGTTCATAGTCAAATATTGCTTCACCCGTTGCCTACTGTAGCAGGTCATGGCAGCCCAGTGAGACACAAGAGCCTTCAAGAAGGAGACTGACTGCATCTTAGATTCCTTCTGAATATCCCATTGGTCCTTACACAGCAGGGACTCACTAAATGTTTATAAAAGAAGAAAGGAAAGAAGGGAGAAAGAGGGAGAGTTAAGGATGAAAAAGATAAAAGCATCTGCTCACCTGAAAAAATGGAAACCGCGGTAATTATCCATCATGGAACAGGGCTAAGGAGAGTGCCATAGAGTCCACAATGCCCGAGCTTCCCCCAGGTCCTCTTTACTAGCCCAGCACTCCCGACCCCCTAGCTGTGAATATCGGCTCACAGTTGCCCTCTTGTTCAAAGAATCGCCTTCAACAGAACAGCAGCCACCTCTCCCCTTGTACACCCCCTCTTCAAAGGCAGCCCATGACCAATACCTGACTGGCACAGTGATAAAAGGTAGCTCCTGTGCCTCAAGGTAGGATCCACTCTCTGATGCAGTCTACACTCCAGAACTTCCTATGGGTCCAGGATGAGATGTCTCAGGCCCAGGAATTATCCACATCCTTGCTTAGGGCCACTCAGTTCTACCTGACCTCTCTCTCTTCCAATAAGCCATGTGTACTCAAATCACTGTTGCAAGCTCTGCTTTAAGGGAACCCAAACTAAGAGATTCAATTTTTCTCCTGAGTGTATTTATTATTATTATTTTACTTTTTTTCTTTTTTTTTTTTTAGAGATAGGATCAAGCTCTGTTGCTCAGGCTGGAGTGCAAGGGCATAATCATAGCTCACTTTCACCTCAAACTCCTGGGCTCAAGAGAACCTCAGTCTCCCAAATAACTGGGGCTACAGGTGCACCACTGAGTTCAGCTAATTTTAAAATTTTTTGTAGAGACAAGGCTCTCACTGTGCTGTCCGGGTTGGTCTTGAATTCCTGCCTCAGCCTCCCAAAGTGCTGGAATTATAAGCACGAGTCAGCGTGACTGGCCTGAGTATATTTTTTAAAAATTCAGGTTAGTATAATTGAGTGTTTATCAAATGCCTCCCAAAGAGCTAGGAGCCAAGCATGGTGTTGTGCCCCAGTAACCTCAGCTACTCTGGAGGCTAAGGCAGGAGAATTACTTGAACTCAAGAGTTTGAGGTTGCAGTGAGCTATGATCATGCCACTGCAATCCAGCTCAGGCAACACAGCAAGACCTTGTCTCTGAAAAACAGAGAAGACGAAGGGAGCTTTCTCTTCCTGTTTAGTTTTCTCTTGAGAGGAAGAGCAAGCTTACCCACTACATGAATCGTTTTAAATGAAGTAATATTTGGTGTGACATTGTGCATCAGAATGATATAAGACCCCCCTTTCCCCCAGATATGTGTTTATGAATCTGTAAAAATAAACTGGCATCTCCCTCTTGTTTGACATATTTCATGGACTCTACTAATTCGTATACTGTTTAAGAGAATTGGGATGAGAGAGGAACATACAACCAAGGATGAGCTTGGAGGAACCTTAAGCGGGTTTTCAGCAAAGTAGCATCATTTGGTGAAGTCTAACATGGGAACTATTTCACAACCGTGGGCAAGGTATAGGGAAGTCACAAGATATCAGTGTCTACCCAGGGGTGGTTACAGAGGTGCTGTTATACCCCAAAGCCTGAAGGGGTGAAGGGAGAGAGTGGCTATAAGAAAAAGAGTCACATGCATAGATAGTCTAAGGGCAGCCGTCAGGGAGAGAGGCAGGATTTCACCCACTTTCCTCTGTCTCCTAGCAGGACTCCCAGTGAGAAGCCAGAGTGTCCAAGATGTCTCCTGGGGCAGACGGCAGAGTTGAAAAGGCTGCTGAGTGGATCAGAGGAACAAAAAGAAGATAACCAGCTTTTTAAAAAATTCTATTCAAAAAATATTTTTATTAAAATATATCTTTATACCACGATCTGTTCTCAAATGCAGAGGAATCTCAAGTCCAATCTATTCTTTTCTAACATGTCAATTTTTAACACTTTGGACAACTATAGGTCTCTTTGTGAGTTTATTGGAAAGAAACTTTAATAAATCCATTCTCATGCATTCACTTATTCATGCAACATCATACATCTTGACATGTGCCACAGTAGGGGGGATATAAAGATAAACAAGACATCTCTTAACTCCATGAAACTTACAGTTTTCCTTCTCCTGTTCAATCTGAAACTCACTACCTGAGAAAATTAGATTTTTAGTGTCATTTTAGGACTTGCGATGTCTTCAAGGTTCTAAATGAGATGCTGAAATCTTTGTGCAACAGGTAAGTTAAGGGTGCTAGACACAGCCTAATATGGAAGGTTGTTTTTGTCCGAAGAGGTCAAGAGGGGATATGTGAGAGGTCTCCTGGGACTTGGAGGCACTGCCAGGTTGCAGTGGGACCGGGTCTTGCTGAGCAGCCAAAGTCAATGTCAGCTTCGGGCACCCACAAACTGACAATGTCTGGGATGTTTGGGTGGCCTTGTGCACTTGGCTTCTTCTCCTACTAGATTGTTAAGCACCTTGAGACTACCTGGCACAGTATTTGCTAAAAGAATAAGTAAGCCGGGCTCAGTGGCTCAGCCTGTAATCCCGTGCCTTTGGGAGGCTGAGGTGAGTGGATTGCCTGAGTTCGCGGGTTCGAGACCCGCCTGGGCAGCGAGACCTCATCTCTACAATAAATCAAAAAAAATCAGCTGGGCGTGGTAGCGCACGCCTGTAATTCCGGCTACTCGGAAAGCTGAGGCGGAAGGATTGCCGGAGCCCAGCAGGTCGAGGCTGCGGTGGTCGGGAGCGGCCACTGCACTCCAGTCTGGGCGACAGAGTGAGGCTCCAACTCAAAAAAAAAAAAAGAATAAGTAGCTCAGGGCCCAGCCTTGGGATGGGATCCAAAGTACAGAGCCATTTCTGTGACCCTGTTCTTAGCTCCTGGAGAGACAATTGATAAACACTCATTCAGTTATACAAACCTGCACTTTTTCAAGAATACACTCAGGCTGAGTATGGTAGCTCATGCCTTTAATCCCAGCACTTTGGGAGGCCAAAGCAGGAGGCCTGGAAAACACACTGAGATTCTATCTCTACAAAAAGTTTTAAAATTAGCTAGGCCTGGTGGCACGTGCCTGTAGTCCCAGCTACTCAAGAGGCTGAGGCAGAAGGATTGCTTGAGCCAGGACTTAAAACCTGCAGTCAGCTATGACCACATCACTGCACTCCAGCCTGGGCAACAGAGCAAGACCATCTCTCTAAAGATAAAAATTAATAAATAAAAAATACACTCAGGAGGCAAGACATACACATAAAGAACTCTGGAACAAAGGTAAGAGTCTAGCAGTGCTATAGCAGCTGTGAAGCATAACTGAGAGCCCAAGGAAGGAGGTGGTTCAAACAGGCTGGACCTTCTCTGAAGAGACTCCCGGGGAGAAAGGAGACATTTAATTTATTAGGGAGTTAAGAGTAAGAAGGAGCAGACCACATCTCCTCCCATACGTCCATCTTCAGGCTTCGTGAAATTCCGTTTGTAAGAGAACAGAGCACATCCCACTGGTCAGAGGGCCCACCATCATGCACAAGACTCAGAACAACTCAGCTCCCAAGGCATTGGGAGAGTATCTGGGCATCAGTGAAAAGAGCACTGTCTTTGCCACAGACAGACCATTCTGTCTCAATGGCCTAATTCTGGCTCTACCATCTGGTTGGCATTTGATCTTGAGCAAATCCCCTTAACCCGTTTGCATCTTATCCTTCAGATCTGAAAAGATGAGGCTGACACTTTCCTTGCAGGCTACTGGGAGTAGTTCATAAAATAATCTATGTGAATGTACCCAGCATAGCGCCTTCTGTGTAGTAGGCACTCAATAAATGGGAGCTACTCTGAGCAGAGAGAAACCAAAATATGTAGCCACAAAAATGTAGCCACAAAAAATGTAGCCACAAAAGAAGTCTGAAAAATGCCCATAGATCCAAGACTCTAAGCATGGCCTCTGACCCAACCTTCAGCCCACCCACTATCTCAGGTAATCTTTTTAAGTTCTTATTTTAATTTGTTCATTAAGAAAAGAACAAAAAGTAGGCAACATAGATGTTTCCAACAATATACAGTAAATTTTTTAAATGGGTCATCAGGTATCAGGACACGTGGGTTCCTGAAGCTGCTGCTAATTAGTATGACCTTGGGCAAGTCATTCAACCTCTCTGGGCTTCAGTTTCCCCATCTCTGGAAGGGGCAGAGAGGGGTATTAGGCAGCAAAGAGAAGGAGCAGAACGTTCTCTAAGCTAGGTGACCCATAAGTCTTCCAGACTAAAAATTGTACATTGCTATAGCATCAGGGGAAAAAATGGATGGACAAACATTTGTTTATTCAGTCATTCTTTTGAATTGATCAAAAAATAAATAACTTCAAATTGATTTTAAACACAAAAGTTTCCATTTTTCATTTCACTATCACCCGTCACTTATGGTCAGGCCCAATTGGTGTGGCTCGGTAGTTCCTCTTTGGAAGTTCTTCACCCTCAAGGCAGTTTCTCTTCCACCGTCCCTTCCATCCTGAGGTCTACGTCCATGCCACCTGAACAACCAGTTCTGAAGAGGAATGAGGAGACAAGATGAAAATTAAAATTTAAAAAACCACGGGACCAAAGGGTTCTGAATATACATCTCGTTCACCTCTTTTTTTCTATGAATTTCTCAGCTGAGCATGCTGATCCCCCAAGAGATTCGGTGCCCAGCCCTCCCGGCCATGCCCATAATTGGAAGAACACAATGCACATGCCTGAAGCAGAATCTCTTAACTAAAAATACCCTGCATTCCCGAGTGTCAACAAAAGCTCTCTCCTCAAGCCAGGCTAAAAACAGTAACCAACAACCTCAAATGGCACAGGCAACCAAGGTAGAAGGGCCTGAAAACAGCATGCCACTCCAAGCCATCTGCCATCTTGGCTCACCCTGGCTCCCTCTTCCCAACAGCGATGGACATCTTGTTGTCACTCATAGCCGGACTTCTATATCAGTAGGCACCAGGCAGCTCAGCAACTCAGGTTGGAAGAGCAAGAGGGCACAGTTAGGGGAGGGCAGGGTGGACAGCCTCCTGCATCCACTGGCCTACACACTGTCTGGCTTAAGATCTGGGCATCCTTTAAGTAGAAGCAGCAGAGCTGGGCACAGTGGCTCACACCTATAATCCCAGTACTTTGGGAGGCAGAGGTGAGAGAATTGCCTGAGCCTGTGGGTGCAGGACCAGCCTGGGCAACCTGGCAAGACATAAACTCTACAATAAATCAAAAAATTAGCTGGGCGTGGTGGCACACACCTGTAGTTCCAGCTACTCAGAGGCTGAAGTGGAAGGATCATCTGAGCCCAGCAGGTTAAGGCTACAGTGGCCTTTAGCATGCTACTACACTCCAGCCTGGGCGACAGAGTGAGACTCCAACTCAAAAAAAAAAACAAAAGAAAAGAAAATGAAGAAGCAGCAGGGGCAGGGGAGGCTCTCAGAAGCTTGGGAAAGCCATGCTGCCCTCAAGCAGACAAGTCAGGGAGTTTAAGCAGTTTTGGAACCAACATTCACCTGCTTGAACCCATCCATGGTCAATGAGGAAAGAATGCTGGATTCACTCAAAACACAACAGTTAAGGCTAATGTCTTCCAGGAAAAGACCAAGGGTCTACTCAATTCAACTTATGTCTGCTAGTGCAGTCTCACACATTATCTCCTCCAGGAAGCCGCTCCTGCCTACTCCCTCACTGTGACTGATTGTACCTTGCCTGCGTGAGCCAACAGCCTTACCATACCTATTATCGTTGTCTTCTTGTCTGTTTTCCCTATTAAGTAGAACTCCTTGAAGGCAAGCGCTAAATCTTGCTCAACATTGTTATGTAGGAAATAACCCAGGGCTTCATGCATGGTCAGGACTCGGTGATATTTCTTGAATGAATGAAGAACTAAGTGAGACCTTTCAGATGATAATATCTCTATGATTTGTAGCTGAACAGTTCTGTTAACTTGAATCTGTTTTATCTATGTCTTGGAACTAGAATCTCCTGGAGGCCAGGTACTTGTCTTTTCTTTAAGATATAGCCACAAATCTCTCTCAGGGCCCAACGTTGCTGGTTGAGGTTTCACAAATTGATTGGCAAACCATCCTATGAACAATAAATGTGCATTTATTCAATGTATTGACAGAATAGTATAGGATTCACTTTTTATTTAACTTTAAGTCTGATTTCTCGAAGAACTGATTATATACACAGAAAGATTAAGAGAAATAAAGGAGGAAACTAATGTGAAGAAAATATAAGAGAAGAAATTAGGATAAAGCCAAGGGTGAGCTATAAATAAAGCAGTACCCTAATAGGTATATTCTTAGCAGTGGACAGAAATTTGGTTCTGAGTTTCCAAGGAAAAAAGAAAACATGAACAATTACTCAAATGGCAATGTTAAAAGTAAAATAACTAAATAAAGGAAGTTTTTGGAATCCAGCATCACAAACATGCATGTTGGGTCACAATCCAGCTGAAGAGGAAGTGTGAGTATCTCGGCAAACCCTCTTCCGCTAATAAAAACACAGGCAAGAATGTGTGCTCTCGTCAACATAAGATGGGTGATGCCATATTTCTGTTTGAAGCATAGCAGATTACCACAAGCAATGTTCAGTCACCTACCAACCTGAATAAAATGTCCAAAACAAAAGTCAAAAGCTGAAGAAAGTTTCTCTGCATCCCTGACAATTTTTGCCATTGCGTCCCGTCCCTGTGTCCCCTCTGGCCTGGCCTTGCCCATGCTGTTCTTTCTCCATGGCCGTCAGCAGATTCACTCCTGCTGAAGCACAGAGGAAGCTCTGCTGGGAGGGGAACTGGCCTGGAATGGAAGATTCTCCGGGGCATCCGTGCCAAACCGTGGCCTCTCTCGCTGCTGACCTTACCTTTAGTAGCCATTAGCAGCCCCTGGCCTCATTCTTTGAAGCTTGAGTTCATCTAGTTTTTTAATGACTTTCTGGTTTCTTATCTACCATTTTGTCTGGATCTCCGGAATTTCAGATAATCCCTTGCCTTTCTGAATTCTGATTGCCCTAACTCAATGTGTGTGTGTGTGTGTGTGTGTGTGTGTGTGTGTGTGTGTGTGTGTGTGTGTGTGTGTGTTCCTGACTGTTGAGCAGGCTTCAGCACACTTCAAGTCTCAGATTCTCTGTCCTTCCAGGACTACCCTTGGTGCGGACAGACCATCCTTGGTAGAACACAAGCTGCCAGTAAGTTGGAACCAGCACTTTGTTCTACAGGCTGAAAAGTAGCACAAAAATATTTAACTGGGAATGAGCAATTTCCTTAACCCTGAGAACTACTGGAGATGGGGTAGTGCCTGTAAAAGCCCTTGGAAGGCTGTAGGAGAAAAAAAAATTTTTTTTATTTTATTTTTATTTTTTATTTTATTTTATTTTATTTTATTTTGAGTTGGAGTCTCACTCTGTCGCCCAGACTGGAGTGCAGTGGAGTGGCCGCTCCCGGCCACCACAGCCTCGACCTGCTGGGCTCCGGCGATCCTTTCGCCTCAGCCTTCTGAGTAGCTGGAACTACAGGCATGCGCTACCATGCCCGGCTAATTTTTTGATTTATTGAAGAGATGAGGTCTCGCTGCCCAGGCGGGTCTCAAACCCGCGGGCTCAGGCAATCCACTCATCTCAGGCTCCCAAGGCGCGGGATTACAGGCTGAGCCACTGAGCCTGGCAAAATTTTTTTAAAGAAAGGATAATTGGACAAAAATGGAGCAAAACAGGAGAAGAGAGAAGAAAGACTAAGGTACAGTCTTCTGCCAAATGCTAAGTCATAGTAGCAACAGGTCACCTGAGCAATGGGCTTCCAGGTGTTTACATGCAGCAGAACAGTCCATAGAGATTGGAGTGGGGGGAGGGATTGTGCTGTACTGAGGCAGTCTTCATCCATTTCACGGCACCAGCATCTTATCAGATGAGTTGGACACTTAGCACACCTTTCCCAAAAGACGTAGATAGATTTTGCATGGATGTGCTTTAAAAGATTTATGTTTTGAGAATTTACAAAGGACTTTGGGGAAGCCTCTGTAAAGGACAGGAAGGAGACCCTGGCCAGCTCCATGAAGTGGCCTGGTGCCCAGGCCAAGCGGGAGTCTTTGCCCACGTCAGCCACAGCATGGGAGCACATCCCTGTCACTGCACAGAAACCCTGGTTTATGACTGAGTGCCCACCCCCGTTGCCAGCTGAGACCCTAAGAGCAGGTCTATGCCTTATTCATCTTGCTTCCCAGTGACGAGCACAGTGCCAGGTACAGGGTCTCCATAAACACGAATGGAACAAGTAAAAGGTGTCCCACACAGTAGCCCCTTCCCCAGTGCTGCTACATGGAGGACAGAATGAGCAAACAGGACAGGGATTTGGTAGGCAGCAACCTACCAAAGTTGGGGTTCTCTCTAGTTCATCTTCTTTTGAGGCAACAGCCCAAAAGAAGTAGTGATCCCAATGCCTCTCAAGTTGCTCCATGACACCAGCACAAGGAAGAGCAGAGAGAGAAGGCAATCAACAAATGCCCTGTAGTCCAGCATTGGTCCAGAGATGGGTCCCCAGTCAAACAGAATGCGGAGATAGGTGCCCATGATGTACCATGACCTGTGCTGGGTGTGAAGAAAGAAAGGGAAAATGAGACTGGGCAAACAGCAATAGTAATGGCTGCCTTTCACTGAGCTTTAAGCTGACTCCAAGCACCAACTCACGTTTAACTTCTCTCTTCTAATCCTTTCAACATCATTGAAAGGTAGACAGTATCTCCATTTTTTATTTTATTTTTTTAATTTTAATTTTTATTTTTATTTTAAAGATGTGGGGTACAATTCAGGGTTAGGTGCACAAATGTTCATAATGCAGCAATCCTTGTTGATGAGGTGTGCCCCTTCCTCTCCTGGCAGTTTCCGTCAACTGCCAATCCCACCCTCCCCCTAGCATCTCTATTTTATGGATGAAGGGACAGAGACCTAGGGAGGTCATAAGTTTCCTGAATGTCATGGAATCAAGATTCAAAATTGCCTTTCTTACTTTGCAGAGCCCAAGGTCTAAGCCCCAGTGCACTGTATGGTCTTTCTCCATACTCTTCCTGTCCCACCGCTGAGCCTGACTCTTTAAACTCCTCCTTCAAGCTTCTGTCAGTGTCATCTGCCTACCCTGAGAGACCTGCCTTCCCTCCACCAAATCCCTTCGCCTCTGGAATGCCAACCCTGCCTCCCCTGGTATCCTTCCTGTTGTGGATACCCTCACATGTAAATGGTTGTTTCACACTGCCTTGTGTGGCTTTGCAACTACTCTGAAATGTTTTGTTGTTGGTTGTCATAGTTGCTATTTGCCATGTGTGTTCCTGAAGTCACCTACAAACCTGGTCTGCAAGTTCCCTATGAATAAGTGTCTTTTCTGGGGCTCTGCCGGATGTGGCTTGTGCTGGTGCCAATTATTAAATCTTTAGGAAATTTGTAAGCCAGGTATTAAACCATTGGTAGCTTGAAATCAGACATGGTAAGGGAGTGTTTACACTACAGAAATTGGCTATGACTACAAATCAGACCATCCTTCCCTCTGGAATTCTGGTGCTAGACACTCAGCAGCACACCACTGCCTTGAATTCATGCTTCCCACCTCATTTCTAGCCCAGTTTTGTGCACCATAAAATGTGTTCAGTCTTGAGTATTAGCATGCAATAGAAGCGAATAGATGTAGGGCATTGTCAGAAGTGTTAGTGACCAGTACAGAGTGGGATAGCAGAAGTCTGGGAAGATTTCCTGGAAGAAGGGAACACTCAATTCATAACTAATCTTCCTCAACTCCTCTCTATCCCTTCACTTAACATTCTTGAAGATCCTACCACATGCTAGACTCTTTGCAAATGTGATCACATCCAATCCTTCACAGAGCAGAACTCTGAGGCTGGATAATTTAATACCTTGCCCAAAGACACTGGGAAATTACCTGTCAAAGCCCAAACTCAATCCCAAACGTGTGGGGCTCCAAAGCTGGGGTTCTTCCTACTTCATCACATTCCCTGGACCACAGACCAATCACATTTCATGTACTGAGTCCCAGACTCCTCAACATCCGCAATCGGCCAATGGCAGCTGGGGCAAGAGCAACTATAGAAAGCTGTGGCAGGGGAAGGAGGGTGGGAAGATGGCCAGAGATGCTCTGCTCAAGAACAAGGAAGGAGAGGGCCATCTCTGGAAGCCCATGCTAGCCATGCTGTCATTGAGTTACATGCTGCTATCGCATAGATGGGACCCTGATCCTCTGCACCAGGGGCACAGCTTGCTTCTGTGGGCGGGAGGGAGTGGGGAGAAGTATGGAGCTGGGAGAGATAGGACAGATCCCTTTCCCTCCACCAGGCCGATGCAGAAAGAAATAATTAAAGCCAAAGTTTTCCAGACTCACCAGTGGGTGGAGAGAGCAGCAGCACATCCACAGAGGACCATCTCTTCCAGAAGCAGGCTCACGAGCACCCCAGCACAGCCACTCCCCAGCGATGTTCACCCACGCCTCGCAGAAATGCTCTGTGCATGGCCCATTTCCACCAACCTCCCCAGGTCACAAAAGCCTGGAAGCAGAGGAGGAAGCTGAGGCACAGAGGAACAATGCCATCAGTGCACTCCAAGAGGGGTAGGGTAGAGTGCCAAACAGGGTGCACCATACCAAGCCAGCTGGGGACCAAGAGTTCAAGGCAGTGGGGTGCTGCCAAATGTTTAACAACCAGCTTTGTTTGGGGGTGGGGGAGAGGAAGGCCCTGATTTATAGCTGTCGCCCATTTCTATAGTGTAAACACTCCTTCACCACGTCTGATTTCAAGCTACCAATGGTTTAATACCTGGCTTGCAAACTTCCTAAAGATTTAATAATTGGCACCGGCATGAGCTGCATTCAGCAGAGCCTGGAAGATATTTCTTCATAGGGGGCTTGCAGACCAGGTTTGTAGGTGACTCCAGGAACACACATGGTAAATAGCGACATGGTCAACCAAGAGCATAGCCTCTACCTGGACAGAAACTCAGACTCTGCATGCAAGTAGCCTGCCATTAGGTCACCCTTCTCTGTACTCCCTTCATCCTCCTCAGCCTCACAGCCAACCTGTCCACAGCCCCATAACTCATACCCCATGCTCTAAGCCCCATAACCCTAACCCTAACCTCCATACTCCTCCCATCACATCTGTCTCTCACTCTGGCTAATCCCTGCTCCAGTGCTCTAAACCCCATGCCCCATGCTTCTCAGATGTTAATCCTCAGCCTCTTCCTCTCTACTGACTCTTTCCCATCAGCATGGCATTGGCATTTTCCTTATTTATTAGACAAGCTTCTTTTGACCGTTCATCTCACTCCCAAACACCTCCCATCCTCCCCTTCACAAGCAACCATTATATGTTCTCACCATCTCTTTCATCTTCTCCCACTCATTCCCTGTTCCCTGCCTTCTGGCCCCTGTCCCACCATTCCCCTGGAAGCTCAGGGAAAGACTCACAAGGATGTTCTGTAGATATGACCATCTCAACATTTCAAGGACCAGATAGCAAGAAGCATAAACAAATCCTTGGATAATCAAGATGAAAAATGGCAATTATCCAAGTCCTTCCAGAAGGACTAGTCAAGTCAAAAAGGTTAGTTGGCCTTTTTGCTCAGAAAGACTTTAAATTGCTTGTGAGTAGCAGCAGGCAGGATGCTGCTGAATCAAGAATGAGATGAAAAACTGCCCAACAGCAAGTGAGGGTGTGAGATTTGAGCTTGGGAGTGAAGGTAGAAAAGACATAAGGTTCAAACCTACTGGTCTAGGTTTGCCAGGAGAGAAAGAAAAAGGTATTCTTGGTGTACTGGCAATACGAATGCCTTTGGCAAACTGGTTTTGGGCCTCAGGAGATATTTAAGGGGGTGACCATGAAGTATGCCATGTCAGCCCTCTCTGTGTCTCCCCCATGAGACCCTCAGTAAATGCCCCAAGGCCCACTAATGCATTAGTATGAGCAGGTTGAGGGAGGGGACACTCAAAGAGAAAAATAAGGGACAGCTGACATCTGGGTTACACCAGCTACAGCAGAGAGGAATGACAAGTGAATTCAGCAAAAATGTTTTATTTCCACATCTATTGTCAAGTCTAATTATTGGTTGAAATTAGAGGTTCTGCCCTGATCATGGCCATGAATAAATAAAAATATGTTTGAATTTCAGCAGATGTCGTTGAATTTCACATCTCTTTCTCTTCCCAGAAATGAAAAGAAAGATCCAGCTAGCCCTTTCATACACTGACATCCACACTTTAGGCACAGAAACTTGCCCTAGAAAGTATTTACCTGACCAAATAAACATACGTCAAGTCAGGATTCCCGAATTTTCCTCCAGGCTGTGGAAGAGGCGCACGTTGGTACTGCATCCAAACTCAGCAAGATAATGTCAGTTTGTGGAAGTAGTTTTCCTTGGCACACTACCCATGGGCGATATTCACATAGTCAATCATTTAATCATATATAGCAAGAGGAGACTGGGCCAGGGAACGCAAGTGGCATTGAAATAAACACAAAGATGAGTAAGATGTGGCTTTTGCTCTTGAGAACTTTGTTCATTAATGCCCATCAACACTATAATTCTATGTGTGACAAGATAATGTTGACATCTAAGTTAAGAATGAGGACATTACTCAGTTCCTTTCCCTATAAACTACCCTGAGATTTTGCTTGACAAGAGTGGTGTCCTCAGCCCTGATCCCCCTCCTCCCACCTACCAATCCACCTCTGCCTGCACTGTGCCAGCTTGATCCTCCAGCTTGGTGCCAGCTTCCACAACTTGAGACAGGGCCACAGGTAGCATGTGACTATTTCTTCTGTCTTCCCTACTCACACGCTTCAAGAACTGTGCATGCGCGGTGCTGCCTGCCTAATAGTGAGTTTCAGCGGCACAGTGAGCAGACCTTCAGTTCTCCTGATAAAATTGCTAAAAAATCTAGACATAATGACCCAACAGAACCAGACTCCCAACGACATCAGGGGTAGGACTTCTTCTGTATAGGAGCTGTGCCAAATTAGCCTCTGCCTATCTACTGAGTCACCAAAAGGCCTACTTCCTTTGTAGCCAGGCCCTGCCAAGGTTTTTGAAGCAGAAGAACACAAAAGATTCAAGAATCAAATTGCTAAAAGTGACTGTAAGAGGTCATGCAGCCCCGCTTTCTGCTTTCAGTTACATCATTGGAAGTAGGCCTCCTTCTTAGTGGAAACTTAAGAATCTTCCCTGTCAAGGATGATCCTAAGTAGGACAATGATCACACATTTGGCCTGGAATCTTAGGCAATAATAGAAAGGAAAATAAAGAATAAGAACAATTTTTGGCAGCAGACAGCAGACACTCTTACTGCTGTCCTGCCCATTGTCCCCTTCACAATGTATCTTTTTTTTTTTTTTTGAGTTGGAGTCTCACTATTGCCCAGACTGGAGTGCAGTGGCCGCTTCCGGCCACCGCAGCCTCGACCTGCTGGGCTCTGGCAATCCTTCCGCCTCAGCCTTCCAAGTAGCTGGAACTACAGGCGCACGCTACCACGCCCGGCTGATTTTTAAAATTTATTTATTGTAGAGGTGAGGTCTCGCTCTCCAGGCGGGTCTCAAACCCGCGGGCTCAGGCAATCCACTCACCTCAGCCTCCTAAAGGCACGGGATTACTGAGCCACCGAGCCCAGTTTCACAATGCATCTTATCTTTAATAAATCTACCTTTCTTAACTCAAAAAGAGCAATTCTTTGTACTAATATTAGTTGGACACATACTTGGTGCTAGGCAGTGTGCTGTAGTCTATCATTTAATCTTCATAAGAAAATTACAAAGTAGCTGCTGTGACTCTACCCATTTCACAGATTTGAGGACTGAAGCACTAAAAGATTAAGTCCAGAGATGTATGGCTAGTAAATGGTAGAGCCAGGACTTGACCCAGGTCCAGAGCCTCTTTCCCACTATTATTCCTCCACTTGACCTAGAGACAGGTCTGAACTACACCTCCATCCTGGCTAAAAAATTGTTCCATCGTGCCAAGCTAGTCACCCAAGATCTGGTACATTTGGACGCTCATTCCACATGCATGGACTTCCATCTCTTCCGCTTGCTCAGTTCACATGTTATGGTTTGATCAGTCCATCACCAAGTAGTGCTAGTCTTATGCCCTCAGCAATACATGGGGAGACACAGCCACAATAACCATCCTGCCCAGAACCACGTTCTCGTCCTGCATCTCACACATCAGCTCCTGCCCATGGCTCTGGTTGGCTGTGTGTCTTTCTGTGGATTTAATTATGCCCATCCAGTCGCCACCAAGAGGTTTTTAAGCTGTACAGGGTAAAGACCATGATTTTGTCTTTTTCTGTGTCTCTTTGTTACTCCCAGACTGCAAACAGGTGATGTCCAATAAATGCACACAAAACTTCTGAAATACACATGACTCTACGGCCCAGTGAATTCAGAATTGTTTAGACATCAGAAAACTAAATGGAAAAAAAGTCGTAGACTGATACACAGATTGGTATCGCATATCTTTTTAGAAAGTGTAGGATCTTCTTTGTATCAAGTGGTTTGAGCAATATGTTTACCTCCAAATACGCTATAAAACCCTTTCACCTCCCAGTACACAACACATTTGGTTGCAAAAATAAAGATCCATGTCAATGCAGCTCTGCTCTGAGTCTATGATTCCCAGGAGGGCAGGAAGCAATATTTTCAGGCCAAATATAGAGCCCTCAAAACATGAGGTCCATAGACTCTTTGCAAAGTGCTTGTTTGTGTCGAGAAAATTCCAGCCCAATGAGAAACCAGATGGGTAGATGCACCGAATATTGAAGATAGGCCTCAAGGCAAAGCAGACAAACACTCTCTCTGGTGTGCACTAAACTCAGGAGTGATCCTCCAGCCGTTACAAGCAGAGAAATGTCCCACCAGAGTTTTCCAAATAGCAAACTCTTAGTCCGATGATTGTTTCTATCATTTGCCATATTTTCTGTCCAAAAGCCTCTCTAGTTCCTACATGGTTAGCAGCTTTTATAGCCCAAGATAAGTGTCCATCCCTTTTAATTTTCATTGTTGCATCTGTTTTGCCATTTCTCTGCAGCAGGTTGTATTACAACGGAAGGATTAATGAGGAAATGGATGCAAACATTTTTATTTCAAATAGCAGCTCTCAGACAAGATCTGGAAAACGGAATCAAGCCATATGATTGTAAAAGAAAAAACCCTCGCCATCCAACTATTGGGCATTTTGCCATTATTTGTGAATAGCATGTAAATACAAACAACTTAACTGGGGTGGGGGAGAGATGTACATTTTTCATTTGTGTCTGGCTAATCATTTTTTTATTATTAATTTGGTCCCTTTTATTTCACATAAATGTCATCTCAAGCAGCAAACATCAACAAATAAGATCATTTATCTTGCCGGGGAAAGCAAAACATTGCATTGCCATTCAGAGAAGGCAGCTGACGTCCCTACCGCACCACTAATAAAGAAGGCCTTCAGAACGAAAAATAATCATTTTCTATTACTTTCCACCATGCCTCATCCATAAACACAGGGCCGCTGGTAATTACATCGAGCGAAGAAGCATGCTCTGTGTATTACAATTTCCTGAGATGAAAAACCCGAAAGAACACCCCAGACCGCGGGCTGAGCGGAAGAGCAGGCTGGAAACCCGGGTTGCCCTTTGATCCGGTACCCCACTATGCTGTCGAGGGGCATAGGACCAGGAGAGAGAGAAGGGAGATGGGGGTTTCCGTGAGATTTTCTTTTACCCCTTCTTGGCCTGAGTAAGAAAGAAAGGAAAGGAGCGACAGATCACAGGGGAGAGCAGAGACACAGGCGGGGACCCAGAGCCCGGGACCTGGGGGAATGACACTGGTCTAGACACCACTGCTGCCATGCGCAAGCCGCCGTCAGCATACACGCGGACGCAGACGCGCGAGACAGTCCTGTCCGCACGCGGGTGCACGCGAGCCTCTTGTCGTGGGCAGGGAGGCGGCATGGCTGCGCTGATAAATCCGCCGCAAGCCCGCAGACTCCACGCTTCCCTGTCGCCCAAGCATTTGGCTGGCCTGCCCGCGCTGCCTCCTCTGCCAAGCAAGGCACTGACTCCGCAGGAGAACCGTCCTGTCGATCTCTGCAGGAATATAAGACCTTTTTTTTCCAAGTAAAATGTTCCCCAACTCTGCAAGGGAGGTTGGCAGTACATCTCCAACTCTGGCCTGTCTTTTTAATACCCCTACAATAGCTCGGTTGGACTGAGACCAGCTGTTGGTACATTACCATTTGTAAATGCTTAAAACAGCTACTCCTTGTTTTCTTGGCAACACTGACTGTGGAAAAAAAAAAAAGCTAGCTCCAGCCACTTCCATTCAAACATTAAGAAGCACTGACTGCCAGCTTTGGCATGCACCAGCCATTGTTTGCACAGCTCTCTTCAACAAGTTTCTTGTCACCCCTCTCTTCCTCCACACGCCCCCTCCATATGAAAGGGAGGAGAAAGGACACAGCAGAGAGCATTCCAGTCCCCTTCGTCCTAACACTAGCTCACACCGACCCTGCAGTCAGGTCTCATCCAAAAGGAGATAGATAGAGGAGCCAAAGTGAACTCTCTTTGTTTGGGTCTTTTCTTTTCTCTCCTCGTCTCCTCCCCAGGCTGATTATCACTTTACAGGCCCCAGGTGAAGATCAGCAGCTTCCAGGTTACCATGGGAAGTGACTCCCAGAGTGACCCCTCCCCGCCTCCATTCTCTGAATGCACACAGTAAGGACTTTGCCTTTCCTGGTTCTAGTGTAGGATCCCAACTGAGGAGACAATCTGGGGGTGACGAGGAGATGGCCAAAGTCCAAGTCGTTCCCTTCAGATGATGCCACTTTGAAGAAAGGCTGCTGTCCCTGGTGCACCTCTCACCTCACCAAAGGTTTTCATTTGCAACAAGAGTCAGATTCCCAAAGTCAATACTTAGCTACTCAAAATAGATGAAGAACTGCATAAAGAATGTGCAAGTCTCTTTCCTGTTCCCTCTACCAGCCCCCCACCAGAGTGGCTGTTGGCAGGGGCAGCCTCCAAGGCCACATGCCCAACCAGCGCCCACGCTCCACACGCCTCAAGCGGTGGCAGCCCAGAAGAACAGCCACTGACATGCCCAGGGCAGCCGCGGCGGGGACAATGGGCTTCGTATGCCATGTCTCCACTCTCGTGCCCTTCTGTTCAATGGCTTCCCCCACCAAGGGCAGTGGTGGCTGCATCTGTCCTTGTTCCTTTAGTGGGGTTTCTGGGCACAAGAGAAAGAGGTCTGTCAGCGTCACGCGTGCTCTTGGAGATCAGTGAATTCAAGTAGCCAAATGTCGCGGCAGGATTGAAATTCCACACACAAGCTCCAAGAGGAAGGAGAGGACCCAAAACTGGGCCCAGGAGGACCAGCACTCGGGAGGGGGAAACTTGGCCTGAGATTTAAAAGTTCCATTCTGGTTTCATGAAAATGTGATGTTGCCAGTTTCTTACACTAAGGGCAGGAGCCTGGAACAGAGAAAACAAACCAGCAGATAACCCAGAAAGCCTAGACAGCTGGTTTAGGAGCGGGGCACACAAAAACGAGCAATGGACAACGAGGCCAGTTCCTGCCACTGGCCATCACGACCACCAGAAAGACTCATGTCATGCCTTGAGGCCTAAATCGTCTCATTTGTGAAAAGCCAGAGGTTGAGTCAGACAGTTGCCTGGGTCCTTTCAGTTCAGGATGCTCTGCCACCTCCTTCCTAATTTTCTTTAGCTTCAGCCAATAGGAATTCAGGTATGTCCCACTCTAAAGACACCCAATTTACAGAAATTTAAACACTCAACTTGAAGTGTTCTCTAAAAAGTAGATTCTCTTAATACCATTAGAGATCAGATTTACAAAAATTCACATATGTTCAAATTTTCAAGAAAAGAGTATAAAGTTCTTTGAACCAAAGCTTTCCGTTTCCAGGCCTGGCACACAATAGGCTCATTATGGATAATTGACAGTTAGGATAATGACATTCACAGTTAATGTTTGTTGAACGGGACACATTTTATGTGCAAAGTGGGGTCCCCAGGAAGGATGCCCAGATAACTTAAGAAAACCAAAGTGGTTATGATAGGTCAGTTTGAAACTAAAAATTGGCCCTGGGCAATTGAAAGTCAGGCAAGTATAAGACAAATGAAAAACTCAAATCCATGGGTTTTACAAAACCTTGCAAAGCGCTTATTATTACGAAGACAGAAAATGTCCTAAGATTCCCTTCAACGTGAGTCACGCTGGCATATTGGATACACCTCCCCCAGCAACCCTGCTACAGATAAAACCTCAGGAGAGCTTTGTCTGGGATATCCCGATTAACTATCTAGACCCTCTTCATGCTGGCTGAACTATCCTCCCTACTGGGCTGAAAGCTCTTTGTGGGCTGGGGCTGTGTCCAGCTTGTCCATATCATGCTCTCAGAGCCTTGCACAAAAGGTGCTCTAGTAATGGTTGATACTAAGGTGGTGTGAGAGAAAAGGATACAAGAGCTGACTCTGTGCCCTCAGATCCCTTCCCCTCATTGTGTCTAAAGGCCTTGATGACTTAACTTGTAACGTCTATGGAGATGGAAAAAAAAAGACAGGGACACCTTCTGACACAAGAGAAAACAAGCAATTCTATAGTCATTAAGCACCAGAGGTGAACTGAAAGGCCGAGCCAGGCGGGGTCTCTGACCTCCCCCTTACATATGGCAGTCAGCTGCTGATTACTCAGCTGGTTAGATCACGGCTCCACAGAGCCACAGAGGAGACCTGAGGGAGGCAACTCCACTGCCTTCTAATCCCTATTGAGCCCCCCAACATCTGCCATCAGAGGAAGAGACTGCGTGAAAGAGGGACGATGAGTTAGTGGCATCCCTCCTGGTTGTGTAAGGAAGGCCTGCAAAGTGCTCAAGTCATGATGGGGACAGCCATGAACGCAAGACAGCCAGCCTCCCTGCGAAACAAATAGTAGCAAGAACAGTCATAGCAGGCACTGTGTGCAAAGCATGGCTCTAAGCACGTCATTCACTTCATTCTCACAACCCTGAAAGAGAGGTGCGATGACTATCCACATTGCACACATGAGGAAACCGAACACCTCAGTCCATTTGTGTTGCCATAAAAGAATCCATGAGGCTGAGCAATTGATAAAGAAAAAAAAGTTTTATTTGGCTCATGATTCTGCTGACTGGAAGATCAGGCATTTGATGAAGGGCCTCAGGTTGCTTCCACTCATGGTGGAAGGTGAAGGTAAGCCTCCAGCACAGAGATCACATGGTGAGAGAGGAAGCAAGAGAAAGAGAGGAGAGATGCCAGGCTCTTTTTCACAACCAGCTTTCTCAGGAATAGAATGAGAATTCACAACCATGAAGATGGCACCAAACCATTCATGAGGGCTCTCCCCATGAGGGATGCCCCCAGACACCTTCCATTAGGCCCCACCTCCAACAGTGGGGATCAGATTTCCATGTGAAGCTCGTGGGGGGCAAACATCCAAACTATAGCACCAAGACACAGAGAGATGAGTAACTTGCCAGCAATTAGACAGCCAGCATATAGCTGAATGGATTAAAATCCCAGCAGCCTCCACTCCTTTTTTTTTTTTTTTTGAGTTGGAGTCTCACTCTGTCACCCAGACTGGAGTGCAATGGCCGCTCCTGGCCACCACAGCCTCGACTTGCTGGGTTCCTGAGATCCTTCCACCTCAGCCTTCCAGGTAGCTGGAACTACAGGCGCACACTATTACGCCCAGCTAGTTTTTGATTTATTGTAGAGATGAGGTCTCGCCAAGTTTTCCAGGCAGGTCTCGTCCCGTGTACTCAGGCAATCCACTCACTTCACCCTCCCAAAGCACAGGATTACAGGCTGAGCCACCGAGCCCGGCTTCAGCCTCCACTCTTAACCTCATTGTCTCACTGGAAGGCCACGAGCCAGGTTCAGTGCCTATGAATACCAGCAGCATGAAAGGGTTTGTTCACACCACACAGAGCCCTGCAGTGTCTGGGGAAGTGAAATAGGGGCCTTGTGGGAGCACCTCAAATTGTCACCTCAGTGTACTTGTCCAGGTAAGGCCTGTTGTTATCGATAATAATCCGTTTATTCAGCATTGAGCTAAGAAGAATACCATCTGAGGCAGTACCTAGGCCCATGATGTCTCCAGCTTCTAGATATGGGGGACACATGCATTCTACAAATCCCCACTCTTTCAAGTCCTCAGATAGTGAGGAGAAATGCAATACTGTCTTCTTTATTATATATATATATATTTATATAAAATCCTCCATGAGTTCAATATCATCAAACAGTATTCGCAAATCTCCATTGAAGGCAGCATGGTATAATGGCTAGGAGGATGGGTACAGAAGCTAGACTACCTGAGTTCAAATCCCGGCTTCACTGCTTAGTAGCTATGTGGCCCTAGGGAAACTTTCTTAGCCTCTCTGTGTCTCAGTTTCCTCACCTGTAAGATGGGAATAATAATAATAATAGCACTAGCCTTCTAGGGTTGTTGTGAATAGTATTCACTCACAAGCTTTTCCTGCAAACCCCACAGGTGTTTTTCTGTGTCCCACTTGTTACTCCACAGCCTGGAGAGGGACCCACAAAGGACATCACCTCTCTCCTATGTTGTGTCACTTGTCGTCATCTCTTCTCTTCTATTTTTAATATTACAGCTGCTGTCATTGCAGCAAACCCCCACTATTCAGAATCACATTCCTGCCTCCAGAGCAGTATAATATAGTAGAAGGTTTGGGATCCAGGTGGAACCCAGTTCAAACTGCAGTCCTGCAATATGGGATGTGGACCCATTGTTTAGCCCCCAAGGCAGTAAGCACATGACTCTAAGCGCAGGCTTATAAGCCACCTGCCAAGGTTTAAATCCCTGTACCAGCGCTCTGCTTTCATGTCCTCATCTACAGCATGATTATGGCATACAAAACACACTTCATGGGCTTGTTGTGAGGCCCAAGTAAGGTACATGTGTAGTTGGACACCCACAAGTGGGAAGTGAATGTTAGCTTTCCTCATTCTAAACTTACAGAATCTCTTTGTCTGTAGAATGAAGATGGGGGTACCTCCTGGGGGAGGGTAAGTGGAAAGCTGGGCAAGGGCGTATGTGTGAGGTTCAGGGCACAGGCCTGGTGACAGCTGGTCTTCACTGAACCATAGCCCCCTCCCTCCCACACCTTCCTGTGGTAGAACCCCAGCCAGAAGGGCTTCACTTCACCTCCACCCTCCGTAGATCTCCTAACCATCACTCAAGCCTGCCAAGATGGATCTAAAAATTTCCCGACTCTTTCAACATAGATGTGGAGGTTCCTCAGTCTCCCTACCCACTTGCTCCAGACACATGCTCTTGACCTGTCAGACCATAACTCCTTCAGAAAAACATCTAACCTTTATGATTTTTTTTTACTGTGTGTCAAACACTATGCTAAGATTTATATTTTTTTGTCATTTAATCCTGTCTTACTCAGTTCAGCATTCATAACAAAATGCCATAGACTAGGCAGCTTCAACAACAGACATTTATTTATCATAGTTCTAAAGACTGGCACGTCCAAGGTCAAGGTGCTGGCTGACTTGATTTCCCGTAAGGGCTGTCCTCCTAGCTGGCAGACAGTCGTCTTCTCACCACATCTTCACATGGCCTTTCCTCTGTGTGTGCATGCAGAGAGGAATGATGGTGTGGACAGGAAGAGAGAGATCTGTGGTGTCTCTTCTTAAAAGGACACTAATTCTGTCAGATTGGGGGCCCATCCTTATGACCTCATTTCACCTTAATTACTTCCTTAGAGGCGCCATCTCCAAATACAGCCATATTGGAGACTTGGGCTTCAATGTATGAATTTGGGGGTAGGGACACAAACATTCAGTCTAAAACATCCCCCAGTAATTCTTGGAAGCGGGTATAGAGTTTATTCATGGGATATGGAATCCTTGCCCTGGGTCACACAGCCACCAAGTGGGTGGTCATCCTAAAGTTGTACTTTCAAGGGAAGGACCTCAGGTAGGCCATAGTGCCTACGTGCACAGACCTCCCATTGAGCCCCTCCAGGGCTGAGGAGAGCCAGGATAAAAGGAACTTCTACTGGAATGGGAGGGCTCCAAGAAACCTCCCCATCAACTCAGACTTTTAGGAAGGCTGAAGGTGAAAACATAAAAGCCTGCTTTTATTATGAAAATGTCCTTTCACACAGCACCATGAGTGATCAAGGCAGCCCTGATCCCTACTCCCAGGGACTCCACTCAGTACGGTTCAGGGCTACAGATGAATAGGTAAAAACAAGATGTGAAGCCAGGCCCAGTGACTCAAGCCTGTAATCCCAGCACTTTGAGAGGCCGAGGCAAGCGGATTGCCTGAGTCCAGGGGTTCAAGACCAGCCTCGGCAACTTGGTGAGACCTCATCTCTACAATAAATCAAAAAATTAGCCGGGCACGATGGCATGTGCCTGTGGTTCCAGCTACTTGGAAGGCTGAGACGAAAGGATTGCCTGAGCCCAGCAGGTCGAGGCAGCGGTGGCCGTGAGCATGCCACTGCACTCCAGCCTGGGCAACAGAGTGAGACTCCAACTCAAAAAGGAAAAAAAAGAGATATGAAGAAAGTGCAGCCAGGGCTCAATGGGACACACAACCCCACTTGGGACTCTGCAGGACCAGAAGCAGGAGAGGCTGCCTGTTCCACAAGAGGCTTTGATTTTGCATTGACAAAACCTAAATGCCAATCTAATGCATGAAGATGAACAAAATAACCAATCCAATTGTTTGATTGATTCAACTATGATAAGAGAGATCAAGCAAAGTCCTACTTTCCTCCAGAGTGACCTCAATTCAACCCATTCTGCCAGACTCTCACCAACTAGCTCCCAGGGGCAAATCCCCATGCTAGGCACTGGGCAAGCTTTTGGGGATGTTGAAAAGAAAGGACCTCCCGCAGGTAAATGGCTCTGACAGGTCACTGACCCCACAATGACAGAAGCCGGTCCCTTTGGAGCCCCTTGGTGGCTGAACTCTGAGAGGAAAACCAAACTCAAACCTTAGCCTTGACCTTGGTTTGGCCTGCTGAAGGTCAGCAACCCCTTCTGCCCTCCCAGCCTGAGCTGGAGAGGTGAGAGGAAAAGACAGAAGGTTTTATTATACCACCCAGGCCACGCCTGCCAAGTTCTCCCCACAACCGCTTCAAAAAAAAAAAAAAAGATGGAGTGAAAGGGAATTGGAAAAATGGAACCCCCTACATCCCAGAAATATTACTTTCATGAGCTGTATGAATTATTTAACAGACAGCTGAAAAGACCAAACTCAACAGAAGAATACAAAAAACCAGCTCGCAGTACAGACACCTTCCCTGAAGCCCATGACAATGAAATGTATTTTATGCCACAGATCAACATGCCAGAGAAGGAGGCTTCGGAGACAGATGCCCACAAGGATCATTAGCCCCTTATCTCTCAACCCTTTGCCACCAGCATCCAGATCTCTGAGCCTGGGCAACCCAGGGAGAGAAGAGCTGAAAAGTGTGTATATTGTAAGTGTTGGTTAAACAACCCCACCGTATTCTTATTTGCTGGAGGTTTTAGGGAGCAGATGTAGGACTGGCAGGGCTTGGAGCTGGCGATATTGTTCTAGCTCACTCAGAGCCAACACGGAAGGGAAAAAAGCCACACACACAAACACAAAAAGCCGCTTTTGGTGTGTGCGCCTGGGTGTGCACACTCGCCTCGGTGCCATCCCTTCGTCCAAGGTTCCTTGAGTCGAGCTGACCGATGCAAAACCAGGCTTGGGGCCCCTGCCAAGAGAAACACAACTTCTCCCAGAAGCAGCACGAGGGTGCCTGTCCACGCAGCTCACCGCAAGTTTCCCCTCTGGTGGGCGCGAGGGGACTGGGGCGGTGGCCCGCCCACTGAGGGCTTGGTGCGATCGGTTGCTAGAGAAAGGGCAAACAAATGGAGAACCAACTATAAAGGCGGCCAGCAGCAGTGAGGCAGTGCTGCAGCTGCCAGGCAATAACTTAGATAGTTACAGCTGCCATCACCTAGTTCATGCAAGCTTTTTAATATCTTTTGGCAGCTCTCGGTGTCACAGCACAAAGGGAGAGTTGGCACTCCGCAGCACACTTTGTTTGACATAACTGTAGGCAGGACCCAGCTGATACCTTCAGTAATGTGGATGGGTTTGCTCTTAAGGTGCGTTTCAGCAGATCAAACAGGGTTTTTTTTCCTCCCCGCCTCTCTCTCTCTCTCTCTCTCTCTCTCTCTCTCTCTCTCTCTCTCTCTCTCTTCCCTCCTGCCACCCCCTGCTCTCATTCAGGGCACGAAACACCCCTAAATCACATGTTGGGAACCAGATCAGATTAATGGGAGGACTCAGCAGGTGCAACATAAGGTTGGCCCCATAAGCGCCCAGCTAAGGAGGAGGGGAGCACAGGAGACAGGAGCAAAGAAAAGACAGGGAAAGGAGAAAGAAAAAAAGACAGTGAGCTCCAGGACCCTTCCCAAGCCTCTCCAGGAGACTCCTCCCTGCTTTTCCATCCCAGGCACAGAATTTTAAATAAATCAGAATACCACCCTCTCGCTTCCTGCTCTTCACTCTTTAAAGTTATTCAATGCTTGGTCACACACCCCCTCCCAGCTTGTTCTGGGTATCTCTCTGCCCTGTTGTGACTCTCACGAGGGCCAATTGTTAAGAAAGCTGATTGCAGAAGCACTTCCCAAGCACTGGGAGTTGTCATGACAATTTTCTGTGATCCCTCCGCCAAGCCTGGCATCCTTGTTTGGTGGATCCAGGAACCTTGCTGGGGCCGGAAATGGTCTTCTCTAAGACCCCACAGCACAGATGGGCATGAAGAGAACATGTGAGCAGAGGAGGAGTCAAACATGAGCACTGGGACACAGAGGGAGAGAGGGGTGGGGCAGACACTGCCCAGGCTGAGCTGTGGGCAGCAGAAACACTCAGACAAGGAGGGAGAATCATCCCTTCTCCGACTTAGCACTCCGCCCTCCCATACCACAGCATATTTCCTTAGGGCCTCCCTCTCAGCCGTGGCTCTGGTTGCCTGTAGGACGCCCTTGAAGGAAGGGTGATGTTGAGAGAAGGAGCCACAGGGATTATCAAAAATGACCATGGACTCCTATTCTTTGGTGTATTCGTTTGCCACGATTGCCATAGGAAAGTACCACAAACTGGGTGGTTTAAACAATAATAGTCTCACGGTTCTGAAGGCTAGAAGTCCAGGATCAATGATTAGCAGGGTTGGTTCTTTCTGGGGGCTGGGAGGGAGAATTTGTTCATGCCTCTCCCCTCACTGCTGATGGTTTCCTGGCCATCTTTGGCTTCCTTGGTTTATAGATGCATCACCTCCATCTCCGCCTTGTCTTCATGTGATGCTTTCCCTGTGCATGTGCATGTGTCTCCAAACGTCCTCTTTTCATAAGAACACTAGTCGTATTTGTTTAGGGGCCTACCTATTCCATTATAACCTCATCATAACTAATTGCATCGACGATGATCCTATTTCCAAATGAGATGATATTAAGAGGCACCAAGAGTTAGGACTTCATCATCTGAATTGGGGTGAGAAGAAATTCAACCTAAAACATTTGAGGGTCTACTACGTACCAAGTATTGTATTATATACTTTTAGGTATTATCTCTAACCTTTTAACAGTCATGCAAAGTGAGTGTTATCATCCCCATTTTACAGAGAATGAAAGTAGGGCTCAGAAGGGTCAAAGGTCTGACCTGAAGTTAGACAACAACAGGGCCATCAGAACCTAACAACCCAGCCCTTGCTGAGGACCTGGGAGGTGGCCACTGCCACACTTCTCCCCTAGGACCCTGGCAGGCAACTGTCTCCCTTCAGCTACTCTTTCTGAGTCTCCCTGTGTAGAGTAGACTGGCCTGGAATCACTTGGTTCCATCAGATCCCAACATCAATCACCCACAGAGCTGTTTTCTCCAGAGTGAGTGGGCCAGGTGGCCTGCGGGTGTGGGGCCCTGGACGGGAGAGGCAGGGCATGCTGGGCTGGGGCCTGCTCTCATGTGCACACGCTGCCCTTGCTTGGCGAGATTCTTCACTTCTCCTGAGCACTAAAGGAGACAAAATGTTCTGTCCTTTATTGTCATGCATTCATTGACTAGTCTGTGTCCGTGTATTATTTATTAAGTAATAAAAATGATGGTGGGACAGTACCTGCTACATAGTTTGGGTTCAGTAAATATAGTTTCCTCTTTCCTTTTTCAACATGCCTCTGAACTCTCTCTCTCTCCACTGTCCCTGCCATTTGCTCAGTGAACTCATACTCGTACTATCAAGATGAGCAAAACACCAGTGCAATTCAGCAGGCAACTGCTAGGTACCTGCTTACCAATAAATAAATAAATATCATTTATCGGTCGCTTCGTGCCAGGAATTGTTCTAACCAGTTTACATTGATGAGCTCAGTTAACCCTCCCAGCAGTCCCATGAGGAGGACCCTCATCAGTCCCACTTTCCAGAAGAGGAAAGAAAAAGGCTGAGTCACGTCTATAATATCCTTGAACAAAGCCAGTTACTATAGAACTCTGTCTTTATCTTACCAACTAGTTTTACTTACTCAGAGGGAGAGCTGAAGTCATAGTTGTGGTTGTCTTATAGGAACTGCAGCTTTATCAGCTTGAAGCAGCGTACCTCAGTTCATCTCCTACAGCAACACCTCCATCCACCAAGGATGCTAGATTGGGGGCTTTCAGAGGTGTCCCAACAGGAGCTGGCAAAGTAAGTCTTCTAAGGGACTTAAACCTTGCTCCTGCTCTGCTATTTGTCTCCTTCTCTACTTGCCAAACACTTCCTCCCTTCCTGGATAGTGTTAAAGCATAGATCAGCCGGGCTCGGTGGCTCAGCCTGTAATCCCGCGCCTTTGGGAGACTGAGGTGAGTGGATTGCCTGAGCCCACAGGTTTGAGACCCGCCTGGGCAGCGAGACCTCATCTCTACAATAAATCAAAAAATCAGCCGGGCGTGGTAGCACGTGCCTGTAATTCCAGCTACTTGGAAGGCTGAGGTGGAAGGATTGCCGGAGCCCAGCAGGTCAAGGCTGTGGTGGCCAGGAGCGGCCACTGCACTCCTGTCTGGGCGACAGAGTGAAACTCCAACTCAAAAAAAATAAAAATAAAAATAAATAAATAAAGCATAGATCAGTGACCCCGAACGCCAAGTTTTAGTACTAAAGTCCTGTTCATTTAAGATTTGCCAAGATGCTCTCAAGTTTTGAGGTGTGACCTCACTATGAAAGTAAGCAACACAGCCGGGCTCAGTAGCTCAACCTGTAATCTCGCGCCTTTGGGAGGCTGAGGTGAGTGGATTGCCTGAGCCCACGGGTTCGAGACCCACCTGGGCAACTTGACGAGACCTCATCTCTACAATAAATCAAAAAATAAGCCGGGCGTGGTAGCGCACACCTGTAGTTCCAGCTACTTGGAAGGCTGAGGCAGAAGGATTGCCAGAGCCCAGCAGGTCGAGGTTGCGGTGGCCGGGAGCGGCCACTGCACTCCAGTCTAGGCGACAGAGTGAGACTCCAACTCAAAAAAAAAAAAAAAAAGAAAGTAAGCAACGTCTTCAGGTACCAGACCCCCTTCCTCCCAAACTAAGCAAGAATATTTTATTTCCTATTTTTCTACCCCCGATCAGAAACGTAGCACCTCTTAGCCCTGTTGTGCTGAATGATTTCAGCAGTTTCCAAAACAAAATTAAATACGGCTCCAGCTTGAGAAATGTTCCACCTCCTGGAGTCACGGCATTTAGTATTATTATTCGCTTATTATTATTCAAAACAAATAAGAATGATAAAACATCAGTTGGAGCCACTCCAGGACAGAAGGAACTGGCATATCTAATAAAAACCATAGTATTCCACAAATAGAAAGTGTTAGAAAATGCAGCAAAACAATAATAAAGGACATTCTGCACCTTCTTTCCAAACACGGATCACCTGAAACAATAGGACAGCTCTCATGTCCAGTCAGTCTGACACAGCGTATTGCTTAGAGCACCCCCATTTAAACGATAAAATACACGTAAAGCCTCCAGCACAGAGTAAGACATGACCTTTAGTTTCCATCCCTCTCTGGTGGCATTCGATAGAGCTTCCTTCATATAGTCCAAACTCCCTCGAGCTAAGGAGAAAAGGTTATCACATTCAGGAATACTTTGCTCTCCACTAGAAAACACCCAATGACCCCACATTTGGGAAACCTTACTACTTCACAAAGGGCCTTTAAAGTCACATTTCAACCTGAGCAAATGTTTAACTCCAACTTGGGAAAAATCACAGGATGTTGAAAACCACCAATATTCCCAGACTGACCTTCCCAGAGGAGAATGAGGCAGATCTGTGGTTGGGTGGCTCGTGTTTGGACCCCAAAGCAAGGTGGTTGTGAAATTCACACAGACCAAGGAGCCAGACTTTGCTTGGGTCCCCTGAGCACAATCTCTACCATTGTCCCCACTCCTGGCTTCTCCTGCATTCACTCCTCCAGGCAGATCTGAAGAGAGCTTTGTTCCTGAGGTGCCTAACTTGGGGGATGTTGATCATGACAAGGTGGCAGGCTTTACTCTCAGATGGTTCACTTTACCTAGATCTATTTCCAGAAGGAAAGCAGGCAGGGACAAGGCAGACCTGAGGCCCCAGGGGCTCACCCAATCTGTCTGCTGCCCACCCTCCTCCGTACTGCTCCACCACCAACTCCCCCTGCCATTTTTGTCTTGGGAAAAGAGAAGCAGCGTCGGGAGTGAGATCCAGAACAGTTTTGCATCAACTTCGAAATGGGGTCGGAGACTGTGGGACCAAATCCTATTTTTTTGATTCACAATAATGTACCAAATTCTTTCACAGAATCGAAAAATTTTTCTTTCATTATACTATTACTAATAATAGCCCATTTTTTTAATGGAAACAACCTAAATTTAGCAATTGGGAATTTGCTAAATAAATCCAAATAATTAAATACAATGCAATAATTCAAAACACTCTATGCAAAGCTTTTGAGGACTTTAGAAATGTTAATGGCATAATGTTAGGTTGAAAACAAGATGCATTTACATACAGTTTAATCTCAGCTATACAGATATGGAAATACATACAGTACTAGATACTGTTTTGTCTATCAGAATCTCCTTTCTCTGTCCCCGCTTCCAGCTTTTCTGGGAACTTCACACATACACACAGACACACACAGACACATGCACACATACACACATACACAGTTGTCACAAGAAGAGCCGGAACGCACAATATGACTGGCCCCTGGCCACAGATGATTGGTCCAGGATGGACATCTGACCCCAGCCAGGACAATTCTCTCCTTCCCCAGCAATTCTGGAATTGGAACTGAGGGAATCTTTCTCTTTCCAGCAGCAGAAACAATAGGCTAGAGTGCCTAGTGGTTGCAGCTGTGGACTCATGTGTCCTGCCCTGTGGGCCAGCGACCCCGGCAGCCGATCCACAAAGAGGGGGGCAGGGGAAAACACAGAGAAGAAGAGTGGAGAAGGAGTGACCTGCCAGCGCATGAGTCCCCCTGTCTCGCTGTGCCTGAGGTCTGGCCACATTTCTGCCCTTGGTGCCCTTGAGACAGACAACCCGAGATCTTTGTAATAAAGTCCTATTTTAGCTAGACCCTTAGAATTGGATTTCTGTCACTTGTACCCAAAAGAATTCTAATCAATATGTGCTCTCTCAAATACCTAATTACTTATACACCCCTCCTACATACCTCAAAATGTTACTGGGGGAGGAATATCTGACTGCAAGTGACTTCATTTTGCTTTTATATATTCTCCAAATTTTATGTTATGAACATCTTTATCATCCAACTTTCAGTGTTCATCTCCAAATCTACCACCTCAATTTACTTACAACATATATACATACTCTACACAAGATTAAGAGAAAAACTTAAGTCATTTGAAAAAAATGTATTTATTGTGTGTGGGGGCGTGTGTGCACGCACTCACGTGTTTAGTGGTAAATCTTCTTATTAGACATAAAAATAAATCCTGTAAATTATTTGTCTTTCAAATGTTTTCTCCCCATCACAGGAGTCCCTGGAGGCCTAGGACTGAGGACTCCCCCCAGAAGCCTCTGGAGCTTTACTGTGGGCCCTGCCTTTGCTGTCGCCAGTCCAGTCCTGGCCTGGTTTTTGGACCACATTTCCCAATCCAGCCACTCTGGGGGTTCTACTGATTCATTATCTGAAGGTCAGCAATTTGCATGTCTTAACAGAAAGAAAGGTCAGGAGAGCTCCCATCTTTCCACACGGCGTGACCCCTTCTGTTTTCTTCCCCTGTTCCTCAAAACCATAACCATTGAGGCTTTTCTGACCTGCCCTTCCTCCCGAGTGAAGTTTTCAAAAGCTCTAGTCTTTGGAAGCCTAGAGCAAACCCAATTTTCTCACCGAGAATCAGAAAACTTGGCTGGCACACCCCCTAGTGGTAGCCTAATGAATCCCCCTCAATTACTACAGGGTACAACCCCTGGAGTTTCTCAAAGTGTGTTCCATCGGACTCTAGTTCTGTAGGAATATAGCCTAGGAGGAAAGCATTTTATGCTTAAGTCAGACTTTTAAACACTGAGATAAATATAATTCATCAATTTGCTTTACTGGAGGACCCCTCCAAGTCTCAAATATGCTAATGGACATTATGACTCTCCAAGATAAGATTTCGCAGGCAGTAGACCCAGACTTATTTGATCAAATTTTTGGGAAATAACAGGATAGCTACCATTTATTGAGCATGTACTATCAACTATAGTACTCCCACTTTCAGATGGAGAATCTGATGCATAAAGAGATCAAATAACTGGCTTCCATTAGGTTTATATGACACCAAAGTCCATGTTCTCGGCCATTACACAATCCTGGCTTTATGTTTGTTCCAGGATGTTACTCTGCAAATTTTACTTAGACATGCTACTCTTCTTGGTCTCTGTATTAGATTCATGCCATACTACGGATTACCTCTCTCAGAAACAAGAAAATCTGGGTCTTCAGAAGATGTAGCGTCTCCCTCACTGCCCTTGGGAAGCTTCCAGATTCAGTGGCAATAAAGCAAGATTCAATGTCTAAATGCCACAGACAGATTCTTCTTGAAATTCTCAGGAAAGGGGACATGATAAGGCACCATGTCCAGGACCCAGATACATATATTCCAGTGACATTATGGAAAATACAACAGGCAACTTTTTATTTCTTCTAAGAGAAGCTTGATTTGAGTCCTATATATTTGTCAGCCTGGTTTTATGAGCAATAGGATATCTGTTTTTTCATCTGTTAAAAATGATAATACCCCCCTCACATTCTTTTTATTGTCAAGTTTAAATACATAATACGTTTAAAAGCTTAAATCTGATTGCATAGGTTGTTCGGGGGGCGTTGTGTGTGTTTTCTATATTTATTTATTCTTTTATTTTATTTCAATTAACAGAAGCCCAAAGGTAATTTATTGACTTACATAACTGAAAAGTTGGGCTTCAGGCACAGCTAGATCCAAGGGACTCAGATGAGACCATCATTAAACCTGAACACATAGTATTGTACTTATATTGTTAGAGAAATGAAATAGAACATGATGCTCTAAATACGTCCTGGTCCCTTGTCCTAGTTGACATAGATACTTTAGATAATTACATGACTATTAGGAGTTTGGGGGTGGGCACCCACCTCCAACACTGGCCCTCCAGCTACCCTTGTTAAATATCTATGTAGAGACTTGATTTTTCCACCTGTAAAATGGGCACTCTACCCCTCCTTTTCTACTTCAGTGAAAGCTGAAAGAGGTTGAAAGCTTATGAAATATTTTTTTCTTTAGAGGATTAGATATTGTAATTTTTTTTATTATTAATGTTCATGGAGTCAGCACTTTGCACTGGCAAAAGTTTTCTGAAGACTCATTTGCTTTACAAATTTATCATTTAAAACTCCATAATTAGCCTGGCAAAACATACATACACACCCTCAGCATTGCAACCACACTTTAAAGTCAATCAAGCTACAGGGCAAGAGAGTGGGGGGAAAAATACATACACACACACACACACACACACACATATAATATACACACTACACATTATAATATAATTTGTGTATATACACACAAGCACATAATACATACACACTAACACATTCTATTGTGTGTGTGTGTGTGTGTATATATATATACAAACACACACATATATAATATACACACACATACACATTATTAAATGTATGTGAATATATATATATACATACACACACATATATATAATCTCTCCTTCCATATTTAAATTCACATTATGTGTGTGTGTGTGTTTGCAAGACACATATAAATGGCAAATAAGGAAACAAAAAAAGACAGATAGAGAGATAGTCCCAGATTTTAATACCACCCCCAAGGTAGAACAGGTGGTGAAAATATAATAAAACATGTTGCAAGGAACTTGTCATGAATTTTAAAAACAAAAACGCCTACAGACCAAATAAACTGCTCTGACACTAGGCTAAATCTGAAGTTCCCAAACTATTTTAAATGACAAAGCAGAAGTTCCCAAGAGAGAGAGTCCAGCAGAAATGGTTTGAGGGCAATTGCCGCGGAACTCACACCGAAAAGAACTCTGATAGACAGGCAGGCAATGAGCCGCCCCCTTGCCGGGGTGGGCCACATGCAGACGTGCGCAGCACCTTGGGGCCAAACCATGTGCGCGGGCCAAGAAACTATTGACAAAGGCCTCCCGGAGCTTCCTGCACCCACATGCCTGTCTGGTGGGTGGTTTCTCGGTAGATATGAAGGCAAACTTGCAGGATATCTTGCCGGAAGCCGGGCCTCCACTTATCAGCAACCACTACCAGGTGTCTTGCGTGAAGGCGGGCTGGAGACCTCAGCCCAGGTGGTACAGGCAGACACCCGCCCCTCTCAGCAACAGTACCCTCACAAGTCTCACTCACTCATTCATTGCAACAGCCTGCCTGTCCTTTATTTTCCATCAACAGTCTATGAAGAGCTTGCCCTTCTGCTGTCTAGCTCCATTACCACAGAAACGCTGAGAACCACAACATGAGGAGATGACTCCATTTTGCAGTAAGGAAGAGGTGAAGGGATTTGCCCACAATCACAGAAGGACAGCCCAAGATGTCCAACTCCTTGTCCAGTCCTGTGTCTACCGCAATATGCTCATTAAGACCATCCTGGGATGAGGGTGTGGGGAGGGTGGCCATTCTGGTCCCTCTGCCCCAGGCTCACAAGTTCCAATGCCTGAAGAGGCCAGGCCAGGAGCAAAGGAGGTGAATATCCTCTGCAGCTGACCAGAAAGCCAGAGCCCCATTCAGGACAGACAGCTACTTCCATGCACCGGTAGATTGCTATTCTACAGAAGTAACAGGGTTTCTTGTTTTGTAAAGTGAAGTTACAGATCTGAATCTTGGTGTGAAATGTCTTGATTTTTAAGCAACACTTTGATCACCAACCACTAGGATAGCTACTATCAATTAATAAATAAATAACAAGAAAATGAGGAGAAATTGGAATCCCTGTACACTGTTGATGAGATTGTAAAATGGTGCAGCTGTTTTAGAAAACAGCGTGGCAGTTTCTCAGAATATTCCATAAAGAACTACCACACGATCCAGCAATTCCACTTCTGGGTATCTAGACAAAAGAGTTAAAGACAGGTACTTGAACTCATGTTCACTGCAGTGCTATTCACAATAGCCAAAATTTGGAAGCAACCCAAGTGTCCATTGATGGATGAATGAATAAACAAAATGCGATATATGCATACAATGAAATATTATTCACTCTTCAAAAGGAAGGAAATTCTGACATATGCTACATATGATGAACCTTGATGACATGACGCTAAGTGAAATAAGCCAGTCACAAAAGGACAAATGCCCTGTGATTCTATTTATATCAGTCACCTGGAGTCATCAAATTTTCAGGGACAGAAGATAGAAATGGTGGTGGCCAGGGGCTGGGAGTAGAGAGGAATGGGGAATTGTTACTTAATAGGTATAGTTTCAGTTTTGCAAGAAGAAAAAGTTCTGGATATTGCCCGCACAACAATGTGAATACATTTAATAGTATGAATTGTACCCATTAAAATAGTTAAGATGATAAATTGTATGTGTATTTCACCACAGTTAAAAATAACAACACTGTATGAATCTGACAATTGTAGATGGCTTCAGGCCACCAGGCACACATTTGACATCTCTGCCACACTCTGGTACCCAATGCCTCTGCCTCCACCCTCCGAGGCCAAGATGTAATGCATTAAAACAGGGCCACTTAGCCGTACAAAGGGAGTCAGCAAACCCAAGTTTAAATCCAGACTCCTATTCTTACTAAGTGGCACAACCTTGAGCAAGTTATTTACTCACTCTGAACCTCAGTTTTCTCATCTCATGAATGGAACTAATAAGACCTCCCTTTCAGAGCTTTGGCTCGTGGGAGTGTGTTGACCAACTCGATTCTGTACCCCCATACCTCTTCCATTCGAAACCATTCTCTCTCTTCCCACACTGTACCGTAGCCATTTGTCCCCTCATGAAATTAGGAGCTCCTCCTAGTTTAGTCTTAGCCATCTTTATTTATTTATTTATTGAGTCAGAGTCTCACTTTGTTGCCCAGGCTGGAGTGGAGTAACACACTCACGGTCACTCAAGCTCAACTTGCTGGGCTCAGGCGATTCTTCCACCTCAGCCTTCCAAGTAGCTGGAACCATAGGCGCATGCCACCCACCCCTGGCTAATTTTTTGATTTATTGTAGAGACGAGGTCTCTCCAAGTTGCCCAGGCTAGTCTTGAACCCCTGGACTCAGGCAGTCCTCTCACCTCTGCCTCCCAAAATGCTGAGATTATAGGCATGAGCCACCACATCCGGCTACAGTCTTAGCCATCTTTAAACTCTCCAAGGCATACGAACATATAAGTGCTCAATAAATTACTGAATCAAGCAATCGGTCAGTCAGCTCAGTGAGCACTGGTTACATGCCAGACATTCTACTAGAACTGAGGAGACCAGCAGAAGACCATGCTCTTAAAGATGTATCCAAATTGCAGAGATGAGACACAAAATAACCACAGAACCAGGGAAGGTCCAAAGTGTCCTAGTACAAATTAGAGCCTGGGGTCCTGCCAGCTCAGAGAAGAAGGTAACAGAAAGAAGACCTCTTTCTCTGTCTTTTCGAACCTTCTTTTTTTTTTTTTGGAGTTGGGGGTCTCACTCTGATGCCTAGACTGGAGTGCAGTGGCATGATCATGGTTCACCATAGCCTCAACTCCTGGGCTCAGGAGATCCTTCCACCTCAGCCTCTGGAGTAGCTGGGACTACAGGCATGCACCATCACACCCAGCTAATTTTTTTATTCTTTTTTATTTTTATTTTTATTTTGTAGAGCAAGGTCTCACTACGTTGCCTGGGCTGGTCTCGAACTCCTGGGCTTAAGCAATCCCCCTGCCTCAGCCTCCCAAAGTGCTGGGATTACAAAAATGAGTCAATGAATCACCACGCCCAGCCCTTTTCCCTTTTTAAAAGCTTTTCTTGACCCTCAAGGTAAGAAACTCCTCTCCCCACACCATTGCTTAGAGATGAGACCGTGTCATTCCTCAACACAGGCACCATGGTGAGTCGAAACAGAGGTAGGACAGACCCCTCGCCAGATTAGGCACTGCCTTGCGTGTTGTTCTAGTGGGTTCCTTGGGGGAATGCAGGCTGCATCACCGTTGCATCCTCCTACTTGTGAAGCCGGTGATGCTAGGACTCATATTGCTCTCGCTTCCCCCAGACCCAGCCCCTCAATTCTCACCCCGATTAAATGGACAGTTCCCTGCGTCGACCAAGACGCAGATATGTGTTAATTCTCTAATCTATCTTGTCCTTGGAGTTTTCCTCCCCATCCTGCTGACCGCACCAGCTGCCTAGGAGAGCACAACCGAGAAGAGATTTGGCAATTATCCAGTTAATTTGATCAGTGGAGACAGCCAAACAAATAATCCAGGCCAAAAATGTCCAGATCAGCTGTCTACATGGATCAAATTCCACTTCACCAAAGCTACACAGGTTCAGCCCTAAAGAATGGGTTGCACTGAGAAACACATCCCCACATCCTGGCATCCTAGGCTTCACTGGCCTTTAGCGGAACCGTGAGCACGGCTACATTTCTCTGTGTCACTCCTTCCCTTCCTTTTCAGTGCCCTTCCCGTTCCTAGGAGCCCAGGGTCTTTGGAACTGGCAGGGGCTGGATCATTTTTAGGTCCATTCCCTACTTTGAGTATTTGAAATTTGTTATAAAGAGACTTTCAGCATCCAAAATGCCTTCAAAAAGTAAAGGAATATAACTGTAAGGGCAGAATGTCAGGGTCGGGCACAGAGGCTCACGCCTATAATCTCAGCACTTTGGGAGGCCAAGGCGGAAGGGTTGCTTGAGCCCAGGAGCTCGAGCACAGCCTAAACATCATAGTAAGACCTCGTCTCTACAAAAAAAAAAAAAAGATTAGTAGCCCGCCTAGTGGCACATGCCTGTAATCACTGATGCTTCTCAGGAGGCTGAAGCGGGAGGATCGCCTGAGCCCAGGAGGTCAAGGCTGCAGTAAGCTGTGATCATGCCACTGCATTCCAGCCTAGGCGACAGAGTGAGACCCCGACTCAAAAAAAAAAGAAAGAGAGAGAGAGAGAAAGGTAGAATGTCAGGAGCCCAATAAACTGAGATGCAGGAGAGTATGAGAAAAAAAATTTTGCTCATATCTTTATGACCTGCACCATCTTGAAGTCGCCCCCTATTACCTCCCTCAGCCCACTCTTATTGGGTCTTGTCTGGCCTCTCCCTCTGCCCAGAGAATAATGTATCAACTTCCCAGCAACTTCTCACATGACAGGAGAAAACTTTTACCACTAGTGTCAGTTGATCAGATCGAGTTCTACAACATAAACAGAAAACCCAAAATTTCAGATGCTTAAAGACAGGGGCTTAATTTCTAACGCAAAATAAATTCAGAGGCAGACAGTCCACAACTGTGGATGATGTCACCCTTAATCCTGACTTTGCCATGTGAACAATGGTCTTATTTCCTGCTCACACCGCATAAAAGCCAACAAAACTTCAAGCTATAGGAATCTCAATAAACTTAGACTGCAGGCCTCGGGAACACCTCCTCAGCAAAGTAGTATTTCTCTCTATATCTGTCCTCAGACTGGCTATGTCTTTTGCAGAACTTTGCAAGTGGCAAGAAAACAGCAAGCCAACACTCTGGATCGTTCCTGCCATTTCCTCTGAGACTAAAGCTTCAGTTAACTAGTGGTTTGTTGTCACAGTTAAAACTGGCAACAATTCAATCAAATTGACCTCACAACCTACAACATGGTCACCAGCTTTCTAACTTGCAAAACTGGATTCCAAGTATCTACCTGCCCACCTCCCTGTCAGTCAGCAGCACATTTTATGTTTCTTGCAGCAGCTCCCTGCCCCCCACCCAAGTATCAAATGCTCTACCACTTAGGATGAGGTTCAGCAGGACCTAGAACAAGGATTTACTGTCTCGTGTAAAAGTCCACAGTTAGCAAGCCTGGAGGTTCCACTAAGTCCCCAGATGCCTTCAATCTTTTCTGCTCCAACACCCCCAAGCATAAAACTCCCATCATTAATGCCCTCTCATGATGTAAGATGATTCCTGGGAAATCACATGATCACATCTAACTGCAAGGGATGCTGGGATATGCGGTCTTTTACCCAAGGACCAAAATCAGCATTCTGTCACTAAGGTGAAAGGAGAGACTTCTGTAGCATAAGACCACAGGCAGCCTATGCCATAATTCGTTATTTGTTTGTATTTAAGGCTTCCCATCCTGGAATCAGCCTCTGTCTTATTTAGATTTGTAACCCTCAGTGCCTAGCACAATGCATCTCACAGATTAAGAGAACAACAGATGTGCACTGAATAATCACTGAAATCCAGCCCTAATTTTAGAAATAAAAGGAACTAAAGAGATTTTCCATTAGGATGCTGACTTTGACTGAATCTCATGGCTAATTTTCATCTAATTGCCATAATCCCTTCTACTATTTTTGATGATTTTTTTCTTCGCATCTACCTTCCTTAAACTAGCCAGAATTTCCTTTTTTTTTTTTTTTTTGTTGGAGTCTCACTCTGTCTCCCAGGCCAGAGTGCAGTGGCACACTCCCAGCCACCGCAGTCTCGACCTGTTGGGCACAGGCAATCCTTCTGCCTCAGTCTTCCAAGTAGCTGGAACTACAGGCACACCATGATGCCCAGATAATTTTTTGATCTATTGTAGAGATGAGGTCTCACCAAGTTGCCCAGGCTGGTCTCAAACCCGTGGGCTCAGGCAATCTTCTCACCCTGGCCCCCCAAAGTGCTGAGATTATAGGCATGAACCACCGCATCCGACCAGCCAGGATTTTCATCAAGATTTAGCGTGTCTTTTCAAGGCCTAACAGCTAAAGTGTGGTTTGAGAACCGCTGTCTATCCGCAATCCACAAATCGATGATGTCATGAGACACACTGTTGAGTTCCGCTGACACTTGTTCATACCAAGGTCTTTCCATGAAGTAAACAATGCTTATATTTGCATTCTGGAGTAAGCACCTTATCTTTTCGTAGACTAGCAAAATTTGAATAGGGCTGATTTAGAGGCTGGACCTTCAAGTACAGCAGAACACATGGTGGGCTATGTGGAGACATGCAGTTGATTTGACATCACACCCAGCATTCTCATGAAATGAAAGATGACCCCAAAATTGAAAAAGACATGTAATCACAATTCAAAAGGACTTTGATCCTATATACAAAGGAGCGAAAAAAATTTTATTGAAAATCCAGATAATCCTTACCCTGTGCTAGTCACGATGTAAGGAAGGTAGCCTTAGTAGTATGTGAGAAAAATACTTAAGTCTTTGTCATCAGCTCAGTAAAATCCAACATTGTAATGTTATCACCCAAAGAGTGCGCATGAACTTAGGCTGCAATAACAGAAATATTGAATCTAGAACAAAGGAGGTGATGGTCCTACTCTACTCTATATTAGTCAGAATGTGCATGGAATATTATGTCCAACTGTGGATATACCATTTAGGAGCAAGGTTAAGAATCAGAACTTGTGCAGAAGAAAGCAACCTGAGTGGTAGGAAAACTCAAAACCATATCACATAGAAACAGTTAAAGGAATTACTGATGTTTATCCATGTAAGGAGAAGACTTGAAGACTATGACCTCTACTTTCAATTATTCAAAGAGTTGTCATGTGAAGAAAAGATTAATCTAGTTCTGGAAAATGCAAAGGCATAAAGCCAGGACAAATGGATGAAAGATATGGAAAGACAGATTAGGCTTAGTATCAGCAAGAAGTTTCTGACAACCAAAACTGTGTGAAAATGGAGCAACCTATCTTGGAAGGTCATGAACTTGACCGCTGGAAGAATTAAAACTCAGAGCGGGCTAAGTACAGTTATCCCAGCACTTTGGGAGGCAAAGGCAGGAGGATCGTTTGAGGCTTGGAGTTCCAGACCAGCCTGGGCAACAAAGTGAGACCTCACGTCTTCCCCCCAAATACACACACACACACACACACACACACACACACACACACACACACACACACAAATTAGCCAGGCATGGTTGCACACACCTGTAGAAGACAGGAGGATCGCCTGCACCCAGGAGTTCAAGGCTGTGATAAGCTGTGATAGTGCCACTGCACTCCAGCCCTGGTGACAAAGTGAAACACTGTCTCAAACAAAGAAACTCAGGGTGGACTGTTTCCTGGAAGGGTGGTAAGGGGTGGGCTCAAGCCCAGGTGACCGTTTGCCTAAAACCGGAAGGGGTCATTCCCATCCTGCGGTTCTATGGCATCTGCCCTATAGCCACATGGCAGCAGCCACAGCTTATATGTTCGCATTACTTGGTGCCTTAAAGGTCACAGAGCCATTTCCCATTCACTGTCTCTGTTGAGTCTCACACTCCTTGGGGTAGGCAGAATGGATTGCAGATGAGAAACACTGTTCAGTGGAGCAACCAAGTTAGGAACTACTCCAGGATACCTGACCCCAAGCCCCACTTCCCTGGGAAGGCTTGCTGTGAGAAACCTTCCCTCTTCAGGAGAGACTGACAAGCAGGGAGAGACCCCCCCACACACAGGGACATCCCAGTAGACCTCCTAGTGGCTTGTGCGGCCTTCTCCAGGTGTTACTCCCACTCCAAGGGGCCCAACTGCAAGTTCATTCCCTACGTTAAGAGACTAAGGTGCTAAACATATCTGCAAACTATGACTCATGGATCATATCTGGCCTGCCACCTGTTTACATATGGCTTTATTGGACCAGAGCCTCACCCACTCATTACATATTGTCTAGGGCTGTTTTCCTGGATAAAAGGCAGACTCTAGTAGTTGGGACAGTGTGCATGTGACCCACAAAACCTAAAATACTTACTTTACAGAAAAAGTCTGCAGACCTCTGCTATAGGACATCAGTGTGGAATATGGGTATTATTAGCTCATGTTCTCTATAATAACAGAAAACAAAAATAAGAAAAATCTTTCAGGACTGGAAACTCCATCCAAGAAGCAAAATTCCTTTTGCAACTGTTTCCTAACACAAGAAAAAGAGCCACAAGTCTTTCATAGACCAAAAGTTTTTATCTTCCATCTATTGAGTTTTGGTATACCACTGCCCTAGAAAGCAACTATTATGACTGTTTAAAACACATATGATAAACCAATTATTCCATCACTGTGTCTATTTTTAATAAACACAGACAATGCACTCCAGCATAGTTATGGAAAACAGCAATGCAATTCTATGAATCAACATTAGGACCTAATTAGCCACTGAACCCCGGCTGATAACGGCTTATCATACCTTTCAGTCCAAAGAAAGCTCAGGTAAAGAGGGGGAAAGATAAATAAAAAAAGAAGAGGGAATAAATAGCTAATTATGATAAACTGGTTTCCTTGGTAACTGTTTATAATGGCAATTATGTTGCCGTATTTTTAATGATAAACGCAAAGGTTTGATGTGAGATTACATCATGCATACTGTCTTCATACTGGCTCTACACGGTAAAACTTTGCGAAATTTTGTGAGGCTAGGAAAATGACAATAGTGTTCTCTAATCCCCACCCCAGGCACGTTATTTGTGTACTTTCTGGGTACCAGAGAGCTCAAGAGTATGGAAGCATACTTATGGTGCTCAATGGATCCTGTGTGCCTATTCAGTCCTTAGATTTCCAGTTACAGACTTTACTGTTCTCTTTCCCAGCCAGGTACCCCTTGGTCACCTCTATGACCAGATCTGTGGTTTCAAAAAGGTGACACAGTGAGCAATGCAGAAGGGAAAACCCCTCTACAAGGTTGTCAGTCATCAAAGTCAACCTCTGGCTGCCCAAATCATCTTATATCCATCCCCCACCTCATCTTTTAGGGGTGTCTGTACTCATGTTTATGAAAATAATATTTTGGCTGCAATATTTGGGGTCTAAAGCAGATAATACAGTTTGAACCACTAAACTAGGAGTTGTCAAATTATGGCCCCCGAGCCAAATCCAGCCCACTGCCTGTTCTTGTCAATAAAGTTTTATTGACATACAGTCAGGCTCATTTATTTATGTGTAGTCTGTGGTTACTTTTGTGCTTCAATGGCAGAGTTGAGCAAGTGCAATAGAAACTCTATGGTCCACAAAGCCTAAAATACTGTCTGGTCCTTTACTGAAAACATTTGCCACCTCCCTGCACTAAACAGCCATATTCTGAGCCACCTATGCCTTGATTTCCTCTGCTAGAGAGGTCAGAAAGCAAAATAACTCAACTTCACCCTCCTTTGTGACTAGGGGAAGCAGTGTGAAAACTTCTGGCAACAAGATATAGTCAGAAGTTCCTGGAGAGGTTTTCCCTCCCTCGACCTCCCAATGCCACCCAAAAAAGGGCAGAGCCTAAAGAATGGAACCATTTTGCCCTCTGCCTCCCACAAGTCCTTACTCTGCCAGGCCCTTCTGCCTGGAACACAGACATGACACCTGGAGTGCAACAGCCATCTTGCAGCCAGGAGAACAAGTCTTCCCTCATGATGGTAGAGCTGGAAGCCGGAAATAGCTGGTCCTTGTTGACATCCTTGAGGGAGTGCCCAACACTGGACTATGTCCTAAGTACCTCCAGATCTTCTTGGAAAGTGAGAAAAATTAGCTTCATCCTCAATAAACCACTGTGGCAGGGTTTTCAGCTACTCACAGCAGGACTGAATCCCAACTGTTCAAGGGAATACAAAGAAAACAGAGTCAGAACCTAACAAGCTGAATGATGGTGCAGAGGCACAGTAGGGGCAGGAGTAAGAGTGAGAGAGAGATGATCTGACCAAGTGAGGCAACAGACTTGTGCCCTGGTAGACAAGGTCAAGGGATAAGTTGTTAGTGCCAGAAGACAGACTGCTGGTAAATGTGGCCCAGTGCTGTGATGACCAGATGAGGATGAAGACACGTATTAGCCAGGATTTCCCAGAGAAACAGAACCAAAAGGATGGGGAGAAGAGAGAAAAAGAGAGGGAGGAAGGGAAGGAGGAAGGGGGGGAAAGAAAGGAGGGAGGGAGGGAGGGATTGAGATGATAAGGAGTTGGTTCACACAGCTATGGAGGCTGGGTGGCAGGTTGAAGACCCAAGCAGAGCCCACATCCAAACAGTCTGCTGCAGAACTCCCTCTTGGGGCAAGTTAGGCTTTTTGTTCTAATAAGGCCCTTGACTGATTCAATGAGGCCCACCTCCTTCATGGGATCTATCAAATCCAGACATGCGGCTTTGGATAATTTACCTAACATCTCTGTGCCTTAGTTTCTTCATCCATAAAAGGAAGCAATACTATCTCATATAATTGCTATGAAGAGTAAATGAAAGAGAGCACTTAGAACAGTACCTGTCACGTGCACTTGGGCCCATTATAGCTGGAGTCGTGAAGGTATCAGGCAGTGCTAGAGTCATATAGTAAAGAAAGATTGAGTAAAATTTCTATGAACTCCCCATGATGTTCTTCCAAGCACAGACTAAATGCCTCACTACTGTGTTCCAGAGAGTGCTGAAAACCTTGGGCAAATATCTGGTCGCACAGCACCACTCTCTCCTCTGCCGCATCCCACCCCCCCATCCCCTCCACCCCACACAAATGACCCTCCTTGAACAGGTCCCACATCTCAAACTTGATAGCCCTCTGATCCGGGTCTGGTATCTTGGCATACAGCAAGCTAGGGTGAAGGATATACACAAAAGGAAAAAAGTTTTAAAACGATCCACCATCTGTCAGTCATTTGGGTGCAAGTTTCGAGCACACACACGGAAGTGCTTGTGCACACAGACACACTGTAGAGGGTAATGCTTTGCCATTCACAGCCAAAACCTGCCCCTAGCAGACACAACCACACCCACAAAGGCTTTTTTTGTTTGTTTGTTTGCTTTGAAAGAATAACAGGGGATTCACACCTATAATCCCAGCACTTTGGGAGGTCAAGGCAAGAGGATTGCTTGAGTCCAGGAGTTTGAGACCAGTATGGGCAAAATAGCAATACCTTGTCTCTACAAAAAAAAAATCAAAAAATTAGCTGGGTGCAATGGCACGCACCTGTAGTCCCAGCTACTCAGGAGGCTGAGGCGTAAGGATCACCTGAGCCCAGGAAGTCCAGGCTGCAGTGAGCCATGATCGTGGCACTGCACTCCAGCCTGGGCAACAGAGGGAGATCCCAACTCAAAAAAAAAAAAAAAAGAGTAAGAGTACCAAAGCAGCCATGAGGACTCCATGGCCAGCCCGCAGAGAGAAGAAGACACCCTTTCCAAGTTGTCATCAGAGAGAGGATCTCATCCTGGAGTTGTAAGTTGAGGACGCCTTTATGTGGGTGGCTGAATGAGTGACAAGAACAACTGACATTATTAATAATAGTACCCACAAAGTAGCTTACGCGTATGCCTAGTGCCATGCTGTACCCTTCACCACCACCATCACGCCACCCAGGACGAAGGCACCTGCCCACTTAAGTCAGCTGGGTTGTTTATGGACTCAGCCTGAATCTTCAGTCCAGTTCACCCTTCTCCCTAGCATGCTGTTAGCCACAAATGGAGCCAATTTCGGTGTGGCCCATTCGATGTCATAAAAATAATTCCAAATGCAAGCTCTACAGATGTAACTGAATGGCACTTTCTTGGGTTCCCACAATTCATTTATTTATTTATTTTTTTAGTCAAAGTCTCATTCTGTCACTCAGGCTGTAGTGTAGTCGTACACTCACAGCCACTGCAGCTGGGCTCAGGTGATCCTTCTGCCTCAGCCTTCCAAGTTGCTGAAACTACAAGCACGTGCCACCTTGCCTGGCTAATGTTTGGATTTATTATAGAAAAAAGGTCTCACCAAGTTGCCCACGCTGGTGTCAAAACCCTGGGCTCAGGCAGTCCTCTTGTCTCAGCCCCCAAAGTGCTGGGATTACAGGCTTGAGTCACTGTGCCCAGTTGGGTCCCTACCATTTAAATAAGTCAGCAGAAGTGACTTGGGTGAGAGGACCACTATGGTCAGACCAGGAGCCAGAGGCCTGACTTTTGCCCTGGCCCAGCCTCTGTTAGCTGTCACACCTTCAGTACATAACCTGACTCCTATAGGTCTGATGTTTCTACTTGCAAAATAAAAAGTCTGAGCCGGGCTCGGTGGCTCAGCCTGTAATCCCGCGCCTTTGGGAGGCTGAGGTGAGTGGATTGCCTGAGCCCGCAGGTTCGAGACCCGCCTGGGCACCTTGCCGAGACCTCATCTCTACAATAAAGCAAAAATTAGCCGGGTGTGGTAGCACACGCCTGTAGTTCCAGCTATTGGAAGGCTGAGACGGAAGGATCGCCAGAGCCCAGTAGGTCGAGGCTGCGGTGGTCGGGAACAGCCACTGCACTCCAATCTGGGCAACAGAGTGAGACTCCAACTCAAAAAAATAAATAAATAAATAAAAAGTCTGGACGTGGCCATCTCTGAGATGCTTTCTAGTTCTAATATCTTATGATCTGTGATTCACAGTACCCCAGCATTGATTCGGCAGTCATTCTGACATCCTTCCCCTGTTCACCCTTCCCAGGCATCTAGGCAGACCCAGAACCAGCTAGACTGCAGCAGGCTGAGGGCTCTGAGAACACCTGGCAGGAGGGAGCCCAGGAGGTGTGCAGCACTCCGGAGCCAGCGAGGGAAGGTATTTCTCTTCAACAAAGGCTCCAATCAGGCACAAGGGCCCAGCTCCCAGGAATCACCTGGGAAGCGGATGTAAATACGCGTATTCCTGGATCTCACTGGGTGTGAGGCCAAAGAATCTGAATTCCAAATAATCATCTCAGATGATCCCGGTGTAGGTGGTCCACAGATGACAGGCTGAGAAAACTGGAGGGAGGTGATTGTTACTCTCTTAGCCTCCGGTTCTGGCCCCTCCTTTCTGCCCATCCTTGTCCTGTTGCCCACAACGGCCCTGATGACCACAGGCAGAGTTGCCAAAAGTCACAGGCACAGAAAAATGGTCCAGGTGCCATGCCATGTCCAAGAATCAAGATGTTGGGTCACAGATGGATACCGAAAGCAGTTCCACTCCTACAGATACCTTAGAGAACATCTTCCCCAGACAGGCTCTGAGTCAATACAGAGGAAGTTCCTGAGAGCAGACGGCCCCAGGCTAACCAATAAAAGTGGAGACAGAAGCTTCCGGTGTAGTCATGAGGTGAGAGAAGGAAGCTGACATGACCGTGATGTTACCTGGACGCAGGTTTTACCCAGGTCACCACTGACACTTTGAAATCACCTTTCAACCCTGGGGATCTATGATGCTAAACAAACCGACCTATGTGGATAAGATGAGAAAAAGGACATGTCCAGCGTATCTGCGGAAGTCTGTAATAAGCACTCCCAGGTCACCTGCCCACTCTCACACTCTGCATCCCTCTCACTGCTGACTGCTAGTTCTCGGCTTCTCCATGGACTGCAAATTCTTCAAATTCAGGAACTTTGTCTATCTTGCTAGCAGCTCTAGCCCCAGCTCCTGGCCTAGTGCCCAGAATATAATACAGACTGACCTATACTGAATATTTGCTACATGCAGGCACTGATCTAAACACTTCATTCATATTATTCCATTTAATTCTTATAACAGTCTGGTGAGGGAGGTCCCATTGCAATGGCTATTTTACAGATGAGAAAACTGAGGTAAAAGAAGGTTAACTGTTCAGAATCATACAGCTAGTAAGAGTCAGCGTCAGGAATAGACCCAGGCAGGCTGGCTCTCAAGATCTCTGTTTTTTGTTTATTTGTTTGTTTGTTTGAGTCAGAGTCTTACTCAGACGCCCAGGCTGTAGTGCAGTGGCACAGTCACAGCTACCGCAGCTTCGACCTTCTGGGCTCAGGCGATCCTTCTGCCTCAGTCTTCCAAGTAACTGGAACTACAGGCGTGCACCACCACGCCTAGCTAATTTTTGATTTATTGTAGAAACGAGGTCTCACCAAGTTGCCCAGGCTGGTCTCAAACCCCTAGGATCAAGCAGTCCTCTCACCTCCACCTCCCAAAGTGCTGGTATTACAGGCGTGAGCCACTGCATGGATCTCTGCTCTTAAATACTAAGCTATGCTGGCACAGAGCAGCGACTTCATAATATATTCGTACCATTGAAAATATCTTTGAGGTAAAGAAGTTATACAGTGAGCCAACAGACACATGAAAAAGTGCTCAGCCTCACTCATCAGAGAAATGCAAATCAAAACCACACTGAGATGCCACCTAACCCCTGTAAGAATGGCATCATTAATAAAACAAACAACAACAGATGCTGGTGAGGATGTAGAGAAAAAGGAACACTTCTAACTGTTGGTGGGAATGCAAGCTAGTGCAACCTCTTTGGAAGACAGTATGGTGATTTCTGAAAGAACAAGAAATTGACCTTCCATATGACCCAGCAATTCCCCTATTGGGAATATACCCAGAGGAACTCAAATCATTCTACAAAAAAGATACCTGCACAAGTGTGTTTGTTGCAGCTCTTTTCACAATAGCAAAAACATGGAACCAACCATGTTGCCCATCAAAGCTGAACTGGATAAAAAAAATGTGGTACATATACACAATGGAATGTTACGCAGCCATAAAGAAGGACAAACATATGGACTTCGCACCAACTTGGATGGATCTGGAGGCGATCATACTCAGTGATCTATCACAGAAACAAGGAACAGAGTACCATATGTTCTCGCTCATAAGCGGATCTTGAACAATTATAATACTATAAAAAAGGGAGTAGCAGTAGTGGGAAACTGTCAGGGGAGGTGGGATTGGCAGTTGAGAGAAACTGCTAGGGGAGGGGGGGCATAGCTCATCAACATGCATACAAGCATAATCAACGTTTGTATACCTAACCCTGAATTATACCCCAAATCTTTATAATAATTAAAAAATAAAATCACTTTGGAAAACTGTCAAAAAAAAAAAAAAAGAAAATACCTCTGAGGTGATGGCAATGAGTTGAACGGAGCGATATCTAGAAGATCCCCCAATATACAAAAACAAACAAATAGTCAAGTATAAATGAGCTAATATCCTATGTTTTCGGTAAGAGACAACTTAATTAGAGTTTAGGTAATTAAAGCTTTCATGATTTTTTAAAAATACATTTCAGTTATGCAAGTCTACTCCAGAGCATGACTTTTTTTTTTTTTTTTTTTTGAGTTGGAGTCTCACTCTGTCGCCCAGACTGGAGTGCAGGGGCCGCTCCCGGCCACCGCAGCCTCGACCTGCTGGGCTCCAGCGATCCTTCTGCCTCAGCCTTACAAGTAGCTGGAACTACAGGCGTGCACTACCACACCCCATACCCCGCTAATTTTTTGATTTATTGTAGAGATGAGGTCTCGCTGCCCAGGCGGGTCTCGAACCCGCGGGCTCAGGCAATCCACTCACCTCAGCCTCCCAAAGGCGCGGGATTACAGGTTAAGCCACCGAGCCCAGCGTCAGAGCATGACTTTTACAAAATGCTATGTGACTCCACTTTTCACAAAAAACAACTTCTGAGCCTCCCTGAGAAGTGACTCTCAGATGTGAGCCCTCCTGCTGACTGCCCCATGCTCATGTTAGTCTGTGAATCTCCAGCTAAGCCCAGTGATTTCAAGCCCTGCTCCCAGCTTGTGATACTGCATAGAGGCACTGGTGTGACAAAAAGGGGCCCAGCCAGCTTATCCTGAAAAGGCACTCCCCCACTGTACATCTTGCCCAGCCTCCTCCCACCAGCTCCCCCAGCCACTCCTTCTTGACTTCCTTTTCTTGTCAAGCACTATGTTTTGAATATTTGTCCCCTCCAAAATTCATGTTAAAGTTTAATCCCCAATGTGGCAGCGTTGAGAAGTAGATTTCTTTAAGAGATGATTGAGCCATGACAGCCCTGCCCTCATAAATAGATTAATCCATTCATGGATTAATGGATTAAGGGTTAATTAATTAATGGGTTATCACAGAAGTGGGACTGGTGGCTTTGTTAAATGAGGAAGAGAGACCTGAGCTGCCACACTCAACCCTCTCCCCCTACGCGGCCTCAAGACTCTGCAATCCCAGAACCAGCAAGAAGGCCCTCACCAGATGCAGCCCCTTGGCCTTGGACCTCTCCGCTGCTTAACTGTAAGAAATAAATTCCTTTTCTTTATAAATCACCCAGTTTCAGGTATTCTGTCATAAGAAACAGAAAATGAACTAAGACACCAAAGTGGCTCTTACTGACCATTTCAGCCTCAATTGACTAGTCAGAGTAAAAATATCCATAAGAAGCCAGGCGTGGTGGCTCAAGTCTATAATCCCAGCACTTTGGGAGGTGGAAACAAGAGGATTGCCTGAGCCCAGCCTGGGAAACTTGGCAAGACTTCGTCTCTACAATAAATTTTTAAAAATTAGTTGGGTGTGGTGGTGCCTGCCTGTAGTTCCAGTTACTTGAAAGGCTGAGGCAGAAGGATTGCCTGAGCCCAGTAGTTCGAGACTGTGGTGGCAGTGAGCATGCCAAGTGCACTCCATCCTGGGTAACAGAGTGAGACTTCAACTCAGAAAAAAAGATATATATAGTAAGGTGATTGATCACTCGTGGTGCAGGTGATGCTATGAGCTCCATACGCATGTCCACCTTTGATTCTTCCGACAAACCACGGAGGTAGGTCCTATTAGCTTCTGTTGTACAGAAGAGAAAACTGAGGCTCAGAGTAGCCTGACAATGGGTCCAGGAAAGGAATGGAGCCAACAGATAAGGGTCTCTGACCCAACATGCTAGCTGCATTCTTGGACTGCCAAGAGGGCAGACAACCAGGCTTGGATGGGGTCTCTGTTGGCCCACGAGAGGAAGGATTTGGGCTATGAGAGACCCTAGGCGGCAACTCCAAAGGCATCTTCCTGATGGCCCTCCATGTCTTTGCTCAGGCCATCTCCTCTGCCTTTCCATCCCATTTTCCCATGTCTTTGAATCCGACATATGGAAGCAACATCACCTTCCTCTGAATTTCCATTCTGTCCCTTTCTCATGGTAACTCCACTTTCTACATATTACCAAGAAATTGCTTGCATTTGTGTCTTATCTTCCCTGTGAGATGGAAAGTTACTATGTATGCCTGACTCACAATAAGAACTCAACACTGAGAGAGGCTGATCATTCAGTCAGGCAGAAAGAACATTAAAGGCAACCACTTGGTGGGGGATGAGTCCGAAACTTGGCCAGTTCCCCTCACTTCATTTCACAGCCACAGAATCCACCTTTAATGCTGAGCAGACTTTTTGGTCCCAAGTACCTGAGAAGGCAACCAACACAACAGTGAAGGTGTAGATGCAAGAGACAGGCTGCCAGGGTCAGATTTGCCATTTCAACACTTACCAACTGGGTGACCTCAGGTAAGTTGCTTATGCCTCTTTGCTTCACTTGCCTCATCTATAAAATTAGGATGAAATGCTAGTAGCTATGTCAGAGAATTGGTCAAATAAGCTGATCTATGTTTAGGACCAGAACAGTGCCTGACACATCTCAAGTGAGATATAAGTGTTATCTTCACAAGAATAAATGGATGTGCACTCTTGGAGAAGCATGTCAAAGCATTCACCGACTCAACACTGAATACTTAGTCGATATTCAGGGGATTCAGAGCATCAACTCTGTGCCAAGCACTGCCCTAGGGTAACAAGACAGAGATCTTCATCTTGCTGGTCTCACATTCTAGCTGGTGGAAACAAACAATAAACATCATAAACTAATCGATTCTACAGCATGACAGAGCACCTTCTTTAGAAGTTCAACAGTGCCTGAAGAGGGCCCTCTCCTCTCACACTTCCGTGATTCCTCCACCCCCACAGCCAGACTTTCATTTGGGGTCTTGAAAGTGCTCCAAAAGTGTAAGTTGGTTGACTGATTTTTCAGCTAAACAGCATAAGTCCCCGACAGTGCATACTTTTCACAACTTGTCAGTGCCATGGTTGCTAATCTTAGATGGAAGCACCCATAAGCCCAGCCTACACCCATCTGAGTACTGGAATCAGTCCAGAGTTAGCTTCTCAGTGTTATTGTTTGTGAAGGCTGTTATCATCCAAGTCTCTTTAATCACCAGGTGGTATTTCTGTGTCTGACAGTGGCACCAAAGGATGGAGGTGAAGATGAGGATTACATTTCATGAGCTTTGAGCAGTAGAAAGTTAATCATAGGGAGGCCTGATAGTTGAACCCAACAGGATTGAACTCAAGTCGGCAGTCACCTTTTGGATCTGTTTTCTCACCAACTCTCAGGCAGAAATTGTAGCCACCTTCTTCAGCTGAGCAGCTTTAAAGAGGCTATCCTTGTAGGGTGAGTTTCTTTTACCTTGTAATGATTAGTTCATCTGATTTATTGAGAAAGATGGCCTTCCCTCCCCTTGCCTTTGACCCCCTGAGAAACTCTATATTCCCAGCCTCACTGTGACCACATGCACCACTTCCCATAAGATATAACTTTTAAAGAACAAATTTTATTTTTTATTTTTATTTTTTGTAGAGACAGGTCTTGCTGGTTGCCCAGGCTGGTCTTGAACTCCTGGGCTCAAGTAATCTTCCCGCCTCAGTCTTCAAAGGAGCTAGGACTACAAGCATGCATCACCATATCTGAGTAATTTTTTTAAATACTATTAGAGACAGAGTCTCACTATGTTGACCAGGCTGGTCTCAGACTCCTGGCCTCCAGCAATCTTCCCATCTTGGCCTTTTAAAGGGCTGGGATTAGAGGCATGAGCCATTGTTCCCGGCCCCTAGAGGATACATTTTTAAGTAAACATATTTAATTTGTCATCATTTCCATGTTTCAACTAATACTTTGAACTTATTGCTTGATATGCAACTGTTATAATATTTTATTTTAAAAAACAGTTTTCTTGGCTGGGTGCAGCGGCCCACACCTATAATCCCAGCACTTTGGAAGCCCAAGCCAGGAGGATTGCATGAGCTCAGGAGCTCAAGATCAGCCTAGGCAACATAGCAAGACCTTGTCTCTACAAAAATCAAAAATTAACCCAGTAGGCTGAGGCGGAAGGATCGCCAGAGCCCAGTAGGCGAGGCTGCCGTGGCCGGGAGCGGCCACTGCACTCCAGTCTGGGCAACAGAGTGAGACTCCAACTCAAAAAAATAAAATAAAATAACCCAGTATGATGGCATTCACCAGTAGTCCCAGCTACTCGGAGGGGAAGCCAAAGGATCACCTGAGCCCAGGAGGTGGAGGCTGTGGTTAGTCAGGAATGTGCCACTGTACTTCAGCCTGGACAAGAGAGTGAGACCCTCACTCAAAAATAAAATTAAAACAGTATTCTTATTTCAGAATAACAGGGAGAATGTTGAAGAACACATAAGTTCATTTTGCATCACTTCCATGCACATTTGCTTTTGCTCATTAATGAACAAAAATTCTTCTTGCACCTGCAGAAGAAAAAGGAGGGAGGGAGGGAAGAAGGTAACACTGATGTACAATACTGAAGTAATTTCAACAAATTCAGAGCTGATTCTTGACATGCGTCCTTCCTACATAACCCTTTTCCCAAAACTCTATTTCTCAGGCCACAAGGGAAAACCATCAGCTCCTCATTAAAAAAAAAAAAAAAAAAAAAAAAAAAGCTCTGAAATGTTTTGCCACCTCCTCCAGCCTGGAATAGAATTTGATATTAATCAATAGGATGCTTAGCATGCCAATGTCTGCATTTGGTTCACTTCTCCCTAAGATGATCAGGTAGATACATGAATTTCATCTGTGTGGCAAAGAGGACTCACAAACATGATGCCCCCTCACAAAATAAAAGAGAAGACTCCTTCTCAAAGATCAATCTCTGCTTCCACCCTCAGAGACCTAGACGCCATCTCTGGCATTTTAGAAGAGCCCTTTTGTCGCAGTTTCAAGGTATCAAGACTTCAGAGATCCTGTGATTTCACAGCTCAACACCATGCCACATAGCCAAAGTGCACATAACATGACCACATGTTATGATACTATGCCATTCAATTCTAGGCACTTGATGACACTAACTCAAAATGACGAAACCCACCAGCACATTCCTCCATTCACATACACGTTGAATCTGTCTATATGAATAGATATATATAAATACAGACTCTGTCTATATTTTTAGCCAGTTGCCCCTTTTCAAGGCAAAGAATTACATAGATCCTCTCTCTGCTGGCAAATCCTACATTCTTTGCATTGGCTCCAAAGCTACTCTTATGGAATTCCAAAAATTGCTATATGTTTGCAATATTCCAGGACTTGGTTAGCATATCCCTACTTGGCCAATTAAAACCCTTTGTGCTTTTATAGGCTTCATCCAGGTCTGCATTCAGCATTTAGCTTTTCATGTTAACAAGCTCTCAACTTCTTTTTTTTGTCATTTTTTAAATTTTATTTTTATTTATTTTTTTAAAGTGGGGTACAATTCAGGATTAGGTAGATAAGAGGTCATCATATAGGTAAAGTGTGGGCCTCCCTTTGGTCCCCACTTGGCCTGATTTGAGATCAGGTACCCTTATTGCTGAAGTGTGCCCATTCCCCGACCCCCAACCCTCAACCCCCCACCAGCAGTGTCCTACTACTGCCAAATCCTTTCTTATAGTATTATGATAAATGTTCAGGGTCCACTCATGAGTGAGAACATGTGGTATTCAGCTTTTTGTTTTTGTGATAGATCCCTGAGTATGACAGACTCTAAATCCATCAAGTTGCTGTGAAGTCCCTAATTTTTTCTTTCTTTATGGCTGCGTAATATTCCATCATGTATATGTACCACTTTTTATTATCCAGTCCAACTTCAGTGGGCAACACGGTTGGTTCTATATTTTTGCTATTATGAATAATGCTGCAATAAACATACATGTGCTGATATCTTTTTTATAGAATGATTTGAGTTCTTCCAGGTGTGTTCCCAGAAAGGGGATTGCTGGGTCATGTGGAAGGTTGACTTTTAGATCTTTTAGGACTCACCACACTGTTTTCCACAGAGGTTGTACTAGTTTACACTCCCACCAACAGTGAAGAAGTGTTCCCTTTTCCCTGCATCCTCTTCAGCATCTGTTGTTTTTTGAGTTATTGTTGATGGTCATCCTGACTGGAGTTAGGTGGTATCTCAGTGTGGTCTTAATTTGCATTTCTTTGATGATTAATGAGGTTGAGCATTTTTTTCATATATCTGTTGGCTGCTTGTATGTCTTTTTTCTTTTTTTTTTTGAGTTGGAGTCTCACTCTGTCGCCCAGACCGGAGTGCAGTGGCCACTCCCGGCCACCACAGCCTCAACCTGCTGGGCTCCGGCAATCCTTCCACCTCAGCCTTCCAAGTAGCCGGAATTACAGTCATGCGCTACCATGCCCAGCTGGTTTTTTTTATTTATTGTAGAGATGAGGTCTCGCTGCCCAGGCGGGTCTCAAACCCGCGTGCTCAGGCAATCCACTCACCTCAGCTTCCCAAAGGCATGGGATTACAGGCTGAGCCACCGAGCCCGGCTTCTTTTAAGAAGTGTCTATTCATATCTTTTACCCACTTTTTAATAGGGCTGTTTGTTTTTTTCCATTGGGCTCATTTGAGTTCCTTGTAAATCCTGAATGTTAGACTTGTGTCAATATACAGTTGGAAAATATTTTTTCCCATTCTGTGGGCTGTGTCCCCACTCTCTTGATGGTTTCTTTTGCTTTGCAGAAGCTTTTCAGCTTGATGAGGTCCCACTTGTCTATCTTATCTCTTATGACATGATCATCTGGAGTTTTGATCAGGAATTGGTTGCCCATTCCAATTTCCATAAGGATGTCTCCTGCATTTTCTAAGATTCTTATAATTTGAAGTTTTATGTTTAGGTCTTTGATCCATTTAGAGTTGGTTTTTGTATATGGTGACACGTAGGGGTCCTGTTTCATTCTTCTGTATGTGGTCAGCCAATTTTCCCAGCACCATTTACTGAATAGGTTCTTCTCTTCCCAGTGGTTGTTAGTGGAGGCTTTGTCGAAGATGAGTTGGTTGAGAAATTGAGGTTTTGCTTCTGGAATCTCTATCCTGTTCCATTGGTCTATACGCCTGTCTTGTACCAATACCAGGCTGTTTTGATTACTAGTAGCCTTAGAGTAAAGTTTAAAGTCTGGAAGTGTGATACCTCCCCCTTTGGTTTTTTTTTTTTTTTTTTTGCTAAGATTGTTTTGGCGATTTGTAGTCTTTTATGTTTCCGCATGAATTTCCATATTGTCATTTCCAAGTCTGAGAAGAACGATGTTGGTAATTTAATGGGTACTGCATTGAATCTATAGATTGCCTTTGGTAGGATGGACATCTTAACAATGTTGATTCTTTCAGCCCATGAGCATAGGATATTTTTCCGTCTGTTTGTGTCTTCTTTGATTTCTTTGAGCAGTGTTTTGTAGTTTTCATTGTGAAGTTCTTTCACTTCTCTGGTTAGGAAGATGTAGAGGCATTTCATTTTTTTATTTTTTCTTTCTTTTTTTGTGGCTATTTGTGTGGTCTTTTCTTATTCTAGCTTTTAAGGGAAGCATTTCTGTTGGCTTAGCAATATGTTGGCTGTGGGTTTATCATAGATGGCTCTTACTATTTTGAGGTGTGTTCCATCTATGCCTCAGTGTTCAAGGTTTTTATCAAGAAAAGATGTTGATTTTTATCAAAAGCTTTTTCTGCATCTAATGATATAATCATGTGTTTCTTGTTTTTACATCTATTGATGTATTTTATTACATTTATGGCCTTGCAGTTGTTGAACCAGCCCTGCCTCCCAGGGATGAAGCCTACTGGGTCATGGTGAATGACTTTCTTTTTTTTTCAGTTGGAGTCTCACTCTGTCGCCCAGACTGGAGTGCAGTGGCCGCTCCCGGCCACCGCAGCCTTGACCTGCTGGACTCTGGCGATCCTTCTGCCTCAGCCTTCCAAGTAGCTGGAACTACAGGCGCGTGCTACCACGCCTGGCTAAATTTTTTTTTTGATTTATTGTAGAGATGAGGTCTCACCTGCCCAGGTGGGTCTCGAACCCACGGGCTCAAGCAATCCACTCACCTCAGCCTCCCAAAGGCATGGAATTACAGGCTGAGCCACCGAGCCCGGCTGTGAATGACTTTCAGGATGTGTTGTTGCATCTGATTTGCTAAAATCTTGTTGAGAATTTTTGTGTCTATGTTCATTAGGGATATTGGCCTCCAGTTCCATTTCTTTGTTGGATTTTTTACCCAGTTTGGGCATCAGTGTGATGTTAGCTTCATAAAATAATATGAGGAGAGTTTCATCCTCTCGATTGCCTGGAATACTTTTGGTAGGATTGGTATCAGCTTCTCCTTGTACATTTTGTAGAATTCCTCCGGAAAGCCATCTGGTCCAGGGCTTTGTGTGTGTGTGGTGGTTTTCTTATGACAGAGTCAATTTTCTGCGTTGTTATTGGTTTATTTAGGGTCTGAATTTCTTCTTGTTTCAACCTTGGAAGATTGTTTGATGTCAGAAAGTCCTCCATTTCATTTAGGTTTTTGAGTTTGTTTCTATACTGGTGTGCATAATAATCTTTTGTATTTCTTTAGGGCCAATTGTGACTTGATTTTTTACATTTCTGATTGTGTATATTTGAAGCCCTCAACTTCTAAATTCATTTCATATGTCTACTACAATCTGGTAAGAACTCTAAAAATGTTCAAAACTTCACCCTGTAATTCTAAGAATTGATCTTGAGGAAATAATCAAAGATACTCATGTGAATTTTGGTAGAAAATATTTCATTGCAGTGTTAATTATGAAAGTAAGTACATGCTTAATTCATTATATATTGCCTAAAAATTAACTAAATCTAAATGTTATAGGAATAGTCAAGTACATTTTTGTAGACCTATCAATTGTTACATCATACAGTCATTAAAATATTTTAGAAAATATTTAGAAACAAGAAAACTTACATCCAATAGGATACTCAACATGTATCAAATAAGATAAAAAATTATATATATGTGTGTGAATATATATGTGAATACAAATCTATATACTATATATGCACATATATGATACCAGTTTTCTTACATAAATGCTTGGGTTCTGAGAAAAAAGACTGAAAGGAAATACAGCAAAATGTTAAACACTGTTACCTCTGGGTAGTAGAATAACATATATTTTTATTTTCTTTTTTGCCTTGAATATTTTCCAAATTTTCTATAATGAATATGTATTACTTTTGTAATCAGAAAATAAAGGCATTTTTAACAATCATTCTAATTCTTTAATTAACTCAGGTGTCCTGTCCTGGATCTTCTCCAGCTCCATTATGTCAACCTCAAGAAGCAATAGCCAAGATGGCACAGGAGTTTCCAGGTGTGCACTTTGGGAAATCTGATTTCTAACTCTCTCTCCCTCTCTCTCCTCCTTCTCTTCCTCCCTCCTCTCTCTCTCCCCTTCTCTCCCTCCCCCCCCCACACACTGCCACATCTGCCCAAGAAGTGTCCATTCTATTTACCAGGATTCCTTACCTGCTCTTTTGCTGGTAAAAGAGAATTCTGTATTTTCAGCCAGATCAAAATATCAGAATATCACCCAACTGCACATGCACATAATGGGAAAAAAAAAGGAACCAGGTCAGTTTCCATTGCAAAGCTGCAAGACTGATCTCTAATTTGCTTTCCATCTACATATGACCCCAGAGATGTCGGGCTTTAATTAGCATGTGTGTGATAGAGACAGCGAAACTTCGAGTCACAATGCAATTCCCACAGTTCTGCAAGGGAGCAGAATTCAAGAGAAAGGTTTTATCCAGGCAGAATGAAGTAGTATACTATCCCATGACTTTTTCTAAATCCACCCTTTCAAGTTGCCCAGTTCCCAAACCCCTGGGGACTTATCAAGAGTACTCAGATCACCCAGGGTCAGTGAGGAGTTAGATGAGACGGGACATGGAGAACAGCCAGATACAGAATCACAGGCTTCAAGATGAAAACAGTCTAACAAACCGTATAAATGTTTATATCTGTCATAATGAGATGCCCCGTCTCTGGAACTGTCAATGCTACCACTCTTTATCATGTTCATGGCCTTCTTTGACCATGACTTCCAGGTCCTGCAGCACAGCACACCCTAAGCAGCTTTGCTACAAAAGACAAGAGACCTGTTTTCCTATTTTATTTTTTGAGATACTGAAATACAACATTGATTTGTTTCTTGTGTGGTCTGTTCTTTTGTGTTTGAGAAAGTTTTCGGGTCTTAGAAATTTGGGTTCAAACTCAAAGTAACTATGAATACCTTTCTGCTCTTCAAGACCTATTTGCCATCTATGATTCTTCTATAGGTCTGATGAACTTTAGCATTTGACTTGAGGCTGAGTTCTGCCTCAATTGCAAGCCTTCTGCCACAATTGCAAGTTGCAAACTGCCCAACAACCTGAGCAAACCTGGGGTGGGGAAAGCAGGATGTCACCTAAGTATCTTGATGATAACCCAAGTATCAAGTAGCCTAAATCCATCCTCCTTTTCTTTGTCACCATGAATCGTCGCAGTGGTCATGCATTCCCCTCCTCCAGGCCAACTCTGACAGTGACCAGTGGACAGGATGTGGGCAGAGGGTTAGGAAAACCAGAGAGGTGAAGGAACTACTTTAAATTTTCCTGTCAAGAACATTTTTGGGTTATGTTCAAAGCGTGTTTGTATAGTTTTCTTTTTTTTAACAAGGGTAAAATAACCGATTCTTCCTCTTATTTAGAAAAGAAAAGATAACCCACGAGATTGGTATCTTATCAACAAACAGATATAAACAAATAAGCAAATATCTCTCTTTTCCTAAGCTAATAAGAATTCCTTTAAAAAGAGTAATGAGTAACAACAGAAGAGTTGCTGAAGAAAGCCAAAGTAATCTTCAATACTGATTTAAGAGAGAGGGCACTGGAAATGAAGTCCAGGATGTGGTTGTGTTACTTTCATGTTTTCTATAACCCTTCAATAAACTCAACCACCCGTTCACTCACTCATTCAATTCAAGGAGCACTTACGAAGCACTTACTTTGTCCGGACACTGTGCACAATGGGACTTTAAAGAGTGCCTCACTGAATCTATTTACAAACCTGCTCCATGGGGTTTGTTGTTACATACAGGAGGGAAAAGGCAAGAAGTCATAGCTTTTTCAGTTTACCCAGAAGGGGATTATGCAGCAGCTTGGAAAAGCTAGCACCCATTCTTGCCATGTCAGTTAGGAATATTTCAGCTCCGAGTTGCAGAAATACCAAACCCAATTACCTTAGACAATATGGGCATTTGTCATTATCCCTAAAAGAACATCCAGAGATTAATAAGCTCAGGATAATTCAGTAAATAATAACGCTAAGTTCCACATTCTTTGTATATTTAAGAGCAAGGACACATTTGTAGAGGACCCTTGGAAGTCTCTTTTCCACATTTTGTTGACCAGATTAGGTAACCTGTCCTTTCCAAAAATAGTCACTGGCAAGAGGAATGAAAACAGCCATGGAGATGGGGAAGAGTTGGGCAGTTTTATTATGTTTATTATCACCCCTCTGTGTCATTTTCATCTGGAACAAGTAGTCATGGGCTGTAGGTTGATCCAGGAATCCTCAGTGAAATCATCTAGGATGTTTCAGAAAACATCAGTCTCTAGGGCTTTCCCTCTGAACTATTGAATCAGAATCCCACAGGTCCAGAAATGAACATTTTAACAAGCTTCCTGGTTGATTCTTATGTTCAGTGACTTGAGCATATTAAAATACACCCTAAAACCTTGGAAAGTGATGACTCAGGTCATTAGTGGGTTCTACCAAGCCCCTCACGAGCAGCTCTCGTTTTCCGTCCTCACTCTCCCTCCCTCACTCCAGCTATGCTGACCTACTTGAATATGCCAACCACAGTCTCACCTCTAGAGCTTTGCATTTATGTTCCTGGGGCAGACTGAATAACAGCCCCTGAAGACAGCCATGTCCTATCATCATGCTGGCAATATGTTATATTCCATTGCAAAGTAGACTTTGCAGATGGGGTTAAGTCACATCTGCTTTCTTTTCTTTCCCATTTCCTACCTCCTACGAGGTTTCTTTACTCCTTCATTTTTTTTTCAGTTTGAAAGCTAGACTTTTATTTATTTCATTATTCTAATGACCTATTCATTTAAACATACATAACTATATATTTTCCTATTCTAAAGTTGTTTAATGTCTCGAATCTCCTCCAAAATAAAGCAAGAACTGTTTATCTCCTGAATGCCAACAACAATTTTTCTTGTCAGATCTTTTGTATAATAAAAAAATAGCTTTTACAATAATTAACCTTATTATCAGTCAGTATAAATTTCATTTTTACCACTTGTTTTGTACCCAACTCCTTGCTAGAATCACTTTTCTTCTTCTGAAGTACATTTACTCTTGGAAGGTCTTGGAGGGTTCATTCTCTTGGTTTTTGTACATGTGAAAAGGTCTATATATCACTTCAAACCCCAAACACTAGGGCTTTTTAGCTGTGGAATCTGGGTTAATGCCCACTGTCACGCAGCACTCTGAAGATAATATTCCTTTGGTTTCTGGTTCATATTGTTAATTATAAGAAATATATTATCATGATATTTGTTATTCTTGACTTCCACTAGTGGTAGCAGAGGATGAGGCAACTCAGATCCAGACCAAGTTTCCTGGAAGCAGTTTACAGGTTGGCTCTGCCGCAGGTGCCTCTCAGCTTCTTCCTCAGACAGCCAGGCCAACCTTACAGGACAAGGACATGGTCCTGGAAATGAAAGAAGCATGAATGCAAATATGTTTGTAAAATCACACTGTATACTTACATATGTACAGAGAGTTTTCACATAAGTAGTATCATACCATATATAGTGTACTAACCATTTTTTTCATTTAAATTTTATTAAAGGATACTGTGTCAGTACACACAGATTCTATTTCATATGGTTTTCAAAAACTGAACAAACCAGCTTAAGTAGAAGTAAAATTATTGGACTCTCATCATCTATCCCACTACTCAGATAACCACTTTCAGTCCTTTCTACTTTCCGTTTTTATGATCATTTTCATCACAATTCTTATATTTCTGTATCTTGATTTATGAATTTGACAGTATCAATGGATTCTCCTCTATGAAAACTATAACTTCCTAATACTACTTCCTACCTTACATCTATTCCTGAAATGTTATTGGTTATATATTTTTTATTATTCTACTGGTTACCTTTATCATATTGAATATCCAATATCATCTTCTGTGCCTTATCTATAGGTTAATTATCTAAGGATTTAAAATCAATAGTAGTTCTGCTATCTGTGGAATATTAGCTTATTATACATCAGCCCTCTTGCCAAGAACAACTAAAAAGTTGGATTTTAAAAACATATATATAGCCGGGCTCGGTGGCTCAGCCTGTAATCCCACGCCTTTGGGAGGCTGAGGTGAGTGGATTGCCTGAGCCCGCAGGTTTGAGACCCGCCTAGGCAGCGAGACCTCATCTCTACAATAAATCAAAAAAGTAGCCAGGCGTGGTAGCGCATGCCTGTAATTCTGGCTACTCGGAATGCTGAGGTGGAAGGATTGCCCAGAGCCCAGCAGGTCAAGGCTGCGGTGGCCAGAAGCGGCCACTGCACTCCGGTCTGGGGGACAGAGTGAGACTCCAGCTCAAAAAAATATATATGTGTGTGTGTGTGTGTGTGTGTGTGTGTGTGTGTGTGTGCGCGCGCGCGCGCGCACGCGTGTGTGTGTGTGTGTGTGTGTGTGTGTGTGTTAAGTGCAATATAAAATCCTAGATTGGACCCCAGGGGAGAGAAAAAAGACATGAGAGGAAAATTTGATGAAATCAGAAGAATAAAGTCTGAAATACCATTAAAAGCAATGTGGCAATGTTTATTTCTTGATTTTGACAAATGTACTCATGGTAATGCTTACATTAGGGTGAGTTGTATAGGGGAGCTCTCTATACTATTTTTGCAACCTTACTGTACAGCTAAAATTATTGCACAATAAAAAGTTTATTTAAAAAAGGAGGATTTGAGGGACCAAGAACTCAAAGAGAAGGGAAGTGCAGGAGAAAGTCAGCTATTCATGCTGCTTTTAGCCTCAAAGCATTAGCCAACTCTTAGAGCTCCAGGTAAGAGGCCAAGGAGCAGAGTGTTGAGAAGAACAGAAGGTGTCAGCCTTAAGTCTGAGAATCTAAGCAGCGTGTTAAGCAACGTCACATGGCTAGAAGAATAAAAATTGGAGTTCAAGGTCCATCAGGAAGGAGGAGTACTGAAAAACATCCCAGTCATTCAAGACATCTGAAAGATGATTTTCTAGATGTCAAGGCAAACCAAAATAGACTTGCCTTTTTCCGGTGCTGAAGCCCAGTTTCTGACAAAATGCTTCTAGCCTGTACTCAGGTGAACTGCCTGTCGCCTCTGGAGGCAGAAACCACAATCTAGAGCTTCAGATTCTCTGTGCAATTTTTTATTCACAACATCCAGGAGTCAATAAAAAATTATTTGGTATAACAGCAGGCAAACCCAAATGACCAAAGCGTAGGAAAAGGTAAAAACAATAAAGACCCAAAGGAAATCCAAATGTTGAAGTTATCAGAAAGGAACTTGGAAATAACTATGATTATTATGTTCAAGAAAGTGAAAGAAAAGATGGACAATTTCATTACACTGACAAGACAACTGGGACAGTTTAAGGATGCTAGCAATATTCTCTTTCTTGATCTTGGTGTAAATATTTATCAAGCTGTACCTTATGATTTATAAATGTAGATTCTATTTCAATAAAATAATTTACTTTTGAATAAATAAATAGTATTTACGATATTTAGTTTAGGCAAATATTACTCATTGCAGAACCAAATAGTGTGATGGCACTCCAAAGGAAGATATATGATCCTGTGTAACTTGTAAATCTGTGTAACTTGAATAAAACTATACCAAAAGTCAGGGTCAACAAGATTTGCATTTTTTAACAAATTATCTAGCAAATATTTTCTCAGTGCCTACCATGTATTAAACACATTTTTTAGGTACATAAAATACAATGGTGAATGTAACAGACAAAATCTCTGCGCTCAGGGAACATACATTCTAGTTGGGGTATAAAAAACAAACATAATAAGCAGATTAACTATAAAGAATGTTAAGAGATGGTAAGCACTATGAGAAAAAGTTATCCATAGGATTATTCAAAATTATGCCATATTTTAGTTGACTTCATTTTTGGACCATATTTTAATGTAACTTTTCATTTTTTCCTGAAATTTCTAAATTCCCCTTTTTCTTTTAATGAGAAGAAATATACATTTAAAAAAATCACACCCATAGATATTGCAGGTTTATAATCTTACTACCTAGTGCATGAAATCCACTTTTTAAAAAAATTCTTCTCGGTAGGTTTATGTGACTTAATTTTCTAATTTTAACTGATTGTATTTTTAGGACTTCTAGCTGTCAAACTGGGATTTGTTTTTAATGCTTTCTGAGGATTGGATTCTATATCTTCCCCCTTTCTTCAATTAGTTTCTTATTTTTATGGATCACATGCTCAAAGTGTTGTTTGGTTTTGTCTTTTTTTTTTTTTTTAAGAAAACCTATATGGAAGATAAAATTTCTTCTAAATCTTTCCATCTCTGACCTCACTGTTGAATGATAGTTTGACTGGGTATAGAAATCTTAGTCCCAAATCATTCTCCCTTAGACATTGAAGATATCACGCCATTTTCATCTAGAAGTCAACATTGTGATGATCATGGAATGGCAATCTGATTCTTTTTCCTTCATTGATAATGCTTTTTCTCACAAAAGACTTTTAGATTCTTCTCTTTAGCCTTATTTCCTTTTCTTCATTTCTCTATTGTCTCTTTCTGGAATTTTTACTGTGTAGGGCTTATTTTTCTTGGGTTTTTCCTTCCCTGCTTTTAACTTTTCATTATAGCTTATATCTCTTTGTCTTTTTCTCTATAAAGAGGGAGATTGTTTTCAACTTTATCTTCCAGTTATTCTTATTTTTATTTTCTTATAAAGACATGATATCACTATGTGGCCCAGGCTGGTCTCAAACTCCAAGGCTCAAGTGACCCTCCTGCCTCGATCTCTCAAAATACTGGAATTATAAGCATGAGCCACCCACCACTTCCAGGTATTTTATTGTAATTCTTATTTCAGTATCCACATTGTTTTAAATTCTGAGAACTTTCTTGTTGACTTATTTTTTAAAGTAGCAGTTATTTACAATATATTGTCTTGAATTTTTCTGAAGGTATCAGCTAAAAAAAATTTAACTCCTTTTCTGTCCTCTAAATTATCTCTGTTTTCCCTGCAATCATCTCTATTTGTTGAGTCTTCTCTTTTGTGCTTTATACTTTTCCCCAAATGTCCAAATATTTTCTGATGTCAATTATACTTATGAATGAAGGAATTAGTTATACTTTGTGTGAAAGTTGAATGTAGGTAAATGGTACAATATTCTTCTGATACTATGTAAGTCTTCTTCCCAATACGCTACCCCCTGGAAGAAAATAATTACTATAAGCTATGAATACATGGAAAGGCCGACAGTTTGCTTTACTTAGAGCACCTGAGTGGGAACATGGGAACAGGCTGGTCTCATTCTGAGACACCAAAAGCCACAGCTTTTTCTCTATTCCAGAAAAACAATTCACATTTCTTTAGAGAACAGGTCTCACCAGGTACAGTGGTTCATGCTTGTAATCCCAGCATTTAGGGAGGCCAAGGTGAAAAGATTGTCTGAGCCCAGGGGTTCAAGACCAGCCTGGGCAACTTGGCAAAACCTTTCCTCTGCAATGAACCAAAAAATTAGCCAGGTATGGTGGCATGTACCTGTAGTTCCAACTTCTTGGAAGGCTGAGGTGAAAGGATTACCTGAGGCCAGCAGGTCGAGGCTGCAGTGGCCATGAGCATGCCACTGCACTCCAGCCTGGGTGACAGAGTGAGACTCCAGCTCAAAAAAAAAAAAATGAGAGAACAGGTCTCCATATAACAAATACCACTATTGCCTATTACTCTGGAAAAAGTATATTTTATTTCCTTAAAATAGTTAAAAGCAATTCATAGATCAATCTGGTCAATATATAAGCTAATAAAACTTTTCCAATAAAAACTGATGTGTGAATTATAAGTAATCAGCAAAATGTGACAGGAGAGATAGCACCTTTGAGCAATGGCAGCTTTGTCCAAGCCAGCATGGGGCTCCCCTTTTGAACTTTTCTGAAGAGGCACCGTTCATCTATGGATCAAATGGGATCAGACTCATTCCTCAAGTTCATAAACCACATGAGCAGGAAGGGCAACTTGGTAAGAAATTGACCAAGTTGCAAACAACAGAAGGCAGAGGAAAATGGGAGCATGGAAGAGACTCTGACTCCCAAGAGAAGAATCAAACAGAGAAAGAAGATGGACTGACATTTGGGACAAGAAGCAAACTTCAATAGAACAGCATACTTACAATGCATCAGCACTAGGTAAGCACATAATACTTACAACAGCCCCATGAAGTAGGTACAATGATTACTACCATCTTGTATTTGAAGCTGTCATTGTGGCAAAGAATTAAGGCCATTGAGCCTGGATGTGTGACCTGGAACAAGCTGTATAACCTTCCTGTGCCTCAATGTTCTTATCCAGAAGATAAGGACTGTCGTGAATATTAAATTAACTAATCAAGCAAAGTTCTTTTTTTTTTTTTTTGAGTTGGAGTCTAACTCTGTCGCCCAGACTGGAGTGCAGTGGCCGCTTCCTGCCACTGCAGCCTCGACCTGCTGGGCTCCGGCGATCTTTCCGCCTCAGCCTTCCGAGTAGCCGGAATTACAGGCATGTGCTACCATGCCCGGCTGATTTTTTGATTTATTGTAGAGATGAGGTCTCGCCGCCCAGGCGGGTCTCAAACCCGCGGGCTCAGGCAGTCCACTCACCTCAGCCTCCCAAAGGCGCGGGATTACAGGCTGAGCCACCGAGCCCAGCTAAGCAAAGTTCTTAAAAGATGCCTGCAATGTGGTAACTGGTCAATAAATGTTAGCATTATTATTATTATTATTAGAGAGGCTAAGTAGCCTGCTAATGGTCGAGTCAAGAGGTTAACCCCAGATGTCTGAGATTCCTATTCCATGCCCTTTCCCACCACTCTATGTGGCCCTTCACACATGAAAGGATAAATGAAGTCCAGACATTTCACTAACCACCTGTTGCCTGGAAATCTTATAGGCAAGGCAGTAGCTGAAGACTTTGCTTCCAATTAAAATATAAATATTCTCCCTCATCCACCCTCTCCCAACCCTCAAAGTCATCAGTCAGTCACACTTGAGTGTGAATGAGCTCCAGATCCTTTCATACAAGTCATTCTTAATGGGGAAGGCGGTGTAAGCAGCCTGGTGGGTATCTGAGAGCAGTGAAGATAAAAGGCACATGCTGAGAGGAGCAAAGGGCACAGAGCTCCAAAGGCAGACTTCAGCCAGGTACACAGGATGGCATTTGATGGCTTTATATTTGCTCTCCATCAAAGCCCTGGAAGGCAGGGGTTACAATTCTCCCCATTTGACATAACGAGGAAACTGAGGCTCAGCAACGCAGAGTGACTTCACCGAGGTGGTGACAAAAGGCAGGAGTGGAGACCAGGTCTCCTGAGCAGACCCTTTGACTCTGTCCAGGGTCCTGCCTCACCCGCCCCAGCCGCTACACAGCAGGGCCCTGGTTTATTTCGGCCCAGAACTACGCAGGTGGAGTCAGGCAAGGCTACCCAGCCCACACATCTCACGCTTCCGCCCATTCGCAGGAAGCTTCCACGGCAGGCCCAGATTTGTCAAAATGGAGAAAAGGTCATTGTTCCCAACCATTTGCAAGAATATCTGAGTTAAAAATGAAAGATTTGTCATTTGCATGGTGAAGGGAGGCGGGGGAGAGGAAGCATTGTTAGGTGTTGGTAATGTAAAAACATAAGTATGCTGTTATTTATGTAATTAGTTATTGCTTTCATTACGGGTGCAGTCTTAATGGTTATAGTATTTATGTATAATTACCTTAATATTCACTGAAATTTCCAAGTAGCTCCCTAATTAACTGTCTCAAATATATAATTACATTGCATCTTTACGCAAGACTTGCCTAATTAATGTAGTTACACCACTTCTTTTGTGAATGTGCATTATTAAATGCTCTTTGCATCATTCTTCTGACTTCTTGTAATTCACGCTTTACAAAAATTAAGACCTGAATTAGAAACCTTCACAAGCAGCCCAATCCAGCAGCAAAGCAGAGGCTCAGAGCTGCTCTGGAAAAAAACAAGGACTTGCTAAACCTCATTATGAGTTTCTCGTTATACAACCTTCCTGCTTGGAGGCGAGAGAAGCCCAGGTCGCAGGGCTCATAGGAACAGACGGCTTCAGAGTGAAGCCCTCAGGTTTCAAATTTCTTCGTCTCACTCAGACTGTTGCCTCAGGATTAACAGGTCCTCTCAACAGGAAGGCAACCGTGTGTCCTGGGACTTCCACATGACAGTGGGTTGAATCCTACAATATCCGCCAAGTAGAACATCTGAGGCAGTCTCTCTGAGTCTTGATTTTCTGATCTGTAAAATAGGCATGATAACCATTTCCTGTATGCTCAAAAAATTCTACAAGAATTAAATGAGGTAATGAACATGAAAGAGATCTGAAGGGTGTCATGTATGCAATATATGAGTGCAAGGGATTATATATTTTTTTGTAGAGACAGTGTCTTGCTTTGTTGCCCAGGGTTGTCTCAAACTCTTGAGATCAAGAGATTCTCCTACTTCAGCATACTGAGTTGCTGGGATGACATGCCACTCCAGGCTATTTTTTTTTTTTTTGGTAGAATAGGGTCTTGCTATATTGCCCAGGCTGGTCTCGAACTCTTCTCCTCAAGGGATCTTCCTGCCTGGGCCTCCCAAAGTACCAGGATTACAGGCATGAGCCACCATGTCCAGTCTTGCAAGAGATTATTTCTAGAACTACTTTGCCTTACTACCAGAATGGCTCAGAGAATGTATCATTTACTCAGTGCTCCAGAGTAAACCACCTCAAATTCAGTTGCTTAAAACAACCACCATTGTTAAACAGTGTTATTTAGCTCCTAACTCTGTGGATGGACAATTTGGACCAGGCTCAGCTTAGCTATCTTTCTGGTCTGAACCGGGGTCAACTGTCTTGGCTGGTCTCATCCCAAGTCTGGGACCACAGCTATGGTGGCCAAGATCTCTCTCCATGTGGCCTCTCATCGTCTACCAAGCTAGCCTTGGTATGTTCCATATTGCAAGCGTTTCTATCCCAAGATCAAAAGCTACAAGGAGCCAGGTGTGAGGGTGTATGTCTGGACTTTCAGCTATTCACTGAGACAAGAGGATCCCTTGACACAGGAGTTCGAGTCTAGCCTGGACAACATAGCAAAATCCTGTCTGTTAAAAAAAAAAAAAAGAGCTACAAAGTCTCTAAACCAGAACATGCACATCACTTCCCACCACAGTCTATGGGTCAAAACACCTCACATGACCAGACCAGATTCAAGGGCTGGGGAAATAGATGCCACATCCCAACGGGAGGAGTCTGTGCTATTGTTCACAATTTTCCACACCAGACTTATCTCCAAACTATTCATCTGGAGAAGAAGATAATTCTTCAGTGAGTCAATAGTCAAGTGATTTATTGAGCACCTGCTATGGACTTAGCATTGTGGTATAGCTCATCGAGGAGTTAAAAGAAGTTTAAGACATAGCTCACTTCAAAACTACTAAGCCTCAGTTGAAGAGGCAAAGCCAACAAACAAATGAAAAAGAAACAAAGTATGTGGGAACTATGAGGCTAGATCACTGGAGCAATGAAAGATAACTTCATGGAGCAGATGGGACTGGAGAGGCAGAGAGGAAGAGGGAATCACGGTCTAGGCACAGCAGCATCAGATGAAGAGGAAACGGAGGGTCATGCTGGAAAGGCCCTTGGAGGCATTTAGACTTGATATGGGGAGGAGTCAATGAAAAGGCAATGCAGGATTTGAACACAGCAGGCCCAAGAGTCATTAATATTTATTCAACATTAAGCAAACATTTCCTAAGAACCTGGAAACTCAGCTGTTCTGCAAATAACTACCCAAGTTCACTCCTCTTGACTCAGGTTACCTTCTCAAGCTTTTCAGTGGTCCCATACACACTCATAAATACATGCACACACACCACTCCTACACATACGTACGGACTCAAACCCTCACTAACCCCTTAATCTGCTTCATTGTCTTCAGAGAAATTGTCACTACCTTATGCTGTATTACATACTTTTGCACTTTTTGGCTTCTTGCCTATCTGTCCTTTCCCCTGCAGGGTATATGCTACATGAAGGCAAGGACCTGATACACTTTGTGTGGAGCTGTATCATCTCTAGCCTCCTGAATATACCTGGCACATAGCAGACCCTCAATAAATTTCTGTTGAATGAATGAGTAAATGGAGGAACACAATATGCCAGGATCCAGTCAGCTGGGTCTAGCCATCACCAAGAACAGTATCAAAATCCATAACCATAGTGATCACAAGATACTGGAAGAAAGACCATGGTACTTAATGATCACTCCCAGAGTTAACATGGAGGTCAAATCAGCCAACTTCACCACCTGCTGCCCCCACCACTTGTGTCCTCCAGAAGCCGACAGAGTGGCGTGCATAAGTGTAATCAATGCTGTCTAGTGCACAGAGTTGGATGCATATATTTATAACCATAAAATGGTGGAAGAGCATCTCCATCTTTTATAAAAGAGAAAACTAAGGCCCAAGAAAGCAAGGGAGCCTATGCAAGACCACATAACTTGTTAATGATGAAGGTGAGACTCAAACAGCTCTTCTGACTGCAGATCAGCTCTCGGCCCACCATTGCAGTTTGCTGCTGCAATGCACATTCTGGCTGAGTAAAAACTCTGATCCCTACCCTGCATTAAGCCCAGGCCTGTGGTCTGGTTAGAGAAACAAGAGGAACACAAATAAAATCATTGGAAAAGTTACTGTACTCTATAGTCAGGCAGTGCAATTCATTCAACAACATCAGTTGATATCCCTGACCAGGTGCCTGAGATACAGAGATAAATCCATCATAATACCTTTCCTCAAAGACTTCCAATGTAGAGTCACTGTCATCCCTTTGCACAATGCCAAGGACACCGGGCACATTGTAGTGTATGTTAATAGACCAGAACATAGACCGAACTACAGTAGGTATAGTACCCCCAGAGTTGTACAACCAGAAAAAGACCACATAAATGTATGGAAAACTTAATAAATTGGATGATAACAAGGTACAGAAATCTGGATTTGTAGCCAGAAACCTGGATTTAACTTCTGGCTTCGTCACCTGCTTACCCTGTGTTTCTGGGCAAGTCACTCAACTCCCTGAGCTTCAGCACTTCATCTGTAAAATGGGAATAAAAATATTATCTGCTCTAACAGTTGAAAAAACTTTGAAAAGATTAAATTATATAAAGGATGTGATAGTCTTTATAAATATGTAAAGAGCCAAACAAATGTCGGGTACTGTTATTCTCCCATATCAGGTAATGACTCTGTGATCATTAGAGCCTCTATTCCCCTTAACTGGACAAACCCAAGGTCTTCTCTTATCAACAAATACGTATTGAGTAGCCTCTTTGTGCCTAGCAGTCTCTGAGCTATTCCAGAGTGATTTCATAAGGGCCTGGCATCTGGCCTAATGTTGGACTCCTACTTGTTGACTCATAAACCTGATTGTAGCCTCTTTCTGCCACTGCCTAGCTGTGGGATATTGACCATATCTATTCACCACTTTGAGCCTCTCAAGACTCGAGTGAGAAATTTTGGGCTAGGTCGGTCATTTTCAAGCTCAAGTCTTTTTTGTTTTGTTTTGTTTTTTTGAGTTGGAGTCTCACTCTGTCGCCCAGACTGGAGTGCAGTGGCCGCTTCCGGCCACCGCAACCTCAACCTGCTGGGCTCCGGCGATCCTTCCTCCTCAGCCTTCCAAGTAGCTGGAATTACAGGCGCGCGCTACCACGCCCGGCTGATTTTTTGATTTATTGTAGAGATGAGGTCTCGCTGCCCAGGCGGGTCTCGAACCCGCGGGCTCAGGCAATCCACTCACCTCAGCCTCCCAAAGGCGCGGGATTACAGGCTGAGCCACCGAGCCCGGCTCAAGCTCAAGTTTTAAGGGATTCTAAGGACATTGTACTGAGTTTCATTATTAAAAGTGCACTTTAAGCTATTTATAAACCAGTGAAAAACACACACTCAAATAGAACATGTATCAAATATTAGCACATTTGATACCTTCAGTGCTTTAACTTGACTTAATATTTATTTTAAAATAATAAGATGCTATAACTTTGAACTTATGCAATCAATTAAAATTGATTTCATAATAATTAATATATTGCATTTATGACTTACATATTGGGATCCCATAAACTGGATGACTTCTATGGCCCTTTCACACACTCTATTCCTCTAATTCTGTGAATGAATACAGGACAGGATGCCTGCCTTCAGAGAGAGTGCAATCTTCGTCAGAAGATAAAAAGCAAAACATATTGAGATACAGCACAAGACAATTGTGCTAGCGGTCCCTTATGCCAGTCCTGTCCCTTTTTCACTGTATTATCTGCAAACTTGTTTGCCTGGAATAAAACCCACGTTTCCCAGTCTCTCTTATATCTTGATGTGGCCCCAGAACCACATTCTGGCCAACAGGATTGTATAAAGGAGTGGAAGTTGTGTGCATATGTGTGTACATGTACACATACACACACACACACACACACACACACACACAACACACACACCATGTCCTCAGTGAGTGCAAGTGTACTTAGAGAGAATAAATGTCTTCTTCTGCCCTTCTTCCTGCTGGCTAGAATATAGACCTCAAGGTTGGAGCTACAGCCGCCACTTTGTACCATGAATTCAAAGTTATATATTGAGGATGGCAGCGCAATAAAACAGAAAGAACTTGACCTCTCAGGATGGTGGACCACCTACCTGGACTTCTACATGAATGAGAAATAAATATCCATCCAATTTAAATCATTGTTATTCGGGGATTTCTGCCACTTAGCCAAAACTAATCCTAACTAATACAACAACCTGTCATTCTGTACTTAACTTCCCTGAGAAGCTACAAGTTTTCTGCCATCCTATCCTCTTGAGGCCATGAAATGGGATCCTTATTTGTGTTTTTTAGGAGTCATCAATAGTTCAACTAAGCAAAAAGTGACCGTCAGAGTTGGTTCTTCCCTCCCATGCACTTCTCTGAGCCTCCACTCCCACATGTGCAAATGGGAATAATAATTCCCATCTAATAGGATTGGTATAGAAAGAGGCAGGGTGGGGAAGTCATTTGATTCAAGCCTCAACATCACAAAGCGTTTCACATGACCTCCCAGAGAGGTTTTATCTCTGTCACAGTAATACCCAACAGGATTGGCAGACATTCCATCAAACATTGTGAGATGGACATTCTGTACTAGACAGACAGACAGATCTAATATGCAAGTCTACATATCAATCTATACTATATCTATTTATCTATTATATTTATCTATTATAGATATATATAGGAGACAGATACAGGAGAGATAAATAGAGATATATAGATATCAGTATCTATCATAGAAAAATTCTGGAAAGAAGAGAAGAGAAAGGGAGGGGTGAGCGAGAGAGAGAGAGGCAGGCAGAGGCCTGTAAATATCTTAGGCTAGAAGCAAATTTATTGTAAAGTTAATGAGTGATTGTACCTGATCCATGGCTAAAAAATAAGTTAATTAATTAATTAAATGTAAAAGTTAATGAGTGGAATCTTCAGAGCCTCTCCCTCATACAGACCCCTTCAAAGGCCCTGGGAGAGGCCTTGCAGTGTGTTCACATGAACATGTTTTTATACAGTTTGCAAAATTAAGACAGTTTCACCTGAGTTGCTTAAAATCTCTCTCTCTTTCCACTCTGACTTCCTCCTACTTCCATTTGATGTTGCAGGAATGGCTGCGGGTGTTTTGGGGATTCCATGAAGGAAAAGTTGAGCTGAACCCACATTTAGTGTGGGTTTGCAGGCATATTTGTATGGTCCACAATCCCGTGCACACTTACTGCTGGTGGTCCTCATGTAGGAATAGCTGCCAGAAGTTCTCCTAATACCATCAATTTCAAGAGTACTTAAGAATAGTATATGAAAAACATGTAATAAAGATGTTCCCAAATTTGACAACATTTGGAACCACCTGGATGTTCTTGGGAAAGGTAATCAACCTCTCTATGCCTCAGTTTCCTCATCCATAAAACGAAGATTATAGAGGTTACCTTCTGGGGTTGTTGTGTAGATTAAGTGAGTTAATTCATGGGAAGCATTGTGAACAGGTGCCTGACCTCAGTAAATGCTATTAATATTATCATCATCCTGAAGCTAGGAGTTTTCTAGCTGGTTCCCCACTGAAGCCCAGGAAGGACCAATTTTGCTCTTGATGCTCCCCAGCAACTGCCTCTCCTAGTTATTATTAAAAAGTCAGTTTTTCTTGTTACCAAAATGTCCCTGGCCTGTAATACATAGCATCACAGGGACATAGGAAAAAGCTCAAGAACACCACCACCTCCCCCACCCCCCACTCCTTACCCCCTCCCAACCCTCCACACCCTCTACCCCCCACTACACCATACCTAATGCACTCCAAAACCTTCCCCTGAGTCCCTCACAAGACAATTCAACACAGTTGGGTAAATCACTGGGTTGATTCTGCAGATCAACTTAGGTCTCCTGAGAGTGTATATAGACAGGAACAGACATGAATGTTTCTATGAAACATGTTTCACATGGGTAGGTCTTACGCCCTTAGCACAGTGACACATCAGAACTTTCCCTTAACTCATGACACTCTACCAAATTCAGCTTTTCATCTTTATGGGGCAAAAGAAACACCAAACTATAGTCATAAACATAACAACATATGTGCAGGACCAATTGATTGGGTCCTTCCTGTTGTAGAAACTTGATGGTCTATACCCATTCACAAGAGAAACGCAGGAGCTATTTCTCCTTCAACATGTCACTATCAGCCTAAGAGTCACCTATGAATTGAATGGAAAGAAATAAATGAATTTGAGAAATAGTTTGGAAGGTGACAATAAGATTTGTCCACTGATTAGACGTGGGGTGGGAAGGGTTCAAGAACAGGAAGAGAGCTTGTTAGAATTCTCATGCCCCCACTTCTAGCCCGCTGCTATGTCAACTGTGCCACTTGGCCCCTTTCCAACCAAATAATGTCTCCTCTACCCAATCCATGAAGTGATCAGAAAATCCACTGAGGGGCTTGTACCTTTTTTGTCAATTCTTATGCTTCAGGAGTCATGCCTGGCTCCCTCCCGTAAGGAGTACGTTGTCCTGCCAGTACCACCTGAGGTGGGCCTTCTGGGAAGGAGTGTGGTCTGTGGTCAGGGCAGGAGAAGACACTCCTCCACTGGAGAAGGAACTGACAGACAGCCCAGCTGTGCCACAGCCCCAGCCCCCAGCAGAGTCACCGACTAAATGGTGTCGAAGGAAACAGTTTACCTACCTGCAGGATCTGGCCCACGCAGAATGAACTAATGAGACTCTTCCTATAGGCCTCTCTCAGGCCAAATTCCCGGGCACTGCTGGCCGTCCTGCTGCCAGAGATCTATTAGAGTCCCCATCGGAGCAGCATATGTCTTCTGTGGCATTTCTCTTATTTTGCACATACAGGCAGGCATGGCCTCCATTGCCATCCTAGAGGATTCCTGTATTGATGGATTTTTGCAGAATGACAGCTGGTGGGGAAAAGGTGTTTAAAATGGACTGTGAACCCTCACATCTAAAAATATGTCCAGGAAAGGGACAGTGCTTAGCACATTTAATTCACCCAACATTTGGTGAGGGCCAATGACATGCAGCGTGCCATGAGATGTTCTGGGGAGGTGGCATCATATGAAAGAATTGTAAATAGTATTTTAACTGAATTAACTACATTTCATCTGGCTGGCTCTGTCGTTGTGCCACCTAAACTATGCATCTGAAACATCGGGATGGTCTATCTATTTTGCAACCTGGGATACAAGTATGGAAACTGTTTTTTCCAATATAGGATTTTTCCATTGTCTTTTTTTCTTTCTTTCTTTCTTTCTTTTTTTTTTTAAATCTTGTGATGTCCAGATAGTTACCAAAATAACCGGGAGCTGCAACATCTGGGAGTCCAAACAGATACAGGAAAAATAAAGCAGAAGGGGAAGATCCATGAAAACAGGAAACATGGAGAGGGAGCAAAAAGATGTCAAAACAAAGGCAGCCTGGGCAGGCAGAGGGAGGAGGCCAGCAGAGAGGCCATGAGCTCAGCTGCTGGCATGAGTTCCTCAGGAGAGTTCAGAGAATTGCAGGGTGACACAATCCCATGCCCACACAAAGGACCATAGCCTTTTCACCTCTGTTTTACACAGAAAGTCATGGCCTTCTTCAAAACTAAATAATAGCAAAGGCACCAACTGTCCTATGCAGATGGCAACCCCTGTCTGCCTAGGCCTCTTGCCCTCAGATGTCAGAGACATGACAGACAAGCAGCACACAGGACTCAGGTACAGAGAGACCTGGCCCCACCTTGGCTCCTCCTGACAGAGGAGCTCTGTGTGCCCTCATTTATCTTCTTCATCCCCATATCACTGCACTGGCACTGGGCCAGGCCCACAATATATAGTTACTCAATTAGTCATTGACCCATTGAACTAAACGTGGATTTGATCCTACTACCCAAAACTCTTACCACATCACTCTCATTTCCCGCCCTAGGGTTTCGGTTCTAACTAGAAAAAAGTACCCACCCACGGCTGAGAGAGACAGCACCGGGAGAATTCTCTTGTTCAGAGTGGGCACCCAATGTTGCTAATTTATAGACAAGCAGAACTTTAAGATGTGGATGGAGTCTTAGAGTTCACCAGTTCCAACCTTCTCCTTAGACATGAATGCTCCATATGTAATAAAATCAACAGACAGAAAGTTCACCTCATGAGTTTCCTGTGCCAGGATATTTGCAATTCTTCTAAGAGAAAATATCATTGAAACCCAAGAGCTGGTTACTTAAACCATGGAGTCCACACTGTTCACCTTCTCAAGAAAAGGAGGGGTAGGGAGAGAAAAGTAGACAGCACCCTGTTCCCATAAGTCTGTGAAAATTTCCTTCTTAACCCTCCAAGCTGGTCACCATTTTGTATGTGAAAAATGAGAAGGGGCTCAGAGTGGTTCTCTATTGTTCCAATGGTCACACCAACTTGGTCTTAACACCACCAACCTCCCTGCTCTTGATCCCAAGATGGCAGGCCATCATTGCTTATCAACAGTCACCAGGATCAGCGAGCTTTCGACATCCCCAATTGTTGTTGTTCTACAGAGGAAGCCTCCCTCGGGAAGCTTCTGGTGTAAGCCATAAACACCCAGCCACCTGTCTCATGCACTATATGTTCATTGTTCACATGCATCTCTTCCCTACTAGACTCCAGCAGAACACTGACAGGATTATCTAATTCTTCAGTGCCCAGAAATAATTGTGTATTTGCACTAAAAAAAATGTATATTAACCTGAGACACAAACAGAGAAGCCAGTTAGTTATGCCATTTACAAACAGAGGGTCAGTGAACTAACGTGTAGATGAGGGAAAATGAGGCATTTTGAGACTAAAGTCCCAAATCCATAGCAAAGATGGATGGGAGAGGAGGCAGGAATAGGTTTCTCCTATATCCCATGGGAATCTTTTTCTTTGGGCTGTTTAAAGTTAAAGTAATAGCTGAGGAGCCGGGGGGGGCACAATACCCAGTGTGAATGGGCTTCCATGTCTCCAGTGCCCCCACGGGAGGCCCTCAGCTGAGCCGGTGAAGAGGTCTATGGTGGGAGCTTTCCCGTACAAAGAGACTTCCCTCTTGAACCCTTCTCACTTCAGGTTCCTTTGAGAGGGTGCCAAGGTTTCACTTGCTGGCTCAGAGTGCGGCTCCTTCCTATGTGAAAAGCAAGGCAGGAGGAGCTTTTGTCGCCTGTGTGACAGGGAGGGGCTGGAGGGGGGTTCAACGGTGAGACCCCAATAGAGGAAGGACCTCGGACAGCTGTCTGCCAAGGCACAGAAGAATGTCTTTCTTACTTTATGAGAAAGAAAACAAACAAACAAACAAAAAGATCTAAGGAAAAGGGAAAGAAAGGTAACCATGGAGCTTTTTCCAAGGAGCCTAAGACAGCTATCTTCGCCAACCGGGGAGTGGGAAAGTTCAGCTTTGTTCTGATGAAGGGATATGAGGCTTATTTGGACGAGAAAAAAAAAAACCATCAACTGAATAATCAGATGCTTCTGGACGGGCTACAGAAGGCTGGATCTGGTGGTGTCCATTCTGCCTGCTGGCTTCCTGCAGAGATGAGAGCCTTCCCCAAGACAACTGCCATTTTCCAGAAGTCGAGTTCTTGGCATGGAGCTAGGGCCCTCATGATAAGGGATTAGATGGTCTGGGTCCTGCTCTGGCCTTCTCCCTGCCAGCTCCACATGGAATTAAATGCCGAGAGCTAAGCTGCTCACCCAGAATCTACACCCTACTCCACTCCCCACTTCCCATTCCCAGTAAATCTGGGGCTCTATGGGCCCCCTGAAGTTAGAAATGAAATCAAGGCCAGTCGTTGGGAGATGCCTCATTGAGCTTCCTGGGAAAAGAGTCATTTCAACTACAAGATAGAGACAGAAAAGTAAGCCCCAAGATGAATTTAATTTCCATTTATTCAGTCATGGCAAATTCCGGAAAAAGAAGAATTTGTTTTGTTTTACTTTGTTTTTAATGGCACAAGTAATACTCTAACCACAGAAAGGACTTCACTTCTCCAAAAAAAGATACAACTAACACTGTGCCCTGGTTAGGGAGTTCAAGGTTGGGAGAGGAAACTCTTAGCAGCTGGAATCTTGCTCTATGAAATAAGCAATTTTATTTTATTTATTTATTTTTGAGTTGGAGTCTCACTCTGTCACCCAGACTGGAGTGCAGTGGCCGCTCCCGGCCACCGCAGCCTCCACCTGCTGGGCTCTGGTGATCCTTCCACCTCAGCCTTCCAGGTAGCTGGAATTACAGGCACGCACTACTACACCCGGCTGATTTATTGTAGAGATGAGGTCTCACCCGCGGGCTCAGGCAATCCACTAACCTCAGCCTCCCAAAGGCACGGGATTAAAGGCTGAGCCACCGAGCCCAGCTGAAATAAGCAATGGAGATACCATGATCACGAAATAAGCAATTTTAAAGGGCATGATCAACCCAGAGAAAGAAATGCTTTTTGGTGCAAACTTCTGGTTTATTCAGCTCCTAGAAAAAGCAGTTAACCCATCTCCACTCATTTATTAGGAACCAATGTGGCATTTCACTTTGTATATCAGCCATTGTGAGGTTCATTCACAGTGTCTCCAATGTCTGCAATAAGGCAGTAAATGACATAAGATGGCACATAAGGCTGCAGAATGGCCATCTAGCCCTGGCTGTCTAGACCATCTTTCCTTTCTCCTTTCTTCTTTTATTCTCCTGCTGATCCTCCCCAGTGGTTTCCACCCACACCCAAAGGACTATGCAGAACTACAACAATGACTTTATAAACATAATTATATATAAAATAGATCATGACTAACTCCTGGCTCCTACTAAGTTGACAAAGCACAGATGATGAATTCAAAAAAAGAAATGTCTTTCCTTTCTAAGAAGTTACTACCTTGCTACCCATCCAATAAGCATCAAACTTAGTAAACTGGGGAGGGGCTCGGTGGTTCATACCTATAATCCCAACATTTGGGGAGGCTGAGGAGAAGGATTACTGGAGCCCAGGAGTTTGAGACCAGTCTTGGTAACATAGCAATTCCTCATCTCCACAGGAAAAAAAAATTAGCCCAGCATAGTGGTGTAGCCTGTAGCCCCAGCTACTCAGGAGGCTGAGGCAGGAGGATTGCCTGAGCTCAGGAGATCAAGGCTGCGGTGAGCTATGATTGTACCACTGTATTCCAGCCTGGGCGACAGAGTAGCCTAATATGTCTCTACACAATCAGTTTCTCCCCGACTAAAAAAAAAAAAAAAAAGTGAATTGGGTGAAATGTCTTTGTAACTTAAGAAAATCATCAGCCTACATTTTAGCCCCCAGCAAATTTTGTTATGGTATCACAATAGAGTAAAATAGCTTGGGCAACATTTTGGAGTTGACAGTTCGTGTGATTTGACCCCTAGGCAGCATTAGGTTTTCAGAAATAATTTAGTTAAACAACAAATATGTATTGCATGCTACTGAAGACCAGATCCAGGTCTAGACACCGGAGATACAGAGCTGAAACAGACAGACAAGACTTATGTTCTGCCCTCATGAAATCTACCTTCTAGTGGGGATAACAGCTGACATACTGGTAAATAAAAATAAGTAAATAAATAATACTGTAAAAATAAATTTCAGATAAAGGCAAGAACTATAAAAAATATGAACATAGTAACAAGATAGAGATGTAATGGAAAGGAGACCGCTCATTCACCTTTAGAAGCCAGAACTGGCCCCTCTGAGGACATAAGAATTGATGCCAAGACCTGAATGATGGGATGACCAGGGCTTGGGAAGATCTGGGGAAGGGACTGTCTGGAAGAGGAAACAGCAAGAGCAAAGGGAGGTTGCGGGGAGAAGTGTCAGAACAAACCTAGGTAAGCCCAGGTAAACTTTAGCCAATTACTTTTCCCTCTCTGTTTGAATGCTTTTTTAAAAAACAGAAATCAATCATCATAATGTTTTTCTCAATTTCTTCCCAGCCAGGGCAGGGACTCTTCCTTTCCCCTACTTCCCCCAACCCAATCTCACCCCCTACCCCCCTACACACACACAGACACACACACAGACACACACACACACACACACACACACACACACACACACACACACACGGCTAGTAGCAATGCAGGAACTTTACAGAGAAAATGAAGGTCCTTCTTCAAGACCTTAGGACCACCCACAAATTGGGCACATGACCAAAAACCTGAGTGGAATGCTTGAGTCAAAGGGCCCACGGTTGGAGGGACATGCCACAGCATCAGAGAAAAGAAAAGGAAGCATTTGTGAGACCAGTCTGCACAATTTCGTTTCTCCTCCCTTGGTTCTATATGAACAACACTGGTTAATATTGTGCCTTAAAAAAAAAAAAAGCAGATGAAGAGTTCATCTGAGGCAAGAAAGGTTTCCTGGTGGCTGTAAAATAGAGCAATTTCTTTCTTTCTTCCCCCATTTAGGCAACTCTCCTCCTCCTCTTCCATCCAGTCTAGGGCTCGTGCCCTTGTGCTGCAGGCCTGTGCAATCTTCCCATTTCCTGCATCTCATGGGAAGGAGCATTCAAAAAGTTGGACAACAAGGGTTTAATTCAACTTGATCATCTTCTCAAATAGAAAATTTAAAAAAAAAAGAAAAGAGAAAGAAAAAAGAGGAAGAACAAAAGTTGGGAGAGGCCAGACTAAATGGATATGATCTGAATGCATATTTGTGTTACAACTAATACAACCAGCATCAGAGAGGGACCAAGATCAAATAAATGGTAAAACCTGACAAAGAGAAGAATAGATGGTATGTGGAGCCATCTGTTTTGGAGGACACCCAAATCTGTCTGAATCTGTGAGGCCAAACTACCAGCTATTCTAAGACGCCCCATTCCAAGAGTGGCCTAATGCGTATCTACACAATCAGTTTCTCTCACCATCACTTTGGCTGCAACTTTTTTGTGCAATTAAGTAATTTATTCCTTTCTTCAGTCTCCTGATTCTAATGAATCCGAGCCACAAACAAGCCTCAGTTGCTCCTATTCAAGGAGTCTGATTGCATCTGGCAGTGATTGCTGAAAATCCTGAAGAGGAAACAGGGAAGGGAAGCATATTGTTTGGGGGGGTAATAGGTGAAGACCTGCCTCTCTTGACCTATAATACATTAGTGTCAGTGAACATTTGGCAGCCTTCAGATGATTAGCAATGAAGATGAATCAAGCAAAAAAGAGGTAGAAATCTGCCTCATCTGAATCACCAGAACTGCATATATTTGCATGCTGATTAGCTGTGCTTTTGTCTGTGTTCCTAATTATTATGACACATTATGTCTTCATCATGCAAGATTCTGATCTGTCTTGTTCAAAATGCATGTAGAAAAAAGTGCTGTTTATTGATTCAACATGTAACTTTTATTTTTATGTTTGCTTTAATTAAATACATATTTGATTGCCTTTGACTGCTGTCTTTTTTTTTTTCCTCTTTTTCTTTTTTTTTTTCTTTCTGCTCTTATTTATTTCATATTGTTGACAAACACACAGGTAACCTTCCTCTACCACGCTCAGATCACTGGTGCTCGCAGTCTCTTTCCCTTCTGCCGCCTGCCTCCTTCTCAGGTGCTCACTTTCATTTTCTTGAATAGGCAAAACAGAAGGGGAAAAACAAAAACAAAAACAAAACAGCTGTCCCACTAACACGGAAGAACAGGAGCCGGGGGTGGGGGGAAGCCGCAGGAGGGAGGGGAGAAGACTCCAGCCTTAACAAGAGCAAACAGGCGTTTGTGGCTCTGGAGAAGGTTTTTCCAGGGGAGCGTGAGCAGCAGAAGGGGGTTACACGTAACATGATCCTGCGAAAGAAAGAGACTCTCCGGCGTTCCCAGTTGTCTTCACACGTTGTTGGTTATGAGTGTTTGTGAGCCTGTCACCCAGGTCAGGCCGCCCATTCTCCCACAGGGCCCAGTGGCTCTTGTCAGAACATCCGGGCAAGAAGGGGAGGTTGTTTTCCCAATGGGCTCCACTTAGACCCACCGACTTCCTCTTGCTCAGAAGCTGAGGGGCTAAGGGAATCTCGCCGTCTACCCAGGCCAGACCCCGCAGGCTCCCTCAAAGCAGTTGGGAAACCAACATCCCCGGGGGCAAAGACGCTGGACAGAGAACCCTGGAAGGAAGGACCTCCTAAGAAGATGCAAAATGGATGAGCACTACCGCCCTGCCTGCCGGGGCCACTCCCTCCAAACAACTGCGGATTCTTTCAGTGGGAGGGTGGAGGGCCCTGTGGGCAGAAAGGGAAAGGTATTTGTTTCTGCGGGTAACAGCCAACCCAAGCCCCGCGTCCTTATCGCCCTCCACCCAGGGATATGCAAAACAGCTGTAGTTAGCACCAAGCTATTTGGCGAATCCAATCAAGACACTTAGAAAGCAAAAGAGCACCACAGAGGAAGGGCCGGATGCAGGAGTAATTGAATGCGCTGAGGGTCCGTAGATTCTCGGAAAGAAAGCGGGGCCCAACCAAATGCAAATGGCTCCTCACTGAAGAGGCATAATGCCCACCGCTCTTCCCTGCTAATGGGCGATGATTGGCTGGAAATGTAATCAACAGCTCTGCCCCCAACATCTATCCCTACAGTGAGGGATGACGGAAATCCATATTCATGAGAAAGCAGGCCAGCAATGTTTACTGGGTGCAGAAAGGGGGCAGGGCTGGCCTGGGTGAGACCGAGGTCCCGGGAAAGCGATAATGAGGCTGGGAGCAGCGAAAACGTTGTTGTTAGAGCTCCCACCCTGCCCAGCCCTCCCTTCACAGATCTGCCCCTCACGTGTGCATGCGTCCGCTGAACCTGGGACTAAAGAGAACTCTCAATGTGGCAAATCCATAATTCACCTAAGCACAGTGTCTCTCTGGGTGCCCCCATCTCACGGCATCCTGTGCGAACGCGCTCACCCCTCCCCACCCTGCCCCCAAGCGTGGCAAGATTAGTAAGGATAAAAACGAATGGTAGCCGGGCTCGGTGGCTCAGCCTGTAATCCCAGCACTTTGGGAGGCTGAGGTGAGTGGATTGCCTGAGCCCGCGGGTTCGAGACCCATCTGGGCAACTTGGCGACACCTCATCTCTACAATAAATCAAAAAATTAGCCGGGCGTGGTAGTGCGCGCCTGTAGTTCCAGCTACTTGGAAGGCTGAGGCGGAAGGATTGCCGGAGCCCAGTAGGTTGAGGTTGCGGTGGCCGGGAGCGGCCAGTGCACTCCAGTCTGGGTGACAGAGTGAGACTCCAACTCAAAAAAAAAAAAAAAAAAACGAATGGTAACAAAAGGTAGACGTATAACAGACATCTTGAAATCCGGCTGGGAATCCCTCCATCATACACTGGGTTGTCTAAGCTTTGAAAAAAAAAGGATATCAGGCATTATACTGAGTAGAATAGTGTCTGTATTAGTATGCTAGGGCTGCCATAACAAAATACCATAGACCAGTATTTTCCAGTAGAAGTAAACAACAGATAATTATTTTCTCACAGTTCTGGAAGCTGGGAGTCCAAGACCAAGGACTCTCCATTCTGAGATCATGTCCTTTTTACATCTTGAATGTTTAAACGTCCTACCTGTAATGAAATGATGACAAGAAGAGATGGTAAGAATTTTTCTAATGTCCATTCTTAGCAAAATTAAAAGCTGGCAATCCTCTAACTGGCCTCAATTAAAAAATAAAAATCCATGACCTGTTACTTTCTCCAAAAAGCCTCTTCACATTCCTCACTCCCTTGGTACGAATGCATAAATCTTAACATTTGATTTTTCACTCACTTATGTAGCTCTGTAATTGTTCTCTGATTCTTTCCAAATACATTGCAAGCTCCCAAAGATAAGAGCCATGACTCTCACATCTTCTGTTTCTGCTTTTACATAACACAGAGCAGTGCACTCAACAGATGCCCAGTAAATGCTGAGTGAGTGACTAAAAGAATAAGCCCATAAAGTTGGTTAAAAAAAAGAAAAACTACCCCACAGAGGCAATGAAAATATTCTTTATGATACTATGTGGGTAGATACATGTCATTACACATTTTTCCAAACCCATAGAATGTACTACACCAAGAATGAACCCCAACATAATCTATGGGCTATGATATGTCAATGTCGGTTTATTGATTATAACAAATGCACCAGTCAGGTAGGGGATATTGGCAATGAGGGAGACTGCACAGGTGGGCTCAAGGAGTATATGGAAATCTCTGTACCTTCCTCTCCAATTTGCTGTGAACCTAAAACTTCTCTCAAAAAATAAAGTCTTTAAAAAGAGAAAGAAAAAGAAAAAGACACATCCAACAAGTTTTCAATGAGCCCAGGAAAAAGGAGAAAGGTATAAAGAGACAATGGGAACTCGATCGCTTCTGTGGTCCCTCCCCATGCCAACTGTGTACGGTCCCTTAGGCTGTGTACAAACTATTGGGATCAGGAACAGACCCTAAATCAGTTCAGATGGTAATGGAAAGGGGGATGCCTGTGCCACAGGCCCAGAGAATATGGAAGTTTCCTTGCTGAAACTGGTCCAAAACATGAGGCAGCTGGATACATCACCAGGATCCAACTACTTCTCACCATCTTCACCCATGCTCCTTCATTCTTAACCTACATTAATGCATCCACCTCTGGGCTAGCCTGAATGTCAGCCTTCCAAACCAAGTGAATATGTTACCCTATGTTGCAAAAGGGACTTTGCAAATGTGATTAAGGATCTTGAAACAGGTAAAGTATCCTGGATTATTTAGGTGGACCTAATATAATCACAATGGTCCTTATAAGGGAAAGAAGAGAGTCAGAGTCAGAGAAGGCAGTGAGATGACGGAAGCAGAGGTCAGAGAAAGACAGAGATCTGCTGGCTTTGAAGATGGAGGAAGGAGCCATGAGGCCAGGTAATCTTTGGAAGCCGGAAAAGTCAAGGAAATAGATTCTCCTTTAAAACCGCTAGAAGGAACACAGCCCTGCTGACACCTTAGAACTGTGACTTGCTAAAACTGTAAAATAATACGTTGGTGTTGTTTGAAGCCCCAAGTTTGTGGTAATTTGTTACAGCAGCAATAAGAAAGGAATACATCCTCCCTACTGGTCTCCAGGCTCTGCCCTTGTCTTCTGCACTCTTTCAAAAACAGAGGCCAGAGTGATCCTTTTAATACCTAAGTCAGAGCATGTCTCTCCTTTGCTCAAAATCTTCCTATGGCACCCTATCTCAGAGTAAACTATACAGTTATTAAAATCATCCACAAATCCACAAAGTCCTACTTGACCTAGCCCTTATAACTTCTGAGGCATCCTCTCCTGCCATCTCCTCCCACTCACTGCACTCTGGCCTTCCAGGTCTCAGTAAGGCTCTGGGCATCTTTCTGCCTTAGGGTCTTTACACTTGCTATGCCCCTGTCTGGAAAGCTCAGTCCTCAGACATCTAACAGACAGCTTCTTCATCTCCTCTATACCTTTGCTCAAATGGTGCCTTTTCAGTAGGCTTTCCTTGAGTTTTCTATTTAAAACTGAGGCCTCCTTCTACTCTCTGTCTTCCCTCCCTACCTTATGTCTCTGTGGCCCTCAACCCCCCAACATATTTTATATTTTACTATCTGCTTGTGTATTTCCTGTCTCCAGTAAACGAATACTCCATGAAGACCAGGATTTTTGTCTATTTTATCGGCAGCATCAAAACAGTGACTGGCACATAGTAGGTGCTCAATAAATATCTGCTAAATAGATTATCACCCTCTGCCAGCCTTTCCCTAGAGAAGCAATGTTGCTGCTATCTCATATGAGAGTATGGAACCAATACTGATAAGAACAACAATCATGCTAACCATAGTTAACAGTCACTGGGTACTTACCAAGTGCCAGGCAGTGTGATAAGTGCTTTCTGTGTATTAACTCAGTTAATCTGATCACATAGTTCTTCCTAAGGGGTCCTCAAAGGAACTCCTCAAAGAACAACACGACTCAAAATACAGGGTAGGAATTGCTGATTTCTGATTAAGGTCTCAGATGATTCAGAAGAAACTTTCTAACCGGCAAACTAATGTCATCCCAAGAACTTTGACAAAATGGAGTTGAGTCCACCACCCTCTGAAGGCTCTGAAAAGTGGCTGACCCATCGTAGATATGCAGAAAAAATGTGCTAATTAGTTTTTTCTGACCAAAAAGAAATCTAATGTCACCTGCCGATATGGAGAGAGAGGACACAGATTTGGAAATGTGGAAAACCTCACAAAAATAAGAGAATTTGCTAAACAACCCACCCTTGTCCAAAGCCTCCAGGTCCTACTCGGGCTCTCATGTTAGGGCCCCAAACAGCATGGATTGAGCAGCTCAGAGTGTAATGAGAAACAGAGCAGAGGAAAGGAGACAGGGAGTAGGTGACGGGCGGGGTGCCATGAAGGGCTCTGCATGATCTCTTGCTCCCCAAAGACTCACAGATGGAGAGGTGTGCCCAGCAATGCATAAAGTCAGATGGGGATGGCTCCCCGGAAGTCTCCCTTTCTGACTCTACTTCCATGGGTCTCATCTGGGAACATGCAACTCCACTCACAGGCCTGAGGATCCCTGAGGGGGAAGAAAAGGAACCCCCTTCCAGGCCACATCAAGGGTGGGATTTTCCTTTGTTTGTGATTGTAATCTCAGTACTCGCTCTAGTCAATAAACAAACAAGTGAAAAGATTCAGCGAGGTGTAAAAATAGATTTGCACAGGGCAGACAACTGCACATTCCATTTATTTACCTCTTCTAACAAACCAATACCTGGGGTGACATTTATTAATAAACGGTATTACCAGGTGCCTGATATGTGGCTCACAGAAATTAATTACCCAGCCCATGGTAAAACTATAACAAGCCCGCAGTGCTGTAACATTTGTGCTAATTGAAAATGAGATAAGTGCTGTGGGTGCAATTTGCATTCAATACAGTGTATTAATTATCTTTAGTTCTCTTCATGATAAATATACCTGACTGAATCACTCTCCTAATTTGCGGGGTAATAGAGTCGTAAGTGCATTCCCTTAGGTAACCAAGGGAAGGCCCTGGGTTGTGGGCAAGATGGAGACCTTCCATTTTTCCAACTTCTTCAACCAGGTTAGCTCAGGTGCTTTTCAACAGTCTTAAAAATACAGTGAAGTGAACTTGTTATACTCACCAAAACTCCCAGTCTCGGCCCTTATCCTTCCCTCCTCTTCCACCACATAGACCGACTGTTCTAGAAGTTCATTGAGCACTCAAAAACATTAAGTTCGAGGGGCTGTATTTCAAGCCATTTAATGACTCTGCTGTACACTCAACATTATCTCTGCAAAAAAGGTCTTTTGCTATTCATCACCCCCAAATTAACTCAGGATTTAATTGCATAAGGTTCTGAATGGACATCAGTTGAAACTTGCACTACAATAACAATCAGGAAAATTCACATTTAAAGATATTGAGCAGTTGCAGAAGCTTGGGGATGATGGTTTGGAGAGAGGGTTCAATAACAAATCCAGTGTGAGATGTACCACAAAGTTCTGTAGGACCCCCACCAAGGAAGGTTGGCCTTTCAAGGTGGGAAGAGTTATATTCTGATATGACAAACTGGAATTCCCAACCATCTGGGGCTGGAACATCTGCAAAGTCTGTCATTTCTTCAAATTCTTGGCAATGTATTCCTTGTCACACATTGAGCAGTGTAGAATAAGGGAGAGGTGAGCCAGGTGTAGTGGTTCACACCTGTAATTTCAGCACTTTGGGAGGCTGAGGCAAGAGGACTGCTTGAGCCTCGGAATTCAAGACTAGCCTAGGCAATGCAGTGAGACCTCACCGCTACAAAAAAATGAAAACAGTTAACCAGGTTTGGTGGTGTGAGCCTATAGTTCCAGCTACTCAGGAGGCTGAAGTGGAAGAATCCCCTGAGCCCAAGAGATCAAGGCTGTGGTGAGCCATGATCATGCCACCAGACTCCAACCTAGGTGAGGCCCCAACTCATAAAAAAAGAATAAGAGAGAGTGACAATAGCAATAACAACAATAGTAGTTATTGTGAATTCAGAGCTTACCATAGGTCAGGGACCAAGCTAAAGGCTTCACTTAATTATGTAAAAAATTATCTTCTTAGTCATCTTCCCTGCTTACTCTGCCTAAAGAACTTCCTTTCAACCAACACACATCCACAGTTACTCTCCGTGACAGCGCTTTGCTTGCTGCTTGTATGACACTTGTCCCAATCTGTAGTCACCCTGCAGAGCTGTTTACCTGAGAAACGTTTGCCTCCTCACTGAGAGCATACACGCTCCCAGGGGTAGAGCTCTGGCCTGTCTTCTTCATCCCTGCTATGGGCATGTAGGCGGATACTCAATAAATACATGCAGAATGAATACAAATGTATTTATTTACTTATTTATAGAAACAGGATCCAAGCTGGAATGCAGTGGTGTGATCATAGCTCACTGCAGCCTCCACCTCCTGGACTCAAGCGATTCTATTGCCTCAGCCTCCTGAGTACCTGGGACTATAGGCATAAGCCACTACGCCTGGCTGATTACAAACTTATAATAATTCCTCAAAGTAGGCAGACCAAAACTCAATTCATGACCCAGTGAAAGCAGCGCATAAAACATGTTCTCAAATTAATAAATGTACAAAGTATCCCATAGCACTCCAAGAGGCCAGGAATCCTTCAAGACAAAGACCTTACACATAGAAAATACCTACCATGGACTCCCATCTACTTGCTGGAGGGAACTCTAATCTGATTCTAGTTTTCTAATAGTCCCTGGGAAGAAGAAGGTGCAGCTGTAAATACCCATAAGAAAACAAATCAGGGGTCCAAGGAAAGCAAGATGATTTCTGACACTCATACTGGAGAGATCATTTCTTTTGAGGACAGAGAAGACATTGCTTGATGTTCAACTGCACGCTCGCAGAAAGGAAGCGACTGCTGGGTATCTCACATGCATCAGGAAAGGGTGTCCTCCTCCAGGCAGATGCAGCCCCCACAGGAGGGCACAGAGCTGGGTGGGAGGACCCAGGCCAGATTTCAGTCCTCCTTGCCCACTGAGGTGGGTGCTTGCACAGTCGCCTGGGGTGGCCCTGCTGAAGAGATGCAGGCGACTTTCCTCTTAAAGCTCCTCATATTGTTGGGCTCGGTGGCTCAGCCTGTAATCCAGCGCCTTTGGGAGGCCGAGATGAGTGGATTGCCTGAGCCCGCGGGTTCGAGACCCGCCTGGGCAGTGAGACCTCATCTCTACAATAAATCAAAAAATAAGCCGGGCGTGGTAGTGCATGCCTATAATTCCGGCTACTTGGAAGGCTGAGGCGGAAGGATCACCGGAGCCCAGCAGGTGACACTGTGGTGGCCGGGAGTGGCCACTGCACTCCAGTCTGGGCGACCGAGTGAGACTCCAACTAAAAAAAAAAAAAGTTCCTCATATTAAAGAGAAATCTGTCTAACCACCCCCCTGGAGACCTGTGGGATGCGCTCCTGGCTCACAGCTCTCAATCCCCTGGTAGGTGCAACCACATCCAGCACAACTCTACTACTAGGCTAGCCTCGCTCAGCACGGCTGATGATGGTGACTTCTCTTAGGGTTTCTCCCCAAGAGAGGGCGACAGGTTTCATTTTAGCTAAATGAGCACAGTCTTCATTCTGGTAGAAAAAACTGGACTTGTGTGGATATAGCACTTCCTCCTTGTCTTGAACTGGATGTTTGTGCCCCCTCAATTCATGTGTTGAAGCCCAACCCCCACTGTGACTGTATTTGGAGACAGGACCTTTTGGGAAGTAATTAAGGTTAAGTGAAGTCATAAGGGTAAGGCACTGATCCCTGACAGGATCCTTAATAGGACCCTTGAAGCAAGAGAGAGCTTGCTCTAAGTAACTGTGTGAAGCCTACCTTGCCAGCACCTTGATCTTGGACTGCCAGCCTCCAGAACTTTGGGAAGTACATTTCTGCTGTTTAAGCCCCTTGTCTACAGCATTTTGTTATGGTAGCCTAAGATGACTAAGACACTGTTCTTTTTTTTTTTTTTTTTTTGAGTTGGAGTCTCACTCTGTCACCCAGACTGGAGTGCAGCGGCCGCTCCCGGCCACCGCAGCCTCGACCTGCCGGGCTCTGGCAATCCTTCCGCCTCAGCCTTCCAAGTAGCCAGAATTACAGGCACATGCTACCACGCCCAGCTGATTTTTTGATTTATTGTAGAGATGAGGTCTCGCTGCCCAGGCAGGTCTCGGACCTGCGGGCTCAGGCAATCCACTCACCTCAGCCTCCCAAAGGCACGGGATTACAGGCTGAGTCACCGAGCCCGGCTAAGACACTGTTCTTTACATGGTTGATCCTTAGCTGATCTGGGAAATGGGCAGCTACAGGCAAAGAGTGTACAATAGGGTGCTGGAGACCAGAGTTAGAGAAAGAAGAAAGGCAGGCAGTGAAGAGAGAAGGCTTTCTTCAGGAAGCTTTGTTTGAGAGCCCATTTACATATGCCCTCAGTTACATTCATATTTTTTGTATACTATATTCTCAACATAGCAGCCAGATTGTTCTTTCTGGAACATAAGTCAGGCCCTGGCTTATTTACAGTGGCTCACGCCTGTAATCCCAGCACTTTGGGAGGCTGAAGTGAGAGGATTGCTTGAGCCCAGGGGTTCGAGATCAACCTGGGCAACTTGGTGAGATCTATATAAGAATTCAAGAAAAATTAGCTGGGTGTGGTGCCACACACCTGTAGTTCCAGTGCTTGAAAGACTGAGGAGGAAGGATCGCCTGAGCCCAGCAGGTCGAGGCTGTGGTGGCCATGAGCGTGCCACTGCACTCCAGCCTTGGTGACAGAGTGAGATTCCAACTAAGCTAAATAAATAAAAAACATAAGTCAGATATTAATCAGTCCTCTGCTCAAAACTCACCTATTGCTCCATCTCCCTCATAATAAAATACCAAAAGCACTATAGGCCCTTTAGGGCCCCCTAAACTGGTCCCATTCTTCTCTGACCTCGCCCCTCTCCCAAGCTCTTCCCCTGGGCTCCCTCTGACCCAGCTACACTGGCTTCCTGTAGCTACTCAGATCCCAAGCATACACCTACCTCAAGACCTCTGCATTTGCTGCTTTTTATGCCTGAAGACTATAAGTATCACATCATCGGTGAAGCCTCTCCTAATCATTCTAGGTAAAATAACAACCCACGAATCCCCCCTTACTCCATCACACATGTGCGCATGTAGGTGTGCGTGCGCACACACACACACACACACACACACACACACACACACACTGCATGCCCTATCCACCTTGCCCTGCTTTATTGTGCGCTGTAGCTATTCTCAGTACTTGACATACTATTTGGTTATTAACTTGTTCGTTGTCTGCCTCCCCTTAAAATGGAAGCTTCACAAGGGCAGGAACTCATTTGCTCTCTCTTATATCTCCAGCAATTTCAATAGTGCCTGGCACATAATAAACATTCAATATATATTTCTTAAAATCATCAGGTTAACCAGAAAACATCTTTTAAAAAATTAAGTTAGTATTTGGGTAGTATAACTGTTATCTAGTGTATGGTTTTACCTGCCTTAATAATTGGATAATTATTCTCTTCCTCAGACCAAATGCCATATTTGAATAGAGACTTGCTGAATAAAGAAGTAATGTCTCCATTGTCATAAAAAAGTATTTCTAAATGGATGAAAAATGTGAATGATTATAAGATAATCTAGTTGTGAGTGATATATATGTTGGGCATTAAGCTAAAGTCTTTACATACCAGAAACAGAGTTTTAAACACATGATCTCACCTAGTTTTCACAATAACCATTTGAAGTATTATTATTCCTATTTTACAAATAAGAAAACTGAGGCTCTAGAACAAGCCGTCTGTACAAGCCCATGGGGATAACAAAAAGCAAAGCCAGTCTGGATTTGAATACAGGTCTGCCTTACTTAAAAGTCCATGCTCTTAACCACTCTCTGTATATACTGATATAAATTTGAAAATTGGTGTGGAAATCAAATTTATGTAAATTAAACCTTAACTGAAATATACCAGAAATACTTACCCTTTAAAGGGAATTTGCAATGTATTCCAAGTTGTATATTTCAAAGAGCAAATAATGCTTTTAAGAAATAGCCCTCTAATATATCTGCATGATAAATTCATCAGCTTTATCTTAAACCAGGAAACACTCATAATTCAAAAAACATTTATATCCGGCTTTATGATATGCTGTGTGACATTTTTACCAGGAGATTGACCTTCCTAATTAGGTTTGGCTCAGGCTAGTGCCGAAATGAATTTGTCTCCCCAAACCACATCAGTGGACAGAAAGGGAAGGAAAAAACCTTACAAGTTTGTTAAGAAGCCCATCTGGATTAAACTTTTGCCAAGAAGACACATAAAGAACCCACATGGTGTTGAAAGGGTCAGAAAGAAGATTTTGTTGCTGTTGGAAAATTATCATCATTATGTTCCTTTTAATGTAAGTGGAAAATCAAGTTTTCCCCAGGCAGCTTGCCATTCGACCACATCATTTAAAATCACTGTGACTGAAAGCACAGAGTGGCACAGGAGCTCACTGGCTTCACTGATTTTCCTGGTTGAATTATGGGGCTCAAATAGTAATTACGCTCTGGACATTTTTCAAGATATATGCTTGCCCCACTTTCTTTTTTTCTTTTCTTTTTTTTTTGAGTTGGAGTCTCACTCTGTCACCCAGACTGGAGTGCAGTGGCCGCTCCCAGCTACCGCAGTCTCAACCTGCTGGACTCCGGCGATCCTTCCGCCTCAGGCTTCTGAGTAGCTGGAACTACAGGCATGCGCCACCACACCCAGCTGATTTTGACTTATTGTAGAGATGAGGTCTCACCAAGTTGCCCAGGCGGGTCTCAAACTCGCAGGCTCAGGCAATCACCTCGGCCTCCCAAAGCGTGGGATTACAGGCTGAGCCACCAAGCCCGGCCTGCTTGCCCCACTTTCAAACAAGAAAACCTACTATACAGAGGTCAGGGGACTAGGCTGGGCATGGGGGGACTTATAGCCATATCAACACTAGACTGAATTTGAGTAGCTCTCAGAACTGAATCTTTTAAAAATCTCTCCTATTGCTCAGAGTCCATTTCATGCTATACAAACAAACAAACAAACAAAATACTCAACTGAATGTCATATTTTTCTGCTTACCTCATTTGAGGCAATTCATATGGCAGAAACAGCATTCAAAAGGTTCATATTCCCTCAAAGTATTTTCAGTAGTGTTAATGAAGAAAAAAAAAAGTCCCTGAGGTCAAAAACAGCTAGTGAAATTAAATTTGACTTAATCATGTATCTTTGTAGCAGAATTTCTCAGAGTCTTTAATAGGCTAGTAGGCCTCTGAAGTCCCTGGGTCAGGGCATACATAATAGTGTTCCTCTAATACATTTGACAATAGGACACTCTTAAAAAGAAGCCAAAGATTCCATTCCTTGACTGTTCCATAGCCAAGACTTTAGAAAACACTACTTAAGGAGGTTCAACAAACACTCTGGGCTTCAAGACGATTACAATTTACTTGGAGGGGGGCTATGGTTAAATTGGGTCCCCCTTGAAATTCTAACCCTTGGTTTCTGCGAATGTGATCCAATTCAGAAATAGGGCCTTTAACAGATGTAGTCAAGCTCAGATGAGGCCATTTGAGTGGGACCTAATCCAGTGTGGCCGGTGTCCTTTATAAGAAAAGAAAAATGCCATGTGAAGACAGAGACACACTAGAGCACAACCATGTGACAATATGTGCAGAGACTGGCGTGATGCAGCAGCAAGTCAAGGAATGCCAAGCATCAGTGACCACCACCAGAAGCTAGGAAGAGTCAAGGAAGATCCTCCCTGCCAGAGTTCCACAGGGAGAGGGCCCTGTGGACACCTTGACGCGGAACTTCTAGTCTCCAGAACAGAATAGATTTCAGTTATTTTAAGCTACCCAGTTTTTTTGTGGGTTTTTTTGTTTTGTTTTGTTTTTAGTTGGAGTCTCAGTCTGTCACCCAGATGGAGTGCAGTGGTGTATGCTCATGGCCACCACAGCCTCAACCTGCTGGGCTCAGGTGATCCTTCCACCTCAACTTTCCAAGTAGCTGGAACTACAGTCACATGCCACCACACCTGGCTAATTCTTTTTTTTTTTTTCTTGTAAAGACAAGGTCTCAACAAGTTGCCCAGACTGGTCTCGAACCTCTGGACTCAAGCAATCCTCTCACCTTGGCCTCCCAAAGTGCTGGGATAACAGGCTTGAGCTACCGTGCCTGGCCTAAGCCACCCAATTTATGGTACTTTGTTGGAGTAGCATTAGCAAACTAACACAAGGGGCTAAAACAGATGAATGACTACAAAATGGATACAACAAAACACAGCTGTGTACTAAACAACACAAGCAAGAAGAAAGGATGGTATATAATAAAGTGTCGAAAAACGAGAATATAAACTATGACGATGCAGGGTTAGACAGAAGAGCGCTCTGGCCCCTGGGATGGTCAGGGATGGCTTCAAGGAGGAAATGGGGGAAGATGGGGAGGAGTTAATGCACAATTCTTCTGGATTATTAGGGAAAGTGATACACACACACACACACGCGCACACACACACACACACACACACACACACACACACACACACCTCATCAAGTAACAAGAATAGACTGACACCTCCCTTTTAAGAGTTTCTCCCCTGGGAAGCTCTACCTGCTTTAAAGCCATCACACAAAACCTGGTGATCTCTCATAGACACCCACGTGAGTTTTGGAAAATACATGTATTTTTCATGTTTGCAAGATTTGGACTTCTGGGTCAGCTTGTATGTCATTAAGAGAACAGATCAATAAGAAAAGCTAAACAATTAATTACTTGAAATCAAGCCAGCTATACAACTATCCTGTTTCCATAGGAAGATCCAGAATAGGAAAAAAATATGTCTGAAACTTTGGAGTAAAAATCTTCATTGAATAAAATCACAGTTAAGGGTTTATGTGGGGGAAGGGAAAGGAATCATGAGAACCTTAACTTTTAGCATGAAATGCATCTGTTAAATAGACCTACTAATGGTGTTATTGTAGCTAAAAACAGCGACTTGAAAATGTTGTGTACATTATAACTGTCATTATCCCCCAACTGGAAGAATGCTATGTTAAAACTAACTCAAAACACCTCGAGAACGGTAATTGCTACTAATGGATCTGAAGTGTGTAAAATTGGACATCATTACCCTGTCCTCACATTGTGGGGCTGGGGAGGCTGCTGGAGATGGCAGACTGAGGTTTGACGAAAGGGCCAGGCTCGCTTTCATTCTATAGCGCAAGGAAAATTCCACACCGCAGGATATTACAGGCAAGTGTTTACAGGGCAAAGCCAAGGGCAGGAGATGGAGGTCTCGCACCGTTCTCCCAACTTTCCCAAGTCCATTCTGTTGCCAGGGAGGAGCCAGAGCTAGGCTAGAATCTACTTACCCTGCACATCTCCTTCCAGAGCCCAATTTCTCAGATCAACTGCCACCAACATGAGTTAAGTCTGCTGACGCTGAAATTAAAGGAAATAACATAGGATGAAAAGGTTATGAAAGACAAAGATCACTTTGAGTTGTCCGCTGCTCCAGGACACTCAGAACCCCTGAGAGCTCCTTAGCCTGTCCAGTAGGACCGGACTGCTCCTGCTCTAGGTGGTATTTCCCAGCCTCTCTTGGTATACAAAATCGGAAATTCTTCCTGAGCCTTGGCCTAACTTCCTTGGCTGTAATGACTGCTCTTACTTTGGGCTGAGTTCTCCTTCTCCTCACCTCACACATCCCTAAATCTCCCTTCTCCGATGCAGTTTGTCAAGTCATTTGTGAAACCTTCAATCCTTAAATGTCCTTATTTGACAAATAATCATTTGTCAAATCATCAATCCTGAAATGTTTTCCAAACTTTCAAAACTCGTGCCTCCAAAACAGCACAGGCACCTTTACCTAGAAGTGTCTCTCTCTTCTTCCCAATTCTCCATTATACCTCCAAATATACACATACACTCAGCACGCGCACTCACGCATGCACACACGCACGCGCGCGCGCGCACACACACACACACACACACACACACCACCACCACCACCACCACCACCACCACCACACACCAAAAAATCCAAGAAAGCTGACACTGATCTGGAATTCCACAGCCTCTTTTCCCACTACAAGTGTGAAGACTTAAGCCAAATTTCCCACCTCTCTTCTGGTTATAACACAGGAATATAAACAAAAGGGCCAAAGGCCCCAAAATTGTTTAAGTAAGCTATGACGAGAAAGCACTGCCTAAATTCTAAATTTGGAATTTAGAAAAACAGTCCTTCCCCCATGTAAGACATTTCTTCCAGCCCTGATGACTCTGGATAAGTGAGGCTCCCAGCACCCTTGTAACTCTAGGATCCTAACTCTGAATGAACGACTTTGTCCTGTCAAATCATCAAGAGGCTGAGAATATCTGAATATCTGATTCCCTGAGTGAGGCTCCATCTGGCAAAGAGCATCAGGGGAGGAACACAGGGCAGATCTATGCAGGCCCAATGAGACATGGGGAGGGGAGGAGGGTCACACACCCACCAGAGGTCCACTCGGCAAAACAGTCTGATTTTTAAAACAAATTCCTACACAAAACCCCAATATACATAATATAACTTACTCACTTCTATATTAATACTATTTATTTCTTTGTTTATTCAAGAATTACTTGTTTAGCATCAACTAACCATGTTAGTGTTCAAACAGCGCCTGCAAACTAGAGATATAGTTGCCCGCTAAAAACATGCAGTGACTACAGAACTCACTTTCTGAGACGGGGAAAGCAGGAAATCAACATACAAATACCGGGGTGCCAAAAAAAATGTATATACATTTTAAGTGATAGCATCTATGTATTACTTTCTGAAGTTGAACTGAATTATGGTAGCAATGTGTAGTATGACGTTTGCTCAAAAGATGGTGCTAATCAAATGAATGCTAGCACCACCATGCGACAGGCAGGACGGTATTGCAATTTCAATACAGATTTTTCCCTTCTTAAAATGTGTATACATTTTTGGTTCTCTCTCTCTCTCTCTTGTGTATATATATATATATATATATATATATATATATATATATATATATATATATATATACCATGTCAGGTCTTGGTTATTTTCTTATGAAAAAAATTAAGTGGGAAAGAATGACAGGATGGGGTACTCTTTTAAATAGGTTCTGGGGCGTGTGAAAGTGAGGTTTCTGGAGGAGACTTCCAGGCAGACGGAAAGCGCAAAGGCAATGAGCAGGGAGTGTGTCAGGGGAATAGAGAAACAGCAAAGAACAGTCTCCTGGAGCACCACGAGGGACGAGGATGGGGACCTGGGTGGCATCAGAAAGGTAAACAGGAGCAAGACTTGGTTGGACCCTCTAACCTTGGTGAGACTTGGGATTTTACTCTGAGGGAGATGAGAAGCCACTGAATATCTGAGCACTGACCTGTTGTAGAAGGATCACGATGACTATGTGTAGTCAACACGAGGATAAGGAAGGGAGTGGGATGACCGGCAAGAAAGCAATGGCAACAGTACAGGGGCAGGGTGCCCAAGGATGGGCTTGAGGGATTGTGGGGGCAAGGAGAAGAGGTCAGACACCAGGTATGCTTCGAAAGAAGGGCCATCAGGATTTGCTGCTGGGGCGATGTGGAGAATGAAAAGAAAGGGACTCAAGCACAACCCCAGCTGGAAAGACTAGAAGAATCAGCAGAGTAGACAGGCCTGAGGTCTAGTCCTGCCCATCACTAGCACTGTGACCCTGCACACATTTTCAACCTCTCTTGGTCTTCCTCATCTCAAAAGTAAGATGGTTAGACTAAAAGATTCCTCAAGTTCCTAGGACCACTGACATTTTTCACTTCATTTCTGATATGAAGTTAGATTATAAAGCAGATCGTGTATATTCGTGTTCTAAGGGTTCACATACTCTCTTCAGAAACACCGATACTGTCATCATTCATTTCCTTTTACTCTTCTTCAATGTTTAATTAATCCAGCTCTGCCAGAACTCCAGCAGTCAAAGGCTTTGCCAATGGCTGGAGAAGTCCTTTGGTCACTACCAACAACTTTGTGAAAACTTGGGTCTTCTGCAGGATTTGCAATTTTACTTTGGCCTCTATTTTTATTTTCTTTGCCTTAATTGTTGTCAAATGTTTCTCACACCCTGAAATTAGCTGAGAGTCAAAGAGGTTGAAGATATTGATCCAACAGGTAGGGTTAAAACTCTAGTGTGAAGGAGGAAAGGATATTTGAGGAGAGACTGATTTTCTTTCTTTTTTTTTAACATATTTTTTATTTTAAAATTGTGGGGTACAGTTAAGGGTTAGGTATACAAATGTGCATTGTTCAGGCACCCTTGTTGATAAGGGGTGTCCCCCCAACCCTAGACAGATATTGACTACCATGAATCCCACCTTCCTTCCCCTCCCTGCCCCCACCATGACTTTTCCTCCCATAGGCAACTAGAGACTCAGACAATGAATATCCAGAGAACAAAAGGATCCTTAAACCAATAAGACTGACAGCTTCAGAAAGTTCCCCGTAATTGGTCTGAAATGTCTTTTTAGTAGATAGGCAGAGGTTTTAACATCTAGTGCCAAGTTGGGCTCAGTGGCTCAGCCTGTGATCCCGCGCTGTGGGAGGCTGAGGTGAGTGGATTGCCTGAGCCCACAGGTTCGAGACCCGCCTGGGCAACTTGGCGAGATCTCATCTCTACAATAAAAAAGCGAGTCCTCATCTCTATAATAAAATTAAAAAAAAAAATCAGCTGGACATGGTAGCGCATGCCTGTAATTCTGGCTACTCAGAAGGCTGAGGCGGAAGGATCGCCGGGGCCCAGCAGGTCGAGGCTGTGGTGGCCGGGAGCGGCCACTGCACTCCAGTCTAGGCGACCGAGTGAGACTCCAACTCAAAAAAAAAAAAAAAAAAAAAAATCAGCCGGGTGTGGTAGTGCATGCCTGTAATTCCGGCTACTCAGAAGGCTGAGGCGGAAGGATCACCGGAGCCCAGCAGATCGAGGCTGTGGTGACCGGGAGCATGCCACTGCACTCCAGTCTGGATGACAGAGTGAGACTCCAACTCAAAAAAAAAAAAAAATCTAGTGCCAAATCTGATTGTATTTATTATTGCAATTATGAATACTAAATATTCCATGGGTCCCAATAGAGAAAATATTTTGTACAATCTGTTCCTAGACTCATCCTATTTATTATATACACATCGAGATAATAAGGAAGAGAAAAAAATGTGTTTTCTATTTTTCTTAAGCGATAAATTCACATTTCTTCTTTCTTTTTAATTTTGGTAACAGCCCAATATCATTAGACAGCCCTATCACCACTCAAGGCTGGCATAATCCTTACTTGCTGCCCACCACAAACCAGGAAAGGGCCCCAACCAAGTGCTGTGCTCTTTGGAAGGAGAAAGACTAGGGGAGCCAAGGGAGGCATGCCACTGGGAACAAAGGAAGACAAAAGACCAGGAAGTTGACTCTGTGTGTCCTGACAAGGCTCTACAAGTATGTGTGCCGCTTACCATTTCACTGGAGTTTCACCATACAGAGTCCATGGAGAAGACAGCCCAGAGCCCCGGGCTAAGAATGAGCCCCTCTGGAGCCCCACTGATCCTTTTATCACTTCTGCTGAAAGAACAGAAGAGGAAAGGCAGCATTCCTCCTGCTCCTGGCCCAGGATCAGGTTAAAAAAAAAAAAAACTTAGAGGAATAGAGGAGGGAATCTAATACCATTTCTATTTGCTAGCTTAAGTTCTTCAAGAAAAGCCGGGCTCGGTGGCTCAGCCTGTAATCCCGCGCCTTGGGAGGCTGAGGTGAGTGGTTTACCTGAGCCCGGGGGTTCGAGACCCACCTGGGCAACTTGGCGAGACCTCATCTCTACAATAAATAAAAAATCAGCCGGGCATGGTAGTGCGCCTGTAGTTCCAGCTACTTGGAAGGCTGAGGCAGAAGGATCGCCAGAGCCCAGCAGTCGAGGCTGCAGTGGCCGGGAGTTGGAGTGAGACTCAAACTCAAAAAAAAAAAAAATTCTTCAAGAAATAGAAAATTCTGTGTACAGGAATGGAATACGGGACCAAATAAGAATGAGACTATGCAAAGTTTTACATAGAAGTCAGGGGAAGGAGTTATGAAAAAAGAAACATAAAAGGAGATCTGTTACACCTTCAGTTTCCTGGAGAACACACATCACAGGGAAGAAGCATACGATTAGCTCTGTAGGATTCATCATGACAAGGGAAAAACCCTTCAAAACCTGCATCCTTCTTACAGGAATGCATGTGAAAGATGGCAGATTAGCAATTACCTCCACTGCTTAGATCTGGCACCCACTGGCCACTACACAGTCACATGAGTTCATTTTTTGTTTTTTTGAGTCAGGGTCTTGATCTGTTGCCCAGGCTGGAGTGCAGTGGCATGATCGCAGCTCACTGAATCCTCAACTCCAGGGCTCAGGTGATCCTTCTGCCCCAGCCTCTTGAGTAGCCGGGACCACAGGCACATGCCACCACATCCAGCTAATCTTTTCATGTTTTTGTAGAGACAAGGTCTTACTATGTTGCCCAGGCTGGTCTCAAATTCCTAGGCTCAATCAATTCTCCCACCTCAAACTCCCAAATTGCTAGGATTGCAGGCATGAGCCACTGCACCCAGCCAAGTTTAGAGATGGAAATACAAAGCAAATAATATGCCTCCACTTCCCTAACCCACCACACACACACACACACACACACACACACACACACACACACACACACACACACGCATGCACGTATATATCTCATGATAAACGCTGCTAGGTGATATTGATACTGTAAGTTCCATGTGGGCCGAAAGCATCAGCATTTGGTTTAGCACCTACTACCTAGCAGTGCTTTGTAACTAGTTGTTGAATGAATGAATCACTGCACTCTTTCCCATTGAGTGTAGATGCTGCTGTAGAGTTCTTGTCAACACAGCAGTTGAGTTTCATCCAGTCTACCACCAACCAAGTAGAGATGGCACACAGATGGAAATCTACCTGCCTTTCTTTCACATTTAGCTAAATCATAACACTCTCCCTTTAAGCGATGCAATTTGTATCTGAAAATATAAGTAGATTCCTGGGTTACTTTGCGCTCCATCATGACATCCAGGTTAATTTGATGCAGTTGTTTTCACCATGAGGCACACAGCTTCACATATTTGTAAACAAATTCTGTTTGAAACATAAAACCCACATAATGGATGCTCTCATAATTCACTATTTATCAATGCTGCCTGCACATATTTAATAATGATGTTCTTCTCTAATTACTGTGTTTGGAATATATTTTAAGTTTGTTTGGTGTTTTTGGTAATTCAGGTAGACATAAGGCTCACCAACATATCCAGTTGGCTTTTCTTCCTAGACTTACAGTAGATCACATTTTCTTGACCCCTGGAAATTAAGTGGGGCCACGTGCTTACTTTTGACAAAAAGATTGTAATTGTGTGTCACTTAAGTGTGGAAACACTTAAGAGAAAATTCTCAATTTTCTGCACTCTCATCACCTGCCATGGTAATACCAAAATCATGTCTTAAGATCGAGTTGCCACGGAATCCAAGCAGACTGAATCCCGAGCCACACATTCCATTAAAGGACAGCTATCTGAATGAGAAGTAAACTTGATCATGGAAAGGCACTAAAACTTGGGTGCTATTTGTTACCATAGCATTATCCAGCTTATCCTGACTGAAAGTCAGGAATGAGGTCTGTCAGCTGTAATGGAATAACTATCTCCCAACCTCAGCCCAGTGTTATTTAAGAGTGGTGACTAGATTCTCAGAAGCTATAGGGTCAAGACAGTTGATGGAAAAGCATGTCAACTAGTATAGAACAGAGGCAAAAATGGAGAGGACAAGGCACTCGGAGAGAGGAGCTAATAGGCACTAGAAAAGAGACATGGAGGACTTCATTACTGGGGGACTTATAGCAATATATTTGGCCAATGGATTATATCCTTATCTAAGACACTGGAAATACTGATACCATCCAACATAATCCCTCCCCTTCATTCCTAACTATTCTCCATTCCCCTGCTGTGTTCTGACACCTTCCTCCTGCCTGGCCATGGGCACTATCTCCCTTTCACCGAGCTAACATGAGCAGAGCAGAACACTCAAATGAATGGAGTTGGGGTTTTTGACACTGCACTTTTCAAAGAACTGGTCCCATGAAGCCAGACCAAATTGGAACCTTATTTCAGATCCTGCTTGCCAAACATGCAGCAAAAGTCTTAAACAAGCTTAAATCCGAACTTGGTATAGTCATAAAGATTTTGCGTGAATTTCTGATTGTTTCCCAAGGACAAGTTCTGGAAAAGGTGATTGTGGCATTACTTCTAATGGAAAAAATTTAAAATGGTCTGAGTGAACAGCAAAAGAGGAATCATTTTAAAAATCAAACAACAAGAAAAGGAGCATCCACGTAATTGAACATTATAGGGAAGATGGCATTATTGAAGATTGTTTAGTGGCATGTAGAGATGTTCACAACATAATGCTAGGTAAATAAAAAATATACAATATTTTCTATTTAGAATAATCTCGATTTTATAAAATAACATGCAGTATGCATCAAAAAGACTAGAAGAAAATATATTTTGAAATGGTACTAATGATTATCTTTGAGTGGTGAATTATGCTGATTTTTATTTCTTCTTTGAAAGTTTCTACTTTTTAAAAATTATCTTTAATGAATATAATATTAAATTGGGAAATTTTTTTTATTTTAAGAAAACTAAATTCGTATTAGGGTTTCAGTGATTCTTTTGGGGGAGGTTGTCAAGTAATCCTTTATTGAAATATTTTCCTTTGTACTTTTTTTTTTTTTTTTTTAGTTGGAGTCTCACTCTCTCGCCCAGACTGGAGTGCAGTGGCCGTTCCCGGTCACCGCGGCCTCGACTTGCTGGGCTCCAGCGATCCTTCCACCTCAGCCTTCCAAGTAGCTGGAACTACAGGCGCGCGCTACCACGCCTGGCTGATTTTTTGATTTATTGTAGAGATGAGGTCTCGCTGCCCAGGCGGGTCTTGAACCCGCGGGCTCAGGCAATCCGCTCACCTCAGCCTCCCAAAGGCGCGGGATTACAGGCTGAGCCACCGAGCCCGGCTCCTTTGTACTTTTAAACTATCTGGGCATTTCACTGCACCACTATTGATGTCATCGATGGTGTAATGAGGGTGATGATCATCAACATTGCAGCCCACAAACCGAGCAGTTCCCGTGACCTTTTTTATAGTCTGGAAATTTCTCTGGCTAAAAATATCGATGCCACATCTGTCAGGCAATATTGACCATTTCATCAAAAGTGCTATTTCCACTGTGTTTAACGTTTCTTTTTGTTTTTTTCTGTCTCTTGGTGGTTCCTTGAGGACTTTGATCATCAGAGCAAAGGTAGAAGGTACCACCTCAATCTGAGCCTGTCTGTTCTGAATGGCCAGTTTCACTGTAACCCTCAGGCCCTGGCAGTCACCAGTTGCCTTAGCAATGTCATTGCCAACCTTTGTTGAAGACAGACCCAGGAGGCTGATCTTGGGGGCCAACACAGACATGGCACTGACTTTGTCCCTGGTACACCTCAGTTAAGTGACTTTGACTCACTAGAGCTGAACTTGGGCAGCGTGGCAGTGTCAATGAACCTGGATTCAGGACGACCGAAGAAAGATGCACCTTGGCCTCCTCCGAGCCAAAAACCGAAAGGCAACTTCAGTAACTTTAATTATTCCAAAGTGTGTTCTGAGACAAGAAAAGCTTTGGCTCAACCTCCTATACCTTTTCAATGAAATCCATGCAATGGTCATTAATGTTTGGTATAATGGCTCTAGTGAGGGGATGTTTTATTTTTATATTTCTCAGTTGATATATTATTAATTAAATAAAATATTATTATAACACTATTCAGAGCCTCATTGTTAAATTATTTATAAAGGCGTTTGGTAATATAAAGCTATCCTCACATTGGCTCATTCAAAATCCTGAGAAGAAAACCACAGAGATTCTTAGACTAATCCAGCATGGCTGGGAGAAAGGTGCTGGACCAGGCCTTTGGCACATCCTACACGTGTCTTGTCAGGGGATACATAGCTGGGGTGTGGGCCATGCTTGGTCTCAAGTGATCCTCCCACCTCAGCCCCCCAAGTAGCTGGGACTACAGGTGTGCCACCATGCCTGACTACAAAATTTGCATTTTAAACAAATCTCCAGGTGATGTGTGTGGACAAAAGTTTGAGAAGCACTGGACTATATGCCTTCTCTGCCTTGTTTGCCACTGCATGCATGACCCAGAGCCTGACAATACTTGGTACATACTAGCTGCTCAATAAATATTTATTGAGGCTGTTAATCATAGTCCATAATGAGTGATGTGTAATTTCACTATAAGTTAAATTTTTATTTCAAAGGTAGCACAAACTGTTGACCTCAACAGCTAGAAGTCCTAGGGCACCAAATGGCCCTGACATTCACTCTGGTGTGCATTGTCATATTTGACTATCTCCACTTCCTTCTAAAATCCCACTAAATTAATAAGCAAAAGAATATACAAAGGACAAAGAAAATCAGAGAGAGAAGACATCCGTTCAAACGTTTTGGGAATGGAAAGTGGATGGATGAGTGATAACTGGCTTAGCAGAGTAGAAAGACATGAAGCCTAAGAGCATATAGAAAGGGGGCCCCAAGACGGGATTGCTTCACAGAAGAGAGCTCCAGAGAGGCTCAGGGACCTCCTTCAGGAGGCAGAGTGAGGGTGGAGCTGGCAGAGGAGGGTCAGCTGATCCCCTACCCTTTCTCTGGCAGCTAGGAGGTGACTACTCTCCGACCCAGGAAGCCCTGGAAGGTTTATTTTTTGTGTCATTAGATCAGAGAGTTTCAGGCACCACAGAGGGGGGAAGTGAGTTGCTTTACTGAAATGATGGCATTTGGAGAACACTTGTACCACCTCTGCCTTCACCACACCTCCAGACCACGAACAGTCAGGTTCACATACCCCAATGAGACTGAAAGTTCCTTCTCAGAAGAATCTGACCTAAGAGAAACAGCCAACAGATGTTGACCTGTAGTGCCTCCCCAGCAAGATAGACCTGGCCCTGGAGATCACCCTTCATTAAACCTACCCCATAGACAGGCTTACCCACACACAGAGCCTCCAGTCAGCCTCCAAGAGCTTCAGTCTTATTGTAAACATGTTAGAGGAAAGTCCCTAACCCAACATACAGAGACCAAAGCAAACAAACCAGGAAAAAAAGGAAACTCAGAGGATGTGGTGATTGCATCTTCCAAAAACAGTCACAGTATTTCTGCTCCCACATTCTTGTTAAAACATTGTCCCAGTCGGGCTCGGTGGCTCAGCCTGTAATCCTGCTCTTTGGAAGGCCGAGGTGAGTGAATTGCCTGAGCCCGTGTGTTCGAGACCCGCCTGGGCAACTTGGCAAGACCTCATCTCTACAGTAAATCAAAAAAATTAGCTGGGCGTGGTAGTGCATGCCTGTAGTTCCAGCTACTTGGAAGGCTGAGGCGGAAGGATCACCGGAGCCCAGCAGGTCGAGGCTGCGGTGGCCGGGAGCGGCCACTGCACTCCAGTCTGGGCTACAGAGTGAGACTCCAACTCAAAAACAAAACAAAACAAAAACAAAACATTGTCCCTTCTCTCATCAAGAGATTCTTTCCCTTGAATCCTGGTGAGACTTTAACTACAGTCACAATGCCCGTATGGTAGTCTGTGGCCACTAGACATTTGTGGCTATTGCAACTGGAGACCTGAGATGATACTCGTATTCAATTCTAAATGTAATTCTTTTACATTTTAAATGTAAAATAATTTACATGTTAAAACTGAAGCAGTGTAAAATATTTTTCCTCTAGCTTTATTGTTTTGGTAGGTCTATATTTCACATTAGCTACTGAATATTTAGCATCCCCAAAAAGATTTCGCATCTGAATTGAAATGTGTTGCAAGTATAATAAGGGGAGACCAAAAAAAAATAACAATTATTTTTTTGGAGGACAGGCCCCTTGTAGTACAGGCCTCTCCCACTAGGTAAGTATTCTAGGAACACCTCAGCATCAGCGTACCAGCTAGCATTGCTGTGAGAGGCTGCATCTGGCTTCAGTGAATTTTTTTTGTGTGGAGATTCTTTCAATGCGTTTGCCCATTTCATGATGGGTGATTTACATGAACAACCCGCCCATACCGTACTGAGTGTTTAGTAGTTTTTGACCAAAAACAGCATGACCCTGTGTCCCCTCCACTCTATTCACCCCATCTTGCCCCAAGCAACTTTTTTTGTTTCTCCAGGTAGAAAAAAGTCCTCAAAGGAAAACGTTTTGCCATGTGGAAGAGGTGAAACAAAAAACGGCAGAAGCACCAAAAAGGCATCAAAATTGATGAGTTCAAAAACTGTTTTGAGTAGTGGAAAAGTTGTCTCAATAGGTGTATTGTATCAAATGGAGCGTACTTTGAAGGTGACTGAAGTTCCAACATGGAAGAATAAATACACAGTTTTTAATAAATAAATTCTGTTTTTTTATGACTCCCCCTTGTATAGCATACACTGGATTTTGAAGACGGTAAAAAGAAACCATCTCAGTCGTCATTTTCTACTGACTGCATATTTCAATAATATTAGGTTAAAGAAAATATATATATATATATATACATATATATATATATATATTTTTTTTTTTTTTTTTTGAGTCGGAGTCTCACTCAGTCGCCCACACTGGAGTGCAGTGGCCGCTCCCGGCCACCAGCCTCGACCTGCTGGGCTCCGGCGATCCTTCCGCCTCAGCCTTCCGAGTAGCCGGAATTACAGGAATGCGCTACCACGCCCGGCTGATTTTTATTTATTGTAGAGATGAGGTCTCGCTGCCCAGGCGGGTCTCGAACCCGCGGGCTCAGGCAATCCACTCACCTCAGCCTCCCAAAGGCGCGGGATTACAGGCTGAGCCACCGAGCCCGGCTAAGAAAATATATTATTAAAAATTAACTTTAGCCGGGCTTGGTGGCTCAGCCTGTAATCCCACGCCTTTGGGAGGCTGAGGTGAGTGGATTGCCTGAGCCCGCGGGTTCGAGACCCGCCTGGGCAGCAAGACCTCATCTCTACAGTAAATCAAAAAAATCAGGCGTGGTAGCACATGCCTGTAATTCTGGCTACTCGGAAGGCTGAGGCGGAAGGATCACCGGAGCCCAGCAGGTGGAGGCTGCGGTGGCCGGGAGCGGCCACTGCACTCCAGTCTGGGCGACAGAGTGAGACTCCAACTCAAAAAAAAAAAATTAACTTTACTGCCGGACTCGGTGGCTCAACCTGTAATCCCGCGCCTTTGGGAGGCTGAGGTGAGTGGACTGCCTGAGTCCGTGGGTTCGAGACCCACCTGGGCAACTTGGCGAGACCTCATCTCTACAATAAATCCAAAAAAAAATTAGCCAAGTGTGGTAGCGTGCGCCTGTAGTTCCAGCTACTTGCTACCTATCAAGAGATTCTTTCCCTTGAATCCTGAGACTATAGGGGTGCACAACCATACCTGGCTATTTTTTTTTTTTTTTGTAGAGATGGTGGGGGCGGGTTATCTTACCATGCTGCCTAGACTGGTCTCAAACGCCTAGGTGCCAGTAATCCTCCCAACTCGGCCTCCCCAAGTGCTAGAACTGCAGGCATGAGTCACTGTGCCCAGACTCTTTTTATATTTTTAATGTGGCTACTCGAAATCTTGAAATTGCACATGTGGCTCACATTATATTTTAATTGGACAACACTGCAATACAGTAAAGAGGAAATGGCAGTATGTGACTTCTGCAGCCACATAGTAAAAGGTATGCAACTTCTATTCAGCTCCTGTTCTCTTGGGACAGATATCTTAGGATCCCTGAATCATCATGTAGAGTCTGATGCCTCTAAGACTTCCTTGCTGCAGAGACCACATGTTGCTAGAGAGAGATGCCCCAGCTATTTGAATTTTCCCAACCCAAACACCAGACATGTGAGTGATCCAGCCTTCATGATTCTAGCCCAAGCTGATGCTGAATGGACCAAGATGAGCTGAACCTGTTGAGCCCTGCTGAGGTGGGAAGTTCATGAGCAAAATAAATGATATTACAAGCCATTAAGTGTGGGAGAGGTGAAAGGAAGATGAAAATACTAGATAATCAGAACAGAAACAGGTATATTCAAAGAAAAAGATGGAAGTCTTGAAAATTAAAAAGATGATTACACTAAAAGAAAAAGCAACAGAAAAACTGGAAGATGAAGTTGAAGAAATGTCCAAGAAAGAATGAAATGAGTAGTGATGTAAAAAAGAAAAAAATTAAAGATCACTCAAAAAAGGCCCAAATTTAGCTAATAGGAATGCCTAAAAGAACGGCAAACATAAGAAATAATATGATAAATAGTCTCCAGGCAGAAGAACATGAATTTCCAGATTGAAAGTTCCTACCAAAGGCTCATCATGGAGAAATTCAGAATAATGGGAATTGATAAAAGATTCTAGAAGCTTTCAAAGAGTAGAAAAACAGTGGTTCCTCAAAGGGTCAGAAATAGAAATAAAATTCAGGAGAATTGTTTTGAAAATTCTGAATGAAATGGTTACAGCTTAAACTGTATACATAGCCAAATTACCAAATTGCAAAGAAGTATATATGTTCAGGTAAAACACACACACAAAAATATATCACCTATGTACCCTTAGGAAACTACTAAAGCAAGGAAGATGAGAACACTGGATCCAGGAAGTCACCCAACACAAGATGTAAAAAGAATTCCCAGGATGATATTGAAGAATAGCCTCAGGAGGGCAGCTGAGCTCTTGCTGTCAGGTCAGGGACCCCCAAGTTAAATTACCTCCTGGGACAGCCAGCAGGCAGGCTCAGTTTGGGGTGGACACTGTAGTATTCAAAGGAGAATATCAATGGATAATGCAAAGCCAAAGAAAGAAGCAGCTTTTTGATTAGGGTGTTAACAAAGAAGGATGGGAAATTAACATCAAAACCAATCCACATAGTTATTTCTAAGTATGTATACTTACGCTTAAATTACTTATTCATCAAATGACAGCAGTTCATTCCATAATGTGGGCTCAGGTATTCTCAGTTAATCCTTCAAATTGACTTCAGGTTCTATAAAAGGAAAACAGACTGTTTCCAGACACTGTAAGCAGAGGTATCTGGGCTGGGCAGACACAGTGGACTTTTGTGTTCAGATTCATGTATTCCAAGCGGACGGGCCACCGAGGCAGTAAACTGCCCTTTCATACGCGGGTTCCTGAACAAAGCATGTTCCTGTCTCAGTGTTTTCACCTTACACGAGCAAATTCTCGCATGGTTCCAGCAGTAGGGTCAAACAACAGAGACTCGTTTTCAGTAATCATTTAAATGAAGCTATATTACCTGAGTGAGTTCAGACCTCTGGCCACAAGGGCTCACGCTCTTTGTCTTCCTAATTAGTTACTAGGTCATTCTGGAAACTTAAGGCAGTGTGGTCTTATCCAATGCCCTCTTTAAAATTTTGCATGATACTGTTGCTGCTTAATTATAACATAATTTCTCCCTCTTGCTTTGGTAGGTTTGTGGGACAAGCGGGGTAGAGATGGGGGTGAGACATCAGGAAGAAAGGAAGAATCAACAACTTACCCTGCTTTTGTAAAGAAAACAAGTGTTATGCAGAAGGCCACTTAGATTGGCCTTCCAGATTGAAAGGTCCTACGAAGGGCTCATCACCCATCACAGTATTACTTCTTCGGTTACTGTAGTAAGTAACCTTGTGTAAAAGATGCTACAGAACTAAAAATGTTCCCTGTAACCCTCACTTGATCTTAGCCCATAGCTGTTTTCCCTATCCCTTTTGATAAACCCGAATTGCCCAACCAATGGCTGCTAAACCAAAAGAATGATCCCTCCTGCTTCTGAGAGCCATCTCTGGCCAACTCTTCCCAAAAGTGGCTGAGCTTCTGCTGACTATTCTCACTCAAACTCTAGAGAAATACTACCCTTTCTCCCCAAGGCAGAACATCCTTTAGAGTCTTCTCAGGCTGCAGCATTCAGAACAAAGGCTTATGCTAATGATGCCCTAGTTGATTATCTTCTACAGCTTTTGATGCCAAGATTCTAATCACTGCCTGGACCCACTGCTGAGCAGCCCAGACCACTCTGGTGAGGACAGAGAATGCAGGAGACTCCTCAACTCTCTTCTGGAAGTCCCAGGGACTGGACAGCGAAGTCCAGCGAAGTACTTGGCTCTTTGTGTTGAAGCATCACCTAAGCCATTGTCCTTCCTCTTAATTATCTTTGGTGAAAACCTTTCATGTGATTTGTTTCACAACTTAGGGCTCTCAACAACAAGATGCGTGTACACAGCCGAGATTCTGAGGGCAATCGCCAGGCATTCAGTGAAACTCCAAGTCTTGTCTGGCTTCCTACCTATACAGATGTGATGCCAATAGCACCAAATATTTGAAGCACTGATGGAATTTTACCAAAAATAATTAGGACTTCAGTGGCCACTATGATTAACTTGGGATATGAGTAAGAGAATCTATTTGAATGGCATTTGAGAATAAAATGGTTCAAAGATTCCAAATATTCAATAGTCAGCTTTTTTTTTTTAGAATTTATTTTTATTTATTTATTTTTGAATTTTTTTTTTTTTTTTTTTTTTTTTTTGAGTTGGAGTCTCACTCTGTCGCCCAGACTGGAGTGCAGTGGCAGCTCCTGGCCACCGCAGCCTCGAAGTGCTGGGCTCCGGCGATCCTTCTGCCTCAGCCTTCCAAGTAGCTGGAATTACAGGCATGCGATACCACGCCCGGCTGCTTTTTTTTTTTTTAAACAGTATCTACACAGAGATAATTGGTTGACATGTTTTACTGGTATAAAGAGAGTTTTGAAAGACAGAAACATTTTTAAATTGCTTCCTTAAAGAACTCCTTAGGAAAGGCAAATTTTAAAAAACCAAGATGATCTAAAATTCAGACTTAGAATTCTCCTCTCCCTCTCCTAACAATTAATTACACATTGACCCCTGCCTCCGGTTCCCTAAACCCAGACTTCCTCCTCTCTCCTATGCTGCGACTCCTACTTCTCTAGCCCCTCTTTCCTCTACTTCACTGCCCCTTCCTAAACACATCCCTCTCACTGGATGATAGATCTTCACAATGTTTTTTAAATACATGTGGAAATACCCCAACATCAATGGAGTTTTTAAATACCCCAACATCAATGGATTTATAACTTTAATGCTTGGTCAAGATCACATTTGTATAATCTAGTTAAGAACTTCCCTTACCCTAGCAAGGAAAGACAAAAATTCACTGGAGAATTATGGATTGTCCTTGGGATATATATTCTAGTTAAGAACTTCCCATGCCCTAGCAAGGAAAGACAAGAATTCACTGGAGAATTATGAATTGTCCTTGGGATATATATTCACTGGAGTATTATGGATTGTCCTTGGGATATATATTCTTGAGGGTCTCCTGCATTCTCTGTCTCTAGGAATTAATTTGATTATGAAAATGGTATCAAATATATGATTCAAAATTTGATCATGATGGATATAAAAAGACAGATCTCATAACATAAGACAGACCAGAAGAGGCTCTGCCTGAGATCTTCATGTCAGAATTGAGTGATAAAATTCAATCTTATCAACTGGGAAAGAATGAATCCATTCCAATCTTTGAACATTATCTCTCCTTCCAGTATTACTCTGAACTTTACATGATATACAATGATAACACAATTGCCAGGTCTACTTTCTGTTGGTGATGTTCAATTTATTGAGGTATATCTCTTGGGAGGGACATTATCAGGTACCATAAAATACAAACACCACAGTAAATTCCACAGAATCACCCCAATTGAATTAATGACTCCCGATATCAAACATTCACATCCTGAACTTCCATATGAACAGAAGATTTAAAACTGATACTCCCTTAGGATTCTTCTGAATCAAATGGCATCACAAAGGAGATCGCTTTCTAAAGAGTCTCAAACAAATAGCAGACAGCTAGACACAGAAGGCTTTTGCCCATGACCTCCAGATCAAGACCTGGAACCACAGGAAGCAATACCATACTCTTATTTATCTCTTTCTTTTCCTTTTTTTTCATATTTTTTCCCTTCTTTATTGGTTTAAACTTTGTTAAAAGAAGATCCTCAAAATTTCTTCCCCTAATCATGTTATTCTGATATCAGAAATTAAACCTTGGCAAATCAAAAGGATGAACAAAGTGTTAGGCAAATTAACTGATGTTAAACATCTTCTCCTTGGATCAGGGATGGAACTGTTCTGGCTGATCCTAGATAGGGCAGGATCTTGACTAAGAGGCATTACTCAAGGCCTTTTGAAAATTCTTTTAATATGTGTTGTCTCCGTGGTCACTCACTGTGCTCTCTCCAGAGTCTTAAGTTCTTCTGGTCACAGAAATGATTGAAATTCGACAACAAAAGCAAAATCCACTAGCAACTCCGATAGCAGTCAATACCAATGAGTCTAAGACTGCAATTGACATGAGTTATATAATTTAAAGGAGTGAACAGATTAAAATCTGATCAAATGATAAGACTTGGTCTCCCCGTTGACCAAGAGGTAAGAGAAACCCCAAATAAATGACAGTGCTCCATTGTGACCTTTGTATGACCTGGCCCCCCAAAGCTATTTCTCTCATCCCTCTTGATTAAACCCACATTCCCCATCCAATAGATGGTGAAACACAAGAACAGGACTTCCTCTTTTGAGAACAACCTTTGATCAATCATTACCAAAATTAGCTGAGCTTCAGCTGATTTTTCTTACTAACAGTCTATAAAAACTGTCCTTCTACCCTAAGGCAGAACATTCTATCAGGGCCTTCTCATGCTTTAACATTCTGAATAAAGTGCTCTGGTGTTTAATGGTGCTCTGGCTGATTTCCTTCTCCGCCTGCTGTGGTTCTACTGTTTAAAAATTGCATGACCAACCGGGCTCGGTGGCTCAGCCTGTAATCCCACGCCTTTGGGAGGCTGAGGTGAGTGGATTGCCTGAGCCCGCGGGTTCAAGACCCGCCTGGGCAGCAAGACCTCATCTCTACAATAAATCAAAAAATCAGCCAGGCGTGGTAGCGTGTGCCTGTAATTCCGGCTACTCGGAAGGCTGAGACGGCAGGATTGCCGAAGTCCAGCAGGTCGAGGCTGCGGTGGCCGGGAGCGGCCATTGCACTCCAGTCTGGACGATGGAGTGAGACTCCAACTCAAAAAAAAAAAAAAAAAATTGCATGACCAGTATAGACAAAGAACATAAGAGGATTCTGAAAAATTTAAAACTGTCATTGCATTATGGTAGTTTAATTAAGAATGACTTCCATAGCTGGTATGAAGGCTTACGCCTGTAATCTCAGCACTTTGGAAGGCCAAGGAGAGCAGATTGCCTGAGCCCAGGAGTTTGAGACCAGCCTATGCAACCTAGACAGACCTCGTCTCTACAAGAAAATTTAAAAAGCTAGCTGGGCATGGTGGCATCTGCCTGTAGTCCCAGCTACTAGGTAGGCTGAGGTGGAAGGATTGCCTGAGGAGACTGAGGCTGCCATGAGCCATGATTGTGCCATTGCACTCCAGCCTGGGAAACAAAGTAAGACCTCAACTCAAAAAAAAAAAAAGAATTTTTTTCTATTTTCTAGATTTTATCTAAGGTAATTATATAATTATATTACCTTAATAACATATTAATATATAGAATTATAGCTTATATAATTATCTCCTAATTAATTACTTAAGGATTCTTTACTCAGTTTCTATACAATTATAACAACTCCAAGAAAAAATTTCAAGAACATCTCAAAAAATTGATATTTTCCAAGAATATACTCAAGATAAGTCTTGAGTGATCTAGGGTATTGGTTTCTTTAAACTTTCTCTTTACTTAAAAAAAAATAGCCTATTTCCCTGGCAGATATGCAAGTATTTGGTTTAGAAATGACCAACGTCTCGCATAGCTTTGATTTCCTGTCACCTACTCTTCTCCAAAATGCCAAATTAATGGCATCTGATCCTAACAAAGTGAGGCATCCACAGCTAAAAATGTAGTTATAATGGGGATAGAGAGTGAGGGGGGAAAAGCAGGGGTAATTTTTTCCCAATATGTTTGTCATTATTATAGGTTATATATACAGAAGGAAAGTTAATTAAGCTTTAAAAAAAATCCATCACACATCAATGGCTGCATTTTAATGAGTACAAAAAGTTGAGGTGTTTACTACCAATTAAAGTGGTTTTTAAATAAGCATTAATTAACACAGAAATTCAGAAGAAAGTTATACCTTGTCAAAGAAAGGCCAGTGCAGGCTATGCCCACTTCTGCTCCCATTCATATTCAGATAGTAATTACCACCAACCCTATATTTTCCATAATAATGAGGAGATGCTGTCATGTCTATCAAACAACAACACACACACACACACACACACACACACACACACACACACACACGTGGTGAAATTAGAAATTCTCAACCTGAAGTAAACTTTTCAAATTTTTCCTTCTGGGTTTTTCTCTCTTCCATGTCAGAATTATTTATTTATTTATTTATTTTTGAGTTGGAATCTCACTCTGTTGCCCAGACTGGAATGCAGTGGCCGCTCTCGGCCACCGCAGCCTCGACCTGCTGGGCTCCAGCGATCCTTCCACCTTAGCCTTCCAAGTAGCTGGAACTACAGGCGCACGCTACCATGCCCTGCTAATTTTTTGATTTATTGTAGAGATGAGGTCTCGCCAAGTCGCCCAGGCGGGTCTCGAACCTGCGGGCTCAGGCAATCCACTCACCTCAGCCTCCCAAAGCGCGGGATTACAGGCTGAGCCTGGCTGGCAGAGTTATTTAAGGAGGAGTTTGGCCTTATTTTAATGGTGCGTTTCTTTCTTTTTTCCCTTTATAGGGAACATTGAAGGAAAGCTCCCAGTGGTCAAAGAGGTGTTACTGAAGTCTACATCAGCAAATCAAAACAATTACCCAATCATCGTTTAAGAGAGCCTACTGTTCTTCCTTTGTTTCTTAGTAGTTATGTTAATGTGCATAATCCTACTCCCTCTACTCAACCTTCTTTTAGAAAATTATTGTTTATCATAGGGTGGTAAGGAGAAAGACATAAATCTTTAGAACTCACAACCTAACTAGCACACAGTCTGTGGCCTCCTCTTTGAGTGAAAAGTGATGAAGAGTATGCTGGAATTCCAGAGGCACATATCAAGATGCTAGGGAGGAGCAGTGGGGTTGAGGAGAGTGTCACGGAAAAGGGTTTCTCAAGCACAACTAAGCAAAAGGGTCCAGATCCTCAACCTTACAAATCAGACACTAGATTTTCTTAGTGATGACCTTTTTCTAACCAAATTCATATACGATTAACCAGTATATCAGCATATTAATTTACTAATTTATAAAGAAAGGGTTCTGATACCCCCTTTCTAGAGCTTGTGTTTGGGTTTGGATAGGGTGAGGGAAAATGGATGGAGCAAGGGGCACGGCACCGCCGGGGCCTGCAAGCCGGAGGCGCCACACTGGGAACCCAGAGATCCGAGTAGATGCAAAGAATTGCCACACACAAAAAGGTTAAGAAAGAAAAGTTTATTTAAAAGTAAATTAAAGAGAAAAAGAGAAGGAAGAAAGAAGGTTCACTTCCCCAAGGTGGGGGCGGGGGACCAAAGCCAGGAAGCATGATGACAGCCATGGCTCAAAGAGCACATGGCCACACCAGAATCTAGCAAGGCAATGGCCCCTGGTTGCTTATGGTTGAGTCCTTTTAACCATTCCCCTTGATGGGGGAAGATCATTAAGGTGATTAGGTGGTGGTCTGCTTCCAAATCATCACAAAGGGGCAGACAAGCGCAGGTATTGACGTCAGGTGATGGACAGCAGGCAGATGGGTGGGTTAGTCATGTGATTGCTGCCATGGTGGGGTTTATTTGAGTCACCGAGGGTTGATTAGGTTAACTCTGGGGTGGGAGATGATTCCTGCAAGAGATTTGTTAGACATTTGCAATTCACAAACTCAGACATTTGCAACTCACACACTCTTATGACTTTAGCCTTGACAAGGAATCAAAAGTTTACTAGAGATTATTATGCTAAACCATGAATGGTTGGGTTGTCCTGGTCTTGCATCTGAAGGAGATTTGCTTAGAGGGGATGGGATGGGATAGGCTGCTGCTTGTTTTGCAGAAGAATATCTGGAGGCTTTCTAATGGTTATGCTGAGGCAAAAAGACTAAACTAAGAATATGCTAAGTTTCTTCTAGGTTTCTATAGGTATCTTTTAGCTTGGAATTCCCAGGATCTCTATCCAGGTGATCTTTCCAATGACAACGAGTTTAGGAAAGGAAGATGGGTTATTAATCAAAAGGCTCCTTGGTGAACACAAATTCAGAACAAGTAAGCAGAAAGGCATAGTAGGATTCTGCCCAAAGAAATATCCCCTCTGCACAAGAAGGAACCTCTTTCTTGTCAACTCAACCTGACTCCTACACACAGGAAGCCTCTATTCCTTATGCAGTGCTGCAAACATGATGACTTTGGTCTCTTTGGACTCTAATTTTCAGTACAGATTCCTCCCCTATTTCACGGTCACATATTTTTACCTGACAGTAAAATGCCTCCCATTGTGGTGATTTAATTAGTCAAGTTCTCATCACGCAAGAAACTGTTTACTGTTGCGGTCTTTAGAGATCCAAGGATAGAACACCAAACAAGAACGATCACTTTCAGGAGTCTGCACTGGAAATGTTTCAGAGTCAAGTTGACTAAGTTGCTGTAGGGTCAATTCTTGGAGATAAAGTGCAGGAGGCAGCAGTTGAAGACATTTCATCCTCTTGCAAAGAGAAGCAGTTTCTCCTCAAAGTACATAAAGACAAAACAATCCTTCCAGAGCTTCAACAAAGAAGTGGGAGGGAATCTATCCTTCCTCTTAGCCTGAATTTAAGTCCTGAATTATGCATGACTACAGAGATGGGTGAAGAGATGGTTTGATAATGTGGCCTTTCGGTTACCAGAGTGCATTTTCAGTGTATACTGGTGAAGCTGTGTTAGATTTTCTGTTTAAGTTAGGTTTAGGGAGCAATCTAGTTGGAAAGGGCTTAGAGAACTTGTCTGGAAGCCACATTTGCAAACCAAACATGCCCTTTTAACTTAGGTAAACTATTTCTTGGAGTGTCTGGGATGCTAATGGAAATTGAAAGGGGAAGTAAAGACTTCTGCCATTTGCTGTGGCATTGCTGAGGGTTGGTGGGGCTCTAGGTCTCATTTATCTTTGTACCATATACAATGCTTAACAGGATGAGTAGTACAAGACAGGTGATCAAATTCTTATTAACTGAATGGCAAGTGGGTTTTTCATGTTGTTGATGAAAGATGCCAAACTCTATCAAATATTTCAGATTTATTCTGAGCCAAATCTGAGTGACTCTAGGCCCAAGGCACCATACCAAGAGGTCCTGAGACCATGCGCCCAAGGTGGTTGAATTGCAGCTTGGGTATATAGATTTTAGGAAGACAGAGTTTACAAGAAATCAGAAATCAATACATGTGACATTTACATTGGTTTGGTCTGGAAAGATGGGACATCTCCAAGTGGGGACTTGCAGGTCAGAGGTGGACTCAAAGATTTGCTCTCGTTAAGGAGTTTTGAAGTCAGTAAAGGAAATGCCACTGTGACCATGAGACAAGGGGCTTTGAGAGGAAGTTTTCCAGTAAGTAGATGTAGTCTCATAGGTGACAACTCTGAGAGAGAATAGATAGTAAGAGTCTAGCTCCTCTGTGGATCCCTATACAGATGAAAATTTCTCCAAGAGGTGGCTTTGCAGGGTCATAATATATTTTGATTTCCTTTTTTTGCTGTGTTGTATAAAGTTATGCCAGAGTCGGGTTGGAAGGCAAGCCTCATTATATAGGGTTAATAAAAATCCATCTGGGCAAAGGTAGGGCATGACTCCCTGGATCCCTTAGTTAGGAATTTGGCAAAAAAGAGGAAAAAAAGATCAGAGTTTAGTCCTCAGTGTCCTGTCAACAAGTTCATGCTTGAGTTCGGTTCCCTCACGTACCCACTGGTCTCCCCCTCCATCATGACTGGTGACTGTGCTCTTAATTTGAACCAACCAACTTGCACATCTGCCCTTGCCACAATTAGACCTAGGAAAAGACTGAAAATGGACTGGCAAAAAAACTACAACAAAAATCTTAAAACAAAAACCAAAAAAACCTAGGAATATAGTTTGGCAAGAGAATAGGCTAAACTGACATGACTAGAGAAGGAGAGGCTAGAAACCAATGTGGAGTTGGAATCAGAGGTCCCCATCACAGAGGAGTCACAGAACACAGATATCCTGCCATTAATGTTGCAAGCACCCCATATCATTTCTCCCGCCCCCACCTTCAAACTATAGCTGTTCACTGTTGGCACTCATCTTGGTCTTGCCTGATGCATTTGTACAGGAATAAACAGCCTTCAAATAACAATTCAGTACGAGTGTGGATCTCTGAGAGAACAGGAGGAGGCTGGCAATCTCCAAATTCCAGAAGCATGAAGGTCTACCGCCTAGCATGGCTCACCTTAGCCTTTGGTTCTCATTCCTTTCACTGCTGTTGACTTTACAGGAAAATGCTCATCTGGGCATGATTTAAATATGCAGTCAATTATACTTTTTTTGGAAAAGCACATTTTCCCCACAGAATGGATATAGGTAACATGCCTCCTTGGTCAAGTCTGGCAATACGAAAGGCCCCTTTTTCCGAAACGCCTCAGTTATGTCGCACCCGTTATCTTGCCTTATTAAAATGGAAAGAACTTTCCCTATGTGTGTCCCATTCTGCCATTTATCAGAATTGGGATAGATTGTGCCTTTCCACTCAATTTGGACAATGAAATGAGTTTCATTTTTATTTATGGGCTTCATAAATCCGTTTCACTTGCTGCTTTTCATGCCCCAGTTCCACACTGTTGTGTTGGGATTTCCCACCCTGCCAGGCAATTAAACCAAAAAGTCATGGAAAAAGAAATTCTTTACAAAACTCTTTTAAATCCAAAATATACATAAATCATCTCTATTTCAGGTCCAATATATTTAAAGGATGGGTTTTTTAAGTCCTTTTTTTTTTTTAGTGTCCAACTCTACAGATTAATTCTTTTGCTGTCATCACCAAGCCCTCATTTGAGTTCTAAAGGTTAGCTCAAAATTCCAGGATGGAAAGAACTCTTTAATTTTAGATACCATGTTTCCAGACCAGGTGCCAGGCATGTGAGAAGATAACACGTTGGCCATGAGGCTGCAGAGTTTGAAGAACAGCAGGGGGCCCACAAACCACTGTCACCTGGGCTCAGGGTAGGCGCGCCTTGGAAACCTGCAGCAGCAGTGGTAAGAGTTCCATGTTCTGTGCCAGATTAAAAAAACAGACAAACAAACAAAAACCAGCCAAAGCCAACCACACAGACCTATACCCTCAAAAGAAGGGTAGGGAGATGAGTCTCTCAGGACTTGGCACCCTCTCAGGAAGTTTCTGCTGTTTCACTAAATACAGAACTGAACTGCAGTTTTCTACCTGATAAGGCTGCTTCCATTAGGATCCAGTAGATCTGCTCCAATCTCGTAAGACATAGATTAAGTTCCGGTATAGTTCAGTCCTGATCTACAACAATGCAAGAAAAGAATCTTTTAAAAACTTCACTAGAAACACAGTAAGCTGAATTTTGTGACAGCCCAGAAACAAGCCACGCTGATGCTTTCTCTTCAATCACAGTGCATATCTCTATGTATCAACTAGTGAAAGCAGGCAAGGAATATCTAAACCTGCCCCTTAAGTAGGCTATATGCTACTTAAGAGCAGGAACCTCGTGGGAACAGAAAAGGAATGTTTGAATCTGTCCCTCCTAGACTCTAAGCCATTTCAGATCAGGAACTACCGTTGGTTCCTCCTTATGTCTAGTCTATGGAAAGTACTCCATGTATTAGATTAATTTGCCTGAAGTCTTTTGTATGCAAGGTGAGCTGGCTGCTTCAATTGTCATGCCACTAACCACTGGGGTTAACTCAGATGCTTAGCCAACTGGGAAGGTATTCCCTTCCTCTCTCTATGTGGAACCTGGGAAGATACACTAGCAAGTAAAAATGTGTAAGTATGTGTATTGCACGATGTTGACACGGTTGACACAAGTGTTGTGGTCCAGCTGGCAGGTATCTCCCTTGAGTGGAGATGGGTGGATTAGAATGTGATGAGAATGTCACCAACCATTAGGATCATCCACCACCCCTCTGCAAACCACACAACCTTCTGGCTTCAAAGGTACTTGCCTAGTAAGAAGAGTACTCTAGCTCATTTAGTAGTTACTATTATTATAAAAGATCAAAAACCTAATATTCTGATTTATTAATAGTCTTTTGAACTTTTGCTGATGTGGGTCTGTACCCCTGAATCTAATGAATTACGGTGTGTATCAGGTTTTGGGCTTGGCCAAAATGAGGTCTAGAGTCCAATTATGCTACCACAGCAAGGGAACTTCTGCTTTAGCAGCCAGCCAGCTCTCTTAAACACTTACAGTACTACATAACATCTCAGGAAGTACTTAATTCTACCTCAGGGATACTGCATGCTAAAATGAGCAAGAGAAATATTAGCTAGAATACCATTTTCTCTGTCCCACCGGATTGCAAAATTGCATTGCAGTAAAATTCCTCAAAGAACAAAATGGTACTTGCAAAAAAAAAAAAATCCCTTCCCTTAATAACACTGAGTAGAGAAAAGCTTGACCAACATAGGGACCCAAGGGTACTTCATAAAGTTATACAGATTGTACACTGAAGAAGGGCACTATCAAAGAGGCACCTTTCACATCCCAGGCATTGTAGACTTTTACACTTACTGGCCAATAGCTTTAAATGCCTTGAGAAAAAGGAGCATTTTTCTAAGTTGCACAAATATACCAATAAAGGCTAGCAGTAGCCCTATAGAAAATGATAGCTGGTAAAAGGACACGGTAACCAGCAAACTCTTTTATCATCATATATATATATATGTGCACACACATATATCGCTTGTGGCTTGTGGCCATATATATATATGAAGATATTTTGTGACAGCCCAGACACATGGTGTGGTTTGTGTCTGGGCTATCACAAAATTCAGATTTTATATATATATATATATATATATGAACTCAGTAATCTGAATTTTGTGATAGCCCAGACACAAACCACACCATGGATATATATACATATATCTCCTAGAAGTTCCATGTGCCCCAACCAATCATAACCCTCCTTCTCACAAAGTAACAATTATTCTATTATAGCTATAACTGTCTTATTTTAAAAATCATTTTATCACCCAAACATGCATCTCTAGACACTACTGTTTACTCTTGTCCTTCTTAAAAATTTTAATATTTCTTAATTCCCTTTTGATCTACTGGTTTCTCCTGCATGCTTTTCATTTATTTACAAATTACCTGTTGAAGAACCCATGCTATTTGTCCTACAGTTGCCCATGGTATCTATTACTAACTGCATACTCACAGCGACATTCAGTATGTTTGTCTTCTGTATTCCCTGCAAATTGGCAGCTCAATCCATTTCAGGTTGGACGCAATCTCGCAATACTATAGGAGACACACATCTGATTATCTTTCGTTTTGTGTTCTTACCAGCCATTGAGACTTAATGCCTGAATCCATCCATTGGCGATTGCAAATGGTTATTTCCTATTACTTATTTTTCATTCTGTAGCCAGAATAGTTTTATAAAGACATTCTGTCTCTCACTATTTGGATACTCAATGGCACAGTTCATATAAAAATCAGAATAAATGCTTCTTTCCCTTTATTTCTCAGTTGTTGTTTTTTTAAAGCAGTATTTATTGAGAGGACAGAAAAGCTTCCACAGTGGGAAGGGGAACCGAGGGGGTTGCCCAATTTCCCAGTTTTTTGGGTTTTTTTTGAGTTGGAGTCTCACTCGGTCGCCCAGACTGGAGTGCAATGGGCGCTCCCGGTCACCGCAGCCTCGCCTGCTGGGCTCCGGTGATCCTTCTGCCTCAGCCTTCCAAGTAGCTGGAATTACAGGCATGCACTACCACGCCCGGCTGATTTTTTGATTTGTTGTAGAGATGAGGTCTCGCTGCCCAGGTGGGTCTCGAACCCATGAGCTCAGGCAATCCACTCACCTCAGCCTCCCAAAGGCGCGGGATTACAGGCTGAGCCACCGAGCCCGGCTTATTTCCCAGTTTTTAAGACAATGAATTGGTTCCCTATTCTCCAAAGGTGATCAGTTATTTTTAATGTCATGGATTCAAACATATATGATGAGTTTCGATTCTTATTATTATTGAAGGTAAAATTGTCCCATCTTTGACCAGTAAGAAGTTCTGAGTCCTTTTGACTTGACGATCAAAGTCTTTGATAGCTTCCTGTCTATTATAAATGTTCTAGCTTTGTTTTGTAAACTTTCTGCACCAGGACTCATTTCTCCAGAAAGCCCTCATTTCTTTTAGAAAGAAACAGTATTTCAAAACCACAATCTAGCTTCTAGAGGTGCTCTCTGCTAAGCTGGACACTTTCTAGGGCCTTTCGTGGAACAAACTAGGAAATGTTAGAGATTTAAAGATAAAAGCATCTCATAAATTCATATGGAGACTTTCTATTCAAATTCAATACCAGAGCTTTTACATAATCATTTCTGTACAACATCAGAATCTCCTCTTTCTTTCTTTCTTTCTCTTCCTTCCTTCCTTCCTCTTCCTTCCTTCCTTCCTTCCTTCCTTCCTTCCTTCCTTCCTGTCAGAGTCTCACTCTGTCACCCAGGCTGGAGTGCAGTGGCACACTCACGGCCACCCCAGCATCAACCTGCTGGGTGCTGGAAATCCTTCTGCTTCAACCTTCCAAGTAGCCAGAACTACACCACGCCTGGCAAATTTTTTTAAAATTTCTTGTAGAGATGAGGTCTTGCCAAGTTGCCCAAGCTGGTCTTGAACCCGCAGGCTCAGACAATTAACTTGCCTCAGCCTCCCAAAGTGCTGGGATTATATGCTGAGCCACTAAACCCAGCCAGAATCTCCTTTCTTTAATTCTGAGAATCCTGGTTCTTAAAAGCAGAAGGAATAGTAGAATTAGAACATCCCAATAGTACTTATTTGTTTTATCCCATGTCTTAGTCTATTCCTACTGCTATAACAAAATACTTTAGACTGGGTAATTATAAACAAAATATTTTTTTACTCACAGTTGTAGAGGATGCAAAGTCCAAGACCAAGGTACCAGCAGATTCAGTGTCTGGTGGAGGCTTGCCCTCTGCTTCAAAAATAGTATTTTCTTGGTGCATCCTTACATGGCAGAAGGAGCAAAGCACTTTCTTTCAATCTTTTATAAGGGTACTAATTCCATTAATCACTTAATCACTTTCCAGCCAGGTGTAATGGCTCACATCTTAATCCTAGCACTTTGGAAGACCAAGGAATGAGGATCTCCTGAGGCCAGAAGTTCAAGACCAGCCTGAGCAATACAGTGAGACCCTGTCTCTACAAAAAAAAACCAAAAAACAAAAAAACACTTTCCAAGAAGTCCCACATCTTAATACTATCACATTGGGTATTAAGTTCCAACAAAAAAATTGTGTAGGGACACCAACATTCAGACAACAGCACCACATTACACAGCAACAGTCCCAGAAAAACAGAAATATCACCACCAGTACAATTGCCCAAAGCATTTAATATCTGCTTTTGCTACTATCCCTGTTAAAAAAAAAAAAAGCTCTACTACACCTACTGTCAGAGCATATAGCCATTACACACTATACTATCACGCCCCCGTCCTCCTTTAGTCAGAGTTCTACAGTTAACTAATTCTTACGTTTTTATGTTTATGTCTTTCTCATCCCTTCAGTTGTCTACAATACGTTCTTTACTAGATGTCTAAGGAAGAGCTCATGGGAAATGAAATAGACAATGTTTGTGTCCTCCCAGAATTCATGTTCAAACCCTACCCCCAGTGTGATAGTATTAGGAGGTGGGGCTTTGGGGAGGTAATTAGGATTAGATGCGGTCATAGGGTGTAGCCCTCATGAATGGGAGTAGTGCCCTTGTAAGAGTCACAGGTGCTTGCTTTCTCCTCACCTTGACCCCTTCCAAGTGGGGACAAAGAGAGAAGTTGGCAGTCTACAGCCTGTAAGAGGGTCCTCACCAGAACCCAGCCATGTGGCATCCTGATCTCAGACTTCCAGCCTCCAGAACTATAAGAAATAAAATTTTGTTGTTTATAAGTCACCCAGTCTATAATACTTTGTTATAGCAGTTCAAACTAACACATACCTCCTGAGCTCTTGCATGTTGATAACCATAAGCTCCCTTTCTATTTAAAAGTCAGTTTTGCTGGATATAAAATCCTTGGCTTGCTTTCTTTCCTTGAGTATTCAAAATATGTTGTTTCACTTTTTTCCCCTGGATAAAGTGCTGCTGTTGAGAAGTGTAATGATAATCTTTTTCCCTTATAAATAATGCGTTTTTCTTCTAGAAGTTCATGTACTTTTTTCCTTTTTTGGTATTATCAATACCATAAAATGATCTCAAGTATGCAGTGTAATTTTTCCATATGTAGCTTCAATTTTTTAAAAAAAATTTCAGAAAACTCTTCTTAAATTAGTTTTTATTAGTTCAGTCCCTTTGCTTTGGTTTTCTTTGTGATCTCCACTAAACATATGCTCCATCTTCTTTCCCACTTCAATGTTTGGCATTTCCTCTTGAATTCTATCTTTTTCATTTTCCTTTTCAACTTATATTTCTATTAATGCATTATCTGCTGTGTTTATTCATCTTTTGGCCATTCTATTTAATCTTCATTTCTGAAATATTTTTCTTTAATTTCTAATTCTTTATTGAGTTGTCATCTCATTTCTGAGTTTTCTAATTATGATTTTGTTATTTCATGTCTTATATAATTTTCTTAATGTCTTTCTGCTCATCTTGAAATAATAAATTAGTTTCGCTCTGCTTTGTGAGCACATCTTTCTGGAATGCTTTCATTATCTGTAAGGATATTATTCTATTTCTAATTCTCTTTTTTCTTAAAATATCCTTGTATGGGACTTGATGTTGATTGTTTTCTGTTGTACATTTTTTTGTGAAATTAGTTTTCCTACACTGAGAGTAAAGGTTAAGTTAAAAAAAAAAACCAAAAAAATTTCTAACTTCACAGAGCTCCCTCTTCTGTTGCTTTTGTGAAGTGTTAAAAAAAAAAAAAAAAGTGGTTTCTGAAAGTTCCTGGCTGCTCCTCCCTTCTTTTGATCTGAAACTTTCTTTTGTCCCCATCCTGCTCACTTTTAATTCCATTTCCAGCAATTTCTTTCCCCTCAGTGTAGGGCCTTGTACTAGAAGACAGTAAAGGCAGGTCAATTTTGAGAGTTCAAAGGCCAGTTCCTTTAGTCTCTCATATTGTGAGTTCTTAGCACTTATCAGGTGTCAGAGGGGGCAAAATACCTTCTACCTTCAGTTACTGCAAATTGGCCTACTGAGCTTCCTAGTAAATACCAACTGGCTATTTGGGGTTATTCTGTCCTCAGGTCATCAGAAACTATGCTGTTGCTTGCTTTTTCTCTCTCACATACCATGCATGTCTTGTGGCCACCAGTATTTTGTCCCCAACTGCTTGTATTTGGAGATCAGTGGTCTTTTGCCACCTAGTTTTGTTGCAAATGTCTTCTGTCACTTTTTAATTTTGTTGTCTAGTTGCTCTGTGTATTTTTATGTGGGATTGTGTGGGCGGTATGCTGCTGACATCGCCACCATTTTCCCACCATTATCATCATCATTTAATTCAAGCTTATTTTTGCTTCCTCTTGATTCCTTCTCTCAACCTGCCACAGGCCTCAGTTTGGCAAAGAGCCCCTATACGACAGCATGTGTGTGTTTGAGTGGCGGAATATGTGCGGAAGTGAGTACAGATTGCTAATTGTGAAAGAGTTGCAAAAAGTTAAACAACAGTTCCTGCCCTTAGGAGTTTACAACCAAGAATCCAACATACATCCACACAGGGAAGCAGAACTACAACCACCTAGTTTCCAATCACAGCTCTTATTAGTCTGCCATGCCAACTGGGACAAGTCAACTGCTCAGGACCTTAGTTCCTCCATTTGTAAAACACTGTCCAATTGTCTAGGTTGTGGGGAAGAAATGAAATCCTGAAAGCACATGTAATCTGGTCGCCAACAACCACATCCTTAAAGGCAGAAACCACATGTTGTCTTTGTCTCTACCCTTCCATGCATTGGACAGTGCTTGACACATTCTGAGCACTATTTGCATCTTGAAACAAGTGTGTAAAGCCCTATTATGTGATGATTAATTTTAAAAGCTCCACAGCCTCATCAATGGTGACAAGAGTTAATATGTCCATGCTTGAGGGCTGGCAAGGCTAGCCTCAAAAGAGACCCTTCACATCGAAGAAATGGCCTTCACTCCAAAAGTCAACCATCAGAAGACACAGAAGAGCTGGGGTTTTTAAATGCATTTTTTATTATTCAGCCTTCAGCAGAAATGTCACCTTTCTAAAGCAAGCTGTTATCATGCGCTCCCCGTGCCAAGCAGGCGCCTCTGAGGAGCAGGATTTTATCTCAACATTTTTAGTGATTTGTGTTTCTCTTTCAAGGAGTTCCATGCCTTAAGGCACCTGAAACACTAACAGCACAAGAAGGTAAGGTTACACAAGGAGCCGTCTCCAAAACATGAAACAGGAATTTTTGCAAAGCAGGTCCAGGATCAGCATCAAAGCGATAGTCCGCAGTCACCCTGCCCAATAATTCATGTCCTCTCCGTGCAGCTCATTGTTTTCTGATGGGCTCCTTGGTTGAAACCATATTCTCAAAGAAACTCCGTTTTGTGACAGGGCTCCCATCAGCAGGCTCAGCCACATGACAGGCCTAGGAGCAGCCAGCACAACTGCCGGCAATGCTTGCCAATAAGCCAGATGCTGCCACATATTGGCATCTGGGTCCTGGAATAGCAACCATGTTCTCAGTCTGGCTAGGGATTCTGACCCTAGCTACGGAAGGAAACAAAGGAAGGAAAGAAAGAGACGGAGCAAGGGGAGGGAGGGCAGACCGGGGAAGAGTCTCTTGGTAATTTCCCTACCATGGATTTAGAGCTTCCATAACAAAAGATTCGCTGGAAAGCTGCTACCAGTGCTGCAGTGGGCGGGAGAGGTAGAGAAGGGAGCATTCTAAACCCAGCGAGTTGTTTTGGCACCTGGGGAGTGGGGGTGGCTGATTCACAAGGAGACAGCTGCAGCAGGCAGCAACTGCTCTCCCCTCCTCTCCCTCAAACCATGATAGCCCACAGTGGAGATAAGCTATGGGATCTAGCTTAAATCTGCAGCAGAGGAACGGAGAGTGGCAACATCAGGATGGCTGTCGCTCCCTGCATTCTGAGGGCCAAGATTTATCAGCGCCAGCAAGGCCAACTGAACGGTGAGGGCGAGATCCAGACCTCAGTCTATAATCAGGAGAAGGCAGGCTCATGGGTGTTCTGACCACAGGAATGGGGTGCAGCCAAAAGGCAGCCCTGTGCCCACAGTGACTTCTGATGCTGAGGCAGTACTGGACTGACAGAGGCTTCAGGCCCTGCTGGAGTCACGTTAGGTGGAGGCACGGCCCAGAAAATGTGGGCTGAACCCCAGTTTAGAGATTGAAGGAAGAGATGACAGAATTAAAACAGGCAGCAACTTTGCTCAAAATATCAAATTCTATACAGCATCCTCTTTACCCCCATATCATATGTTTGCCAAGAGTTGCTTGAGGCCTTACACTTGAAAGACAGGTATATGAGCAAGTAAGAATAAGAGACAGACTAGATGGTGAAACGCACCCTGGTCTCTGCAGTCAGATCGGGGAAATAGCCCCTAAGGTCATTTGCCAGCTGGAGGGTTGATTCTCCTAGGGTCAAACTGGCTCTTTCTGTTCACCAGACACTGTGTTTCCTAATCAGAACCACCTGAGCGTGCCTCTGGTCATAATGGTGGGAGGTGGAGGGCGGATATTTAGTGGGAACCTCTGCACCACCCCCCAGTGGGAAAAAAAAAACAGTGGAAAGCATGTCCTATCAAATGGTGGTTTTGGCAATAGTGTCTTTTTTTAAAAAGGACAGCACATTACTATTGAAGCTGAGACCAGGTATAGCATAGTGACTGATGAAGCAACTGCTGACACTGAAATCCCACCTATTAAAGACACAAAATTGTCTAAACATTTTGCAGGTGCTCATTGAGAGGTCAAATATATTTTTGGCCAAAATATACTTTGTTAATAATCTCATTTAGCAATTTTGGCACTTTATTTAAAAAAAGAGCCTAAATTTAAAATTAAAAAAAAAGATAACAAATCACCCACAACCCTCTCGTTCCCAAACATAAACACGCACTTAACCTTTAGGCAACATCTAATTTCACTTTACTACTGTGAATCTTGATGCCCATTTTTCAAAGGTAAAAGCAAGCCTACCCGGAAACTATCCCCAGCTGAGTCCCCGAGTTCTAAAGAAAGCACAAAGCAGCTTCGCTACAAGGTCAGAATCCAATGAGAACATTCTGGTATCTTTCCCAAACTTGGTTTTGATTCTTTGCATTCAGATTTTGAATACTGCAGAGACTAAATACTAAATTTCTACTATGGCTCTGCTTAAGAAAGAGCAAAACACTCCAACAATATACAAATAATCAAATGAATTATATTTGATGTCTATGCCATCTATTTCTAAAATAGATAAGAAAAGCTGACTCTTTGATTACAAGTAACTGACCTGGCCAAGTCTCGTCAGAGAAATGGAACCACTGCCCTCTGTGTGCTCCTCCCTTTGCCCCTTAATTTTCTGTGTATCCTAGTGCCTGCTCCGCATGCTCCTTGACTACTCCAATTGCCTTTTTTCTCCTTCTTGTCTTCATTATCTATTTTCCCGTCTCTCTTTCCCACTGACACAAGGACTCCTGGAGCAGCATCCTGGGAAATATATTAAATGTTAAAAATGTCTTCTAACTGGGCATTGTGGCTCATGCCTGTAATCCCAACACTTTGGGAGGCCAAGGCAAGAGGAGCGCCTGAGCCTAGGGGTTCGAGACCAGCCTAGACAACTTGGCAAGACCTTGTCTCTACAATACATAAAAAATTTAGCCGGGCTCGGTGGCTCAGCCTATAATCCCGCGCCTTTGGGAGGCTGAGGTGAATGGATTACCTGAGCCCGCGGGTTCGAGACCCGCCTGGGCAACTTGGTGAGACCTCATCTCTACAATAAATCAAAAAATTAGCTGGGCGTGGTAGCGCATGCCTGTAGTTCCAGCTACTCAGAAGGCTGAGTCGGAAGGATCGCCAGAGCCCAGCAGGTTGAGGCTGTGGTGGCTGGGAGCAGCCACTGCACTCCAGTCTGGGCGACTGAGTGAAACTCCAACTCAAAAAAAATTTAGCTGCGTTTGGTGGTGCACGCCTGTATTCCCCACAACTTGGAAGGCTGAGGCAGAAGGATCACCAGAGCCCAGCAGGTTGAGGCTGTGGTAGCTGTGATCATGTCACTGCACTCCAGTCTGAATGACAGAGTGGGACTCCGACTCAAAAATAAACAAACAAATAAATGCTAAAAATGTTTTCAAACTCAAAACACGTATCACAGGGTAGGATGCCTGTGATCAGACAAGGCAGAGGCAATAACCTAAATTTAAACTAAGCCAGGAGCTCTCAAACTTGAGTGAGCATCAGAATCACCTGGAAGAGCTTGTTAAAACACAGACTGCTGTGCTGTGGCCCCCAGAGTTCCAATTCAATAGGTTTGGGATGAGGATGAGAATTTGCATTTCTCACTAATTCCTAGGTAATGCTAATGTTGATGGTCTGGGAATCACTTAAATTTTTTTTTCATATAGCTTTTATTTGGAAATAATTTTAAATTTAAAGGAAAGTTGCAAGAAGAGTAAAAATCACCTGTATTCCTTTGACCCAGATTGAGGACCACTTTTTGAGAACCACTGAACTAAGCTAAATGTATGTCAGAGGTCTGGTACAAAGAGAGAAGTCACCTGGCGGGATGTAATGTCTTCTAAGAGCAAAGATCAGAACACTATCCAAATAGAAAGCAAACCAACTATTTAAAGCAAAATGTGGGAAAGAGTGCCACAAAATGATGAAAGACAGGGAGTTGGGACCCAGGGGTTTTAAGCTCTGAAGAGTGAATATCATTATCAGCCAGTGGGGTGGGGGGAGTGTATAAGCTCTCCTGGTTTCTCTCTCTGGTGATTCCTTGGGGGTGATTTTACAAACAACCATCCATAATCTCCTAGTATAAACTGGTTTCAAGAAAAAAGGAAAGCAATTATTTGATAGGGAAACTCTACTTTGTACACCTGAGAGAAACAGATGAGAGGATGACTATGAACCCCTCCTTTATATTCTCCCAACTTAACTCCAGGCTTTATCTCTTGCCTGAATTTTTGCAATAACTCCTAACTGCTTTCCCTACCTCTAACATCTCTCTCTCTCCAATTTATTCTCCATTCTAACCCGAAAATTATCTTTTGAACAGTCGGCTGGAATAACATCAGCTCTCCAAGAACCTTGACGAGTTCCCCACATACTGGAGAATGACATTTCTGTAATCCCAACACTTTGGGAGGCTGAGGCAAGAGAATGACACCCAAAGTCTCAGTCGGGCATTTAACCTGGCCCCAACCTCCTTTCACATTCAAGTACCTACAAACCAGCCAAAACAGAAGCTTTCCATTTTCCCATCTCCATGTCTTTATACACAATTTTATTTTTGTCCCACTAAAAACTTTCCTTCTCCCCAAACAAAACACAGAAGAGAAAAAAATTATTACATTTAAAAATCCTATGTTCGGAGGGTGGGACAAAAAAAAACCAAAAACCTGTGTAGACTTCAAGGTCCTGCTCCAACATGGGAAGGCCTCCTGCAGCACCTCTGATCTCCCCGGTGTATGCTCTCCATATGCTAGGTTTACTTTACACCACTTGCCGCCACATTCTGCCCTACTTATTATTTATGCTCCTTTCTTACCTCTACGGTCTAGAAGGTCCTTGAAGGCAGGTACTATGTCTTTTGTTCAGTGACCAGAGAAGCCCACAATGGGAAGGAGGGCTGGATGAAGAGGAGACGAATAGAGAAGAAACGAGAAAGCGGCAGGAGTACATGGTCATGGGAAGAGTTTTTAGTTATTCAGAATCTTTTTGCTAAAGACAGATTCTTCAAATATCTAACACACTATCTTTCTAGAACAATCCTGGTAAAGTGTTGTACAATTCTTTTTGTTCTTGTTTTATAGAGAAGGTCTTGCTTTGTCGCCCAAGCCAGATCATATCTCACTGTAGCGTCAAAATCTTGGGCTCAAATGATCCTTCCACCTCAACCTCCCAAGCAGCTAGGAATACAGGCACATATCACCACACTTGGCTCATTTTTTTCAAAATTTTTTGTCTAAGGGTCTCACTATGTTTCCCAGGCTGGTCTCAAACTCCTGGTCTCAAGTGATCCTCCTGTCTCAGCATCCCAAAGCACTGGATTACAGGTGTGATCTATGGGGCCTGGCCTATAAATTTTTAAGTATGTCTTGCCAACACTATACTTCCTTTTCTTCTTCACTCTGTTTCTGTTGATCAGTTGAATATACATCTCCAATATAATTAGGGCAACATCACATTTCAGTCATTGTACTGGCATTGAAACAGGCTCAAATTCCTTTATAAACTTCTTTGACAGCCTCTTTTGGTGGGGTTGATCAAACTTCTGTCCTGTGGATTCCTAACACTACTAAATACCCAAGCTTCAGTAGGAATTTGATCAGTGTTCCTATTAGAGTTACATTTTTGATATAATTTTTTTTTTTAGTCAAAATCTCACTCAGTTGTCCAGGCTAGAGTGCAGTAGCACACTCATGGACACCATAGCCTCGACCTGCTGGGCTCAGGTGATCCTTCTCCCTCAGCTTCCAAGTAGCTGGAACTACAGGCACACACCACTATGCTCAGGTAATTTCTTGACTTATTGTAGAGATGAGGTCGTGTCAAGTCGCTCAGGCTGGTCTTGAACCTGTGGGCTCAGGCAATCCTCTCACTTCAGTCTCCCCAAGTGCTAGGATTATAGGTATGAGCCATTGTGCCCAACCTATAAATTTTTTAAATTTGAGATTTAGAGGAGCAAAATGCCAGCAACTCTAAGTGGATCCAAAAGCTGGCCCATTTGTCACTCTTTCTTAACCACATTCAGTAAGAGGAATTCCTGTCCAAAAAAAAAAATCACAGCTGCCCTTTTCAGACCCTCATGGCCTTTTCCTTAACTACCAGTCATACCAGGTGTCTTCAGCAAGGAGATGGGGATAGAACTGACTTGAGATGAGCACGTCACTCAATCCTTTTCCAAAAGGCAGGTAAGACCTCTCTTTTCCTAGAATAGTAGGAATAGTTTGTTTCTGGCTAACTCTTCCTGGGGTTAGAACAAAGAATTACACTTGAAATCCAGCTCAACAAAGAAGGCTCTCTATTGCCCCAAGTACCTGGACAAACATGCCTGACTAGTGCTCTGCTTCATCTCCATAACCTACCTCACTCAGGTTACTTTCTCTCTAGCACTTTCACAAATTCTCTCTGCCTCTATTTCTCCCTAAGATGAGATACCTAGATCAAGGGGCAAAGTCATGTGATAGGGACAAAAATGCCAGGCCATACAGTTGGATAACACATCACCACGATCGTAAATCTTACCAAAAAGGAAGCTTGTTCTCTGGTTTCCTATTTACTGTCCTTGAGAGAATAATAAGTGATGTTGAGTCACAAAAGCCTGTAGTCCTTTGCTTCCCATTTCCCTATTGCTATGATGTTTACAACTTTATTTAGAAATAACTGACTTCACAGCTTTTACCATTCAGTAACCCTTCAACACAAGGGCTTAGTATGAAATTCTTAAAATGAGCTGAATAGAAATCAACTACTCAAAAATCTAAATTACCTAGACTGGTAGAGGTTAATGTTCTGCATTAAACAGAAACAGAAAGTATCAATTTTGTACTCTGGAGATGCCTGCCAAAGGACTGAGTCAAATAAACAAACACATAAAATATGAGAGATGAGGGCAGTAGGGGTAGGAACACCACCGCAGTGACTGGGAAAGGTCTAGAAAGTGGTACATGCAGGGGTGCCCTAACCTTCTTTCACCTCCATGTACTTCCATCCGGACCTTCAACTCTCCTTTTCCAGTGTAGAGCTGAATGAGAAACAACCTTTTAGTATTTCATTCTACTTATAATTTTTATGGCCATATAACCACCAAGGGCTATACTACTGAGCAAGTACATGGCAGCAACCCATGTTGCATCTGGGATTCCTAGAAAAATAATTACAAGAAAACAGTTAAGTACCAATTTAAGATTTCCATTAACCTTGCCTTTCCTACAATGTTGCTTTATCAAATTAACTTACTCTGAAAAATAGAAAATCCATCATACATATGCAAAACTTAGAAATAGCCTACCCTTTCATTCTACAGGTGAGGGAACAGGTCCAGAATAGTGGTATTTGGTTAAGGTTATATGGCTAATTAGTCACACAGACATGACTTTCCAATATATTGCACAATCCTCAAAGAAAGAGCTTGAAATACCAGGCTCCATTACCCAGTGCATTTAAATACACCAGAGGTTAAATCAACTTATCTAAAGTAGAAAGATGATCAGTTTTATGCTTTGGCCTTCACTATAAAGTAATCCCTAAGGGAGTCCAATAAAGATGCTATCAGGGGTCTTTGGGAGGCAAACAGCCTTTCAGCACTACAGTCTGACATCTTCCTATTTGGACTCCTAACCTATGGGCAAGTGAATTCAACCAAGCCATACTACGTGTGGAGCCCTAATATCACAGCAGGAGTATTATCTATACACTTTATACTCTTTAGTACAACCATTATACGAAAGCAAAGTTCAATTTTGGTTCACACTGACCATGAAATAAGACAGGCTAGGAAAAAGTCTGAGGTCGAAACACAACACGAATTGTAGATGCTTAAAAGACAGGTTTGAATATATTAACAAGAGTTCAGTTAATTCATAGAAGTAGAGAGTAGAACTGTGGTTACCAGAGGTTGGAGGTAGGGGGAGAACCGGGCAAAGGGAAACACACAGTTACAGTCAGATAAGAACAGATTCTGGTGGTCTACTGTACAGCATGGTGACTATAGTTAATAATGTATTGTATATTTAAAAATAGCTAAAAGAGTAGATTTTAAATGTTCTTACCAAAAAGAAATAAGTACTTGTAGTGATCGATACAAGGAGGGACCAAATAAAAAACCTGAATTTTGTATTTATTCTTACATGTTTAGATTTTAGTGACCTTCACAGTACCCTCTGTTTGATACAATACACCTGTTGAGACACTTTTTTCACTGCTCAAGAGTTTTTGAACACATCCATTTTGATGCCTTTTAGTACTCTTTTTTGAGGTGAGCTCTTCCCACACAGGCAAAATGTTTGACCTTTTCCATCCAGGGAACATTGTAAATAGAGAGGGTGGGGCACAGGAATCATGATGTTTGGGTCAAAACTTGCTGAACACTCAATGAGGTGTGAGTAGGTGCACTTGTAAATCACCCATGAAATGGACAAACACGTTGAAAGAATCTCCAAAAAAAAAAATTCACAATGACATTAGCTGGTACAATGATGCTAATAGGTTCCTAGAACACTTACCTAGCAGGGGAAGCCTGTACTACAAGGCGCCCACTCCCCAAAAGATAATTTTTTTGGGGGGGGGTCCCTTCTCATATGTTAATTAGCCTGATTTGATCATCCCATAACATATATGTATTATCAAAACATCACATTGTACCCCGTAAGTATATATAATTGTCAATTAAAAGTAAAATAAAACTTAAAATAGTTCAGTTACTATAACATGGCTCTCTTTCTTAGTCTTAGAAAACTTAACTGACCCATCTGTGAAGCAGAAATGGTAGATTTTCATATCATATCTTAGGATAGTGGCATTGTACCATAATAGCACTGGCAACCTATCCAGAAAAACCCTTCCATAAAGAGCATAGCAAAATAAGTCAATGAAATTCATAATTTCATATAAAAATAAAATATAAGATCAAATGAGATCAGAGATTCAGATATTTGTATATTCATTTTCATAATGGCATTATTCACAATAGCCAAAAAGTGGAAACAATCCAAATGTTCACTGACAGATGACGGTTAAACAAAATGAGGTAATACACAATGCAATATCATTCAGCCTTAAAATTCTGATACCTGCTACAGCATAGATGAACTTTGAAAACTTTATGCTAAGGAAAATAAACCAGACACAAAAGAACAAATATTACATGACTTTACTTATATGAGGTACCTAGAAGAGTCAAATTCAGATTCATAGAGACAGAAAGTAGAGTATTGGTTACCAGAAATTGAGGAGAGGGGAATTGGAGAGTTATTGTTTAATGGATACAGAATTTCAGTTTGGGATGATGAAAAAGATTGGAGATGGATAGTGGTGATGGTTGCACAAAAATGTGAATGTACTTAATGCCACTACTGAAGTATATATTAAAAAATGACTAAAATGCTAAACTTAATGTTATGTTATATGTATGTTACCGCAGTAAAAAATCCAATGAGGAAGACTAAGTAGAAATTTCTTTTATGATTTTGACCCAAATCCTATTCCCCAGCTTAAACAAACAAAACAAAAATCAGTATCACTCACAGCATTAGAGCTTAAGATACACATACATCACCAAATAAAAACAGACTTCAGTTCATCACCCCAGAGTCATTTATCCTGTGTTTATTACTAAAATAACTCATGTCAATCATGATTATGATGTATTCACATTAAGTACAAGCTCCAATCAAACATACAGAGAGAAAGAGGGAGAAATTAAAGCAATGGAATCATGTCAACAGATGGACATAGCAACCGTCTGTTGACATTAATGTCCACTGAATCGAAGAGATCCAAATCATGTGGTAGGGCAGGAACCTTCACCTTAGCTGTGAAGTCCTACTTTCATGTCATAGGGCACTTCTGAAAGGAAGTTCTATAATGGCCAGCTCTAAGTACTTGCAGATTTCCTACCAGTCCTACACAGGAAGTCATTCCTGTGTCTCACCTGCACGAGTTCCTGTTGTGAGGCCAGGGGACTGGTGAATTGAAATTGAGTTCCAGAGACTGATGTCATCCTGACTGAACTATGATCCTGGTGACCTGCTCTACAACCTGGTGTTGTTGCAGCCCTTCAGCTGGGGTTCGGGTTATAAGGGGACTAAAAAAGGAAAAGGGGAGTAGAATGATAGAAAAAGGAAAAATGCTTGCACATTTCCTTTGTTTCACTAGAACGTTTTCTGCTTATATTTAATGTGATGGGAGAACCTGGTAGATGGCAGGTGGAAGCTGTACAGATGCTCTTGGTGTGGTGGTGGAGGGGGAGCTCTCATACAGATCTCAAAAATACAAAGAAGAATAAAACACACAGAACATTTTAATTATTTCTGGTGGCTCTCTAACTTGGAAACAGTATTTCTTTCTTCTTTGGCTAAAGTTTAAAAAACAGATGTTGACACTTAAGACATTTGTAAATTTTTGTAAACAGTGTATGACTACAGGGGCTACCTTAGCAACATACTGAAATAAAAAATACAAATGCTTCCAGATGTGTGAATACCTATATATATATCTATATATCTATAGATTTTTTTTTTGAGTCAAAGTCTCACTCTGTTGCCCAGGTTGGAGTGCAGTGGCATGATCATGGTCACCGCAGCCTCAATCTGCTGGGCTCAGGCAATCCCTCTGCCTCAGGCTTCCAGGTAGCTGGAACTATAGGTGCATGCCACTACGGCAGCTAATTTTTTTTTGAATTGTAGAGATGAGGTCGCGCCACATTGCCCAGGCTGGTAACGAACCTCTGGGCTCAGGCAACCCTCTTGCGTCTGCCTCCCAAAGTGCTGGGATTACGGGCATGAGCAAGAATACATGTATATTATTTCTACATCATATCAAGTAGATTAGGAGCTCAAATTTGAAAATTTCATCACCATAAGTAATAAACTAGGATTGTCATTCAATTCCATTTAGGTAAGATCCTTTGCTTCTTTTATAACAAGCCAAAAAGTAAAATGAAACCAAGCATAAGAAGCAACAGCAGAAACTGATAACATTCCATAATAAAAGGAACAGAGGTTTGTCTTTTAAAAAAAAAAAAAAAAACCCAAAAACTATTAAATGAAGGAGAGATCTAATGTTTTGCCATGTTTATTTTACAGCATGACTTCTTAGTCCTTATAAGGTTGATACAATTTGGGAAAATTAAGACTCCCTTCCCTTTTTTGTTGCATGTGTGTTAGCAAGAGTAGGAAGAATAGAATATGACAGAATAAGCAAAGGGTGCAGGAAATGGAAAGATGATGCTGAAGAGAGAGGATTCATATGAACTTTTCTCTAAATATGCAGTATCAGCCAACAGTATACAAAGCTGAGGATATGGAGTGTGTTCTCAGAAGTAATGTGGGACCACATTCAACATACATTAATTATACAGCATCATGGTACAGATTTTCTGTCAGACATTATATGTATATTCTTTTCTTTCTCATTTTTAAGCTCCATATATGACATTGTTCATGAAGCACTTTTAGTATATTATTAAGCAAATATTAACTTGATCACATAAACCAATCCTGGTTAGCAGAAAGCTCTGTTAGCTGCCATGTAAAGGTCCTTCCCTCAAATAAAATTTAATTCTACACTTAGAGCTTCATATCAGAGGAACTTCTTGAAGAAGAAACTCTTTCAGTTGTGTTTACAATTCATCTGCAATACTAAATGTAGATTAAATTAAGGTCATACCTTAGTATTAAGTAACAGCCCCTGGCAAAATTAGTTAATATCTTGTCTAGACAGTAACCATAAATGAATTGTTCTCTTTTGGCCTTTTCCCATTTCCTAATCCAAATGCTTTGGTGCTCCATATGCGGCTGTGAGGCAGGGCTGCCTCCGTGCTGGTGATGCCTGTCACAGAGATGAGAATGTGCAAGGATAACCCTTGCATTATATTCATCTCATTAGTTCTGCCCAATCCACAGGGGTAAAAAATGGATGAGATTTGATATCTTCAACACCAGCAACTCCAGCACCAAGTCGTTCCAGAGGGTTGAACTGCAAGAGCTAAAAAAGAAAGATTTAGTAAGTAACAGGAATCCAATGAGTGAATGAAAGGAAAACAAAAATATATAAAAAGAAACAACTCCTAAAGTCAATCCCAGTGACAAATGGACTGTTTTCTTGAAAAAGAGTTATATCTGAATACCACCGTAACTGTGGGTGGTGAGAGACACTTGAACTGAGTTCATGGTTTTTCAATTGATGTGAAACATGGCCTTGAGTAACTCACTTGGTTTCCCTCATCCTCATAGAGTATAATAGAATAGTTACACCTATCAATTTCCTACTCCAAAAGTACACTGTGACATTAATTAGACTTAATCCTGAGACAGTCAATTACTATTTTCATGATTAGGAAGTTTGGGAGGCACAATAAGTCTTTCAACCCCTAACAAACTATATATATGCACTGTAGTTAAAGTGCATACCTAAAGTGTGAATAAGTGAATTTGTATTCCAAAATTACTTTCTTTATTCAAATGAAATAATTTGATCCAATTAAAACATGTTTTAATTTCTTCAGAAATAGGAATAACATATAAAATAAGTTAACAATGCTATATGCAACAAGACTGTTAATAGTTATGTAATAGTTATACGGGGACTCTGGACATGCTGGAAGAATATGCCTTGAGACATTCATGCATCCTTATTTTTTTATTTTTTTTACTTTTGAGAAAGTGAGACTTATTGAGAGAACAGAAAAGCTCCCAATACAGGAGGAGACCCAGGGGTTACCAACATCATCAAATTTTTAACAGCTTTACTGAGGGATCATTTATATAGCGCAAAGTTTGCCTGTTGTAAGTGTACAATTCAATGGCTTTCAGTACATTTAACGAATTGTGAGCCAGGCTTGGTGGCTCAGCCTGTAATACCGCACCTTGGGAAGCTGAGGTGAGTGGATTGCCTGAGCCCGCGGGTTCGAGACCTGCCTGAGCAACTTGGTGAGACCTCATCTCTACAATAATTCAAAAAATTAGCCAGGCATGGTAGCACGCGCCTGTAGTTCCAGCTACTTAGAAGGCTGAGGTGGAAGGATTGCTGGAGCCCAGCAAGTTGAGGCTGCGGTGGCCGGGAGTGGCCACTGCACTCCAGTCTGGGAGACAGAGTGAGACTCCAACTCAAAAACAACAACAACAAAGAATTGTGCAACCATCACCACAATCTAGTTTAAGAATACTTTGATCACACTAAAAAGTGTCCTCATGCTATTTGCAGTTAATCCCCATTCCCATTCCCAGTCCTAGGCAACTACTGATCTGCTTTCTGTCTCTATAAAGTTGCCCTTTCTGGACATGTTTATAAGTGGAATAATAAAATATGTAGGCTTTTGCAGCTGCATTCTTGCACTCAGCATAATGTTTTTGAGATTCATCTACTTTGTAGCAGGTATCAACAGTCCATTCCCTTTTACTTCTCAGTAGTATTCCAGCTGTTGGGATATGCCACATTTTGTTAGTCTAGTCACCAGTTTATGGACATTGGGTCTTTCCAGTTTTGGCTATAATGAATAATGTTGCAATTAATATTCATGTATATGCCTTTTTGTGGACATATATTTTCATTACATTTGATTACATTCCTAAGAGTGTAACTGCTGAGTAACTTTATGTTTAACTCCTTAGGAACTTGCCAAACCTTTCTAAAGTGGCTGTACCATTTTGCATGCCCACCAATAACAAGGGTTCCAGTTTCTCTATATCCTCAACAGTTGGTACTGACTGTCATGGGTTTAGTGGTATCTTACTATGGTTTTCATTTACATTCCCTAATAATGTAATGATGTAGAACATTTAATGTAGAACATTTCTTCATGTCCTTATTAGCCATTCATACAGCTTTCATGGTGAAATACCCAATTTTCTGCCCATTTTAAAACTGAGCTATCTTATTGAGTTACAAGAGTTCTTTATACATTCTGAATATAGGTCCTTTATCAGATACATTATTTGCAAATATTTTCTCTGAGTCTGTGACTTGTCTTCATTTTTTAAATGGTGTCTTTTGAAGTGCTCAAGTTTTTAATTTTAATGACTCCTGCTTTATCCATTTTTCTTTTTATGAACCATGCTTTTGGTGTCATATCTAATAACACTTTGCCAAAATCAACATCATAAAAATTTTCTCCTGTGTTTTCTTCTACAATTTTATAGTTTTACCTCTTATATATAAATCTGTGAACTATTTTGAGTTACTTTTTGCATATGGTTTGAAGGGCCTGAGTTCATTTTGTTTTTAGCATGTGAATATTTGATTTCCCAGAACCATTTGTCTTAATTACCATGGCTTTATAGTTAGTGTAGGAGGATCAGGTAGTATAAGTCCTCCAACTTTGTTCCTTTCAAAATTATTTTGGATATTCTAGGTCCTTTGTACTCTCGTGTACATTTTGAGCCAGATAAAATTTCCCAATTTTGCTGACCTTTTCAAAGAACCAAACTGTGATTTACTTGCGTTTTCTCTATTTTTCAGTTTTCTATCTTATTTATTTCTGCTTCCTTTCTTCTGTTAGCTGTGAATTTTACTTTGCTTTTTAAAGTTTCTTTTTTTTGAATTTGGAGACACAGTCTCACTATGTTGCCCAGGTTGGACTTTATTTCCTGGGCTTGCATGAGTCTCACACCTTGGTTTCTCAAGTAGTTGAGACTACAGGTGCGTGCCACTGCTCTTGCTTCTTTTCACTTTCTTAAGGTTTAAACTTGGATTATAATTTGAAATCTTCCTTTATTATGTTTGAAGTCATAAATATTTTCCTCAAAAACTGATTTAGCTGCATCCTATAAATTTTGATATGCTGTGTTTTTTTCAGTTTAAAAATATTTTCTATATTTGAGTTTTCTTCAACTCAGACATAACTTGGAAAGTGTACTGTCAAATTTCCAGATATTGGTGGAGTTAGCAGATCTCTGTTGTTGATTTCTAATTTAATTCTGTTACAGTCAGAGTATATTGCATGATTTCAATCCTTTTAAATGTTGAAACTTATTTTATGGTCTAGCATATGACCTATCTTAGAAACTGTTTCATGTGCACTTGATAAGAATGTGTACTCTGCAGTCACTGGGTAAAGTGTTCTATCCGTTAGAGCTGTTTAACAATGCTGAGTCTTACACATCCTTGCTGATTTTTATCAATTATCGAGAATGTGGGTTTTTAAGCCTCCACTTAATATTACTGAATAGACTATTTTTCCTTTCAGTCCAGTTAGATGTTGTTTCATATATTTTGAGGCATTAGTGCATACACATTTGGAATTGTTACAGGTACCTATGTACTAACATCATGAAACATCTGTCAGTCTTTAGTAAATCTCTTGTCTTAAGTGTCCATTTAGTGTGGTATTTGACATAGCCACTCCAGCTCTTTTATGGTCACTGTTTACATGATTTATCTTTTTCCATGCTTTCTTGTTCAACCTCTTTGTGTCTTTGACGTTAAGGTGTGTCTCTTGTTCACAGAAGATAGCTGGATTTACTTTTTTATTCAGTTTAACAATATCTGTGCCTTTTGTCTGGCATGTTTAGACATTCACATTGAATGTAATTATTGGCATAGTGGGTTCACGTTTGCTATTTTGCTACTCATATTCTAGCTACTGTGTTTTTTGTTCCTCCTTTATTGCATTCTTTTGTGTTAAATGCTTTTTACTATACCATTTTAGTTCCTCTACTGATTTTCTTTTACTATTTTGTGTTTGTGGGTTTTTTAGTGCTTGTTTTATCCTTCCAATATGCATCTTATTTTAGCACTTCAGAATATATCACTTTTAACTTATCTACTTCAGAATCACAGTAACAATTTCAGCAAAAGGTAAAAGCTTTGTTCCATTGTAGCCCGATTCCTTTCCCCCTTCATCTATTATTGCCATATATATTTGTATAATGATTGCATCTATATATGTTACAAACCCAGCAGTGTGGTTTTATAATTATTGTTACATACAATGTTATGTTTTAAAAGAAGTTGAGAAGAAAAATAAAGAAGATATTTAGTCTTTTATATTATCTGCCATTTCCAATGTTCTTCATTTCCTCCTTGGGCTCATGTTACTATCTGGTATCATTTCCATTTCAGCCTCGAGGAATTCCTGTAGTATTTCTTGTAAGGCAGGTTGCTAGCAATGAATTCTCTCCATCTTGCTTTATTTGGGAGTGTCTTTGTGCACCTTCATTTTTGAAGGATAATTTTGCTGAGTTCTTGGTTGACTGTTACTTCCTTTCAGCACTTTGAATAAAATGTCATTCCACTGTCTTTTGTCCTCCATTGTTTTTGATGAGAAGTTAGACATTGATGCTTCCTTCTGTGCGACAAATTTTCCTTTGACTGATTTAAAATTTTCATCTTTGTGTCTTTCAACAATTTGACTAAGTGTGGATATACGTTTTTTTGTTTTCTGTGTTTTTTTTTGAGTTGGAGTCTCACTCTGTCACCCAGATTGGAGTGCAGTGGCCACTCCCGGCCACCACAGCCTCGACCTGCTGGGCTCCGGCCATCCTTCTGCCTCAGCCTTCCAAGTAGCTGGAACTACAGGCGCGCGCTACCACGCCCGGCTAATTTTTTGAATTATTGTAGAGATGAAGTCTCGCCAAGTTGTCCAGGTGGGTCTCGAACTCGCGGGCTCAGGCAATCCACTCACCTCAGCCTCCCAAAGCGTGGGATTACAGGCTGAGCCACCGAGCCCAGCTGGATATATGTTTACGTATGTATGTGTGGACCTCTTCGTATTTTCCTACTTAGAGTGTGTGGAGCTTCTTGATGCACAAATTAATGATTTTCATCAAATTTGGGAAGTTTTTAGCCATTATTTCTTCAAATATTTTTGTTGCTCCTTTTTTCCTCTCCTTCTAGGACTACCATTTTATATATATACATAACTTCAAAGACCTCTATAAAATCTCCTCACAGATCTCTGTGGCTCTGTTCATTTTTTTTTTTGGTCTATTTTTCAGATTTGATAATTTCTATTAATGTATCTTCAAGTTCATTGATTCTTCTCTCTCACATTTGCTGTTAGTTGCTTCAGCAAATTTTTTTGTAGTGAATTTCTCATTCCAATTTTATTTTTCAACGAGACTTCTACTTGTTTTGTTAAAAATAAACATATAATTTCTAGCTCCTTATTGAGAATATTTGTTGATTAACCGTTGTCACACTTTTTAAAAATTCTTTAAGCATGGTTTCTTTTAGCTCTTTGAAAATATTTATAATAGCTTCTTTTAAGTCTTTATCTATAAACCCAATATCTAAATACACTATTGATTGATTTTTTTTTTTCTACAAGTACATGGCTCATACTTTTTTGTTTTTGTGTATGTTTTACATTTCACTAGAAGCAGGACATTTTAGATAACATATTTCAGCAACTCTGGAGTCTGACTTTTTTCCCCATGAAGATTATCATTGCTGTTGGTTTATTTGTTCTTTGGTAACTTGTGCTTCAGCTAAATCTATAAGTCTGCTAAGCCCCCTTTCTCCTGCTTTGTAATGTGCAGCCGTTGACATCTCTGCTAATTTTTTTTTCTTGTTTTTCTTTTAAAGATTGGCTTTCTTCAGGGCACCCCTGTGCCTGCATAGGGCTTAGTAGTCAACCAATGACTAAACAGAGGTTAGATTCAAATACTTCAGTCATTCAAGCTTCTTTCCTCTGCCAGTGGGCAGGAGAACACATTCAAAGTTTAGGTCACTACACAAAGTCTTCTTTTACTTTCTATTGGGCCTTTTCCTTGTTCCTATGCCCCCTTATGCAGCCTTAGGATTGATGCTTACAGCCTGTGTCACCCAGGTAGAACCTTTGCATTTGACCAAGCAGGAAGGTGAGATTGAGAACACAACTAGTCAAGAATGACATGGAATCCTACTGTTCTGTCCCAGAGTTCAGTGGTTTTTTAAGCATAAACACTTTTCAGATTCTTGAATCCTTTTATCAATTTACAGAGTACTGAAATTATTGTTTTTATCAAATCTGCCCAACTTTATACATTTTGAGGGAAGAGAATTTCCCAACATCCTCATGCAGCCAAAACTACTAAAATTTGAGACTACTTACAGCAAATAATTTTTTTTCACAGAATGTGGAAGTGCAACTGATATTTCTTTACATTTATAGTCCTATATATATATAATTCCACTCTTCAAATTTATTTATTTATTTATTTTTATTTTTTAGTTGGAGTTTCACTCTGTCACCTAGACTGGAGTGCAGTGGCCGCTCCCGGCCACCACAGCCTCAACCTGCTGGGCTCTGGCGATCCTTCCGTCTCAGCCTTCCAAGTAGCTGGAACTACAGGCGCGCGCTACCACGCCCCACTAATTTTTTGATTTATTGTGGAGATGAGGTCTCGCCAAGTTGCCCAGGCAGGTCTTGAACCCACGGGCTCAGGCAATCCACTCAACTCAGCCTCCCAAAGGCGCGGGATTACAGGCTGAGCCACCGAGCCCGGCTCTCTCTTCAAATTTAAACAAAACCTCTATTCTCTTCCCTTTTCTTTACTTCTAATTTCTCTTTCTTTTTTTTTTTTTTTTTGAGTTGAAGTCTCACTCTGTAGCCCCCAGACTGGAGTGCAGTGGCACACTACCAGCCACCGCAGCCTCGACCTGCTGGGCTCCGGTCATCCTTCCACTCAGCCTGCCAAGTAGCTGGAACTACAGGCGAGTGCTACCATGCCCAGCTAATTTTTTTATTTATTGTAGAGATGAGGTCTCGCCAAGTTGCCCAGGCGGGTCTTGAAACCGCAGGCTCAGGCAATCCACTCACCTCACCTCGGCCTCCCAAAGCGTGGGATTACAGGCTGAACCACCAAGCCCGGCTAATTTCTCTCCATTCATGATTCATTAATTCAATTATTTGTATGATAAATACCACTTTGTTGCCCATTACATGACAGTCTACCACTTTATAGACCTTTTCACCTGTATCACTAGCAGTTGCCTCCTTCCTGCATTAGCAGCACTGTAATTCAAATACACACTTCATCAAATTGCATATGACTATGTCATGAATGTTCAACACTGTCCTATCAATAATAATAAAAGATTTATATAATGTTTATCATGTGCCAGGTATTATTCTAAATGCTTACATAGGTTTATTCCTTTAACTCACAACAACTCTACAAATAGCTACTATTATTATCTCCATTTTATAGATGAGAAAACAGAGGTTCAGGGAAAGTAAGTACCCTGTTTAAGATTATACATGTAGCAAGTGGCAAAGGCAGATTTGAATCCATGCCTTACCCACAGCATCACACTGCCTCATCAATGAGTGATCTGCAAATGCCAAGAACCTATTACTTCCCTTGGATATTACCAAATCTATCAGGGGAGCAAAGCTTATATTTCAAAAAACTATACCAACAGTCTTCTCACTTGAAATTATGTCTAGCACTCAAAATGACAATACCATTATGTATTAACTGCCAACTGCTCAAGGAATTTTATTTTAGAAGTTGCTACAACATGTTAAGTTTTATATTAGAAGTTGCTACAACATGTTAAGAGAAAAGCTAATATTATAAAACAAATATCATAAGAATACCCTAAATGTATCAAATCCATTTTCACAATCAGACAATTCATGACTACTGACTGCAATGTGGAAGGCATCAGACATTTTAATATATATATAACATTTCAAATATTGGTAAGAATTAACCATAGCTGTAGCATATATTTTTTAATATTTCAGGAAACATATAAGTTATTTCTTCTCTGTTACAAAAAACTGACTTTTCTAAAAGTCAGTTCTTTCTGAAACATGATTTCAAATATAAAATTCCAAAGGTTTATGTTTTGACTTTTAATAAAGTCAATTTAATTAGTTCATGGGCTTCTCCATATATTTGCATGTATACATCTATAGGCAAAGTATAATTGGTTTGTCCATAATTCTCCTGCTTATTCTGCCATTTTAAAGGCTATAACAGGCCTCAAGAGAGATCACACAAAGATTCTATTGCTTAAGAGAATGTCAGTCTTTGGCACATTCAAAGTAAAGAATCTAAGACAGCCACTGTCCACCTCCTTTCTCTTGAAGAACAGGCAACAGAGCTGAGCAATGAGGGCACAGAAATTTGTTTTGAAGGTCTTTTCCTCAAATAATTTCTTTCAACTGACAGAGTAACTGTGAACACGAATTAAATGTTCACTCTGAAGCTAAACATACATGCTTTGAGGATTTTTTTAAATTGCATTTAAAATCTCTGTTTTCTTTAGCACCATCCACTTGACTCGGACAGATGACTGAAACATGAGTGCAGGGGACTGTGAAATCTAAGAACAAAACAAGGAGCTAAAAGACCAAAGAGGAGAAAATTTCCCCCATGCAGAATAATTGTTTCTGTATAAATCATTCTGTGATTTTTTTAAAAAGTGACTTCTATGACCTATGAGGTAGTGGAAAAGGAAAGCCAAAATGACAAATTGCTAATCATGCCAAGAGACCCCTTTTCCCCTTCCTGATAATGTTTCCTCAACATGAGTGGTAGTTTCCTTAGGCAGGCCAGTGATAGAATGCTGATTTACTATATAAGCTATACATATCTGCATTTGGGGACTTAATATACCTTAAGCCTGGACTCCTTTGCAACATAATTTCTAATAATGATAGGAGAACATGATAAATTATTGTAAAGAATTATATTTTCAATATTATCTAATAATGACTACCTCTGTAAGAAACAGAAACAACAAAAACAGCAGTTGCTAGATTTCTCTAAATTATTTACCAAAAAATGCTTTGAATTTACCTCATGCCACAACGTATAAGATGAAATCAAAAGAACAGCTGTTCTTTTGTTCCCATTAGAATAAAATCTTTTATATATCCCTTCATTACCTTTTTTTTTTTTCCTGAGTCAGAGTCTCTCTCTGTTAGCCAGGCTGGAGTACAGTGGCATGTTCATGGCCACCACAGCTTTGACCTGCTGGACTCAGGAGACCCTTCCACTTCATCCTTCCAAGTAGGTGGAACCACGTGCCACCACGCACAACTACTTTTTGATTTATCGTAGAGACCAGGTCTCACTAAATTACCCAGACTGGTCTCGAATCCCTAGGTTCAGGCAATTCTCTTGCCTCCGCCTCCCAAAGTGCTTGGATTATAGGTGTGAGCCACCACATCTGGCTCCTTCATTACTTCTTAATCCTTAATCCAAATTGCTCTGGGTAGTCTCATCTTAGCATTTCCAACCTGATTCTGTTTCTTCATTTTTTAAATACTCTGGGCAAATTAATCTTCCTGAAGTGCAAATACGATCCTTTCACTCTTCTCCACAAAAACCTCAAATCTCAAATTTTTAATGAATTAAATACTACCATCCTACCCTCATGTTTATGGTGACAAGCCCCATAACAGAACCCAAATTTATCTTTATATACTCACCAACTAATACTCATCTCTACATATCCCTGCATTCCAGATAAATCAAACATTTGATTTCCTAAGCTGGGTGTTTCAGACTTCTTCCTTGCCTTTGTTCAAGCTGTTTACTCCATCTAGGCTATTTTCCTCACATCCAATCTTGCTATGCTGAAATTCTGTTTAAGGCCCAGCAGAAATAATATTCACTCCACAAAAACTTCCCTAATACTATCATTGCATTGATTATAATGCCTCCTTCTTTTCACTGTCAAAAGTATTTTTTAAAACTCTTGGATAGACTTTATCAAATTCCACCTTGTTGCATTTTTTATTTATGAGTCTTACCTGTGTAGCTTATAGCACAGTGTCTTATATATCATATTTGTTGAATGAAATGAAAACCGCTTTCAAAAGAAAACTAGGTAATTCTCTTAACATATTCTCCCCTCCCCTTTGCTTTTTTATCCCGATTTAAAAAAAAAAAATCCATGTTTAATTGAACATTTTAGTTCTTGATCTTTTTCCAAATAATCTCTTCAATTGTATTTCATAAAAATATAAGAATCCCAGGCCTGACAGTTCTTGCTGATTTGCTGTGGGCCTATCATACCACAATACTAACAACCCTCAGTATACTCAACAAAACTCAGTACTCAAAACTAGAGAAGTATTTTAAACATGGTAATCAAGTTAAGAAGTTCACTTAAGTTCCAAGTCTGTCTCTGGGATATCGAACTTTATTATCAATAAAGATGCCAAATGGCACCAGTACCCAAATTTTATCCCTGATGAAGTTGTAAAGGTGACCTAACCTGATAAGATTTTCTCACAACATATCTTGCCTAAGCAACCTGTTTATAAATAAGAATTTAAAGTTGAACATAGCCATTTACATATTGTTACAAAATCTAGTAGCAAAAATAAAGCAGCCCCAGATAAGCTAAAAGCAATACTCACATCTCACATCTACACAAATACATGGAATTGACTAAATGTTAGCCTTGATTTTTTAAAAAATAATTTTAATACCAACATGTTTTAAGTATCTTCTCTGACCCCACCAATACCTTGACAATAGCAAAAACCTGAGAATGTATGGTATTCATTCTGATTTTGTCTTTATTTTAGGTTCAATGAGCTTTCTTGCCCAAACCTAATTTCTCCTAGGTTTTGGAGCTCTGCTGATCTGCATGGTTGATCTACTTGGACAATAGGTCATTTAAGTTACCTGTTGAATGAGTGAGCGAGCTTCTTCAGAGACATATTCTGGCATGTTCAAAGTAGTGTGAGTATTTATTCCTGCTGGATGGCACTCAACCAGAGTCTGAAACAATCAATTAGGTATACTTCTTATCCCAAATAATATCATATTTTGTTCCATCACAGGAATTATGGACAGTAAATACAGAGAGCTCAACAATCATCTAATTGGAGGTGTAGTAATCAACATAGTGCCGCCTAAGCAGCTTAGGACAAGGGTCATGAGCCTTCTAATAGAAATGAAGACAATCACGATCACATCATCAAACTATGCTACTGTCCCTTTTCCTTTAGTTACAAAATGAATGGTTCATAAGAGAAAGTTCAATCACACACAAAAACTAAAAAGGGACTTAATTTCTCTAAAATGTTTTAATGTTCTTAAAAACCCTCAAAAATTAGAATTTGTTAGTAATTATACTATATACATGTATAGCACTTTACAGTCTAAATGTATGTAAAGGTGATCTGAAAACTCCACAACAATCTAAGTCAGTATTGTACACAGATTTAAGGTAGATGACTATTTTTAAAAGTGTAACTTAATTTCCTCTGTTTTCTTCCTATGAGACAATTTGCACAATATTTTATATCAAAGTTATTGATCTGGGAGTACAATTTCTGTCCTTAAGCTAAAACAGATAGGAAAAATTTACAGTATTGAGGAAAAAAATGTTAAATTTAAAACCTACATTAATTTTCTTAAATGAGAATTCTCTTCTGGTTTTAGACAAGATGTTTAAAATATCCAGAGAATTCTACTACATCCTTACATAAACCTCAGCGATTTGACTCTGTTAAAGCTGAATTACAGAAAACGAAGAGAAAAAAAGAGTCAGTCTTATATCTCACTATGTAACACTGTTACATAAAAGACTTTTACCATGAATTTATTCAATGTAATGAAATCAACTTTTTAAAAAATCTAGAGAAAAACTTGCATTTCTATGCTTGTTTTCAGTATCGAAGATTTTCTTAGTCCCTGACCTAGAAACTAAAAGCAAAGGCTAATGTTTTCAATTTGAAATCAAGGTAGCATCTGGGTAAATGCATTAAATGTCCAGGTCATTGCTTACCTTGCCAGTGAGAAGTTCAAAGAGGACAGCACCCAAACTCCACCAATCACAGGCTTCAGTTTCTTCCGTGATTGCTCCAACCTCTAAACACACCAAAAAAGGTTGATATTAAAATTCCAAAGGTCAATTAAACCTTCAAAATTAACATGTATTAGCAAGGTGACCTTTTAAATGCTGAGAGAGCATATACTAAATACTACTGGGCTTTCAAAATTCCTGAAAGTTACTTATCCCTTTGGTCACCTACTGTGGTTGCTTTTTTTTTTTTTTTAATGCAGTCATATATTAAACTGAGACATGTGTTCTTTAGTTGATAGAGGGACACCTTCAAGATGCTTTCCTTAAAAGTTACATAAACCTACTGGATCAGCATTTTGCTTAGTTTTTTAAATTTGAGACTGTCTAGCTAGTTCTACCTCAGGGACGGTTTTTTGTTTTAGAGATAAAGACTTTAAGCTCTGAAGGAACTTTAAAAATTATCTAAACCAGTATTAATTATCCTCTTACTTACAGGTTAGAAATCAGAGAGGTGAAATGCTTTGTCCAATGTCATATAGTAGCAGAATAAAGACCTAGTTTATATATATAGTTTATATTTTATATATGTAGTCTATATCTTCCCTCTCCTATACAATCATTTTCAACTAAAAAAAAGAGCATGTGAAATGCAAATCCACCTATTTTGTTATTTAGAAGTACAGACAGATATATTGTTTTAAGCCACAATTGGAACTATTCACTAAAATAAGGGCTTTTGGAGTATCTACAAATTACAATTTTAGCTATATTATTGCTATCTCTTGCAAGCACAAGTTCCTGAAACGTAATATGAGTTTTTAGGTATCACCTTTCAGGTTTTTACACACATCAGCAACAACTCCTCGTTTCACCATTTTTTGAGACTTTTAGTTTATAAGTCATGTTTAAGGTCTTCTTGTCCTTTCCTAATGGTATTTAATTAGACACTAAGCATTGCCAATATCTGTACTTTTGCCTCTGTTTGACTGAGAAAAACATAATTATTATTTGAGTATAGGTAGACCAAACTTCATAACAATTATGTTCAAAAGTTTACAAGTAGTTAAGTGGGAACAAGGAAAGTAATACACAGAAGTGGTACTCAGGTGCCCATACTTTTAGCCAATGTTTAGTCAATCTACTTGTGTGGGAGAACCCCCAAACTCACAAAATAGCTTGAGCTTTAAATCTTAAAGCAAAAGTCATGTGGACGAGAAAAAAAAAGCCATTCCTGTGCAAAATACTGAAATTACTCCATTTCAGCAATTTCTTCTACATCCCTTCTGAGTTTCAATCAGCCTGTGTAGCACTCCACACCTTTACAACTAGCTCTTCCCAGTCTATCCTCTTCTCGCAGTGCTTTATACCAAATCACAACGTAGCTGCTCTCAGCTAGATGGTAAAAAGAAACCAGATACTAATTTAAACTATGAGAATTATGGGAATGACTGAGAGTCTCCTAATTTGAAAATAGTTGCTATATATGTTGTGGCACATCTATATGGTAAATAACCATTTAAAATAAAGTCTTCACATAAAATTTAAATATACAGGTAAATGTTTATATATATTACATCTTTTAAAAAGCTATAAAACAATACATTTTAATTTTAAAAGTATGCATTTAGAGAAAGGACTGATAAGAAAAATATGACACAATGTTTTAGTGATTTGTCTCTGAGGTGGTGAGATTTCTATACTTGCTAACCTACATGAATACCTAAGTGGTATAATTTTTTAAAGAACTGCAAGATGACAGGAAAACACTCAGGTTTGTTGGAAAAGTTACTTTGGAGCAGGGAAGACAAAGCTATATAGATCAATCCTCCCTCTGGTCACTACATAGTTTTCTCTATAACTTTAATATATCACATATTAGAACAGTGGACTAGAAGTACTGGGTTGAGTCTTAAGGAATTCACTCAATCTCATCTGTAACACAAGGGTTGGATCTGAGGGTCTCTGGGTTAAATTTAGCTCTAAATTCTATTTTTTGACATGCAAAGATTCCCTAAAATATTTATCCTCATGAAGGACAAGCTCCAGGCTCTCTTTCAAAGTACGCACACAAATGCTACTCTTCCCAGATTCAAATACACTGCCCTCACTCCTACCTCCCCATAGGGAGAAGCCACTATCACCTTCGAAAGTGTGCTCTTAGAAACTTTAGAAAGGATGTGTGTTCTCGGGAAATTTACCATAGTTCTATCATCAAATATAACCTTTTGTACACTTCCTTCCAGTCTAAAGTAAGCATGATTACATCATTTCCCTGTTCAAAACTCTTAAATGGCTTATCACTGACCATTAAATAACATTCAAATGTTTTGCCTAATCAGGCATGTACATATAATTAGGCCTCCGTAATAAGGTCTCAACCTATCAGATTCATTCAACAAATATCCATGAAGCAGCACAAACTAGGTACTATGCTAGGCACTATTCTTCCACAGAACTCTATGCTTTGGCCACATTATCAAATAACGTGAAGTTAAAATCAGTTTTCCCACTAGTGTAGTTAGTGGTTTTATTTTTTAATATCTTTTTGCTCAAAAATTTCCATTATTCCATTTTCTTTAATCACACAACCAGTATATATTTCTTAGTTTTATAAAGGATTTATGTATTCACAACTCAGATCCAGATTATGTTTGCCATTGACTGCTGACCCATCTTGCTCACAAGATTCAGTTACTGATCAACCATCTCTTTTATAATCGTCACTTTCCATGCATGAAGGTTGCTTTGCTCAGTAGGCACACATTGCAATGATAGTTGCGAAAATAAAATAGTAGCCAGTGGTTATTGATTACTCACTACAGTCAATAAGGACCTGTGTTTAACACTTTACATGAATTATTTAAAATTTCCAAGCAACCTTATGAACTTAATTTGAGTAGGGTGACTTTGGAATCCAGAGAGATTATCACATGTATTCGTTAATGAGACAGACAAGGTGTACTCTTTTATTGGTTTTTGTGAACTTGCCCAACTAAGGAGTGTAAGAACTAGGTTCACTGGCTTTATGCTGCTTTAATATCCCTGGAAATTTTCTGCCAGGGTCTTTAACAGGTAAATAGTGACCAAGATACTGCTTCAAATGTGAACTGCCATGGTGTCTGATGAGCCCCAGTCTGAATTTGAGGTAACAGACAGCAGGAAGAGACCCAAGAAGGCCCTAAAGCCAATTTTTCACATTTTTCAATGTGCTTGTTAGACAGTCCAGGTCACACTAAGTGGCACCTGAGATAACTGCTGATGACACCCTATCATGGTCAACTGCAGTCTACTTCTTTCAAATCCCATTTCTTTTACCCTCCGTCCTTGATCTTCACCTCCTCTTTCTTCCAGACAGCCTGTTTCTTTTCCTATCCCCTGATTTTGTCTTTCTTCCCTCCTCTTAGATGTGATTAGTTCAGCTTTCCAATGGCACTCAGACCAAAAACCACTTCTGGTCCATCTAAGAAAAGTTGCTTCTGAAAGTATAAAGACTGAATTTAGACTGAATGTCATCTTAAATTTGATTGGGTTGGTAAAGAAGGATAACAACTCTAGAAAGGTAAACTGGCTTTTCATGGGAACCTGGAAAAAAAGACACTGAGCAACTGAGCAAGTTTAAAATTCATCACCTTAAAAATAAAGCTTCAAACTCTTCAAAATAACTTTTTATTAAGCAGAGATTCCTTAATTAATGTGAAATTGATATCATGACCAACTTCCTTGATTTTCATAGATGACTCTAAGCTACCACAAAGAGTTCTGTATTTAGATATAAAGAATGTCCTAACAACTATAAAGTTTGAATACTGGAACAGGAGAATGCAAGTACTTGTGAAATTTCTTCTTTATGGGTTTTAAAACAGGGAAAAAAAAATTTCTTTCAGTTATCAAAACAAAGGACCTTGGTTGTCCTTTTAACATCCTTAAGGAGCAACAGTTCTTGAATTAAAAAAATTTAATTGGCCAGGCGTGGTAGTGCACACCTGTAATTCTGGCTACTTGGAAGGCTGAGGTGGAAGGCTTGCCGGAGCCCAACAGATCGATGCTGGGGTGGCCGTGAGTGTGTCACTGCCCTCCAGCCTGGGCAACAGAGTGAGACTCCAACTCAAAAAAAATTTTTTTTAAGATATACACTGAAACTGTATTGCCAAAAAAGAAGCCTGAGGTGGTGTGGCTGTCAAAACTACTACTCTGAAACAACTTTACTTGCACTGTACAAACAATTTAAGCAGAAAGAAAAAAAAAACAAAACAAAACTGACTTACATATAAAGATTTATTTATACCATGACAGTTAATACAAACAACAGGTGCATAAAGTCAAATGTAGAGAATGAAAAGAAATACCAAATAAAGCTCTGAGGCTAAAGTATAGCATAGTAAAGTTGAGAAATCCCTTTTAACTCCTACCTTGAATTTGAAAAATCTTTGAAAACATTTTAAACAATCTGATTTTGTACCTGAAGAGATGAATAAAAAAGACATTAATAATAGAAAGAAAAAAAAAGAATGAATTCTACCATTGTTTTGCCACTTTTCAAAAACACTTTTCCTATGAAGTTCAAGGTGTTAATTTTCTGTGCATGTCCCTTACCCTATCACTACATTCTATATTTGCAATTTCTAGGCTGGGCAAAGCAAGCACAAGTGCAGTGGTATTACAGGCAATAAGTGATAGGGGAAAAATAAACTATTCCCTTAGAAAATAATTTCTCAGGTTATCCCCATAAAAACTCAAAAAGAGATGGTGATATCAAAGAATCCTGATTTTTGTCTTTGAGTCAAAGCGATGTATTGCCGGACCTCTAGTATGCTGTTGTTCGAGCTTGGTTGGGTATGTCACTAAGCTTCTCTGAAAATGAGAACAGTCAGACCTCTAATATTCTTTCAACCTCTTATAATCTGTAATTTTATGATCCTGAAAGTGTTTTCAAAAGCACTCATGGGCCTTTCTCATAACTTCTTCTCCCTCCATTAACCTAAGATGCCCAAAGAGTGGATTATGCTAAGATGAACTAACATTCCTCAATCTTCTTCCTTTCTCTTTTCTCTGCACAGCCACTCCTCCCTTTCCCTGAAAGACTAATCACCTGCTGGCAAGTGAAATGCATCAGGATCACTAAACCTAACTATCATCTTTTAATGTAATAGAAACACACAGAATCAGCTCCAGATTAGATTTCAACTCATCCAAAAATTTTTAAGGACATCAAATAAGTGCAAACAGTTTACTAAAATTCTAGAATTTTCATTTTAATACTATAAATTCTATTTTCTAACCACAATATAAAATCTTATTGATTCATACTAATGATTCAAACTATCATATTTTGCAAGTGAATAAACAAGTTTAAGTAAAACAATAAAGATATCACATGATAAAATGTGCTTTGCCTACCTTTATATTACTCATGTTTAACACCTCATAGAACACTCTTCAATAAGCCAGGATTATCTTTCAGAAAAACAATGCTGCCTTGGGAGCCCATATTGCCAAAGAGCTTGCTAAAACATAGAATAAGAGAGTTTTGTAGTCCTTATGATAATCAGGGTCTTCTAAGTCTCCCTCTTACAGCCAAAATAATGTTTACCCTGAATCTAAAACTGTAACATTATATAATAAGCTCAGCTCCTGAAAATCAAAGAAGCAAAAAGAGCAGAACGCTTAGACTCAAGTAACCATATGTCTGTTATCTGTGTGGAAAGGGAAAGGAAAGAAACAAAGTACACACTCTCCGACTTGAAGTCTGAAAGACACTGGAAAAATGATATGATTCCAGCACACTGAAATCATGACAATTATGTCCCGATACTTATCTACGGGTAAATAAGCCTTTTAAGACTGTACAGTTTAAACTGTACAAATTGATCAAAGGCAAGATTCACAAATAAAAACCAAAAACAAGGATAAAATTATGCTGAAAATTGTACAGAAAACTGAGAAAACTAGAAAAAGCAAGTTAAACTCAAGTTTTAAATGAAAACCAACCTTTCTATAAAGTTTTATAAAGATGAATCATCTTGCATTTTAAATGAGTGTGGTTCAACATCCCAAATTCAAAATTTACTTTTCTTTAAAAAACATGACCGTTAAAATGCTTGATAAATGGGGAAATTTGAAATTCCATATTTAGATGGATTTGTTAAGACATACCCTCAGACTGATGCAGCCATTTCACTCTATTCCCTGGACTTTCCGCTAAGGGAGCTCTGCAGAGGTCATCTCATTATCTTCTTACCTTTACTAACACTAACAATATATTAGTTACCCCTCCCCATTCCCAAAATTCCACAGACAATTCCATAACCTCCCTCTGGCAATATGTTCAGTTGTTGCTCTCTGCTCTCTGTGATATGGCAGGAAATAGAGTAATTCAGAATTTTCTTAGAAGAGAATTTCACCTATAGAGAAATTCTATTTTAATTCAGAACAATTATTAAAATATTCTTCCTAAATTGTTTTTCTTAACTATGCTTTTTTTAGTGAATAGAATCTTAGAAGTCTCACTTTTTTTCACTCTCAAAGTTATAGTAACTGTGGAACTGTTATTAAAAGATCATATAAAATTCAATGAAAAAGCAGCAATTACTGCAAATGAAGTGTTTATGTAACACTCAAATTAAGCCAACATTTACAATTTGGAAGAATTTGTCACATAAACACAACACTTTATCCAAATATCAAAATGAAGAACCAATTTTAAAGCCACCAACCCATACAATACATTAAGATGATAATCAGTAGTAAGTGGAGGAGGGGGTGGTGGATATATGTAGTTTTCTAATGCCACAGGACCTTTTTTTCAAAATAATAGAAAAATCACTTTAAATATCCGACCTTAAGGATTTCAAATATCTCTTTTGAAAAATAAACATAAGTGACAAAAAATATATTAACTTTCAGGATCAGAGAGATCTCTGGTGGATAAGATAAGAATAAAGGTAAATTATTATAAATTTTAAAATTAAGCACCATGTACACTTTTATAGTACCAGAAAGAAAGCTGGAATATCTAAATTCTTCAAGTGTTCAATAAGATTTTAAATGTTACAACTGGTCAAGAATTTGTTAACTTTCTTCCAAGGGAGCTAGACTTCATTAATAGATTTGGGAGTAGAGAAAGGTGAATTTAAAAAAATCTGATCTGTCATTAGTGACACACTTGGACCAAGGAAAAGAACATCTTTCTTTTGCAATGAGCATTCCATGTCAGCAAAGGCACAGAAACATTAGTAGTGTTCCTACACAGACAATCTTTCCCTGCAGCATCTGTTGCTAATTGAAAGGGACTAGAATTACAAAATCCTAGTCAATTTCTCTCACCAGCTCTTGCTGTGTATAAAGATTTTCTATGCTGGAGCTGAGCATTAGTCTTCCACTACAGCTGATGACTAAAGAGCAAAGAGAAAGAAACACAGAAGAAAGCATTTTTTGTATCCAACAATATATAGAACTAAACTGTGAGAAGAGGGACAGCTAAGCACATCTTTTGTTAGCTCAGAAAATTACCATTCTACAAATACAACTATTCACCTATGAAGGTCTATTAACATCCTAGTTAACCAATTGTATAAGTCTTCTTTTTGAGTAGTCTCCATTTTATGAAAATCTTCAAAAGTAACTGTGAATATTATACCAATTATGTCTTTTATTTCTGGCTCTTAGGCACAGTGCTTGGGACACAGGAGACATTTAATAAATGTTTGTTGAATAAATATATCAAGCATGCATTTTGTAGCACTGTCCATTCAAGGCATTCCAAGTAGCTAAAAGTCCTAATCACATTCATTTTCTTTAAGATTAATTGAGCACAAAGCTACATCATTTGTTTGAACTTTTATAAGTTGTAGGATAAAATGTTTAACATGTTATCAAAAGCATACTCAGCTGCAGGAAGAAACAAAGAATAGAGGGTGAGAATGGAGGTCAGTCAGTTGATGGCTACAGTATTCCAGGCTTAAACTGGGGTGGTGAAGTGGACACCTTCCAGTGTTCCCTGTGCAGATAACAACGACTGCTTCTAGGAGCTACAGCTTGCTCTGGCACAGGAGAAAAGAAAGCTGAAAAACGCTTTCTTGGGGCCTAAAGAAGACAGAATTGGGAGATAATTCAAGGTTTCTTCTGCCCCAGTTCAGTGAAAGGAATCTCGACACCTAATTACACAAAATGTGCTACAAATTTATGAGCTGGCTATAATATCTGGCTGGTAGTCAGCTAAGATCATTAATATCAGTTGGAAATATTTAAAAAATATTATCAAAAACAAATTAGGTACATTGTAAGACAAGCACACTACACTGGGCTATTATTTTAGATACAGAGACAAATCTTTTAAAGTTTTTACAAATGAGACAAAAATGTTACAAATGAAAGCAAAACTAAAAGTCATATCAACTGTAAGAATAAAATTTCACTTTAATTCCAGGTCCGGAATGCTCCTCTAGTACCTATAAACTATTATCAAAGTTTAGCAGTTCAAACTTTAAAAGTCTGAAGGTGCACAACTGTTCACAGAGACTGTGTATTTGAGATAAGTCAAGTCAGGCAGAAGAAACATACCTGCCTACAGTCTCACGTTTCTGAGGCAGATCCTAATTCTCAGGCAACAGATTAGCTAGGGCCTAGGGCCTAAAATGTTCATTTCCTAGCCCATGCTTTCAAATGGGCATTTTGCTCCTTTTTTTCTTATTTTATACTATTTCAGAAAACATTGGCTGCCCAATTAGCCATTCTATATATTCCATCAAGTCCTCCAACACTGTGCTCAACTGCTTATTCAAATGCCATATTTGTCGAGCAGGATATGTGGACTGTTTGAAAGTTCCTGGAATCACATTACTCTAATTGGTTAGTGTATTATCCAGAGAAGACAAACGAGAGAGACTGGCCCTCTCCAGAAAGAGAAGTCTGCAGCAGCCGCGCTCTGCGCTTCTCCCAGCACCGCAAGGCGACAGGGCATGTGGTGCTGCTCCACCTTGCACATGCCCGCCTTCTTGGCTCCTCATGTCCTGCCACCACCTCATTATTAATTCAGCTGATTTTCAGGTAATTCGATTACCTGAATCCCTGGGCCTGTGGTATTGTGGGGAAATGGATGTGAGTGCAGATTACACTCAGTTAGTTCAGGCTAGGCTTGGCAAAATACCTAATTCTGCAGTTCTCCCACCACCAAGCTCTGAATTTCTTGTTGTCGTGGCGACCTGGCAAACATGGTCTAAGCTTTCCTGCAATTATCTGCACAACTTGGGTTAAAACTCCTTGATTTCATTTGATCAGCACTCCAGAGCCAAGAATGACTTGTTCAAGGGAGTTTATAGGTATCATTACTATATGATTTTCTTGTGAGATAAAATAAGAAATGGGTAACTACCACATGACTTCTGGTTGACTGATTATAATTATAATTCTGAGCTCTATACAATCTTGCTTACTCTCTCACCCTGTATTTCTAGTAGAAAAAAAAAACCAACAGCATGCTCCATTTTCCATTGATCATATCACAACAACTCTATACCGAATAGCCATCAGGTGTCACAGTGTTACCCAACCAAAGCCATTAAAGTTGATTGATGAGAAAAAGGCTAACTGAAAATTGTGAGAATGACAGGTACAGCTTTCTCTCTCTCCCTCTGTCGCTCCATTGCAGCATTAGGCAGAGAGCTACATGCACTGCTATTAAAGAAGCTTCAAAAATCCTACTTGCCTTGTCACTAATTTTTTTTAAAAGCTTAGCATTTTTAAACATTTATTTGAAGAAAGTATTTGTGAAGAACAGCTTAGAAAGAAAAAGCCCTAGTTACTTCATGAAGATTCAAATTGACAAGACTTTACAGGGCACAGAAACTGATGATTTGATCAAAGCAGTTATCCAATTGCTCCGGTATATAATGTTTAAGACTCAGCGTTACATCTTCTTTGTTAAATATCAGAGGCAAAAGAGAGTTCACTTTCTTCTCTATAATAATGTAGTAGTGAAGCCAATTACTGAACAGGTGCCAAAAATCAATTTAGACATGAAAAGTAAAAAGCATTACATTGTAGCTATTACTTAAAACTGTAAGCCTGTAGTCTCATGTTTCTTTCCTGAAAAAGAAATTTGCCCTAGATCATCAAGAAAAAAGTTTGGAATAAATAAAATGTTAAAATTAACTTCCTTTTAATAATCTAAAGCTTAAGGTAAATACCCCACCCCAAATATCAGGTAGTATTATACAATGTACAGAGATACTTTATTTCATCCCTTCTGTATGTATCAAAACATTATCAATTTACTAAACCTTATACATTCTCTACTTCTAACAGTTGAAATATTACTTTTCTTGGGATGTGCCAACATGTCTTTCACTAAGATGCCAAATAACAAGGACTGAACTCTTTGCTATTACTTTGTCTTTTTTCACCACTGGAGATAAGGTACATTCTGGTCAGATATGAGGGCAGGATTTCAGAAGGGGTCTGTTTCAATACAGAGTGACCTTAAGCCAGATGTAAGAAGGTGACTAACCAACAGTTAGGGGATTTGTTAAGGTACCAGGATGGATCTTACTTAGGATGGATCCCAGAGTTTCAGACCCTCAAAGCCCCTTAAAGCGACCCATTATCCTTGCATCAGAAGCGCCTTTTCTACACAAGGTAAGACTTGTGTTGACTTGAAGACTTTTTTGCTTACTCATGTCACAAGCTTCATCAAGCATATAGAGGTGAAATGTAGGGAATTTTCCTCAGTGTAACATTTTCACTATTCTGTGGTAAACTGGAAAATTTTCTGGTTCTCTTGAAGAAGAAATAGATTTAGTTTTTTGTGACAATAAAAATTAAAGGCCAAGGATTAAATGTATTTGCTAACCATTCAAGGAAAACATTAAAATATCTGCTAGGTACAAGAGAGCTACTGGTTAAATTTTGCTTAAGGGTAAATATTCTTTTTTTTTTAAATTTTAAAGATGTAGGGTACAATTCGGAGTTAGGTATACAAATGGACATTGTACAGGGAAAGTTTGGGCCTCACTTTGGACCGCACCTCACCTCGTTTGAGATCAGGTATCCTCCCTCCCCTGGCAGTTTCCCACTACTGCCAATTCCTTTCTTGTAGTATTATGATAAATGTTCAGGGTCCGCTTATGAGTGAGAACTCTTAGGGTAAATTAAACAAAGAGTTACTGTTTGAAACATAATATTTAAATCATAACCATAAATACTTTTACTCTTTTAAAATTATTTCTACAGTTTCCTCTTGCCTCTTTCTTCTTTCTCCTTTAGGGTAAAAAAAAAAGACTATGCCAGAGCTATAGCCATATTTCCTGGTTACGTCATTATTATTTCAAAATATACAACTATATTTGCTGCTTTCTCTACCAACTTCACATTCCTAAAATTAGATTCCTTATACTTGCTGAAATTACCCAGGACCCATTAATTATCATATCTAAGTAATTCTGACTTCTTCAAAAAATTTTGTTTGTTGAGAATTCTGACATTCAACTTTCACCCCACTCAAAGTTGTCTTGGCTTCATAAATAAAACTATTTTCCATAAATTCCTCATTTCCACATTATGTACTTTACATGCAAACTCTATAAATGAGTAAATACTTAGAAAGTCTTCCAAGTAAAATAATTTTTTAAACTGTATTAATGTTAGATGAGAAATTAGTATTTATCCTTGGAGAAAAATTCCTGCCTTGATAAGATAAACTTAAATTCTGACTAAATTTTGTGTAAGAAAAGTGTTAGATGATTTGACATCTGTGATTTTATTTATATTCAACAAATCTATTTTACTGATAAACTGAGGTCTAGAAAGTCTGAAATAAATTGCCTGAGGTCAAGCAATGAGTTGGTGCCTCATCTGGAACAGATATCCAGGTTTGGTAGTTCTCCATTCCATCTAAATATTCTAACTCTTAAACTTCTGATGGCCTCAAGATATTTTAAACCATCCATCTTCTGAGTCCTAGTTTTAATTTTCAAAAGTATAACTATTACACAGAATACTATGCCTAAAAAGAAGCAAATCAAGCAGAAAACATGTTTATGGAGAAGGACAGGGGAGAGACTACCCCCCCAAAATATATTCATGAATTATTTGATAAAATCAGGCTAGAAAAACAAAGAAACGCAGTAAATGTCATGCTCTAAAACTGGATTTTGCAGACAGTTTTCAGCATGATTTTTCTATGTTTCACTTTTCACCGTCAGCTGTGAACTGTTTCCAAGTGTGAAATCGCCTAAGAGAGGAAGCAAAGCTGTCATTTGACATCTGGGAGTGTGAAGATTGGGCTTCAGTGAAAAGCATTTGAACTTCTTCAATTTACACACATATATACCTATAAATTCTCAAGTCTGAAAAGTATTCAATGAGAAATATCAATGTAAATTTCAAGCATTTAAAAGGCTTATAATAGGGGTGGAAAATAAAAGTGAAAATACAGACTGACAGGATACCATATCAATTTGTTTAAAACTAGAATGGGAAGTTTAAGTGATTATATTAGCATAATAACATAAATAATCTTACTCACTTAGATTGCATATTAAACTTTCGAATAGTTTTTGTGCATATCTGTTTATTTATTTATTTTAGAGAGAAAGTCTCACTCTGTTGCCCAGACTAGAGTGTAGTAGCTATTCACAGGCACGGTAATAGCCAGCTGCAGTCTTGAAATCCTGGCCTCAAGTGACCCTCCTGCATCAGCCTCAGTTGTTTTGTATTTTATATACTGTGTAGTATAGGTTCTATTTTCTAGCTCCTTTTTATGATGAGTCAAGAAAAAAAAGAAAAGACAAAATATTTCTTTTTTCTTTATGGTTAAAACACTATAAAAGCCTATTCTATATTATGATAAATTAATAGCTTGAAAGATAAAGCACATAAAATCCTTTAGCTGAAGACTTTTGTGTATATGTGTGTGTACAAATAGAAACAAAATCAGAGTAACTATAAGAAGTTCTTTGGAGAAGGATAGCCAGTTTGCCCCAGTTTTTATTCTATAATCCCTCACAACAACAAAATAGAAATACCTGTCTAAAAGTCTCCTAATGTGGAAACTTGATAGTGCTATATTTATATTGTCATGCTATACAATCTATTCCTACTTTGTAGACTATTTCTTTGCATTTTCTCTTTCTGAACTCCATTCTGTTTCTGTGGTATGAAAGGAACCCATTTACCATGAATTACGTTTATTTAAAATAAAAACTTTCTAGAGAATCATCCAGATAATCTAAGGATAAAAAGTGAACCTAAAAGGAATGGCTTCTACTTTGAAAACAGGGCTAGATTTGATCAGTGAATTCGTATTCTCAAGACCCTCTTGATGGGTCTGCAGCTGCAGTCATTTATGTGCTGGCTTTTTCACAGATGTAGACAGAGAAAGCTCCATGGTTTTTGTCTTTTTGTTGTTGAATTTTGTTTTCTTTAATATAAAAAAGTGGCAACTTTTTAAAAAAAGTTCTTAGTTTTGTTGTAGAAACTTGTGAATACTGAACATCCTTAGGAGTATATATTGTTGAAATGACTATGACTTTTTAAAATCTAAGATCACAAAGTTGGCAGAAACTATACTTAAATAACAGAAGGTGATCATTTGCATTTTAAAATTTATGTCTTGCTTTTCCCCTCAATTAGACCAAAACACGTTGATTCACAGGTTTCTGTGTGTGTGTATTTTCTTTTTTAAACTTATTTATAGAGCAGAATAATGGCCCCCCTGCTAGTTTGGCATTTGCTCAAGTTTCTGTCCATGCAAATTGAATCTGTTACTGGAAATTTTTCTCAAAATATAAAGGCACATCATCCACAAGATAAAAAGATACATGGCTGACATTATAAAGTACAGGGCAGGTGGATAATGTTTTTAGGACAAATATGTGATAAGGATTCCCAGGAGGGTGGAGTAGCAGGGACAGGGATTGCATGATGTTTAAACAGAACTGAATCGTTCTCATCATAATCTTGTAACAACTTTACTTTCTAACCAAATATTAGCTGCTTAACATGCTTCAGAGTTACTTGGACAAAACACTAAGGGTTAGAGTTGGGAACTGGGAAGGGAGGCAGCATGTGGGAGGGGAATTACTTCAACCCTTAGTGTCTCTAGGGTAGATCAAAAGGTGGCTAAGTCCTCCACATCCCCCTGTATTTATTGACTTGTGATTTTTAAACGTTGAAATATTAATACATTATCATTGCTCTCACCCTTGAGAAGAAAGTAGAGCCCACTTGTAGCTTCGATTTAGCACTGCTATTGAGTTTTGAGGCAAACAGTAACTTACAAACTTTGTTCCGATTCCTCTTATGTTGTAAGTGAGGGACAGGAGCACACAGACTTAATCAAGTTCTATAACTCTCTAGGTTTAAGAGCATCCAAATTAGAACATTAACATTGCTTTTCTGTTAAGGCCATTACTGATTTTGTTTTACCTTGTTACTAAAATTATTAGACCCAAGGAATAGAGAGACTTTCCACATTGTTCAAAGCATGCCACAACACGAACACTTTTGCAACTCAAAAAGCATGAAAGTACAATTCTTTTATGCAAATAATTACAACAAAGCATCTCTTCAGACTATAGTTTCTTTCAAATGATAGTGAAGGACAACCCGAAGGAGGACAGCAAAAATCCATTAATGGTACACTGCCACCTGCTGGTCATCTATAAGAACTGTAATTTCTGGGAAAAGGTTTAAAAATCAAAATTTAGAAACTGATCTGTATTAAATCCAGTATTTTAGAATACAAAATTGAGACCATGTAGCTGCTGATTAATGTACTATGATTTTCTTCCACACGTATGAATATTAAAGTAAGCACGACTGTGCTTGAAGATTAAAAAAGATAATCTGCTAGAATGCCAAAGTGTACAACTTTCAGATAGTTTTGATAAGAAAGTAAAAATAGAAACAGGAAATAAAGAGCTGGTTATAGGCCAGGCACAGTGGCTTACACCTGTAATCCCAGCACTTTGGAAGGCCAAGGTAAGAGAACTGCCTGAGCCCAGGGGTTCGAGACCAGTCTGGACAACTTGATGAGACCTCGTCTCTACAATAAATAAAAAAATTAGCTGGGTGTGGTGGTATGCACCTGTAGTTCTAGCTACTTGGAAGAATAAGACAGAAGGATCGCCTGAACCCAGGAGGTTGCGGCTACAGTGGCCATGAGCATGCCACTGTACTCCAGCCTGGGTGACAGAGTGAGATTTCAACTCAAAAAAAAAGAGCTCAGTCAGGCTCGGTGGCTCAGTCTGTAATGCCGCACCTTTGGGAGGTTGAGGTGAGTGGATTGCCTGAGCCCGCAGGTTTGAGACCCGCCTGGGCAGCAAGACCTCATCTCTACAATAAATCAAAAAAATCAGCCGGATGTGGTAACGCACGCCTGTAATTCCGGCTACTCGGAAGGCTGAGGCGCAAGGATCGCCGGAGCCTAGCAGGTCGAGGTTGCGGTGGACAGGAGCGGCCACTGCACTCCAGTCTGGGCAGCAGAGTGAGACTCCAACTCAAAAAAAAAAAAAAAAGAAGAGCTGGTTATAAACATTAAACAATGCCCCATAAATATTTAATTCTGTTGTGTGGTTTACACCGCACTTCACTTTAGAATATAACGGGCTTCACTCCAAAGAACTCCCAAATTTAGTTTTGATCCTAAAGTCTCCAAATTAATTATAATTAACAAATTATTTATATACATTAGTACCTAAAATGTTATTTCTAATCAAATTATTTCTAATCAAAATGTCATTCTTATCAAAGTGGGGAGGATTTGTTAAAAAAAATCAGATAACTATATAACTAAACCTCACTAATATGATTTCAAAACACAGCATCACATTATCTATTAGAGAAAAACAAAAATGTAGGTGTGCTCTATGTCTCTAAGAAGAAACAAAAATCAAACAGTCCTAATTTGAGGGAAGGAGGAAGAAAGAAAAGAAAACCCTAACAGTTGTCTTCAGGAAAGTTTTAGGATATTGGTTTATAGGTCAAAATTTTGTTATTCTCCAATTATTTCTATAGAAATAATTCTTAAGGTTGTAACTAAAAACAATATAGCTCTTCCAAGCCTAATTATCATTATTTCCCATTATGCAGAGAAACATGGTTAGCATCACTACACTGATTAACTAGTAAGTATTAAATACTGTATTGATCAACAACTAAGCAGATAATATCAACAATTGGCTTGAAACTCTTTTGAAGGCCAGTGGGGTGATGGGTGGAATGAATCCGCCATCCAAAGAGGATAAGGAGGCTAAGTGCCAAGCAAAAAGTGAACAAACTTGGATTCAAACACAGCCCATATAAACTGAAGACAGAAAGAAACCAATTCATATGCTTATGCTACCTATAACTGTCAGCAAATAATACTCCCAGAAATAAATATCTAATTTTTAAAGAATAAAGACAATACAGTAGGACAAGATAAAACTATTGTGTCAAATATTTAGCCAAATAGGCAGGTATTTTAAAACAAGAACAATATACTTTTACTTTCTCAAATATAGAAAGAATTATTTTAAAATTTGTTCTAAAATGTCAGGTTGGCTCATCACTAAAATATCACCGCATTTTAAAAAACTCCATGGTTTACCAGACACAGTGACTCTTGCCTGTAATCCTAGCTATTCAGGAGGCTGAGGTGGGAGGATCACTTGAGGCCAAAAGTTCAAGACCAGCCGGGGCAACGTAGTGAAACCTTGTCTCTAAAAAAATAAAAATAAGTAAGCCAGGTGTGGTGGTGCAAGCCTATAGTCCCAATTATTCAGGAGGCTGGGGTGGGAGGATGGCTTGAGCCTAGGAGAAGCTCCAGGTTACAGTGAGCTATGATGGCATCACTGCACTCTGGCCTGGGTGACAGAGTGAAACGTTATCTCTTTAAAAAAAACAAAAACTGGATTTTTTCCCCCATGTTTAGCCTTAGGAATTTTACCCTTTAGTCAGTTACTTCCTATACCTTAATAAAAACCATCCATCTACAGTGGGTAGGGGGCATTTAAAGGTACGTGTAAACACTAAGAAGTTAAGACATTTCCAAGAATTCACTGCCAGTTCTTAGTGAAGTATAAATTCACTTAACAACAGTAAATATATATACACACACATATACATATGCGTAGATACCTAAGAATTTACTTGTTTTAGCCTCCAATTTCCTTTTTGAAGGGATAAACAGATAACCAAATCCAACACATATGTAAACTAGTGAAAAATACAACTTCTACAAAGAAATGAGAGTTGCCGAACCACTTTTCAAGTGAAACATTTTAGGAGATTGCTCTAACCTGGGGCACAGTACATTCTCTCTATGGCATCGCTGTCACAGGAATCTTCAACCTCACTCCACCTGCTAAAATACGTTAGCTGAATGTGTCCTAAAAACAAAACGACAGGAGAAATCAAAACATTTTTCTCTTCCATTTTCTGCAGAAGTGAACTGTAATTACTCCTTTTGTAGCTAAAAACAGTATCATTAAGAATAATGGCATCATTAAGTACTAGAAGCTATTACTGGGGGTGAATTTGCTGCACTGATAATGAAGCTCTAGACAGGAAATGAAGATACTAATTACAAGATAAAACGCCTACTCAGTTAATTGGAAGCAACAGCGAATAAAAAGAAATGCATTTGCAAAAGTTCCTGACCTCTATCATTCAATAAGATGTTGTTTGGGTTCAAATCGCGGCACACAATTCCCTCTCTATGTAAAGCATCGAGGGCTACCACCATTTCAGCTGCCCATCTTTGAATGCAGTCCTCTGGGATGTAAAACCTGGAGTTTAGTGCTAATTTTTTATCAAGGTCCTCAAAAATCTGATGTATTTCCTTGTCTCCTTCTAGTGCTAACCCACTTTCTCCCTTAGTCTCAGAGTCTCTCTGGAAAAAAGAAGTTGGTTCCTCTTTAGCCAAATCATCAGCTTGATCTGTAAATAGAAACACTTCTTCTGTTTTTAAGGTGCCTGTGTTTGCAATATATTCATTAGCACCTGAGAGAGGCTTAGAAATATGGAATAGGCTTTCTCCTGTGTTGTTTGCAGTTACAGCCGACTCAACTACTCCAAGCTCTTGTAACTTAGGATCTGAGCTGTGTAACAACATGTCTCCTGAACTACTATGATCAACAGCTGCTACAAATAACATCCCAAGATCCTCCTGTGCATAGTGTTTCTCTGTCAGACTATGGGATTTCGGCCTAGAGGGATCACTCAATTCCTCTGTGCTTTTCTCTTCCTGTGCTAGGCATTGTTCAGTACTAAGCCTGAGACATAAGACATCCGGAGCTTCCAAAAGTTTACTTTCTATTATGCCTATATTAGTCTGTGTAAACTTAGTAGGTCCCATTGCTGCAACTTCTTTTGTTGGCTCCAGTTCACCAGGTAGATTTACAAGAAGATCAGGTCTTCCTTCATCAGTACCACTGACATCATCAAAAGCAGCATCTTTAAATGAAATAACTGGTACTGAGTCATCTGAGCCCCTGCTAATGGTGTCCTGAATTTTAAATTCTATCTTGTTTTCACTAGTACTAAAACTCCTGGAAGTGCCATTTCCATCTGGAAGGGTACAGAATGGTTTCAAAGGTTCTGATTTTAGGCTATACAATTTTTCTCCAAAATCAAGTCCCAGGAGTTCACTTGTGCTATCCTTACTGTCTATCCTAAAGAATTCCATGGGGCTGTTTTTCGATCTACTGAGGGAATCTGATGTTCTTGGAGAACTAACTGCTTCTGGGTCATCATCCAGGAAGAACTTCAGCTCATGAGCTCTCAGCTGAGTGCTGGGACTGTCACTGTCAGTAACAAGGTGTGCCGGGAAGCTTTTAATAGCTTTGGAATCAACACCATTTCCTTCAGTCTTCATGAAGGGCTCTTCATTCAAAGACCCTGGTTCAATCTTTTCTTGCCCATATTCATTGCATAATGTTAAATAACTAGTAGTGCATTCTTCTTCTGAACTTGAACCAGTATCTGGCCACTTTGGAGAGCTATCCTGGCCATCATCTTCCTGGTTGCTATCATCTTGAGAACTTGGAGTAAGACTAGTCTTCAAAGGCAGAACTGTAAGCATGCTTCCACCATCACTTCCTCTGGATTCAAAGCTGCTACTGTCCTGCGGACCAGAAGTTGGCTGTTCAAGGTGTACTTTGGTAAGTGAAGATTTTTTTATTTCCTTGATGTCAATGCTTTCTTCAGGACTTCTGTTTAGAAATTTACTGATATGTGACCAGAGTTTGCCACCTGTGGACAAGTATGACAAAAAAAAAAAAAAATTTAGGATCCCTAAATTAATGGCTAGTTGCTTATTTGAGCCATTAGAACAAAAAAGTATTCTAATAATCAATCAAAAACAAATCAATGATATCCATTAATATCAAGCATACTGTAAGATAACTAATAAAATGTTCTTTTGTTATTGTTGACTGGTAAGTATTGCTTCATATCTCCTAAGCATATCTCCTAATATTGGTTATTTTAAAAATGACTCCTAATATTGATTATTTTTAAAATGACACCTATTTCTTCCTTTGAAGGGAAATTAGTTATAACAAATATTAGTATAAAATTTCACAGCTAAAATTCTATTTTAAAGTTAAATATTTCATCTTAGAAATACCTCATTATGTTCTGATCTGTTTATATAATAATTTTTCAAACATGGCTCCTTGGTCAAGTGGAAATATATAAATAAGTGCTGTTTAAAACTGTATACTACAGTGAGGGGAAAAATCAACAAAGTTATTCCATTTTGAAAATGCCCAGTCCAGCACTGGAAAGGAAATTTGACATCTGATATATAATGATGCCTTTATAAATGACATATTAATATTTCCCCCATGTAATGTGTTATATAAGATCATGTAAAGTCATTGAGGAAAAGTCATTGAGCAGCCATTAATGAGGCAAGCTACTGAAAATACGATTCTATATTCTGACATATATCTAAAAAATACTAACCTAACATTAAAACTAAACTACAATCATAAAAAACCACTTTCACAGAAATAGAATTTAAAAAAATATGAAATAATCCTACTGTTTTACCAATAATCCTTCTTATATAGTTATTATTTCACCACATTTTTTTGTTTTATTTTAACTATTAAAACACCTCAACTCTTTTGCTAATTAGAATCTTAACATTAAAAAACTACGGTTAAGCTAGGCGTGGTGGCTCAAGTCTGTAATCCCAGCACTTTGGGAGGCTGAGGCGAGAGGAATGCCTGAGCTCAGGGGTTTGAGACCAGCCTGGACAACTTGAGACCTCTTCTCTACAGTAAATCAAAAGATAAGCTGGGCATGGTAGCACACGCCTGTAGTTCCAGTTACTTGGAAGGTTGAGATGGAAGGATCACCTGAACACAGCAGGTCGAGGCTGCAGTGGCCGTGAGCATGCCACTGCACTCCAGCCTGGGCGACAGAGTAAGACTCCAACTCAAAAAAAAACTGTAGTTAAGTATCAAACACCCACCACAGTTATACTGGTGAGAAACAGTATTACAAGAAAGAATAACTGATTAAATTTGATCCAGAAATTCCAAAACCAGTAACTATGGAAGCACACTTTGTGACTATATAACTCTAATTCCAAAAATGGAAAATTAAGAATGTGTTAAAAATAAATCCCTCTACTCACACAAAGAAGGTAAAATTTTAGCATATCTAATGTAATTATTAAGCATCATACACCAAGGGTACCAATCTTAAGAAACATAATCACTGATAGTCAACTGTATATGGCAAAAAGTCAACAGAAGCACCTCCCAAAAACTTTCCATTTCACATTTCATTTCATTTTGCGGGACTCAATAAACATATAAAGTACCTAACACTGTGACTAGCATAGAATAAACGCTCAAGAAAGGGTAATTGTCAAAATATTAATCCTAGGATTCTCGTACATCTCTTTCTAGCAATGATCTAGTTAGTAGTTTCCCCATTTTGATAACAGTTAATAGTATGGGATGACACAGTGTTTAATTTTCCCCCCTCAGTTTTTCTTAGCTAATGTTTTCTGTCCTTTCTAGGTATACTCAGTGCTTCTCAATTCCCCATATTCAAACTAAAGTTAAAGATTTATACTGCATATGGCTTTGAAAATCACCAAAAGAGTTATGCGCTGAGCTCATATTCTTTAGTCTTCTGACAATAACCACCACATTCCTCTTATCACAAATACCTATATTGTGGCAGTTTAACAATAACGCCTGAACTTGAAGATGAGATTTTTATATGCAATTCAAATAAGACAACTTGTGTGGAATATGACAACTACTTTGAGAAAAGGAGCAAATCTTTTTCATCCTTGTATGTCTACAGTCTAGGCAATGTACAAGAAATGACAGGCATTCAGTCAATGCTTGTTGATTTAAATTAGATGAGATGTGCCATCACAAAGTAGACAGTATCTGCATCTGTAAAGTTCCACTGATCAGCAAGAAACTACACCTAATAAACTTCTAAGAAAAGTTTCATTCATTCTTAGGCCAATTTCACCTGACTGAGCTACTGAAATCCAAAATTCAATGTGCTTACATTCTTTTTGTCCCCAAAGTCACTTCCTCTTTCTGACTTGTGAGTCACTCTGGCACAAAAACTCTTGATCAAACTTGGAGTATTTGCCTTCTCTTGTTCTTCCTCCATTTCTCAAATTTCCAAGTCCTATAGGATCTACTTAAATGTTTCTCCCAGTTGTCCTCTTCTTTTAATTCCTTTGACCACCATGTGCTTCCTGGGATGATGCTATATGTACTAGATCCTTACTTTAAATCCCCCCTGTATCACTCTATCATTCTAATGGCTACCCAATTACATCTTCCATGTTAGCTGTATCTTATGTCATTTCTTCATTCAAGAACTTAAATCTCCTCCACCTACTGAATCATGTACTAACTCCATATAGGCATTTGAACTCCTCATTCATAAACCCATGATTTGGTCCTCTTCCTATACTCACCACATAATTCATCTGAACTGGATTTTCCCACAGAGAGCCCATGCTGAGTTTTTCTTCATATTACACTTACACTTAAAATTTTTTTCCTCTTAGCTTCTCCAGTATCTGCTTGTCAAAATCCAACCCATTCTTGAAGGTCTTTCAGAATCTGTCTCAATTTAACCAATTTTTTGGTATCCCTTCACTGGATACAATTCATATTTTCTCTCAATCCTCTATGTTACTTCATCCCACTATGACATTTACAGCATTCTATTTCAGATTAATTTTACTTTTATGCTTTCATTATCTCCTTTACCAGACTGCAAGATCTTAATAACTGTTGATAGAGGATTCTATCTAGCATCTAAAATAGGTATTAAATAAATATTTATTAATCTGAGTTATACAGAAAAAGCTAACATCTTTACAAAATTTTTTAAAAACCTTTTAAGGAAAAGGTTCTATAAGTACTAATAATATCATTTGGAGGGGGTCATACACTCTCCCTATTCTAAAATTAATATGTGATCTTATTGTAAAATTTCCAGAAAATACAGAAAAGAACAAGACAAATAGCAAAAATTTAGAATATATGAATCACCCATAATCATATCACCTAATGATAAACACTGTTGAACTTTTTCTATACTTATTTCCAGGCTTTTTATTCACAATTAACATCATATCATAAAGATTTTTAAATTTCCATAGAATACAAGCTTGAAGGGCTATATAGCATATCTATAGGATATTATGACATTTAAATATTCCTCTATCGTTGATCGTTTAGGTTGCTTCTAGTCTTTTACATACAAATACTTGGCATTTCTGATAATTTCAAGACAGAATCCCAGAAATAAAAATACTGGATCAAAAAGCATGGATATTTTTAATGCTTCTGATACATGTTGTTAAACTGTTTTACCAGAATCCATTCCTATAAACAATGCATAACAGTGCCATCTTCACAGTAATTTGCCTATATTAGATATTAGCAAGTTTACCAATTTGACTAATCAAATATGGCATCTTACTTAATTTCCATTGTTTTCATTATTAAGTAGAATTTTTAAATGTGATTGGACATTTTCGTTATGGAATCTGCTGCCAGCCTAAACAAGTATCCTAACATGAATTATAAAAGCCACATTTTCAAGGAGTAAAAAACACTGAGCTCTTCCCCACTCTCTTCTGGTTGCCCAGTTAAATTTAAGGCTAAATATAGAGCTATAAAAACAAAATTTTGGCCCTATCACATACTTCTTTCTATTAAAAAAAAAAACCATAAAAATCACATAACCTACACGAACCCATTATTCCCACTGAAGTTTCCCACTTACAAAAGCTAGGGGGAATTTTACTTTCTGTAGCATTAAGATGAGGCCTAACAGACAAACTTACACAAATGTCAATATTATGGCAATAATAACATTAATTTAAATAAAATCTGTCATTCCTGAATCGCAACATATAAATAGAAAATACCAACAATATTTATAATTTTTAACACTGTAAGAATATAAATGATATTTTTCTAAGCCCCTTTGAAGCATTGCAGATATTGGACCATTTTAAGCTATGAAAATAATTCATAATGTTTAATTAAAACTCTTTGTCTCTGGTCAGATTTTAATCTATTATTTTCTATAAGATTGTAAAGTGGCTCAGCCTGTATCTTGTGCTTTGGAAGGCTGAGATGACTGGATTGCCTGAGCCCGCGGGTTCGAGACCCACCTGGGCAACTTGGCGAGACCTCATCTCTACAATAAATCAAAAAATTAGCCGGGCGTGGTAGTGCATGCCTGAAGTTCCAGCTACTTGGAAGGCTGAGGCAGAAGGATCGCCGGAGCCCAGCAGGTCGAGGCTGCGGTGGCCAGGAGGCTGCCACTGCACTCCAGTCTGGGCGACAGAGTGAGACTCCAACTCAAAAAAAAAAAAAAAGATTGTAAAGTAAGTTTGTTAATTTGCTTGGACAGAGTTAGATTTAAATTTAATAAGTATGATAAAATATTGCTATAGTAATGATCAAAATTATTATTATTATTATTTTTGAGTTGGAGTCTCACTCCATCATCCAGGCTGGAGTGCAGTGGCACACTCACCGTCACCCCAGCATCGACCTGCTGAGCTCTGGTGATCCTTCTGCCTGTCTTCCAGGTAGCCGGAAATACAGGAACAAGCTATCACACCCGGCTAATTTTTTTTTTTGTTAGCTGTAGAGATGAGGTCTTGCCAAGTTGCCCGGGCTGGTCTAGAACCCGCAGGCTCAGTCAAGCCACTCGCCTCAGTCTCCCAAAGTGCTGGGATTACAGGCTGAGCCACTGAGCCCAGCCCCAAAATTATCTTTTAATCAAGCAATTCCACTTCAAGAAATCTGCCTACAAATAATTCTCAAAAAAACTTGTACAAAGATAAATATGTACAAGTACTGAAAACAATTTAGATACCAATTAATACGGAGTAGTTAAATAAATCTCTACAACCAGTTTGTATCTACCTTAAAAAAATAGCTATTTGCAAATACATAGTGCTTATCACGTACTAGCTCCTATTCTAAGTGGTTTGCATATACAACTATTTAATTCTCATATCAGCCCTATGAGGTAATTATTATTAGCCCTATTTTATAGATGAGAAAACTGAGGTATAGAAAGGTTAAGTAATTTGCCCAAGGTTACACTAGTAATGGTGAAACAGCACTTACTCTCACACAGCCTGACCCCATACTCCTAGTTTTTAATCACTACACTGCATTGCCTCTCTTAATTCAGACCTACATATTCTGAAAACAAAAGGTGTCCAAGGTACATGGTTGAGATGGGGGGAGAAAAACAGCATGTAAGACCCATGTAAGACCCATTTATGTTTTCTAAAGATAGGTAGGGAGTCTATGCTTATAAACAAAAAAAATTTGGGGAAGATGCATAATAAACTGTTAAAAGAGTACCTATTTCTGAGAAATAGGACAGGGCACTAAAGGGAATAGGGAGATAAATTTTAAAATTTTTTTCTTCATATACTTCTATACAGTTTGAATTTGTTAAAAAATTAATCATACTTTTTAAAAAAACCTAATTAATAAAAGGAGAATATTTTACCCCTTGGGGTCTATTAGTAAACTGGAGAGAAATTTTTTCCCCACTTCCCTTCTATTTAGTATGTCCACAGTCAGAAGCTTTTCCAACTTTTGTCTTATAAACTGGCCTTTCATTTTTTCTCTGCCTCCGTCAGTATTCAACAATTATACACCAAGCACCCTCTATATACCAAGCATTCTGCTAATTGCTGGGGTACATATGATGAATATTATACTTTCCAACCTTAAATACTCATGGCCTTGACAATACAATTTGTTTTCCTACCCTTTTTTTACCCCCTCAAATAGAGTTAAAACAAAGAATTCATTATAAGGAATGATAAACATTTTAAATCTCTCTCCTAAAATTCTTTCCGGTATATCCCAACTGCCTACTCAACACCATCTGAGTATTTAATAAACATCTCAAACTCACATGTCCAAAACTGAATTCCTGATTTTCCTTCTAAATCTACTCCTCCTGTGGTTCAGTAAATAAAAACTCTATTCTTTAATTATTTGAACCAAAAACCCTGAAGTCACACAAGGCATAATCATGTCTGTTCTACCTTTACAATATATTCAAACTCTAATAACCATTCTTTCCCACCCCATCTTGTCCAAGTCACTGTCATTTTCACTTGGTTGCTGCAGCAACCTCCAAACTGATCTCCCTGCTTTTGCCTTTGCCCTCCTATATTCTATTTTCCACAGAACAGCCAGTGATCCTCATCTTGTCACTCCTTTGTTCAGTATCCCTATCTTCCAATCTCATTCAGAATAAAAGTCCAGTTTTTCAAGTGGCCTGTGAGACCATCTAGGATCTGATCGCCTACCTCCTTACTGCTCTATGCTCAATTCCTGCTAATTTCTATTCTGCTCCAGCCACACTGACCTTTGTGTTTCTTGTACACTAAGCATACCCCTGCTTCTGGGCCTGTGTACTTACTTGTTCTCTTTTGCTACGACATTCTTTCCTCATATATCCATAATGTTCCTTCTCTTGCTCCCTTCAGGTCTCTAGTCAAATGTCTTTTCAGTAAGGTGACTACCCTATTAAAATAGCAAGCCACACTCCTCACCACTTTGGCATTCCCTTCCCCCTTCCTTTACTTAATTTTTCTCCACAGAATTTGCCTCCATCAGACATATATTTACTTATATATTTGTTTATTGTCTGTTCCACCTTGAAAATGTTATGTAAGCTCTGTGTGGGCAAAGTCTTCTGTTATGCTCACTGCCATATTAGAACTATGTACTATGACCCAGTAAGCACACAGTAAATTTCTGACTAAATGAATTAAAAATGGAAAGAGTCTAAGGTTCGTAAGCAGTGGAAAGCTAAGGCCACAAATCATAAACATTTAAGTATTCATATTATAGAGGAAGCAACTTTTCAAGGTTTACATGTCAGTAATAACTATTCACATATACGAAAGTTATGTTTTTATGACACAGGCACAACCTACTAATCCATGAAGGTGCCACAGAAAGTACCACTGATGTGTAAAAGACAACACACTGTTCATCATCTAGTTCACTTCATTGCTCAAGCCAAATCCAAGAAATTACTGTATAGTCTTCTCTTCTTAATCCAAGTCCATCATAGGCCCTATTGACTCCACCTTCAAACATCTCCACTAGTGCTCCAGACCATACCAGCATCATCTCTTGGCTAGACTATTGTATTAGCTATTTTACTGCTTCTGTTCTTGTCTTTCTGTAGCACATTCCCCATACACCAGCCAGAGAGTCTTTTTAAAATGTAAATAAGATCCCGTCACTCCTTAAGATGTCCAGTGGTTTCCCAGTATACTTGAACTAAAGCCAAAGTCCTCAGTCTGCCGTAAAAGGCTCCTGCCTATTTTTCCAACAGACTCATCTACCACGGTTGCCTTCACTTGTTACACTCCATCCAAATGGCTCCTTTCTTGCTCATAAAAAACAATCCAGGCTTGGGTTTACACTCATCCCTATATCTGTACTTTACATACAAATGACTGTTTCCTTATCTTTCAAAACACCTCTTAAATGTTACCTTCTCAGAGAATGCTTCCTTGACCATCTAAAGTAGGCCCCCAGTTGTACTCTATTAGATCTCCCTATATTAAAGATCAGGATACTTCCTGTTATTATCCAATATTATCTTGCTTTTGTTTTTCCGTTTGACTCTTTACAACAAGAATTTATGTTTCAAAAACCTACTCTATAGTACATGCTCAGTAAATTTGTTGAATATTTAATGAAATCAGAGTCCCTATTTACACTATAATTTACTATCTTTGTATTATAAAACCTTCCCAAGATTAAACAAGAGACACCTAAAAGGAACAGTCAAAAGAGACAAATTATGTGGTCATGTAACCATTCAAAGTCAGATGTAGTCAACAGTTTTGTTTTTGGGGGATTTTTTTCTTTCTTTCTTTCTTTTTTATTATAAAGATGTGGGGTACAATTCAGGATTAGGTATACAAATGATTATGCAGGTGCTCTTGTTGATGAGGTATAGTTTTTGTTTGGTTGTTTGTTTTTTGAGTTGGAATCTCACTCCGTTGCCCCAACTGGAGTGTAGTAGCACACTCCTGGCCACCACAGCTTCGACCTACTGGGCTCCAGCGATCCTTCTGCCTCAGCCTTCCAAGTAGCCGGAACTACAGGTGCGCGCTACCACGCCTGGCTAATTTTTTATTTATTGTAGAGATGAGGTCTCGCCAAGTTGCCCGGGCAGGTCTCAAACCCGCAGACTCAGGGAATCCACTCACCTCGGCCTCCCAAAGCACTGGGATTACAGGCTGAGCCAGTTTTGTTTTTTTTTTTTAAAGAAACTTGGTAAAGATGATCTAAAAAAGTGGAAAATTTAAAATGCATATGTCTATGACTTTAAGATAGATTACAGAATTTTCTATAGTATTAAAGTAAAACCAGTTGAAACACCAGCTTCAAGGGGTATAAGGGAAGGTGAGATGCTGGCAGAAGAAAAACTGAAGAATGATTTGGAAACAGAAGATAAAGCCACAAATAACAGAAGTAAGCTAGGATTGAAATTTGCTACAGATAATCGCCAACATGAATAATCCACACTGGGTAATAGAATATTGACTATAATTACATTCATCCTACTGACCTTGTTCTAAATTATTATGGATTATTACTACGCAAGTTATTTTGTTCCACACCAGAGGTGGCTGTATTTCGCTATCAGATGACATGACCTCTAATTCAATAATGTCTGTAATGCACTGGTATCCTCAGATAAAAGCTGTCTATAATGTCTGAACAAAGGTGAATTAGTTATCCAATTCACACACGCAATTAACTCTCTTAATACCTGAGAGACCATGGAGCCCCTTCTGAATTTCCTATTAAATACTGCATATGGAGGTCTTCCCTCCATCTGTAGTTATCTTGTGCTGTACTTCATAATAAACAATACTAATAGTTTATTACCGTCAAAAATCTTGCATTAGTTATCATGAGAGACCTCATTCCAGAAAGCAATGACTCCTTTTCCTGGAAAAATGTATTAAATTCAAATGTTATGCTTATTAGTAAAGCACAATAGTTATATAAAAATAATAATACCTTATGAAATATGGAAAATAATTTTTTTACTATTGTAAGAACACTTTTTAGAAGACAAAAGGCAATATTTATCAAGTAAATTTATATTTATATGCTGTACTCAGTCAGTCAGCCTAAATAAAAGACTATTTAAATTCAGGTGTTAAAGGGCAAAAACAAATCAAAACATAATATTTCTTGCCACCTGTTCCCTCTACTAAGAGCTAAAATTTCATAAATAGTCTGAAGGCAGAGCACTGTGCCTCTGCTTTGTACCCATATGTGATGCCAATGGCTGAATTTATAAAAACTCAGAGCAGAATAACTAGGTAATGTCAAATGTTAAGCAAACACCCTTGCCTTCTTAAAAAAAGGAGGTAATTAATTAACTCTTCAGGGGATGCTTTTCATTTTAGTCATCTAACATAAATGTATCTTTTTTAGCAGAGAACAAAATATCCCTAAAATAAAACCTAACTCTCTTAGAACACATTCACATTAAAGTTCTCAATGTAGTAGGCAAATTCTACGAGAAAGTAAGTGGTTAAATATATCTAAGAATGGTACTACGGTTCAAATTAAATCTGCTGTTCACCTGGGTATTCACTGTTCCTCACAACTCAAGATAGAGAGGTAGAGCAAAGGAATAGAAAATAGTTTCTTTACATGTGTTTCATATGTTATCTGCTCAAGACATGACAGACGAAGGACATTATAGAAACTGAAAAGCTAAGCAGGTGACATTCTTCACTCTATAAACAATCTAAACTACAAACCAACCTTCCGCATGCTGCAGCACAAGAAATACCGACTCCTCAGAGATGATGTACTTATGCAGACACACCATGTTGGGCACACAGCGGGGGATGATGGTCTTTCTGTTCCTGCTGTATTCACTGCTTTTCCTTAGACCCTGACAGAGAACAAAAAGGTCAGTTGTATCCTCAGTTGCCTTTGGAGCCTGCTGTGCTCTGTGTTTATCAACCAAACTAATCTATCCAAGTTACTCTGGGCTTCAGAGAAACCACTCATCTGCTGCTCTATGCCCCTCAGTCCCTGGAGGCTCTGCTGATGGCATCTGGCATGAATCCAGAGAAGGGAAGATGCCACAAAGCTGCCATTAAAATCAATTACGTGGGTCAGTGTTTTTATTAGAGATGCTCTCAAACTAAGTCATCAGGATGACACACAGTTATTTCTCTATGACCTTTCCTTAAGTTTTATTTTACTTATGTATATCTTTAAAGCAGCAGATGATGTGAGATCAATTCAAAATCCTGAGACACAAATAATATTCCTAGATCTACCAAGTAATTTAAAAAATTCTATCCCCCAAAAGGAAAGATTATTAAGTCTTCTCACAAGGAACAAGGTTTGTGTATTTTCTGGTGTTACACCCAGTTTTAATAACTGAGGAAATGTCAGTGATAAAGTATATTCACAAAAAGAAATGTTTCAGAATGTGTCAATGTTACCTACTGTCATGCCTTATTGGCAAAAGAAAATGTATCAGAAAAAGAAATATAAAATTAATCAATTCACCTTGTAAATTCTGTGGAAATGCTTAAGTTAGAATATATTCTCACAGTTTATTCCAAATATAATCTCAAATTTATAAAACTGAGGGGCTTTTTTCTCTCCTTATTCGTTTACTTATAAATTGAGTTCTGCATAGAATCAAAATTAAATTTAGATCAAAAGGAGGGCTGGGAATGAATAACACTTTCCCAAAATACCTGTAACAGGCTTTAAGGCAAAATGTTAGCTCTTAAAAACTGTAGTCATAATCAAAGATAAGACATGTGTAGTCTTATACAAAATGTATTTAAACTATGCACTATACACTTAAGCAGCATGAGATGACTCTTCAATTTATCTAAATTATTTCCTCCATACTTTATAACAAAAAAATTCTTTAAGTGCATGCTACAGACTCTTTATCAACTGTGATGGAAGGGCAGAAAGAAAAATAGAGATCACCACAAACATAAAACAACATTCAAACACCCAGGGGGAAAAATATTAAATCTCTTTTCTTTCATAAGCACTATTTTAAAATTTTTTAATTCATTAAATATACAAATTCTACTTACTTTTAAAATGAATGTCTGTTCTGTCCTTGTGTCCATTATAAGTAAAACCTACATAAAAGACACAAGTAATAACTTACTCACAATACAATAAAAAGTAACTCCACTTTTTGTTTTTGAGACAGGATTTCACTCTGCCGCCAGTAGGAGTGCAGTGGCGTGACCATGGTTTGCAGCCTCAAACTCATGGGCGCAAGTGATCCTTCTGCCTCAGCCTCCCAAGTGGCTGGGGCTACAGGTGCATACCACCATGCCTGTCTGTTTTTCTATTTTTTGCCTTGTTGCCCAGGTTGGCCTCAAGCAGTCATCCCACCTTACCCTACCAAAGTGCTGGGATTACAGGCTAACTCCACTTTGTAAACCAAACTTTAGAAGTGTTGGGGGAAGGGTTGGAATTGACTCTTCCCGATCGTTAACTTCTGAATATATTTTAAATTACCAAATCACAGGATCAAAATAGTCTTATCCAAAATAGGTTTTATTTGATTTCCTTTTCTAAAAATGCCATATTTTAGAAACACTGCTAGGTTTCCTAGATGTGTTTTTAAATGCATTTCTTAAAAGTAAGAGTTCATTATTCCAGACAAAGAATGTTTCCTCATGGAACATATATGGTTAAGAGGAAGTGGTTCAAAAAATTGCTCAAGTCTCAATTTTCTTCCTAAAATTTCTTATGTATCAACTAGCTATAATGGAATTTCAATAACTCAGGCTCTAGCTAAGGCATCCTTTGGTACTGCTTCTCCACCCTGGGCTCATACCTAACTCCTCTTTTTACCATCAGCAAATCATGTCAGCTCTATCTTCAACATATGTCCACAATCTTAACCTCATCACTTCCACAGCTCTTACCATGATCCAAGCAAAGACCAAGTCTTACCTAACTTATAACAATAGCCATTCATCTACTCCCTGTGTCCATCTTTGTTGCCCTGTGGTCTATCCTCAAAATAACAGCCAGGCTTTTTTATAAACATGTTAGAACATGTCCCTCGACTCATCTCACTAAGAGTAAAAGCTGAAGTCCATAAAATGACCTCAAGACCCCTCAGGATCTCTCACACATTGTCCCCTTGAACTTCCCACTCCCCACCCATTTTGATGGGCAGAAGTTGTTAACAGAGGTAGGAAATTACCCTACCCTACTAAAGTTTTATTATTGTGGAAATATTCTAGTAAAGGTTGGTAGACTTTTTCTGCACAGGACAGAAAGTAAACATTTTAGGCTCTGCAGGCCCATGCAGTCTCTGTTGCAGCTTTTCAACTCTGTCACCGTAGAACAAAAGCAGTCATAGCCTGAAGTTGGCACTACAGAAATCATCAAACACTGCAAATGAGCTTTCTCCCCGCACCAGAGAGCTGGCTGTCAAACATTTACCAGTCTACCACTGGGTAAGCAAAGATAGGAGTCAAGAAGAGGGGGAAAAAAAGATGTTAAGCTTGGGAAAATAAAAGAATGGTGAGAAGAAAACAGGAAAATTAAGATGGGAAACAAGTTTGAGAAGATGGTAAATTCCATTTTAGACATAAATTTGAATAGTAACAACTTCATTTTGACCTCTCTTCTGGCCTATAACTATTTAAATTTCCATTCAGTTTCAAAAGAATATTCCCACAAGTACCTCATAAACTCATTCCTTCCTCTTCCCAAAGCCCTGCCCTCACCAAACAAAGAAAAAAGAAAAAAAGAAAACTTTTCCCTCCTCTTATAGTACTAAATAACACCATCCTCCATGCATGCTTCCAAACCAGACTGGCCTAAGACATTCTGAACTCTGTCCTGTCTCCTGCCTTTAGAATGAGTGACCACATCAAGTCAATTTGTCTCCTAAGCACTTCTTTTATCCACCCTCTAGTCTTTCATCTACATCTTAAGTGTTTACTATATGCTATACTTTAGCATGTGCAATCAATGTTAATCCTTTCAATAACCAATGAAATAATCTTACCACTCCTCTTATACATGTGAAGGCATTATAGCTTCTTAGGTAGAAGCAGTAATGGTGGATAATAACATCTGTGAGGATTTTAGTGAGATGACCTTAGAAAAGTATAGCCAATTATTGCTGCTATCACTATTACTGCTTTTTTGCCCTGAAATGTTTCCCCCAGCCACTTATCAAATAAGTACTCACCTTTCCATATTCAGCACAAATGTCACTCTCTCTCAATATCATTGACTACTTTCTTCCTTTGTTCTCCCATTTTATTCAGTACAAACTTCTATTATAACATCTCTAATCCTTCAATGTGGTTTAGTGTGTTCCCTTGTCTATCACCCAAGCATACTTCAAGCTCTTTATGGGCATGTCATAAGCAGAAAAATGGCCCCCAAAGATATTCACACCCTAAATATCCCCAGAATTTGTGAATATGTTATATTACTGGCAAAAAGGACTTTGAAGGTGCAATTATGGTACAGACCTTAAAACAGATTATTCTAGATTATCTGGGTAGGCTCCATCACATCACACAATCCCTTTTGAAAAGTAGAGAACTGCCTCCTACCAGAAGAAATGCAAAGCACAGAAGTGATGTGACAGAAGGAGAAAGCAGATACAGAGCATGAGAAGGACAGGCAGCTGCTGCCTCTGAGATATAGAGATTGACAGGTAAGCACCAGAGAGAGGCTTCTAGGAGCTCACAGTAAGCCTGAGAAGGAGCACTTGAGGTAACTTCTAGGAGCAAAGACCAGCCCCTGGCTGACAGTCAGCAAAGAAACAAAGGGTTCACCCTATGACTCTGTGCAAAGAACAGAATTTAGCCAACAACCTGAATGAGCTTGGTAGCAGATTCTTTTCAGAGCCTCCAGTAAGAACAGCCGCATCTGCAGCACCTTGATTTTATAGCCCAATGAGACCTGTGTCAGGCCTCTGACCTGCAAAATTTTAAAACAATAATTCAGTTGTTTTAGGCTACTAAAATCTGTGGTAATTTGTTATGACAGCAATAGAAAACTAATAGCAAAAAATGTATTTCATCTATTACAGAACATATTGTTCTCATATAGTAAATGTTCGATAAACATATGGTTAGTGAATTCGACTGTAAGAATTTGGAAGGTAGATGACAACGTGGGAATGGAGCTTAGAAAATAAGTTAAGACTAAAGATTATTTTTGAGAATTCTCCATAAAGATAGAAGTTAAAGACACAAGAATGTATCCGACTGAAATACTTCCTTTAAACCAGGCACTATGCTGGGCTTTAAGAAATTAAATCATATAATGCTCTCAACAATCCAAAAGGTAGGTATCTTTTATTAAACAATTTCACAGATGAGGAAATAAAATAAAACTAACTTCCCCATGCTCTCAAAGCTAAGAAGTGGTAGAGGTGAAATTTAAACCTGGGCAGTGTGACTCCAAGGTTCTTCCTCTTTTACCTCTTTTACTGCTAACTGCTATACCATTTATGTCTGAATGAAAATTATACATAGTTGAAATATTGTGGTGGATAAAGACAACTACAAAAACTGTGGTGAGAAAAGTACAAAGAGAAATATTGTGGTGGATAAAAACAACTACTAAAAGTGTGGTGAGAAAAGTACAAAGAAAAATGTCAGAGACTGAGAATGCTTAAGATGATAGTAATCATCTGTGCCAAACAAAGAATGAGGACTAAGAAATGATCACTGGCCAGGGCAGTCAGGAAGTCACTGATTACTTTCAATATTGCATTATGCTGTGAACTGCTGAGGACTAAAACCAGATTGCCCAGGGTTAAGAATGAGTGATAAGAAAATGGAGGAGACATATATAAATCTTTCAGTAGTAAAGTATGTCAAAAGGAAAAACATGAAAAATAAGAGTTAATGGGATCATCAGTTCACAGGTTTGGATTGTTATTATTTTTAGATAGGATAGATCTAGTCTCTCTATAAGTGCCCTCTGTGCTACATTCACCACAAATTTTGCACTTCCAAGTCATGGAAATACATTCATAGATCTTGAAATTTGTAAGTTAAATGAACATATCATGAGTGCAAAAGGAAGCACCATGGTCCTTTTTCTCCAAAGGAAGGCTCAATGAACAACTGTTGAATCTGTTAATACATCTTATGTCCTTGAGTCTCATTTGTTTTTCTGTCAGGTGTGCCTCTTTCAAGTCACCCACCAGAAAGCCAATCCTATTTGAATTAGATATATCTATATGAAATAGAAAACATCTTACCAGGTAAAAGACATGGAAGCTACATAATCAGAGGAAAGAACTTTTTCCTACCAAAGCCTCTTAATTTATTCAACAGATCACTGAGCCAGGAAGCATGAAGTGAATCAGATGAAAAGGCCAAATTAAGATGGATAAACATGGCTGGGAAATGCTGTTTTGTTTACATTTACTTTCTTCTATCAAGTTTGTTTTCAACTAGACAACATTCACATTGAGGCAATAAACACAAGAACATATGTGATTTTTTTAAAATGTGCCCTTTGACTGTCAATTTCTCCCAAACAGGTGTTGGCTAAATGATTATAAATTGGCCTCTGGATACACCTCTTCAACTGAGCCGTACAGGGCTGGTGATAATATAATTAGACCTAAAAACATCAGGCTGGTGAATGCTTTCCATCTGTTTGGCAATAATGTTTAGTTAACAATAGTCTTTAAAAGAAGCACCTTCAACTTCAGTTCTTAAAGTTATTTATAGAGCCATTCTTAACACACCAGCACTCCTGCTAACAAGAGCTTTAGCCACTTGGAAATTATTAGCCATACGGTTGTACACAAAGAGAAACGACTGCATTTAACATCTGTATCTTTCCAAATTTACATGCTTCAACCTCATTTAAAGTCATTTCTTAATGAACAGTGCTATGGTGATACATTAATATTATAGTTGCATGCACAAAGATCATAAGGAGCCAAACATTTTTTTAAATGCCAACAGTAGGCCAATCTGTAATGAAGCTGTCAGCATAAAGGACAAAATAATAGCTTCTTTAACCCTCAAACAGAATTTGTTCATTTGTAGACTAGAACACATCAATTTAAAAACTGCTCATGGGTTTGCTCACCTTTATAAAGACAAAAACCTAATTTGTACTAGTTTGATACAACTGTCTTTCCAATGAAAGTCTCCTAAAACATCTTTTATTCCATGATAAAACAAGTATTCTAAAACTGTCATGAAATAATTACCTTGGATAGCATACCTTATTGAAGAACACAATTAATGTATTTCTCCCTTTCATTTTTCACACTTACTTAGCAGCACTGTATTAGCATATGGTCTAACAGAAGAGATTACTCCATCTTTGCCCATACTAATGCATGGAAAGACTGCTCCTAACTGGGGGGGGGGAGCAGACAACTTATTCCTTAAGGATTTGCCTCATCTGTTCTTCAATTCCACCAGCACAGTAAAACTTGCCCACTCTTCTTTCATAACAGTAGTAGAAAAAGCTCCAACTGATTATAGGGCTGGGTCTTTTTGTTAACTGGAATAAGAATAAGAAAGGCCTAATATTTAACTAGCAGTCACCTTTGCAAAAAAATGGGGGAAGCAGACCAAAAACACCAAATGATGAATAAGGATATGAAGAAAAACGATTTTGGAGAAAAGAAATATAGTACTACAAAGACACTATGACTATGATGAAGAAGTATGAAGAGTTCCCTTCAGTGGGGACTAAGTGTCATCCATTCTTGAGTCTTTTTAGGTATTTAAATGTTGACACTGAAAGATTGAAACTCTCTGAAAATAACTTTAGCTCCAATTCCTTTAAAAAGAAAGATTATCTGGGTAATCTGAAGACATGTCTATCTCTACTTTGGTGCCAGTTACTTTACAGGACTCCGGAACAATTAACAAAAGTTAAAATAATGCTTAAGAAAAGCCTACAAAGATAGCCATATTGGACAAACACAGCCAGTTCCTTAATGGTGTTGCAGTACTATTTGTATTTGCTGAATAAAATCTGAATGAGACTTCAATTGTGCAAGTTATATTGCTGGGAATTCACAAATAAGTAAGAATACCAGAAAGAATGGGATCCACACAATAAAGAAGCTAGCAAAAATATACAAGACTAGTTTTGCAAATAAGACAGTTTTTCTCAATATTGTTTCAGATGAACATGATTGTACTTACTACACTCTCTTTTTAAAACTAGTCTACACTTGACTAGTATTAGATAAGTTTTAACTTGATTGATCTTGGCAAAATCACAAGAGCTAGTCACGTTATTCTTCTGGAGAAATGGTTTTAAATAACAAATCTAGATCATTAAAACATTCCTCCCCCAAATACTACACGATGATTATCAGATGTTATTCATATCTTCTGGTAAAATTTATCTCATTTTGCATTCTTAAGATATTCAAAATGGTTTCTATTGTTAATTGTTAAATTCCACACCTTATTATCATGAGGCACTTCTTATAAAAATTCAACTACTAGTAAACAAGGAATAGTACTAGATGACCTTTAATATCAACAATTTTTCCCACTGAGGTCTTTCTCTTTCTTTGGCATCCAAAGACTAGCAATGTTCCCTGTACCATTGGCCAGCAACTCCAAAAGCAAAAGATGTTACATCTACAGCTTTAGTCCATCAGAAGTTGCAATGTCAAGAGCATCAGCATGAACAGACTGTGCAGAGACACTTCTCTCATGTTATGCCATGAAACCAATCTGCTCTTCGTTTCACAGAAGTTGTTTCACTGATAAAGCATTCAAATATGAAGAGTACAATTTAACATGGATACTTATAACTCTAGTCCAAACGATATTTTCACCTACTACTCTCAAGGATCTGTTTTTAGTAGAGAAAAACATAAAATATAGGATTTAAGGGGAAAACATCCTTTGGAGCCTTACCAGTGCTTTATGTGTGCTACAAGTTCCAATGCAGCAAATTGTCATAAAGCAAACAAACAATTCAAAAGGGTATTGCTTTGTGGGTAGGTGGCAAAGTTAAGAGGCACCAAGTAATTTAGAACAAAGTGCAATATCTCTGAGGCAGGTTGAGTTCTTTAGGCTTCAATTTAATTCAAAACTGTCTTAAAAGTAGAAGACAACAGACCAAACCTACCAAGATGCCACTCAAATCTCACACCTACAGAAACACACAAAAGTGATTAAATGTTAGCCTTGATTTTTGAAGAATTTTAATACTAACAAGTTTTAACTATCTTCTCTGACCCCACCAATACTCTGATAATAGCAAAAGCCTGAAGATGTACAATATTAATTCTGTCTTTGTTTTAGGTTAAATGGGTTTTTCTTTCCCAAAACTAATCTTTTTAAGGTTTTTAAGATATAGGTTCTGCTAATCTGCATGGTTGATATGTTGGCCAATAAGCCAACTCAAAATACTCAAAACCCACATTTCTTTTTAGTTATTAAAATCCAAATGATATAATTTAAAATACACTTTAATTGTTTACTCAAATACCTGCAACTCCTAAAAAATCTCCTATTTCACTTTATTTAGTTATCCATCTTAACCACCCACAAATTGGGGTAGAGACAAAGGGAAAAGAACCAGGTTAGGAAGAATGAGTAACATAAAACTATACTGGTAAATAACTAATTTATCTACAAGAAAACAACTAATTTTAGATTTCTTTAAATGCCTAGACATTTGCAAAGGTTTTAGTATGCTAATTTTTAATTAAAAGATATTTCAGCGGTGAAAGCTCTTTCATATGCACTACTGATTCTTCATCAAACGCTAACTTTCCAACTTAACACCAGTATAGCCGGTGGCAGCCTGAAGGTTTACCATCTGCTGCTACCCAAAGTCACTGTGGCCACCTTCAGAACATATGCATCAAAGCCCCAAGATAAGAGACTGAAGAAAAACTGCCTAAGTCAGCATAAGGGAGATGATAAACCCAGAGGCAGGCAACAGGCAAGCTACCAGAAAATACAGAGCATCATGAACCATCAGTCACCCCACAGAAAAAGTATCCAAGGTCACAGGGGACTCCAATGGCTGAACAAAAGGACAAGAGAGATGTTACTTCTGATAGATTATACTTACATCAATAAGTGATTTTTCTTTTTTTTTAAAAAGTCTAATCTTTAAAATCACCTATAATTTTACTCAAAATAAACATATGGTGAGTAAAATATAAAATTTAAACTAAGTTTTATTCAGTCTATGACTAATAACTGCATATATTTTTTATGCAGTCACAAAAATAGGGTACTTTGTTTTGAAAGGCTTGTTTTTCTGGGCACTATCAAACCCATATTCCAAAGGCTATACACACACAAAATACACTGAGACAGATTTAACAAAATAAACAAAATACCACTTAAAAAACCTAATGCCTGGCTAAACAATGCCATTTATTTAAATTAATGATCACATTTACAATACTTCATATAAAAACAAAATACTATGGTGTCTTTTAAAAACAGAGAAGCTCAAGAATTTGACTATATCCGATTATAAATACTAAATAACTGGCATATATCAATTGTAAAAGAAATTTATTAGCATGAAATTTTCTTATGCTTTGCTTTTGCTTTCTAAAAATATATTTTCAATGTAGTTAGAAGAAAATCGATATAAAATATTTTAGGAAATTACACAAAAGCATCTTTTAATTATTAGTTTTAAAATGGCAACAGATGCATTCAGTTTGTGTTAATTCTAATCTTAATCCAAATTTTTTAAATGGCAACAGATGTGTGTAGCTTGTGTTAATTCTAATCTTAATCCAGATTTTTAAAGATTCTTCAAAGAGTCCATAGAGAATTAGTTATAAACTGATTTAAAACTATTAAACATTTATGTATAAGAACTGTTATAATAAAGTCCACTTATCCTACTATTAAAAAATCTTTTTTTTAATTTTTAATTTTTAAAATGTGGGGTACAATTCAGGGTTAGGTATACGAATGATCATTTTGCAGGTACCCTTGCCTCTGTTTAAATTTAATACAACCATAACCTGTTGAATGTAACTAACAATGGCTTCTATAGCCTAACACAATACTGTATTGTGTGTGTATGTCTCATGTGAACTCAATTTATAATTATTAATACTTAGTAACTTGAATAACAATGATTTTTTAAAAAATCAGTTTGTCATTTTGATAATAGCTAAAAATAAAGCAAATGCTACCAGAATAAGTTTATCTTCATAGATATGCTACAAATATATTAATCATAATATTAGAAAAAGAAAATAAGCATATTTTAGTAGTGCTAAAACAGATTTGCAAATAAAATGTACTAAAAATTCAAAGGCTAATCATTCCTACAATGTTTGGTTCCTCCAAGGGGCAATGAAATATTGCGGTGGGTAGAACCCAGAAAAAAAAAGGGAATTATCTTTGAAGAGCAGGCTCCTTGTAGTACAGGTATCCTCCACCAGGTAAGTGTTCTAGGAACCCATCAGCATCAGTGTATCAGCAAGCATTGTTTTGAGAGACTGTGTTCGACTTCAGTGAATTTTTTTTTGGAGATTCTTTCAAGGTGTTTGCCCATTTCATGATGGGTGATTCACATGAACAACATGCCCACACCACACTGAGTGTTCAGCAGTTTTTAACCAAACACAGCATGACCCCAATGCCCTACCCTCCCTATTCCCCTCCTCACCCCAAGCAAACTTTTGTTTCCCAGGATGAAAAAAAGTCCCCAAAAGGAAATTCTTGCCGATGTGTAAGAGGTGAAACAAAAACAGCAGAAGCACTAAAAGGCACCAAAATTGACGAGTTCAAAAAAGCTGTTTTGAGCAGTGGTTAAAGCATCTCGATAGGTGAATTGTATCAAACGAAGAGTACCTTGAAGGTGACTAAAGTTTAAACATGGAAGAATAAATACACAATTTTTAATAAATAAATTTCAGAATTTTTGGATTCCCTTTGTATGGTTGGCAAAGATTTCTTTGACAAACTAATTTCAGGATCAGAAAAAATAAAAGGAATTTCTAAAATGCTTTTCTGGTGATATCAACAGCTTTTAAAGTTTATATGTAAATACAAAAGACCCAGAATAGCTAAAATAATCTTGAAGTTAAAATTGGAGGATTGATACTACCCGACTTCAAGACTTACTATAGCCACAGTAATCAAGACATTGTGGTATTGGCTAAAGGACAAATAGATGAATGCAACAGAACAGAGAGCCCAGACACAGACCTACATAAATATCCTCAATAGATTTCTTTACAAAGAAGCAAAGGCAATACAATGAAGCAAAGACAGTCTTTTCAAAAATGGTGCTGGGACAACTGGACATCCACATGCAAAAATATAAATCTAGATACAGGCCTTACACTCTTAGTAGAAATTAATTCAAAAGGAATCAGATCTAAACATAAAACAAAACTATAAAAATCCTAGAATGTAACACAAGAGAACCTAGATGACTTTGAGTATGGTAACAACTTTTTAGATACAATGTCAAAGTACGACCTACCCATGAAAGAAACAACTGATAAGATAGACTTAACATTAAAATGTAAAATTTCTGCTCTATAGAGGACAATGTCAAGAGAATAAGAAAACAAGCCACGACCTGAGAGAAAATATAAAAGATGTATCTGATAAAGGACTGTTACCTAAACTATACAAAGAACTCTTAAAACTCAATGTTAGGTCAGGCCCGATAGGGGTGTGTGTGGGATCCAGTGCCGCATGAAAGATGCAAAGAATTGCACAGAAGTTAGATGGAAAAATATTGTCTATTTAGAAAGTAAATTAGAGAGAGTGAGCGTGCACATGGCCAAACCATAGCTTAGCAAGGCAATGGCCAATGGCTGCTTCAGGCTGAATCCTTTTAAACCTTCCCTTTGATGGGCACAGGTCATTAAAGTGATTGGGTGGTGGTCTGACATCAGATGATCAACAGCAGGCAGACAGGTGGGTTAGTCACATGATTGCTGCCATGGTGATCAGGTCTGTTCCTGTCATGAAGGTCACGAAGGGCTGATTAGGTTAACTTGGGTCTTATGGGTGGAGGCAAATACTTGAAATAGAAAAGTTCATTAGTACACAATAAACTGGGGAGGGGGTTGTAAAACAATTATCAACAGCTACCTCTGAGAAGCTGGTTCTGTCCTTGGCTAGTCATTAGAGGGTAAATTAAAGTGAACTGCTAGAAAATCATGACAGAGCAAGGCAATGTCAAAAAGACTGCTCATTGGTTATACTGACACCATCTTATGTCCTTTCACTCAACAATTAAAAAAAACCTGATTAAAAAATGGGTCAAAGAGTAACAGACACCTCACTGAAGGAGATTTCAGGTGGCAGATAAGCATTAAAAAGATGCTCAATATCATATGTCATCAGGGAAGTATAAATTTAAACTACCAGATACCACTACACACCTATCAGAATGGCCAAAATCCAGAACAATGACAACACCAAATGCTGGCAAAGATAAGAGCAGTAGAAACTCTCATTCATTGCTGGTGGAAATGCAAAACAGCATGTTCACTGTGGAAGACAGTTTGGCAATTTCTTACACAATTAAGCATATTCTTACCACATATGATCCAGTGATTCCATTCCTTGGTGTCTATTTAAAAGGAGCTAAAAACATATAACCACAAAAAAAAAAAAAAAACCCGTCCTTGGACGTTTATGGCAACTTTATTCATTATTGCTAAAATTCAGAAGCAACCAAGATGCCCTCCAGTAGCTGAATGGATAAATAAACTTAGGTCATCCAGACAACAGAATACCACTGAGCACTAAAAAGCGCTATCGAGCCACAAAAAACAAGAAGAGCACTAAAAAGCGCTATCGAGCCACGAAAAACAAGAAGAACCTTAAATGCATATTACTAATGAAAAAGACAAACTGAAAAGGCTATGTACTATATAATTCCTATACATGACATTCTAGAAAAGGCAAAACTACGGAGATGGTAAAAAGAGCAGTGGCTACCAGATTTGGGGAGGGAATCAACACTTGGAACACTAAGAATTTTAGTGTAGTGAAACTACTCTGCATGATACTATACTGGCAGATACATGTCACTATACATTTGTCTAAACCTACAGAATGTACATCACCTGGAATGAACCCTAATGTAAGCTACAGACTTTGGTTGATTACAATGTGTCAATGTAGATCCACTGATTTTAACAAATGTACCACTCTGGTGGGGAATATTGACCATGGAGTGGCTATGCATGGGTGAGGGCATGAGATACATGAAAAATGTCTGTACATTCCTCTCAATTTTTGCGTGAACCTAAAACTCACCTTTAAAAAAAAGTCTTTAAAAACTCCAATTCCCATCTAAAAAAGTCACTTGGTTAAACACCTAGATTACACATCTTTAGACAAATAATTAGATCTAGTCCTGCCCTAGAGCAATGCAAAATACAGGTTATTTTCCAGTAAATAATCCAAGGAGTAATTATTTCAACCACAAACACAAGTTTAAAATCTCTTATATTCATATATGCCAAATATCAATGAATGGGAGCCATTTCTCAATGATGTCTCAAACTAGGGTGTGAGGTTAATGATTCAGTGAACAATACACCTGTCGCTGAAATGTCTTTTTTATATATGAAAGAAAAGAGTTTTACTTTGTGTAATTTTTCAAATCCTAGGCCTATACATCTATTACTTCATAAAACCTGCTTCCAAAGGACATGGTATGTCTTTGTAAGAAAACTAGATATAAATATAGCAGAAGGCAGAATATAAAAGACAAAAACAAATTGGGTTTAAAACAGAATTGCTAAAGAGCTAGGAAAAACAACCACTTAGGAGTCTCTTCTCAGATCCAAATGCTTTAAAAGCTAGATCTCTACACCTTTGTCATTCTCATTTTGATTGTCTGCTTTCTGTTTTTGTGAAGAATTTGCCCAAGGCCATAAAGAGATTGTGCTAAAGAAAGGTTAAAACTCTAAAGTTCTGGGTTTATAGGCCCAGGTTCAGCTCATGCCATTCAATTCCATAATGCATCTATTTATTCCATTTCTCTGGTTTAAATTCTGAAGTTCACTTGGGATGGTGACTTGACTGTTGAATTTAGATGAAAATTAATTCAATTAAAAGTGTCATCTATTTAGCTTTAGAACCTTATGTATATTTACTAGAAAAACTCAATATTCTAATGCTGATGTAAACTATTTCACTGCCATTTATACCCTGGTTTAATATTTTCATTCTGCTGCTAGCTACAGCAGAATAAAAATGAAAAGCTTTACAAACATACTTGAAGTAAGTCCCTAAAAATCATCCAATACATCCACATAGTTCTCTTTTATATAATGATCAGAATCAGTACAGTATGTAGTTAGTTAATAAATGCTCTCGCATAATGATAATGGATACACAGGCAACATTCTCAAGTCAATCAATACATACCCAACTAAGCTGCCAATGTCAAAGGTAACCTGAGCCCAATTCAGAAGAAAATGCCTTGAGGGCAAGGAAGCTTTAAATTCTATTATTTTTAAATGTTTTTAATGAGTTTGTACTTTTGTAGCAGATGGAGCTGAACTTCTGGTATTGATTAAAATTTAACAGTATTTTAATATGACCTAGAAAATTTATTTAGTGTAAGAACACAATGTGTTCATGTTCTGAAAAATTCCAAAATGTTTTAAAGCACATGTGAAACACAAAAGTACAACACTCATTCTCAAATTGACAATTTCATTGACTGCAACAAAGTATGCTGCCAACAATCTACAGGTGTACTTTTTGAGAAAAGATAAAAATCAGAAGGGTAGGAATGTTGTGACAGTTTTCATTTCATAATGCCCGCTTGCTCTGATGTTGCAGGTGTAGTATATTTTGAGGTGTAGGCTCACAGATTATTTGAAATCTTAAGACACATATTTGCCTTTTTTTGTTCTCTTCAAAATTATTTAACATGTATACTTGGTCATTAAGGAATCTGAAGGCTTACTGGAAAAGGCATAGAAATAATATCAAAAACTACCATATAATATGGATGCATGCTATCACAGATAAGTTCAAGGTGGTAAAACAACACAAGCAAAAGATATTTAAATCAGACAGCAGAGGAAAGCAAGGGAGACTTGCAAGGGAAGACAACAGTTGACAGACACTGGGCATTGCTAAAGAAGAGAGCAAGGTGAGATAAGAAATACCACCCACTGGGTACCATGCTCACTACTAGGGCATGTGGAGTGCTAATCAGAAGCCCAAACCTTGCCTTCACAAAATATATAACAAATATATAACAAATCCTCAGAGCCACCAATGATTCTACAATTTTAAAAGAGAGAGAGAGAGAAGAAAAAGTGAGGAATAAAAGAAAAAGAAGGCACTTCAGGTAGAGGGGCACACATCATGTGTGAAATGTGATGCATTTGTATCCCTCCAAGTTCAACAGGGCTGTAGCCAAGATAGCACATTGTGGTGGTCTTGGTTCATCCTGCAAAGGAAGAACCAAGCTGAGAATCAATAGAGGAAGGAGGGACTAGATCATGAAGGCCTCTGAAGATTTAGCCAGGAAGTTTGAACTTTACCCTTAAAGCTATGGGAAGGTATTAGACTTTAAGCAAGAGTTACTAGTTTTAGGAGATCACTTTTCTAAAGCATCAATTGTATAAATGATTGTGGCAACAGTGTGGATGAAAAACTAGAGAAAAATCAGACTATAGGCAAACAATGGTATATTTTAAAAGGATAAGAGGCATAAAGAAAATGGTGTGTAAACTTTAAACTTTCAAATGATTTGGGATGTCTGAATTTTAATTTGAAGCACAGATGAAGGACAAATGAGTTGGATATAACTAGCAGTACCCAGGTGGTACTGGGTCAACCTGAAATAATTATTCTACCTATACATCACCTATAAGACTTGGCCCTATTCTGTTAAAAAATAAATTACAACTTGTAAAAGGTCAACAAAGACATGTTGACCAAAACTATACATACTATGAAACTAGGAGGGCCATGTAATGTGCTAAATTTAATGTTCTGTTAAATATGGATCACTATGGCAATCTAGAAAACACTTTAACTGAAAGACATTTTAAAAGATATATAACGAAACCTTTCAAAAAAAAAAAAAAGCCCACAAGATAAGAGACAAAAAAAGCTGGCAAGATTTTAGAAGATAAAAACAAATACTAAATGTCTATAGGTGTAAAAACAAACAAAAACCAAGTCAATTCTTGCTGCAGAACTCCAGAAATGAGAGGTAACAGGTATCTCCTAAAAACAGAGAACTTAAAATAAGTCTACACACTCTATGCCGCTGCACAGCTAGCCAGGTGGCTGGCTGCCCTTTTCCATTCTTGCAGAAAACTGAAGGTTCAACCTCTGAAGATGTGGAAACAGACAGATGCTGCAAACAACTGAAGATGGAATTGAGGAGCTATACTGAAAACAGGCACATCATATGAAAACCTGCACCCCCCAAAAGGACCTCACTTCCCTTTCTACCACCAGCCTCCCATAATGATCCTGATCTCATATTAACACTCTAGGAAAGTAACTGTAAGGTTCTTTTCTAAGAAAATCATTGGCCAACAGATAAGACATACAGATACATGTATTCAGACTCCCAACAAAACAACTGGTTCCCAAATTGAAGAAGGTGAGCAAATGCACATCTCAACAAATGAAAGCAGTCTTCACCAAAACATACTGTTAAATTTTAAAACACTAGGGACAAAGAGAAAATCGTAGAGTTCTCCAAAGAGAAAGAGAAAAAACACAAGTCACATACAAAGAATCAGGAAATAAAAAGCAACCCAGTGGCATGAGCCACTGTGCCCACCTGGCAGGTATCTAATTCAGACTTGGGACAATCAGGAAACTCCTGGAGGTCTGGAAAACTGGTAGAACAGGAGCTTCCAGTAGATGCACATTCATTTTTAAACTCCTAAGAGATCACAAAGACTCTCAGAAATACTTCCAGGGTGGAAAAGGTAGAGAAGGAGACGCCACTATTATACAGGTAAAAGCTACCAAGTCAGTATAATTTAGATGTTAATGTCATTATGACCTCATTTGAAAACACAGGCTAATGGGGCCTTCATGCTACATGTATATGCACAGAAAGAAGACAGGAGGAGCATATACCAAAATGTAAAAATGATCCTCAGTGGGTGTCACAGTTATGGTTGAATTATATACTTTTCATTTTACCATATTTATTCCTTGATTTTTCTTCCATAATGAACAATGTGAGCTATAGAAAATTGTTGTGTTGAAGAAACATGAGGGCCAGACATGGTGGTTCATGCCTGTAATACCTTTGAGAGGCCGCAGAGGAAGGATCAGTTGAGACCTGGAGTTCAAGACCAGTCTGGGCAGCACAGAGAGACCTTGTCTCTATGAAAAATCAAAAAAGTTAGCTAGGCATGGTGGTGCACACCTATAGTCCCAGCTACTCAGAAAGCTGAGGCAGAAGACTAAGCCCAGGAGGTCGATGCTGCAGTAAGCTGTAATCATGCCACTGCACTCCAGTCTGGGCAACAAAGTGAGACCCTGACTTTAAAAAAAAAAAAGTAAGGCTCTGGTAAACTTACAGTGTATTTTCAATGGCAAACTACTATATACTTACTGTAATATAATGTCCACAGTACTGATTTCTTAAATATTACAACAGAATAATACTAAATTGATTAGAAAAATATGAAACCATGATGATTAGCTTTTGTTGTAATATACAATCAATAAATAATAGTAATAATTATTAATCCTTGTCTACTTTACCATTAGTCCCTTTTATAGGTCTCTTTCCTAAACTACTGCAGTTTGTCTATGAAGTTAACTGAAAGAAAGGCATAGGTAAATAAAATAGATACCCAGAATAACACAAATAAGACAGACCAATAAAAAAAAGTTGTAAATGTTTAATTTTTATTTTATTTTATTTTATTTTAAAGATCAGGAGTACAATTCAGGATTAGGTAGACAAGTGGTCATTGTACACGTAAAGTTTGGGCCTCCCTTTGATCAGCATCTTACCTGGTTTGAGATCAGGTATACTTATTAATGTTATGTCCCCCTCTCTTCCCTCCCCTGGCAGACTCCCACTACTGCCAAACTCTTTATTATAGTATTATGGTAAGCATTCAGGGTCTGCTTATAAGTGAGAACATGTGGTACTCAGTTTTTTGTTTCTATGATAGATCACTGAGTCTGATAGACACTAAACCCATCCAAGTTGCTGCAAAGTTCATAATTTTGTCCTCCTCTGCATAATACTCCATTGTGTATATGTACCACGTTTTTTTATCCAGTCCACTTTTGATGGGCAGCACAGTTGGCTCCATATTTTTGCTATAGTGAATAATGCTGCAATAAACATGTATGTGCAGGTATCTATTTCAGAGAATGATTTGAGTTCCTCTGGGTATATTCCCAGAAGGGGGGTTGCTGGATCGTATGGAAGGTTGATTTTTAGATCTTTTAGGAACTGCCATACTGTTTCCCACAGAGGCTGTGATAGTTTACACTTCCACCAACAGTGTAGAAGCAATCCCTTATCCTCATATCAATTTTTTATTTTAAAATAACTGTACGTTCACAGGAAGTTACAAAGACTATACAGAAATATTCCATGTAGCTTTCACCCAGTTTTCTCTACTGGTTTCATCTTATGTATCTATATCTACAGTGTACTATTAAGGTACAATACATGTATATAGTTCTGTGTCATCTTATCATATATGTACACTTGTGTAACCACTAGCACAATGAAGATACAGAACTGTCCCATCCTCACAAACCATTCCTTTCTGTATCCCTTAACAGTCATACCCATTCTCCTCTCCTCTGTCATCTCTGAACACTGGTACCCATTAATCTGCTCATTTCAGTAACTTAGTCATTTGTATAACATTATATAATGGAGCCACAGAGTATAAAATCACTTGAGATTAGCTTTTCACTCCGCATACTGCCCTTGAGATCCATCCCGGCTGATGCACACATGATGAATTCAATAGTTCATTCCTTTTTATTATTTACTAACTTTCCATGGTATTGATAAACCATAGCTTAACTATCTACCTAATGTAAGATATTTTGGTGGTTTCCAGTTTGAGGCTATTATTTTTTTAAAAAGTTTTACTAGTAGGTATATAGTGATGTTAGGGATGTCTCATTTGTGATCTTATTTTGCATTTTCTGATATCATGTGAGGTAGAACATTTTTTCATGTGTCTACTTGCCATTACTTGATTCAGTGAAATGCCTTTTCATGTATTTTTATTATTTTCTAATTGGATTTTGTTAGGTCCTTTCCCTATTGGGTTCTTGCTAGATTCTAGGTAAGATCTTTATCACATATGTGCTTTGCATATAATTTATCTAGTCTGTAACGTGCCTTTTTATCTTCTTATTGGGTAGTTAGCAAAGCAAGAGTTTTGTTGTTGTTGTTGTTGAGTCAGAGTCTCACTCCATCACCCAGGTTGGAGTGCAGTGGCACGCTCACAGCCACCCCAGCGTTGACCCGTTGGGCTCCAGCAATCCTTCTGCTTCAGTCTTCCAAGTAGTTGGAACTACAGGCATGCTCTACCACACCCGGCTAATTTTTTATTTTATTTTATCTCTAAAATAAAAGTTGCCCCCACTGGGCTCAAGCAATCTACTTGCCTCGGCCTCCCAAAGTGCTGGGATTATAGGCTGAGTCACTGAGCCAGGCCTAATTTTTGATTTATGGTAGAGACGAGGTCTCACCAAGTTGCTGGGGCTGGCCTTGAATCCAAGGGCTCAAGGCAATCCACTCGCCTTGGCCTCCCAAAGTGCTGGGATTACAGGCTAAGCCATTGAGCCCAGCCATCAACAGTTTTTAATCTTGATAAAGTCCAACTTACAGATTTCTTTTTATGGATCATACTTTCAGTATCATGTTTAAAATCATTGTAAATCAAGGTCAAGGTCCTGAAGATTTTTCTCCTGTTTACGTTTTAAAGCTATATAGTTTTTAAGTTTTACATTTAAACCTATTATCTATTTTGAGCTAATTTTTGTGAAAGATATGAGACTTAGGTCATGGTTCATTTCTGTGCCAAAGAATACCTAATTTCTCCAGCAATATTTGTTGAAAAGACTATTATTTCTGCATCAAACTGTTTTGAACCTATGTCAAAAAATCAGTTGGCCATACTTGTGAGGCTATTTCTGCATTCTCTATTCTTTTCCATTGACCTATGTGTCTCTCTCTCTTCACACCAATACCACACAATCTTAATTACTATGGTTATATAAATTATGAAATCAAAACAGCAGGGTAACTTCACCCTCTTTTTTCTTTCATAAAAACTATTTTAGCTACTCTAGTTCCTATAACTGCCCATATATGTTTTTGAATAATCTGGTCTATCTTTCCAAAAAAAAAACCACCAAAAACCTGGATTGAGAATTTGGTAGGAATTATGTTAAAGCCATGTACTGATTTGGAGAGAACTTAACAACTATGTATACTATGTTGAGTCTTCTAATTATAAACATGTTTTTCCTTTTTTTTTTTTGAGTCAAGGTCTTGCTCTGACACCCAAGCTGGAGTGCAAGGGCATGATCACAGATCATTGCAGCCTTGACTTCAACCTCCCAAGTAGGTGGAAAGACAGGCGCACACCACCACACCCAGGTAATTTTTTATATTTTTCGTCGATACTAGCTCTCACTAAGTTGCCTGACCTGGTCTCGAACTCCCTGGTTCAAGCAATCCCCCCACCTTGTTTCTCTACTTATTTAGATTTCTAATTTATATCATCAGTGTTATGAAGTTTACAGAATAAATGCCCTGGTCATATTTCACAAAATTTACATTCAGTAATTCAATATTATAGGAGTGATTTATAAAAGGTAATATATTAGTTCCAGTTTTTAAGTGTTCATTGTGAGTATATAGAAATACAACAGCACCAGGAGCGATGGTTCACACCTGTGATTCCAGCACTTTGGGAGGCTGAGGCAGAAAGACTGCTTAAGTCCAGGCATTCAAGACCACCCTAGGCAACATAGCAACCGATCTCTACAAAAAACTCTAAAAATTAGCCAGACATGGTGGCACACCTGTAGTCCCCGCTACTCAGGAGGCTGATGTGGGAGGATTGCTTAGGCCCAGAAGTTCGAGGCTGCAGTGAACAGTGAAGAAAACCAAAAAAAGAAAAGACAGACAACAGCATTTCAAACTGGTGTTATAAAAGCAAGCTGGCTTCACTCCCCTACCATTAGAAAACCAAAAACAAATACACAGTGCCAAGATTTGTCACCAGCAACAACCGAGAACTCAAAAATGAGGATGAGACAGTTCCTGGGACTACAGAAAAGTGAAAAAACTCCAAGCAGATGGTACAAGAATCAAGCAGATGGTATATGAGTCAAACATCCACTCTGCAACACCCCTGTCCCACCCATTCTACCCATTACCAAGTGTGTGGGAAATCTCCCCCTCAACTCACAGTTTTACATTCTGAAAAAAGTGAAGTTGGAGTGGTCAACCAAATTCCCCACTCTCTTAGCAGAAGATGGCAGGAGAACTGTCCTTGCCTTAACCAAGGGAACTATCATGACTGAGGGAAGAAATAATCTAAGGACAGTGAGAGACATGAAATAAGGCTGGACTATCTTCTCCAGCCCTAGAAATTGTTACTTGGCCAAATGAGATGCCAGATCAGAGCGGCTGTTTAGCAGCACCACACTGCAAGAGGTACATTCTACAGGTTTCCCTGGGCATGAACCCTTTGCCAGTCTTTACACACTACTAAAATAATCCCTTTAGGATGGCACCCATCCAGGAAAGGCAGTGCTCCCATCGTTTACTAGAACTGGTGAACCTAGGCATAAAGCACCACCTATAGCTGAAAAAGAGGCAATGAACTAGCAGTAAAGATTTATTAACCAAATGTATCAAAAGGAAAAAAAAAAAGCCAGACAGAGAAAACTAAAATGAATAACATATTATTCAATGCAAAGACACAGATCAATAAAAACACAAGAAACAAATGCAAACAAGGAAATATGACTTCCTCAAAAGGACAAAACAAAAATCTCGTGACTGCCCTGATGAGACAGCAATTTGTGAACTCTGACCAGCAATTCCAAAGAACCATTTTAAGGAAGCTCAGTGCCCTCCAATATAACACAGAAAAGCAATTCAGAAACTAAACAGACTGACATAATTTTTTAAAAAACAAACAAATCTTGAAACTGAGAAACACATTTACTGAGCTGGAGAAATCATTAGAGGCTCTCAACAGCAGAATGGACCAAACAGAAGAATCAGTGAGCTCCAAAACTGGCTATTTGAAAATACACAGAAGAGAAAACAAAAGTAAGAATGAAATGAAACAAAGATCACATACAAGATATAGAAAATTACCTCAAAAGGCCAAATCTAAAAATTACTTGTGTTCAAGAGGAAGCTAAGCAAGAGCACGGGTTAGAAAGCTTATTCAAAATAATAACAGAAACATTTCTAAAACTTAAGAAATAAATAGTCAGATACAAAAAGGTCTGAGAATACCAAACAGATACAAACCAAATAACACTACCATGATGTAAGCAAGACGCAAACTCTCAAAAGTCAAGGACGAAGAGACGATCCTAAAAATAGCAAGAGAAAACAAACAACATATAAAGGGGCTCTAATTCTTCTGACAACAAACTTCTCAATAGAAACTATACAGGTTAGGAGACAGTGGAACACTTTCAAAGTGCTCAAAAGAAAAAACTGCCATCAAGAATACTGTAACCAACATTTTATCCTTCAGATATGAGAGAGAGATAAAGTCTTTCAAGACAGACAAAAGCTGAGAGAATTCATCCCACCAGGCCCACCTTACAAGAAATGCTAAAGGGAAGGAGTTCTACAATCTGAAAAAGAAAAAAAAAACCACCAATGTGCAAAACCTTTTCAAGTGCATAAGAACTACTGGTAAAATAAATTACACAAGCTCAGAATGATCTATTACTGTAATTGTAGTGTACAATCCACTCATAACTCTAGTATAAAGACCAAAAGACAAATCTATCAAAAACAATAACTACGGCAACCTATTAAGAGATAGGTAATATAAAAATATGTAAATTGAGACAACTAATGGTCAAAATATGGAAGGGATGGAATTAAAGTATAGAATTTGTTGCGTCTTTTTTGTCTTTGTTTCTATTCTTGTGTTTATAATCTAAGTTGACATCTTTTTAAAATAACTTGTTATGTTTCTGTAAGCCTCATGATAACCAAAGTGCAAAAACCTATAAAAGATTCACTAAAAATAAAACCCAATAAATTAAAGAATACTACCAGAGATAATTACTTAACCACAAGACAATAAGAAAGGAAGAAAAGAGCCTCAAAAAAAATGACAGTAGTAAGTCTTTACTTATCAATAATAACACAGAATATAAATGGTCTCTTTTCTCCTATTAAAATGCACAGAGTGACTGGATAATGAAACAAGGCCCAACCATGTGCTACCTTCAGGAAACATACTTATAAAGACACACAGACTGAAAGTGAAGGAGTGGAGAAAGATATTCTACGCAAATATAAACCAAAAAAGAGGAGGTGCTACACTAGACTACTAAACTAAGATTGTAAAAAGAGACAAAGTTATCGTACAATAATAAAAGGATCAGCTCAGCAAGAGAAAAATATTCAATATAAATACATATGCATCGCAAAGCCAGAGTGCCAAAGTATATAAAGCAAACATTAATAGATCTAAAAAGAAAGACTGCAATACGATAATAACAGGAGACTTTAGCACCCCACTCTTAGCAATGGACAAATAATTCAGACAAAAAATAAGTAGCAGAGTTAAACTGCATACTAAATCTAATAGGCCTAAATGACATTTACAGGACATTTCATCCAACTGTTGCAGAATACACATTCTTTTCATCAGCATATGGAACATTCATCAGGATAAATCATGTCTTAAGCTACAAAAGAATTCTGAACAAATTTTTTTTAAAAAACAGAAATCATATCAAGTATCTTTTCTGACCATAATAACAAGAGTCCAGGAGTTCAAGACCTGCCTGCACAACAGAGACAGACCTTGTCTCTACAAGAAATTAAAAAAAAAAATTAGTCAGGTGTGGTGGCATGCAGCTGTAGTGTCAGCAATTCAGGAGGCTGAGGCAAGAGGATTGCTCAAGCCAAGGAATTCAAGGCTGCAGTGAGCCATGATCATGCCACTGCACTGCAGCCTGGGTGACAGAGTGAGACCGCCCAACTCAAAAAAGAAAAAAAAAGAAAAGAAAGGAAGATTTCAAATAAATAACCTAACAGTGTACCGTAAGGAAGCGGAGAATCAAGAACAAGTCAAAGCCAAAATTAGTAGCAAAAAACAATAATAAAGATCAGAGTAGAAATAAATGGTATTGAGAATAAAAAACCCAAAATACAGAAGATCAATGAAACAAAAAGTTGGTTTTTGAAAAGATAAACAAAATCAACAAATCTTTAGGTGACCTAACTAATAAAAAAAGAAATAAGACCAAAATAAATAAAATCAGAAATGAAAAGGGAGCCATACTAAGAACTCAGAAATACAAAGAATCATTAGAGACAATCATGAACAACTATATGCCAACAAATTGAAAAGCCTAGACAAAAATTCCTGAATACATACAACCTACCAAGATTGAACCATGAAGAAACAGAAAACCTCAACAAACAAAGACAAGTAATGAGATTGAAAATGTAATAAAAAGACTTCCATCAAAGATAAGCCCAGGCAGGACTTAATGGTTTCACTGCTGCCAAGCATTTAAAGAAGAGCTAATACCAATCCTACTCAAACTCTTCCAAAAAATTTGAAAAGGAGAGAATACTTCCAAACTCATTCTACAAGGCCAGCATTACTCTGATACAAAAAACAGACCAGGACACAACCAAAACACAGGCCAAAATCACTGACAAACACAGATGTAAAATCCTCAATATACTAGCAAAATGCACCAAACAATAAAATAAAAAGATCATTCACCATCTTCAAGAGGGTTTCATTCCAGGGTTGCAAGGATGGTTTAACATATGCAAATCAATAAACATGATACATCACATTAACAAAATCAAGAACAAAAACCATAGACACTTCAACAGATGCTGAGAAAGCATTTGATAAAATTCAACATCCCATTATAATACAAACCCTCATCAAAATGGGTAGAGGAGGAACAAACAAAATAAAAAATATCCAGAAATCAATCTAGCTAGAAGAGTGAAAGATCTGTACAAGGAAAACTATAACAGAAATTGAAGAGGAAAAAAAAAAGATATTCCATGCTTATGGACTGAAAGAATCTATACTATTAAAATGATAATACTACCTAAAGCAATTTATAAAGTCAATGCATTGTCCCTAAATACCAATGACACCATCCTAAAATGTATATGAAACCACAAAAGACCCAGAATAGCCAAAGCAATGCTGAGCAAAAAAGAACAAAGCTGGAGGCATGACACTACCTGACTTCAAATTTTACTACAAATCGACATTATCCAAGACAGCATGGTATTGGCATGAAAACAGATACATAGACCAATGTAACAGAATGGTGAACCCACATATAAGTCTATGCATTTCCGGCCAATTCTTTTTTTTTTTTTTTGAGTTGGAGTCTCACTCTGTTGCCCAGACTGGAGTGCAGTGCACCGCAGCCTTACCTGCTGGGCTCCGGCGATCCTTCCACCTCAGCCTTCCAAGTAGCTGGAACTACAGGCATGCGCTACCATGCCCAGCTAACCAGCCAATTCATTTTTTACAAAACCATCAAGAATATATAATAGGGAAAGGTCAATCTTTACAATAAATGCTGCTGGGAAAACTGGACATCTACATGTAGAAGAATGACACTAGGTCCCTTGCACCATGCACAAAAATCAAAGAGGATTAAAAACATAAATCTAAAACCTGAAAAAATGCCGGGCTCGGTGGCTCAGCCTGTAATCCCGCGCTTTGGGAGGCTGAGGTGAGTGGATTGCCTGAGCCCGGGGGTTCAAGACCCACCTGGGCAACTTGGCAAGACCTCATCTCTACAATAAATCAAAAAATTAGCCAGGCATGGTAGCGCATGCCTGTAGTTCCAGTTACTTGGAAGGCTGAGACGGAAGGATTGCCAGAGCCCAGCAGGCCGAGGCTGCAGTGGCTGGGAGAGGCCACTGCACTCCTGTCTGGGCGACAGAGTGAGACTCCAACTCAAAAAAAAAAAAAAAAATTAAATAAATAAATAAAAAATAAATAAATAAAACCTGAAAAAACAAAACTACTGAAAGAAAACATTGAGAAAATGATCCAGGACATTAGTCTGGGCAAAGATGTTTGTGTGTAGGACTTCAAAAGCACAGGCAACATAATAAGCAAAAACAGACAAATGGGATTACATCAAGCTACAATGCTACTGCACAGGAAAAATTTAAAAAGTCAACAAAGTTAAGATATAACCCATAGAAGGGGAAAAATGTTTGCAAGCTATCCATTTGACAAAAGATTAAAAACCAGAATATGTGGGAGTTCAAACAACTCAATAGCAAGACAAGCAAATAATCTGGTTTTAAAAATAGGCAAATGATCTGAATCTACACTTGTGAAAAAAGACATAAATGGCTAACAGGAATATGAAAAAATGCTCAATATTAATAATCTTCAGAGAAGTGCAAATCAAAACCACAGCAAAATATCATCTCACCCTAGTTAATATGGCTTATATAAAAAAGACAGGCAATAACAGATGCTGGCAAGGATGTGGAGAAAGGGAAACCCTCATACACTAATTGGTGGGATAGGTAAAGCCACCATGGGGAACAGTATGAAAGTTCCTTAAAAACATAAAAATAGAACTATCATATGGTCCAGCAGATTCTACTACTGGGTATATATCCAAGAAATGATATTAACATGTCAAACGGATATCTGCATTTGCATGTTTATTGCAGCTCTATTCACTATAGTCAAAATATAGAATCCACTTAAGTACCATCAACAATAGATAAAGAAAATGTGGTATTATACACAATGAAATACTTTCCAGCCATTTTTTAGAAAATGAAATCCTGTCACTTATAGCAACATGGATGGAACTGGAGACTATTATGTTAAATGAAATAAGCCAAGCACAGTGAGATAAACACTGCATGTTCTCACTCACATGTGGGAACTAAAAAAAGTGGATTTCATGAAGACAGAGAATAGAATGGTGGTTGCTAGTGGTCGCGATAGGTAGGAGGGAAGGAGGAATGAAGGGAGAAAAAAACTAATATAAATGTATTCATTACTATTAAACTGTATACTTAAAAATGATAAAGATAGACAATTTTGTGTTCTTACCTCAGTTTTTTAAAAAGAATTTTTTTTAAAAAACAGATTTTTGTATACTCACTTTGTAATATTTCACTTCACTGAATTCACTTATTCTAGCTTTTTGCTAAGTACCATGATTTTATAATTGTAAACTATCATATTACTTTCAAATAGGGACAAGTGCAGTTTTCCTTTCCAATCCATTTACTTATAGCACTCTCAAAAACTTCTGGTACTATATTGAATAGAAGTGTTAAGAATTTGCCTTGTTATGCATGTTAGAGATAAAGCATTCAGTCATTCACCATTAAGTATGATATTAGCTCTAAGTTTTTTATAGATATCCTTTAAGAAAGTGTCCTCTATTCCTTGTTTTTAGAGAGGGTTTTTTTTTTTCCATGAATTGATCTTGAAATTTCAAATGCTTGTTCTGTTTCAATTAATTGATTATGTGACTTTTCTTCTTTATCCTGTTGATATGGTTGAATTAAACTAGGTGACTTTCAAATACAGAACTAGTTTGTACCCCAGTAATCAACTCTACTTGATCATGGCATATAATTTTTTTTAGATATTGCTGATTTGTATTTTCTAGTATTTTTTGAGGATTTCCATATCTACATTTGTGAGAAATATTGTTCTGTAGTTTTCATTTTTGTAATGTCTTGATAACACAGTAATGCTGGCCTCATAAAATGAACTACAAACTGTTCTAGTCCCCTTCTTCCATTTTCCAGAAGAAAATATGTAGAACTGGTGTTAATCTTTAAATTACCAAATTTACATGTCTAGGGCTATTTGTAACAACTCCCTTGCTATCTTTTTGATGTTGGCGGAGTCCATCTCTGTTTCATTCCTGAAGATGGTAATTTTTTGGGGGGGGTGGTCAGTCTTGCTAGAGAATTTTTGATTTCATCAATATGTGAAAAGAACCAGCTTTGTGTTTCACTGATTTTTTTCTATGGTTTGTATTTGCAATTTCACTGATTTCTGCTGTTAACTTTCACTCCTCCTGCTTGCTTTGGGTTTTCTTTCTTTTCCCTCTAGTTTCTTGAGAAACTAGAAATCTAGGATCCTAGATTATCGATTTGAGACTTCCTCTATTCTGATCTAAGCATTTAATGCTATAAATTTCTCTCCACACAGCTTTATCTGTGTTCCACAAATTTTGAAATGTTCTGCATTTGTTTTCATTCATATGCATTTAAAAAATTCCTTTTAGGACTACTCCTTTGGCCCATGAATCATTTAGAAGTGTATTTTTTCATTTCAAAGTATTTGGAGGATTTCCTATGATCTGTTATTGATTAACAGTTTGATTCAGGTGTGGTTAGAGAGCACATCTTGTAGGATTTCAATTATTTCAAATCTATTGAGGTTTGTCTTTTGGCCCTGGAAATGGTCTATCTTGGTATATGTTTCATGGGCACTTAAAAATAACGTACATTCTACTGTTGTTGGGTAGAGTGTTCTATAAAAGTCAGTTATATCTTATTGTTATTGTTGAGTTCTTCTATGTTGCCAATTTTCTCACTGTTCTACCGATCATTAAGAGACAGTGTTGAAATCTCCAATTGTAATTGTGAATTTGTCTGCTTCTCCTTCCAGTTCTATCAGTTTTTGCTTCACATACTTTATATCTCTGATGTTTGGTATATACATCTATAGGACTGCTATGTCTTTTTGGTGGTTTTATCTGTTTATCATTGTATAATATTCCTCTTGTCACTGGTAATTTTCTTTGTTCTGAAGCATACGCTATCAAATATTAATATAGCCACTACTGTTTTCTTTTTAGTAACGTCTGTGTGATATGTCATTTCCTATTCTTTTACTTCAAACCATTCTATACCATCATATTTGAAGTGAGTTTCTTATAGATATCACAGAGTTGGAGCATATTTTTAATTCACTCCATCAATCTGGTTTTTAAATTGGTATATTTAGATCATTTATATTTATGATGTGTTAGGGTTTAAGTTTGCAGGTCATTTTTTGTTTTCTGATTGTTCTGTTCTCTGCTTCTGTTTTATTTTTTCTGACTTCTTGTGTATCACTTGAACATTTTAAAAAATTCCATTTTGGCCTATCTATAGTAGTTTTGAATTTATCTCTTTATAAAACTGTTATAGTGGTTGTTCTATTTATTGTATTATACGTCTATAACTTATCATAGTCTACTGGTATCATCATTCATCTTACCATTTCAAGCTAAATGTGCAAACCTTACCTCCTTTTATGTCCCTTTACTCGCTCTCATTTATAATTGTCTTAGATATTTTCTACATGCATTGAGAACTACAGATGGTATTATAATTGTTGTTTCGACCACAAAATATAACTCAGAAAACTGAAGAGATGAAAAGTCTTTATATTTACTCATATTTTACCTTTTCCTCTGTTCGTTCATTCTTCCTAATATTACAAGATTAATGCTTTTATCGTTTTCTTTGTTTAGAAAATATATTTTAGCTATTCTTTTACAGTAAATGGTTTGCAAGTGACAAATTCTCTTTGTATTTCTTCATCAGAAGATGCTTGATTTTCCTTTCATTCTTCAAAGATATTTTCATAGACCATAGAATACTGAGTTGACAATTCTTTTCTTTCAACATTTAAAAAATGTACCATGTCCCTTGTCCTTCATGGTTTCTAAAAATAAAAAAAATGCTTTGTCATTTTAACTGATTTTTGTCTATTGGTAAAGTGTTGTTTCTCTCACACCATCTTTAAAACTTTATCTTTAGTTTTTACACATTTAACCATGTTGTGTCTTGCTATGGATTTCTTTAGACTTAACTTTTTGGGGGTTCTCTCAGCTTCTTCAGTTTGCAGGCTTATGTCAGGCATTAGTTTCTTCAAATACTTTGTAGCCCCACATTCTTTCTTCTCTTCAGTTGTAAGCCCAATGACATAATTGTTAGCTCTTCTGTCTCATAGGTTCTTCAGCTTCTGTTCATTCTTTCTTTTTCTATCTAGTTTCTCTCTATTCAGATTGTGTAATTTCTACTGTCTTATCTTCAAGGTCACTGATTTTCCTCTGTCACATCCACTCTGGGACATATTATATTTTTCAGTTCTAAAATTTCCATTTCTTTATATCTTCTGTATATTTGTTCAGACTTTTCGTTTTTTCATTTGTTATGCATGTTTGTAACAGCTCATTATTTTTATGATGCCTGTTTTAAAATCCTTCCCAGATAATTTTAACATCTGTATCATTTCAGTGTTGGTATCTGTTGATTATCTTTTCTCATTCAAGTTAGATCTTCCTGGTTTCCTGTATGATAAGTAATCTCTGATAGAAACCTGAACATTTTGGGTATTTTGTTATCAAACTCCTGATCTTATTTTACTCTTTTATTTTAGCACCTCCCCCCTCAAGACTCTGATAAGGGAAGGGGGTAGTCAGTTTGTTACTCTCTCAGGTGGTGGTAGAAATTCAGATTCCCCATTCAGACTTCACTGATATCTGGAGGAAGAAAGTGGGACTCCTGGTTACTGCAGGGTGAGGATAGAAGCTCAGGCCTATGCTGACACAACTCTAGCTGGGAAGGACAGAGGTGTCCTGTTACAGATCTTCACTTGACCTCCACTGATACCAAGTTGGGGGTGGCTTCATTACCATGCAGCAGTGGTTAAAGTTCTGTATCTCTGCTAAACCTCCTATGACGCTATATCCCAGCAGTGGAGATGGGGAACCTTGTTAAAGCCTGGCAAGAAAGGCAGTCTAGATATCCTGCTTGCTCTTTGCTAGTGGAGTGAAAGTAGGGCCACAGATTTTCTGTGGTACTTGTCTGAAATACAGCTTATTGCCTAAAATTTTTTTGTCCTGCTAACCTGCTACTTCCCTAGTCTTCTGGCTAGAAAGAGTAGGTTTTTATTTTTCCGTCTGCACCTGTTGGCTTTACAAGTTGACTGTTTCTCTGAAACCCAGACTGGGATATACGAGGCAAAAAGAAAACCCAGGGAACTCACCACCATGTAGCTCTTTGGATCCTATGGTTACTAGTCAGTCTTCCTTCTTTTCTCCATTTTTCAGTCATCATATATTTGTTTTCTATATAATGTTCAGAATTTGTAGCTGCACTTAGCAGAAGGAATAGGGAAAAGAACCCCTACTCCATTTCTCCAGAAGCACAAGTCCAAATTGCTACAATGTGAAATCATTAAAGATACAGGTAATATTTTTACCACACTGTTTAGATAAAATACAAATAGAAATCTTTTGGGATTAATCCAGTTCAACTCAATGTTCTCTCAGTGAAATACCCAAATAGTGATGCTTCTACGTTCCCAATGAGGGCAGTTTTTCCAGAGATCATCATACAGGATATTGCATAGGTACTTTTAAAAAGTAAGTACCAGTCTTTCAACATCTCAATTTAAACAATCTCCACAAATTTTCTCAATCGTATTTTAGCTATAAAATAGAAACTTCTGCAAGTCAATCTAAGAATTCTGTCTAGCAAGCATCAGATAAAGTTGGGAAGCTATCTTGATTACAAAATGCCAAGGCATTTGACCTAATAAATAGTGACAGTTTTACAATTTCTAACAATGATTTGCAAAGCATCATACTTAAGTTGGTTTTCAGAGTGGCAATAATTTGGGCAATTCAGATATATAATCTTCAATGGTCTTTCTTGTGAATACCATATATACACCTACTCTGGCTACACACAAACCAGAAGAGTTAAAAGGCCATGAGGGGGTCAAATCTTAGTATTATTACCCTGTTGTTGAATACCTCTTGGTATTTTTTTTTACTTTTTTTTTCTTTTTTTGGACTCACAGAAAGTTGCAAAAACAGTACAAAGAGTCTAGTGTACTCTACATCCAGCTTCCCTCAATGGTGACATTTTATATATCTATAATACAATATCAAGCTCAGGAAATCAATAATGGTATATTACTGTTTACTAAACTATGAGCTCCTTCATCTTTTTTTTTTAAAGATTAATTTATACAACAATGAACTTTCTCAGAAACTCTTCCAATACTTAGGCATCCTACCACCAATTTAAACTTCTAACTCAATTGCAAATTACCATATATAAACAACCCTTGACCCCACATATTAATACACACAACAAAAAAATTGTATCCACATATGCAAAATCTTTTTTATTTTTTTATTTTTGAGTTGGAGTCTCTTTCTGTTGCCCAGACCGGAGTGCAGTGGCCGCTCCCAGCCATCGCAGCCTCGACCTGCTGGGCTCCGGCGATCCTTCCGCCTCAGCCTTCCCAGTAGCCAGAATTACAGGAGTGCGCTACCACGCCCGGCTGATTTTTTGATTTATTGTAGAGATGAGGTCTCGCTGCCCAGGCGGGTCTCGAACCCACGGGCTCAGGCAATTCACTCACCTCAGCCTCCCAAAGGCGCTGAGCCACCGAGCCTGGCTCACATATGCAAAATCTTATATGAAAATAACAGTAATCCATCTTCCTTAACTCACCACAATTTTCCACTAATCTATATCTTCCTTGCTATTGCTACACAAAGACTATGTGTAAATACATCTGCAAGCTTAAAGAAATGTTTAAAAGTTATCTGATGTAAAAAATCCATCCAATGCTTGAATTATCTCTACAACATCCCCACCAATGATCAATCTTTCTGCCTTAACTTGAATATCTCTAATGATAAGAAACTTACAAGCTCTAAAGGAATCCAGACTACCTTTGGTCACTATACTAATTCTGGAAAAGTGTCTAATCATAAGCAAAATTTTGTTTCTCTGGAATTTTTATACATTTGGTTCTAGTTGTATCCTATGGAGACGTCAACAAGCAAGTCTCACCCCTCACTACCTTTCTCACAAAGAATCCAGATATCTTGGTTTATCTGAGAAAACCCTCGTTTGTACCTGTTGTTCTGACATAATTAACATCCTTTTTTATCCTCAAGATTTGAACAAAGCATTATATAGCTCAAGTATTTGAGGACCGTCATCAAATGTCTGAAGCCCCCACATGTTTTTTTAATCAGGTTAAACATCTTATTTTTCAGCTGTTCTTCACATGATATGATTTTGAGAGCCTTCGCTAGCCTAATCATTCTTGCTTTGAATGCACACCAGCTTATTTATGCTCCAAGAGTCCTAATGCTTAAATTTCCTGTTGTATATCTATTTTAATGAGGGATTTATACGTGAAATTAAAGAACAGAAAGTCACTTGCTCGCTTTTGAATACTAGACCAACATACAGATATGGAATTTCTAACTCCCTGGGTAAACACCTTCTAAGTAGTCCCCCTCTACAATGGAACTAAGTAGCAGTCTCATATTATACCAGTAGGTGTCACTCTATATATGACATATCTAAAATTACTCAAATTTCTATTTACCTATTTATATATCTATCTGTCTGTCTGTCTATTTACTGAGTCAGGATCTCTCTCTGTTGCCCAGGCTGAAGTGGAGTAGCACTATCATGGTTTACTGCAGCCTCTAAATCCTGGGCTCAGATGATCCTTTTGCCTCAGTCTCCCAAGTAGCTGGGACAACCAATGTGTGCCACCACACCCAGCTAATTTTTTTTTTTTTAGTAGAGAGAAGATCTTGCTATGTTGCCTAACCTAATCTCTAGCTCCTGGCTTCAAGCTAGCCTCCTGCCTTAGCCTCCTAAAGTGCTGGGATTACAGGCATGAGTTACCGCACTCATTCATTTATTCAACAAATATTTATTGAGTGCCCATTATGTGTCAAGCACGATTCTAGGTACTGAAAATATAGAGTTAACAATAAAGACACAATCTTGTTTTCATGTAGCTTACAGTCTAGATAATTTTTTTTCCTTGAATTGGGGTCTTACTCTGTTGCCCAGGCTGGAGTACAGTGGCACAATCACGGCTCACTGTAGCCCTGATCTCCTAGGTTTGGGTGATCCTTCCACCTCACCCTCCCGAGTAGCTGGGACTACAGGAATATAACACCATGCCCACCTAATCTTTTTAATTTTTGTAGAGATGAGGTCTTACTATGTTGCCTAGGCTGGTCTCAAACTCCTAGGTTCAAACGATTCTCCCACCTCGGCCTCCCAAAGCACTGAGATTACAGGCAAGAGCCACTGTACCAGCCTATATTCTAGATATTAACAAACTAGCTTTCTTTATTTTTCATACAAAGGTTTGTAAAACCCTATTCCTAATACAGTTCAATTTAGAACTGCCTTTTCCTAAATTAGTAGAAAACACAAAATAACTCATATAGAACAAATACTATAATGAAACAGAACCAAAGAAACTGTGTTTTGTAAAACTAGATCAGTACATCCCATGTATTTTTCTAGCCTTTTGAATTTATTCAACACTTCTCCTCCATATATCAAGTTTCTCAAACCCAAATTTCAAGTAGTCCTCAGTACAATGGAAAATAACTTATCTTACAAAATAATTCAAAACTTAAAAAATCTACTAACTTATGTTTCTACAAATAAACATGATGTTATAAATTCTTAAAGACTGTTTTCAAAGCTAATTAATTCCCCAAATACATATTTCTTTATCTCTACTAAGAAAAGTTCAGTGTCACCTTCTAAACACTTCCTAGCTAAACAGTAAAGTCAGTACCAAATTATGTCTCAGCAAAATTTAGGAATCTTCCACTGTCAAAAATCCTTCTTTAGACAAACCTGTGAGACTCATAGCTGTTTCCAGGACTTCAAGGTAACTTACTCATGCTTATAGCATAGCAATGAAAGGTCACATTTTGTCAAAAAATAGATCAAGGGGGGGAAGACACTGTACAACAAGAAGTTACACTTGCTTGAACAGAAATCCAAGAACCTAGGAACTACTCAATTCCTATTTTATTACCACTTATTCTGGAATAGAATGTTCTCCAAATTGGAAATGCCAGAAAAAATATCACTATGGGAATATTTCAGGCTCTTGAAAAATAATACTACTAATAATAAAAGGTCTACTTCTTAGAATTCTTTAAGTTCAAAATTCAGTAATATGAATTTATTAGAGAAAAATGATGCCCATAAGAGTCTAATAAGACATTGATAGCTTCACATAATATTCAACTTAATATTTCCTTTGGAATGCCTCAAACTATTAGTCACTGTCTAAATTGCTAGAGAACTAGTGCAACCTCTTTGGAAAACAGTGTGACGTTTTCTGAAAGAACTAGAAATTGACCTTCCATATGACCCAGCAATTCCCCTATTGGGAATATACCTGGGAAGAACTCAAATCATTCTACAATAAAGATACCTGCACACACATGTTGATTGCAGCACTATTCACAACAGCAAAATCATGGAACCAACCATGCTGCCCACTGAAAATTGGACTGGATAAATTGCTAGAGGTATATTGTATATTGCTCAATTTTAGCATGGAATCACACACATACTTTAGAACACAAATACACAATACACATTAAGTTACAAATGAATATTAAGGTTCTTCATAAAAGATGGGTAATGGTGAAAAAAATCTAAATTAATTTATCCCTTAATATTAAATAAAACATTTTCTTCTTTGAACAGTAAAGTACTGGTTCACCATATGTATTTAAAGCCCAGTTTATTAAAAAACAACAACAACAACAAAACCCAGCTTACTGTCTAGGAATCTTCCACTGTCAAAAGTCCTTCTTTAGACAAACCTGTGAGACTCATAGCAGTTTCCAGGACTTCAAGGTAACTTACTCATGCTTATATCTCACAGACCCAGTACTATTAATATTTGGCATATCTGAGATGTCACCAAACCTGCATGTACTCAATGGCAGACATTTCTGTGAGCTCAGTATTTTTATGCCAAAAATAAAAGTGTATGTGTGTGTGGAGGAGAGAATAAGTATAATGGAAAAAGCACAGCTTTCGGCTTCTAAAAGATCAATGTTTGAATCTTAGCACCACCCTAAATTAGCTATGTGACTTTTGGCCAAAATATTTAACCTGTTTTAAACATCACTTTCCCACCAAGACACAAATAAGATTGTAAGGATTAAGTAAATTGTCTTATATGAAATGCCTAATATTGGGTCTGATACACAGTAGGTGCTCAATAAATATTAGGGGATGCCACTTTTCTTTTCAACCATTAGAATGACTAAATTAATTAATGTTGAACAACTACTGACTCACAAGTTTAACTAACACAAAGTACATCTTTACCCTGCTATAACACTTTTATAAAACCAAACCCCTTACTCAACTGAATGCCAACAAATAATATACACCTTCTCCTTTAGCTCAAATATATTTTGCATGACCTTACATGAATTGCTTAGATAAAAGCTTTTTCTCTCCTGCTTTTGTTATTTTAAAGTGCAGATGCATTTGAGTCATTTTCTCCTTTTGTTTCATATCCTTAAGATCCAAAGCTTCAAAGACAGAATGTCAGCATGCAGTCGATTTATGACTGAACTCTTGAAGAGACACTGAAGAATTACCTTGTCAATCACCCCAAGGACTCTGAAGGCCTTCAGCTCCTCGGCAGGGCTCCTTAGGTTCCAAGGGGGCCTTGAACTTAGTGATCCTGGAGGCTAATGGAAGATATCAAAGATTATACATCAATCAGGGAGGTACTTGAAGGAAGGCTGCCTGCTGAAGCAAATGCCAGGCCAAAGGAAACTAAATTTACCATAAATCAGAGAATGGAAAGATGAAAGGAGGAAGTTTCTATTTGTCAGTAATGTAAAAATAATAATAATAACAATAAAGAAAGAAAATCAAAAAGAAAAAGCAAGAAAAAAGTTGCAAGTAAATAAATCATAACACTAAAAACAAAATTTTCAAAAGAAAAATTAATGAGCTGATATAGTTTCTAGGGCAATAATTCAACTCAACTGTACAGCTGTCATGAAATTTTGTAACAAATGGGTAACTGGACTAACAATCAACCACAGTCTTACCCTAGACACCTCAAGGGTAAGTTAGAAGTGGGGGAACTAAAAAAACAATGTATAAAGGATAAACACGAGGAAGAAGGGTCACAAGCCATTTTCTCACAACATGAAACTACAGTCTTTTAATACAGACTGGCAGATTCAAGTTCAACCAGAAAATTTACCAACAATGGTGAAAAATTAAGAAACTTTGTCATATAACCAATAATTACTAAAATTGAGGTTGCTTAAGAGATGATTTACAGGAGAAAATAATATTTTCTTCAAATATTTAAATATCTGTGATATGAAAACAGTCTGTTAGCTATTTTTAAAAGCCCCCCAAAAGATCAGCAAATACAGGAAAGAATATTTTAATATCATACACAAATAATAATTCCAACTTCCATCTACTGGTTTTAATTTTTCTCTTTCAGTAAAATAAGTCATTAGATTAGATAAATTCTAAGGACATCCCCATCAGGTATTTATAACCAGAAAATATCATCATATTATTGCTTACATTATATTATAATAAGGATGACGGGAGAGATAAAGCCTTATTATATACTTAAAGCAGAACCTATTGCTATCAACAATCTATTATAATACAAAGGAAAGATTCTGACCTCATGAGTGAAGGATAAAATATCCTAGTCAAACACCATGGTAAGAGAATTATTTTCTTTTTTTTTTTTTTTTTTTTTTTTTTGACTAGGAGTCTCACTCTGTCACCCAGATTGGAGTGCAGTGGCTGCTTCCGGCCACCGCAGCCTCGACCTGCTGGGCTCCAGTGATCCTTCCTCCTCAGCCTTCCGAGTAGCCAGAATTACAGGCATGTGCTACCACACCCGGCTAATTTTTTGATTTATCGTAGAGATGAGGACTCGCTGACCCAGGCAGGTCTCGAACCCGCGGGCTCAGGCAATCCACTCACCTCAGCCTCCCAAAGGCGCGGGACTACAGGCTGAGCCACTGAGCCCGGCTGAGAATTATTAAGATACTATTTTTGATACTTCAAGTCCCTGCACACACCAACATCACTAATCAAGAGAGCCCCTTGAGAACAGGAAATGTGCCTTATTCATCTCTGTATTCACAGTGCCTAGTATATTGCTAGTGTTTAGTTAGTTGGAAAAAGTGAGGAAAAGCAGAAATGAGGAGGGGAGAGGATCTGAAAGGAGGGAAACTATGTAGGGAGGTTGCCTGGATAAATCAGACATCATTTACAACTGGGAAAACTACCATGTGTGAAATTTTCTTTTTTTTTTTTTGAGTTGGAGTCTCACTCTGTCACCCAGACTGGAGTGCAGTGGCCGCTCCCGGCCACCACAGCCTCGACCTGCTAGGCTCCAGTGATCCTTCCGCCTCAGCCTTCCAAGTAGCCGAAATTACAGGCATGCGCTACCACGCCCGGCTGATTTTTTGATTGATTATAGAGATGAGGATTTTTTGATTGATTATAGAGATGAGGTCTCGCTGCCCGGGTGGGTCTCGAACCCGCGGGCTCAGGCAATCCACTCACCTCAGCCTCCCAAAGGTGCGGGATTACAGGCTGAGCCACTGAGCCTGGCTGCGAAATTTTCTAAAAGCAGAAATTCTAATTGCTTTCACTTTTTTCTTTTGTTTGCTATTTTCAGTTTTAGCAAACAAATACTAATTTCAGTGTACCTGAAATGGGGATGTTTAGCTTTTAAAAGATGCTTTTTATTTCGTAAAGATATATGAGAAAGTTGGTAATAGTGGCAGCTGGATTAGATAATGATAAGCTTTAAAATCGATTTAATTTATACTTCTTGTATATGATTCAAAAAAGTCTTTATTCAATATCTTACTTCATGAGGTGCCGAGCTAGGTTCTGTTTAAAAAAAAAAAAAAGATGTATTTCTGCCTCCTTAAAAGCTTAAAACCTAAGGGGAATTTTTAAGGACATAAAAATGTTTAGCAAGGCATTTCAATGTTAAACATGTAAACACACACATAACAGAAATATTCTCTTCTATCATCATTTATATGGTATTATTTGATCCCCCACCCCACACCAGATATGGTACTTACAGGAAGTCATTGTTATCATCCCCATTTTACTGATGAATGGGAGATGCTCAGAATAATGAGTGTTTGCATCAGGAAAAGACAGTCAGAGATCCTAGACTAGAACCCCAACTCCATACTCCAAAGCTTTCCATCTATACGATATATTCTAATAATTAAAAATTCATCTTACTCCAGTGTTCTTTTGATTAGCTAAAATAAAAAGGTTAAGAAGTTTTAAAAGTTTATATTAATCTTCTTCTGTATAATCAAGAAAGAGTAAGAACTGCTTGTGACTTTGGCAAGAGGAATTTGCCAAATTCCTCTTTTCAGGGAAAAGTTACAGGGAAAAAGAACACTTTAAATGATCTTTTATCCATTACATTTGTCTTTGAAAATATGGACAAATGTCTCCAACATTCCTATCTCCTATCTATACCTTCTTATTCACAGATGTCATTGGATCTTTCAGTTTCCAAAGAAAGTTACTAACTCACTTCAGCAATTTCAACAATTAAAGCAAACTACAAAATCGCTACAGCACCTTTTAATAATTACTATGCACCCACTATGTGCCTGATAACTAAAAGGGATATAAATTATCAAAAGGCACTGTCCCTAACCTCAAGAAGTTCACAATTTATTTGAGGATATAAGCCACATACATGAAAAGTTAAACAGCAATAAAACATTCTTTTAAAATTATAGGACTATAGAGATAACTTATTATATGAAAAACTTTGGTCTTGAGAAGAAGTGAGACTAAAGGTGATTTTAAATACTATGCAGAGATAAGGAAAAGGAAGTAATATATTGTGTAGGATTGGAAGGCACCAGCCTGGTAGGGGAAAGAAAAGTTCCAACTGGAGAAAAGAGGGAAAAAAATTAAATACTTAGGGTCAGTTTTCACAGGCCTTGAATGCCAAGAAGAAAAGACTTGACTATATTCTCCAGAGTCTAGACAACAAGTTTTTGTATGAGAAAAAACCCAATGAAAACAGTGAGTTGCCAGGCTCGGTGGCTCAGCGGCTCAGCCTGTAATCCCACGCCTTTGGGAGGCTGAGGTGAGTGGACTGCCTGAGCCCGCGGGTTCGAGACCTGCCTGGGCAGCGAGACCTCATCTCTACAATAAAATCAAAAAATCAGCCAGGCGTGGTAGTGCATGCCTGTAATTCTGGCTACTCAGAAGGCTGAGGCGGAAGGATCGCTGGGGCCCAGCAGGCGAGGCTGCGGTGGCCCGGAGCGGCCACTGCAGTCCAGTCTGGGCGACCGAGTGAGACTCCAACTCAAAAAAAAAAAAAAAAAAAGAAAAAGAAAAGAGTGAGTTAGTGAGGTTACTCTTGCAAAGACAGGAATAAGAAAATTGTAACGGGAAACGACCAAAGGTAATCATTAAAGTTGTCTTTCTACTTTAGCCATCTAAAAAAAATTTAAGATCAAAGAAACGAACAAAGAAAGATCATGAAATAAAATCATCAATAAAAAAATCTTGTATTTCTTATATTTAGTGCTTAAATTTGGTATAATCTATAGATATACTCCTTTCTTCAGATGGCAAAAGGAAACATAAATCCACAGAATTTTAAGAGCAGAAAGAAACCTTAGAGATCAAGTCCAACATTCTCTTTTTTTTTCAGAAGAGAAAACTGAGAGGCAGTAAGGTTAAGCAAAAGTAGGTAACAGAAACAAGGCAATTAAATACTACTCACAAAATAATATAATATTGTTAGAGGAAACTTCAGTCCATCACTATAAAAGAAGGGGAACAGTGTATTTCTAGGCAACATAGTTGATTTCCATAATGGAAATATAAAATTTTTCACGTATATTTATTAACTACTGTAGCAAAAGATGCCTAGAGAACTAAGGAGCAGTTGTATTTACCTCTACCAAGACTAAAGACAGTGGGAAAGGAGGGGTGAGAGGCAAGAATATATGATGACTCAACAATCGTCAAAAGCAGAGATGTCAAGTACAATATATATCACTCAACTGGTCAAGGCCATGGTAGACATCTCTGTTAATCCCACATCGTCTCACAGCTCTTCTCAATACAATGCACACTAGTTAAAACTTACTAACGGTTCCTGTTCTATATTATCTAAAAGGCTAGGTAAAGTTTACCTCTGGCTCTGTTTGGGGTTTGTTTTTAAGTTGCTGTTTACCTGCCCAGTGTCTTTTTCACTTGATATTTATTTTCTGTTCTGAATTAGCTCTCTCTTCCTGTTCTTACCAATTTGTTGGTGTGGCACTTCTCAAACTTTAATGTGTATGCACTTCACCTGATGACCTCATTAAACTGAAGATTCTGATTCACTAGGTCTGAGACGGAGGCCTGGGATTCTGCATTTCCAACAAGTTCCCGGGTAATGCTGATGCTGCAGGTTCACTACCCATTTAGAGTAGGGTTACCTACTCCTCCTCAAATAACTTGAGAGTCACCATTATTGGAAGAAAATTAAGCAATCGAGGGCAAAAGGAAAGCACCACAAAAACATATCAAGAAACCAAACCAGTTTTTTCTGACACCCTTACATCTAACTACACCAGAATTCCTGAACTTGGCTTCATCCATACGTTTTGGTTTCACAAAGACTTTCATGAGCAATCTACTAACCCTGCACCCAGTCTCCCAAGAAACACTTAGCTCACGTTTCAAGCCCAACATTTAACTGCAGACCTATTACTGATTTAGAATGTCCCACCTGCCATCTCTGATTAGCCCACCTCTCACTGAGGATGAGTAAATACTCATTTTCAAATATTTTCTAAAGAAGGGTAAAATATCAACTAATAATACCAGTAAAACAAAATACATACTAGAAAAATATTTCCAATATTATTATAGCAGTTGTACTCAAAATCTGTATTCAGGGAAGGCACACATTCTACATATTAATTTTCATTCAGATTATAACTGCATAATAAAAATGTATTCACACTTTAGAAACTACACAATCTTTTACATTCTAAATTTAGATCATTTACTGTACTTTTCTAAATTTCATTGATTTTTGAGTTTAAAATTCCTATGACTAAAAAAAGCAAAAATTCTGTATCTTTTCCAGGGAAATCCTCTTTCAATATTAATTCTTAAATCATTCAATGTTTCATCTACAACTTTTTTTTAAGAAAGAAAAAAAGAAACTGTCTCCGTCAGTTAAAATTTCACCTTTACTTCAAACAAAGCTCATTTCCTTTTTATCTGAAACCTGCTCCTAAATTTTCTTGGAGCCTTTTAGTCATAACATAATGAAGAAAAGAAGAAGAGTGCTTTTTTTCCCCATTAATGTCCTTTTTTGAAAAGAATAGTAACATGAATGAGAAATTCAGAACTTTTATATTTACTAGTAAGAGTCTCTAAAGTTCAATAAAGCAAAAACTTAAACTATCACAGAAAACTTGGGTAGAGGGAATCATGACAGATGGTACCAAAGGGGAAAGTAATAACCAACATAAATATTAAAAGCCAAAAAGGCTCTTTTATTTTCTTAATCAACCAAGCTAGAAAGAAATATTTGCATGCTGATTTAAGAGAAAAATAATATCTGCTTTGCACAGAATTTGAGCTAACAGGACCTTAGAAATCATTTACACCAATCCTCTCATCATGTTGGTTGAAATTTAGGCCCAAAAATGGTTAAACAGGAGAAATAATGAATTCACCAAGCTAATCGCAATTCTCTAGAAGACATTTAACTTATAGATGCTCAGCATGCTCCTGACCAATAAGAGTCAGACTTAACAGATAACATACAAAGGGAAAAATAAAAAAGCAAATGTAAAAGAAAAGTTTTCTGTAAAAGAAAAATAACATGCCTGCCTCTAGCCACCTTGTCTAAGAACCGAAAAAAATACTACATATCAAAGCAGATTCCGTAGGTACCCATTTTTACTCTTTCTGATACAATTTCCCATTATTCTACATGGCTCTTTCTAATCTTTCTAACTTTTGTTTCCTTGACTATGTACATATTTGGATACTCAATTATGCTCTAGGATTTACAAGAGCAAAGACTGTTATCATATTTTGTATAACACTCAAGTATATCTAGCTTGATGCTATAGGCAGAGTTTTAACAGATTAAGTTTAATGAATGTATTAGGCTGATGCACAAGTTCATAGAATTTGTTTTTGGCATGCAGTGTTGGGAGTTCCTTCACTGTTTGTCATTTGGAGTGAAAATGTGCTTGTGAATACACCTTGCATTTTGCAAATTTGAAGAAAGTACTATTTGTGAGCTATAGAAGATGGAGTGTCAAGAGGGAAAAAAATGAACACTTCTGACATATTCTTCTATTTGAACTTAACAGAGGAGCAAAGGCAGTGGAGGCAGCTTGAAACATTTTTGCTGTGTACAGGGAAAATGCCATCAGGGAAAGCACAGTACGAAAATGGTTTTATTGTTTCAAAGAGGTCCACTTTGACCTTAGTGATTCTCCACATTCAGGAAGACCATTCGGGCTTTGATGAAGGCCATTTAAACACTTTAATCCACAATGATCCATGTCCATCAACCCAAGAATTGGAAAATGTGATGAACTGTAACCAGTCAACCACTGTGTGACATTTGCATTCCATGGGCAATGGAATATAATCAACTTTCCTATATTAGATCTCTTTTGTTTATTTTCATTAGAAGCTATGCTTGAAGAGAAATTCTGACTGATAAACTTCATGGTTCTATTCTTCAAGTCAAAAACTGTACAGTAGGCTTTACATATTTAGTTGCTTAAGAAAGTATTGCTTCATAGATGTGTCTATTGAAAACTGTAACAGGAGTTGAAGAGTAAACATGGGTAGAACATTCAAAGTTAACATTAACAGAATGAATAGAATCTTGGTAATTTTAAATCCCCAAAACTTTGAGAATATTTATATATAAGATGGATTTAGTAACACAAGTTCACAGGGGCCCATGTTATTTAATACTTTTTATCAAAGCCCCCCGAATTGAGAATGAGAATGTACACATTAGGACTGCACAGGAAGAGGCCCACCAACCCCATGGAAGATGGGAACTGAATTCAAAGTAACGTTTAGATAAGTGTTCCATTAAAAAGATAAAACTAAATAGTGAAAAGCTAAGGGAAATAAGTCTAATAGTGTATTTAAAACAATAATGACAAAGAATAGAAAAAAATTAGCAAACAAATACAGAATAGAAAAGTCACAGTAATTCACAATCTGAAAACCAGTCAGCAGAATGTTATTTAATCATTATGTTAGAGCAAGTAATGTAAGAATGTTACTTCTAAGTTAAAATATAATTTTTATGTTCCATAAGAAATAGCTAAATATCAAAAATTATCAGCATATAGTATCTTACACTGAAAAGTACAGTTTAGATAAATGTATTTTTAAAAGATCATGCAGAAGCCAAAATGGCTCAAAAAATCAGCAAAAGTTATAATGGCCCAATGAATCAAGGTTAAATATCGGGCTGTTTTTATACCAAATATTGTGATGTATACTTTTAAAAAGTAAATAAAGTGTAAAAATGTGTGGAAAAAAATACATAAAGCAGCATGAGGGGGAGATGGAAAATGGGTTAAAAATTATTAAGTTAGTCTTTGGCTTATGGGCTGGTCTCTGTGTTAGATAGGCCCTTGATTTGTGTGTGTTTGCACTTACCCATACACAAGAGTGATTTTTTTTTAACTTCATTTAATCCTAATAACTATGCAGCAAGGAATTACTATTACCTTCATTACAGAAATGGAAACTGATCTAAGAAGTGGGATTAAGTATCTCATCCAATCTTGTATGACTTCAAGTAGCTGACTTAGATATGAACCTGTGTGCTCTTACAGCAATTAAGAAAATAAACTATATGCTTTTTCCCATCTCCAGAATATACAATCCTTAAATTACACTGGAAAAACTTAGTTTGATATAAATTTTTAAAATTTCTTCCAAAAATTTGCCAAATCCAGATAGACATACCATAAAAATAATAATAAGCACAGCATGTCTAATATTTTAAGCATTCATCTGTCTTTTAGAAAAGTCAAAGAGAGGTCTGAAATAACTTAAATGTCCCTGCTAAATTATGCCTTTGTAATTCTAGGTGATCCATAACAAGTCATTGTAGGAATTATGCTTAAAATGAATAGTTTTAACATGAATCAATAAAACTGTATAGCAATTGTGTAAAAATCATGATTTAACTTTAAGAAATTCAAATATAGCTAACTATCATAACAGTTTACTGTCAAACTACAGATAGGGAGATAAGGATATAGTAAGGAACTAACAAAGAACCAGGAAAAGAAGAAATCACGTTCCATTTTATTCCACTTTTGGTGGTTTGCTATAATGCTTTTCTTTCCCCCAATAACTTTTAAGAAAATTATTTAGAAAACTCCAAAAATCAAAATTCTCAAACATGCTAATTAAAAATAAAACTGAGAGAAAAGAGAGCAAAAAAAAAAAAGCTGAAGAAAATAACAAAATGTGAGACATACCTGAGATATATCATCAAGCTGAGGTTTTCCATAAAGACTAGAGATACTTTCTGCTCGCATGAGGTACTCTGCAGTTCTTCTCTTCACAGCTTCTCGACGGGTAGGGCTTGACTCTCCTAAAAGAAGAAAAGTCTGGATAAGTGAAAAATAAACTTTATTTTATCCAATTTGAAGAGTAACTTCCTTTCACCCAATCCATTACTTGTTCAGATTTCTAACTAAAAAGAGATATTCAAAAATCAGAAAAGATATGAAAGTTATTATCAACGAAGTCTAAATATTACTCCCATTAATTTCACTTACCCAAATTCTAACATTCTCTTATTTAACTATGTATTGAGAAGTTGATATATTTTAGGAGGTGTCAAATATATATAAAATGTAGTATAAAAAGCTCTGAAGATAAAACACTAGCCCAAGTACAGACAATATACAGTTGCACAACTCAGCAAATAGGACCAAATGCAACAGATGTTTAACAAGAGCTGTGACTTAGAATTGATATGCTGTAGACTATGGAAAACTACCATCAAACTGAAATTAAAACTATAATAATCCTTTATTTTTGTAAGCTTCATGTTTTTTCATTAGCAACAAATTGTCACCTACCTTATAAGTGAAAATAAGATGTGATTGAAATCCCTGTAATACAAAATTATGTGAAAGAAAACAAGTCATTTATCCTGTTTGGGTCTCAGTTTCCCTAAACAAAGGCTATTCAGAAAGACCTTCAAAAAACTTCTCAAGACCTCAAAAAGGAGGTGATAAAGTCCATGGAGCAATGAGTTCTCTCCTCTCCGGAATGGGATGATTTCATCTACTTTAAGTACTTGATTAAAATACATTTCACCTGAAGAAATAATTCCATGGCTGATGATAAAAAAATTTGAAAACCAGTGTACTATATGATTTCTAAAGACCCTTTCATTAATATTTTTCCATAATATTCAATACCATTCATGACTCATTTTTAATAAAAGTATTTAATATACAGTGCTATTTTTATAATTTACTCTATGTATCATCTGAATGAAGTTAACCAAAAAACAAGTATCATATAGTGGAAAGTGCCCTGTAATAAATTCCAGAAACCCTGGTTGGTTATCTGAATTCTGGCTCTGCCTCTTACAAGTCATGTGACATGTGACAAGTTATCTCAACTCTAATTCTACAAATTCTACAAAATAATGTTTCCTAGTTTGCTGAACTGATGTGAACTGAAGTATAGTAAAGCAGATAATTTTCCACAAAAGACTACTAGTGGACACTTCTTATTTCTGCTTGGAATAGCATCTTCTCCTGTGTCTTCTGGTTCTCTTCCTCTTCATAGTCTTCTACCCCTTGCCCCTATCACTAACCAGGTGGCTTGAGTGAAAGCTGCTGTCTTGTTTCAGATATCAGTCCCTCTAATTACCAAGGTCTAGTTAGCCCAGGGTGGGCTTCCCTAGCCAAGAGCTGGGCCAATCATAGAACCCTATCTCCCTAGCCACAGCTGGAGAAGAGAGAAACTGGCACATCACAAACTGTACTTCTTGTCATTGAGCTGAAAATAAGTGGAGTGGGAACTGCTAGCAGCCATAGTTTCTGCCAATTGGGGGTGGGGGGATATGTGGGGAGAAAGGACAGTCAATCTGAAAAGAGATAAATTGACACAGAGAGACACAGATAAGGGAGTCAGGAAAGGAAGGGAAAGGAAAAGGGAAAAGAAAAGGAAAGGAAGAAAGAAAGAAATCCTCGTGTTTTCAAGAGAACCTACATTCTCCTAGTATTACTGGGGTCCTGATTTCAGGTGAACCTACTTTGCCTTCTTTGCTCTTCTTTGCCTAAGATAGTTCCAAATTGGACTTTGGCACATGCAAACCAAATGGCTGAATACAGACCTCAAAGAAAAACTGCAGCAAAATTGGGACTGCAATTTTGCTAAATAACCTACTTTTTACATTACTATTCCATGTGGTCTCTCTTTCATGAGGAATTCACAACTATAACTGGTCCTAGTTGGGGGAGGGATACTCTACTGGTTTTCAATTGTGGAACAATGTGCATTTACTAGCTCTCCAACTCCTCAAACCTTAATTAAAATGCCTGTATACGTCTGTCTCTGTCCTTAAAATTTACTTATTTTCTAGCTTGAGGCTTTGAAGGGCTTTTCTACTCAGTTTAAAAATGGATATAATATTTTTGTGACAATAACCTAAATAACAGTAACACACTTTGAAGATAAATTACAACATAAATAATAGCTATTCACTATTTCTATACAGTACTAGTTTTGGGGTTTAGGGTTTACTGTTTCAAGTTATGCCTTATAAGCTCTAACTTAAACCCCCATTTAAGATGTTTGATTCTGGCCAGGCACGGTGTCTCATGCCTATAGTCCAAGCACTTTGGGACGTCAAGGCAGGAGGATTGCTTAAGTCCAGGAGTGCGAGACCAGCCTAATCCTGAACACCTTTCATAATACTATAAGAATGGGATTGGCAGTAGCGGGATACTGCCGGGAGAAGGAGGGGGCACATAAAATCAATAAGGATGCCTGATTCTAATCCAGGAGAAGTGAGGACCAATGGGAGGTTCAAACTTCACCTATACCTAGACCATTTATGTACCCAATCCTGACTTGTTCCCCACATCTTTAAAATTTAAAAAAAAAACTTTTTTAAGAGAGAGACCAGCCTAGCCAACATAGAAGGACCAATCTCTTTTTTAAATAAAAAATAAAAAAATTAGCTGTGCAGGACTGTAGTCCCAGCTATTCAAGAGGCTGAGGCGGAGGATAGGCTGAGGTGGAAGGATTGCCTAAATCTAGGAGGTAGAGGCTGTGGTGAGCCGTGATCTTGCCATTGTACTCCATCCTGGGTAACAGAGTAAGGCCTTGTCTAAAAGAAAATTACCTTCAGAACAACTCTGATAAAAACTTGGAACTTTACTTTTTAATTCAGTGTATTTAAGCTTCAAAATTTGCTTTGTTCAAAAAAAAATCAACTTGCCTCACAAAATAATTTGAAATTCAAAAAAATGCTAAGATATGGAACACCTAGTTAAAGTCAATTTTGTAATCAGATCACTGTTTTTCAACTTTTGATTTTTCTGCTGCTTTCTAGGTAGTCTCCATAATAACAGAGAAACAAGAACCGGACACCAGCAGTTGAAATGGACTCCTGCTCATGGTGGTTCCACTTCCATGGAAACTACAAGGAAGTGATGGAAATACTGGAAAGCTTTTTAAATGTAACTTTATATATGGATACTATGATTCTTTATCTGCCCCTTAAAAACAGGTCACAACCACTGCTGATCAACAGCAGCAGCCAAGAAAGAAAACCACCTCTTACAGATTTCCTGTTGAATGTTTATGGAGGAGGTGTATCAGTACCAGAAAGAAAGAATTAACCTATAGATTTCCAGGATAATTCTAACTAATCAAATTATTGATAAATGGACCTTAAGCAGATTTTAATTGACTAAAAAAGGTTTAACTGACTCTAACCTCCTTGGTTTCTATCTGGTTCTCCACAGTAACATACATAGGGCTGGAGAGCATTACCCTAAATGAATTAACTCAAAAACAGAAAATCAAATACCGCATGTTCTCACTTATAAGTAGGAACTAAACACTGGGGACACATGGACATAAAGATGAAATAATAGACACTGGGGAATCCAAAAGGGAGGAGAGAGTAAGGGTTGAAAAATTACTTATCTAGTACAATGTTCGCTATTTGAGTAATGAGTACTAGTAAGAAACCCAAGCCCCATTATTGCACAATATACTCATGTAACAACATGTACCCCTGAATCTAAAATAAATAAAAATACACAACACCATGTCCACAGTGATTATTTATTCAAGAAAAACTAGGTATCCACAATTCAACCTTCAATCATATATTAGGTCATGCAGCTATTATTTCTTCAGTTACATAGCCAGGTAGGCTCTTAAATGTCTTTCAAAGTTGATGCATAGTTTACATTCAACCTAAAGATAAACTAAGACCTTCAATAAATTTATTAATATTTCTGTTAATCATTCAGCAAGAATTTCCACTAGGCTCTGGCATTCAAAAAAAAAATAAAAAACTGCTTTCATTATTTAATAATCTTCATGTCAAAATGTTCTTGTGTATCATAAAAGATTTTTTTCCTCAAAGTCTCTCTCTGAGTGCAGTGACATGATCACAACTGCCACAGCCTGGACCTACTGGGCTCAGGAGATCATTCCACCTCAGTCTTCCAAGTAGCTGGAGCTACAGATGCATGCCCCCATGCCCCAGCTAATTTTTTTATTTATTGTAGAGACAAGGTCTTGTCAATTTGCCCAGGCTGGTCTCAAACCCCTAGGCTCAGACAATCCTCTCGCCCCCACCTCCCAAAGTGCTGGGATTACAGGTGAGAGCCACCACACCTGGCCATAAAAGATATTTTATGTAAATTGTAACAAGCCATATTTATTTCAACTTCTCAATTTCTGATCAGGAGGGAGGTGGATATATAGAGATTATAGAGAGTGTGATCTGTGAACCGATAGGGTGTAGCTAAGTAGAAATGAGGAGAAATTCCAAAGTTGTTGCTAAAATTTATACAAACACTATTGGACTACCTATTCTGCATTCCTCAGGGCACCACCTGTGACTTCAGTCACTAAGAAACGATTTATAGAAGGCAAAGTCTACAAACAATATAATCCAGAAATTCTAACTTATCCAAGAAGCCAACAACATTTGGCAACCCTTCATTATATGATATTCTATTAATAGGAGATATATTTCCTCTCCTTTACAATTAAGAAAAGTAGGGCTCAGGGATATGAAAAGTTACGTCGTTAATATAACAGTCTGGACCCAAACCAGGGTCTTACACCATACTTCAGGGGACTTCCCATTATACTAAGTTACCTTTCAATAAAAATAAAAGTATCATAACTGAATTTAAGTTTGATTATTATACTGTTGCTGAGCAGAGCAGGAAAAACACAGGGCATGTACAGCTGAGTATGGAAACAAAGAAGCAGAGAAAATATAAGAATTTGAGAAGAGTGCCTATAAGGCAATAACGCAGAGTAGAATCAGAGTGGAGAGACACAAGATGACAGTAGACACAAGAAAATTAGAGCTTCAAAGAGGTATATTTCACACTACATAAAAGAGACTAGGCCTTTCTGAGAAAAACTTGTCTCTCAAACATCTTTGTTATGCAAGGATTTATTAGGAAAACAAAGCCCTTTTCTTATTTACCCATTTTTTTTTTAAGGAGGCATTCTTACTCATGGAACTAATAAAATTGTCTCACAATTTAGAGTAAAAAGTAGTTCTTCCAATTCTGCTAGTCAGTCACTAAAAAGAACATAGCTAACACTCTCATCATTTGTTCAACAAAAGAAAAGCAATGCTGGAGGAGGAACTGGCCAATTTTGACTTCTTGACAGACAATGCATCTGTATCTCATGGGAAATTGTCAGAGACTTTTTTTTTTTTCACTTGGAGTCTCACTCTGCCACCCAGACTGGAGTGCAGTGGCCGCTCCCGGCCACCACAGACTCGACCTGCTGGGCTCCGGCGATCCTTCCGCCTCAGCCTTCCAAGTAGCTGGAACTACAGGCACGCGCTACCACGCCCGGCTAATTTTTTGATTTATTGTAGAGATGAGGTCTCGCCAAGTTGCCCAGGCGGGTCTCGAACCCGCAGGCTCAGGCAATCCACTCACCTCAGCCTCCCAAATGCGCGGGATTACAGGCTGAGCCACCGAGCCCGGCTTGTATCAGAGACTTTTAAGGGTATTTTGACTACACCTGATTTCTACCACATGTACAGGACTTAAACCCCACATAAGACTCTACTTAGTCACATCTTACCACATTCTTATCTCGATTTCTCTACCCCACAAATACTTTTCCAATAGACCCTACACTGTGCTTAGTAAAGCCTGCTTGATTTCTTCAGATTTCTCACATTAGAAGAACATCTAAATCAATCTGGGTTTGCTAGATTGAGTTTCTGTTTGTTGTTGCTTTTTTTTTTTTTAACAACTTTAGTCACATAAAAGAAAACTCCTGTTTTGTGATGGCCTTGGTAGTTATAGTTTGTTTTAAGTGCTGATTTATTATATTTAATAGTGTTTTGTTCTTTTCAGGTATAGCCTACCATTTGTGCCTTATGCTAAGTGTTCTGACAACAAAAGGCAACCTTGAGAAGAACAGTAATTTATGGTTCTACACATCTACCACAACTCTGAAGCCATCAGCCTTTCCATGTATAACAAGAACTGGTCAGTCAGGGAATCTGCTTCCCATTTGCATTTAGCCAGCCCCAGTGTTTTTTCAAAACCAATTTTATATGACCCCCTAGAAGCTCAAAGAGTCACCAAAGAATAGTAAAAGCAAAAGTCACAATAATATTCATGCCCACACAATGCCTCAATGATTGCTTTCAATGCTGTCATAGCAGAACACTGAATGAAAACTAGTATATCATTAGATCAGAGTGTTAAATACCTATAGACAGCTTCTCTTAGATTCAACAATTTCTTTCTGCTCCCTAACCTATTTTTCTTTAGTTTGCTATTTTAAAAGAGAATACCCAAAAAACTTATCATTTCCTTCCTTCAAAATAACATATCCTGGCCAGTCTCTTAGTGATAATAAACTCGTGTCTAAGTAACAGTCTCCTAAGGGTCCCTTATGTTTTAAATAAAATGGCTTCTAAAAGATTAATATAAAAAAAGCTAATGAGAGATAATGAAGGAAAAAGACAAAGAAATGAAACTAAAGAGTCAAAATTTTTCCTTATGAGATGGAATAAAAATATGATAAGAGAAAGTCCGTACATAAGACTCCACATGATTAAGAATTTTTCATCTGTCATACTGGTAAATATGATAAGTCTCATAAGTCATAAAAAGGATTTTGCTCATTCTTTCACTGGCTGTAAAAGAAGGAGCAAATCTACGGAAGAATCTAAGTCCAACTTTTTTTTTTATGCCATTTAATTGATTCACATATTTTTCCTCTGAGATGATATAAAGTGATCAACAGAATTACTGATTATGAATAGTTTACTATTCCCAACCTCATGTATTTCAAAGACTCCTTCAGTGCATCCCTACCTTAACAATTAGATTAACTTAGTATATATCAGAATTAGAGCAGACTCCATTCCATCTTTCTTCAGACTACTTTAACATGAAGATAAGTATCTCCACATTTAAGCAATTCAAAGAATGTGTCAAGCAATACTACTCTCATAGTATATCACTTATGAAGTCAATTTTATAATTGGCTCACTATTACAATTTCTGATAACAATACCTTCATGCTTATGGATGCCCCAATTACCGCCTTCTACTACTTAACAAGAGTTCTATTAACTTAAACAAGAGTTACATAAAATGGATGTCAGGGAAGGTCTGTATAATTACTGTCTTCATCAACTATGCAGCTGAAATGTACACAAAAGGAATAAAGAACACAATCCAAAAGTAGCATGATGAACTAGAAAGAGAATCTACATTTTGATCTAATTTTATGACAAATTGTCATAACACTATCAATAAAGAAAATATAGCACAGATATTCTAAGTAATTATAAACCACTGTGTAAATAAAAGGAAGTCTAAAAACTATATTTTCATTTTTGACAGTTACAATTTTGAAAGACTTGTTTTAACATTTTGTAAAGGTACAATGTCTGCACAATTACCTGTTTATTTTTCAAATGAAACCAATGTTGAGATCACTAATGGCAACACAGTTAGCTTCTGAGAAAAAGCAGATTTACAGTTTTAATACATCATAAGAGAGAACAAATAAACTAAACTTCTGTGTAATTTATGCACAACTTAAAGTTTCATTATAAAGCTATAACTAATTATAAGTAAGATAAAACTGTATAACTCAAAAAATTACCAAATAATTATTAACTTTCTCAAAGTGCCTAATAACCTGTTACTACCAAAATAACAGTAGTTTCCCATTTAGGGTTTTTTAGTTTCATTTGGTTTACTTTAAATAATGACAGACATCTATATTTCTTCTTATCAAAATCACGGATTTTTCAGTAAACACAGAGATTAAACCAGTCCTCCCAATTAAATGTTTTTAAACTGTACTGCTAAAGATATAAAAACGTGGTGATAATGATGACAGAGATCGTCTAATAAAAAACCCTTCGAGAATCCTCATCTATCTCTCTGCTTTTGCTATAGAGCAGCTGTGCCTCACACAGATTCACATGAATGAAAATATTTAGATGAGAAACCACCCACTTAGTTTATTTTCCATATGACTTTCCTGTAATTATTTTGTAAACTGTTCACACAACAATACATAAAAACATCTGCAAAAACAGGTAATTAATGTGTCAAGCCAAACTAATGCATTTTTTATGGTGTCCATGCTTCGTCAACTGTAATTATAACTCTTTTTTAAGCAAATGATGATGTGTTTGTTGCAATGTGCAAGTGGTTATTTTAGATGCTCTGTTTACTGTTCATACAATCTGAATATAAAACTCCACAGCTACTTTATCCCACATCAATGCTTTACCTAGCTTTTTGCTGAAGCAGGAAAGTGGCTCTCATTTCCAAGCTATAATTTCCAGTAAACATTTTTGTTACTAAAACATGAAACTCTCAACATAAAAGTTGACACCAAAATAGCCAACAATTCAAGAAGCATATGCCAGCAAAGTATTCATCCAGACTTTCTTCCTTCAGTTGTAACCCTGAGGGAAATTGAGTAGTTTATGCCAGCAGGCTGCAGAACGCTAAGCCTTCTGAGTATCAACAGAAGTTTAAGGGTTCATTTGTTGTTTGTAATGATATAATATTCATTCCATCTAGATCTACAAAACACACCTTTGACATGACAAACGAAGAACCAAATCCTTCCCCAAATATACTCTTTCATATTCACTTTATTGCCTGAGTTGACTACATGAGAAATCATCAAAATCATTACTACTATTATTATTGCATAATAACTAATACTGCAGACCAATAATCATTCCCAGATAGATATTCCTGAAGGCTCAAGGTAAGTAATCTCTAAAGTTCTGTTTCCAGAGTAAACAAAATCTAAGATTACAAAACAAAACAACAACAAAAACTATAGCCTTATGCTATTTTTCTAGGGCTCCTGCTCTTAAAAAAAAAAGTCAATTTTTAAAATATCTATAGCAACTAACTATACTACAGAAAAAACCTTGGAAAAATTGGTCATGAACTCTCAGGGAACAAGGTTTTCTGCTTGTTTTCAAAACTAAACTTTTTTAGAAATAGTAGAGAATTAGCCCTTACAGGTCCGAGTTTATTTCATTCTATTTTGATAGAAATCTTTCTAAACTGAGATATTCCATTCTTTTTTTTTTTTTGAGTTGGAGTCTCACTCCAGAGTGGAGTACGGTGGCCGCTCCCAGCCACTGCAGCCTCAATCTCCTGGGCTCCAGCGATCCTTCCGCCTCAGCCTTCCCAGTAGCCGGAATTACAGGCATGCGCTATCATACCCAGCTGATTTTTTGATTTATTGTAGAGATGAGGTCTTGGCAAGTTGCCCAGGCGGGTCTCGAACCCACGGGCTCAGACAATTCACTCACCTCAGCCTCCCAGAGCGCGGGATTACAGGCTGAGCCACCGAGCCCGGCTGAGATATTCCATTCTTGAGAATATGCTAAAATTAATTTAACATTGCTTCCCCTGTATATTAGCTACTGTAATATGCTGTAGGTATCTGTTTATCCCCAATTGTTTCCACAAAGATCAAAAAAAGTATTATAACAAACCAAATCAAAGTTCCCCAACTGTCAAGCCCGGGGTCAAACACTTATTTGAGGGAACAGAGCCATAGTTCCAAGCGTGCTGGAGTAGAAAACAAATGACCACCACAAGGAAACAGAATAAGACAGAGCTTATTTATTAAAGGTAGTAATCAAACACAGAGTCAGATGAGCAACAGATCTCAATACTGAGTTACACACAATCTTTAGGATTCAACTTATTCATCAGCTCCTCCAAGAAGCCTTCCCTATAGGCCTTCTTCTCTCTAGTCAGGTGCCCATTTATATGTACTATAGAATCATTCTCTCATTCACAAATATTTATATATTTATCTTTATACTTTTTATATTATGTATATATATATTTATATACTCTTTATATATATTTAAAGTTCTACTCTGATTTAAAAATACCTACCTATCAATCTATCTATAGAGAAAGAGAATTCCCTACGTACCAGGCACTATGCTAGAACATACAATGATGAACAAAAAACCGCCTTGGTCTAGAGACATTGCAGGTAAATGAAGATATATTCATTCAGTAAATAACTGTATGAACAACATTTCACTGTAAACAGTATGCAATGAAAACAAAGGTCAAAGTGTCTATTCTGGTATGAATTGGAGTGAGGAAAGGCTTCCTTGAAGCAATGCCATTGGAATTCAGATGTGATGAACAAGAAGTTATCAACTGAAGAAGCACCATAAAGCACTCCAAACAAAGCACAGCTTAAATGAAAGTTATAACACAGAAAGCACCTTGATGCCTTCCCTTTCCATGAGGTAAAAGAAAGTTATTGTGGCTAAAGAAGAGTAAGTGAAATGAATTCAAGATAAGTATGGAGAGGAAGACTGGGAAGGGAGGCAGAATCCAAATCATGCACAGTCTTGTAGGCCCCAATAATTCTAGATTTTATCCTAAAAGTAATGAGCTTTTGTATGCAAGGAAGCGACATGGTTGTATCTCTTTTTTTTTAAATCATTCAGGCTGTTGTTAGAGAAAAAATAAACTAGAACCAAGCAAGAACAGAAATAGTAAAACCAATTATGAATTTTTTATAAGAGATGATAGAAGGTGGGACTTTCAGAATGTCAGAGTTAGGAGTTCAGCAAATCTTCTCCCCAGATAAAATTGAACAAATCAAAACAACTACTCTGAAAATTGACTAGAAATATACCCAAAAGCTGATAAATATTTATATAAGAAAAAGTGTACAACGGCAGTAAGAGAAACAAAGGTCTATAGTGCTACTCCTACCCACCCCACAGAATGATGGGATGCAGATGAGAGGACCAACAGCCTTCTTGTTGCTGGAGGGGGATCACCTGACTTGGATCTCCACTGAAAAGCTGAATGCCAGAGGAAATGCTGAAATTATAACAATCAATGACAAACAACAGACAAGCCAAACATTTAACAGGAAATCTGAGAAACAAGAAAGCCATGGTGTGCTTTGATAAGTTCGCACATATTCCTGGGGATCTTAAAGGTTGAACATATCCACAGTAGAGACAACAGAGGGCCTCAGCTATCTACTCCTCTTTGGTAAAGGGAAGGTCTTGCACAAGCAGAAGATAAAAGCCAAGGCCGACTTGTAAACTGCCTGATGTTTGAACACACGCCCAACCCACACACAGATATACTCAGCAAATGACAGAAGCCATCACTGGCTCACTGTTTAAGCACAACCTCCGAACATTCATTGGCTGACCTCCAAACAAAAAAACAGCAGCAATCACTATTAACCATGGGGGATAGTGAGGAGACAAAATCTATAGTTTCTATATTATCTAAAAGGTTGACTTCCAACAACAACAACAAAATGAAAAGAAAACAAACAGCAAAAGTGTCCCATGCAACACAGAAGAAAAAAAGAAAGCAGTCAATAAAAACTGCCTTTGAAAATGCAAATTTTCAGTCGGCTCAGCAGCTCAGCCTGTAATCCCGCGCCTTTGGAAGGCTGAGGTGAGTGGATTGCCTGAGCCCGCGGGTTCGAGACCCACCTGGGCAACTTGGCGAGACCTCATCTCTACAATAAATCAATCAAAATGAGCCGGGCGTGGTAGCGCGCGCCTGTAGTTCCAGCTACTTGGAAGGCTGAGGTGGAAGGATTGCCGGAGCCCAGCAGGTCGAGGCTGCGGTGGCTGGGAGCGGCCACTGCACTCCAGTCTGGGTGACAGAGTGAGACTCCAACTCAAAAAAATAAAAAAATAAAAAAAATAAAATGTAAATTTTCAAAACAACTATTATAAATATGTGCAAAGAACTAAAAGAAACCAAGTTTAAGGAGAAAGAAAGTACATGGTCAATGAATCATCAAATACAGATTAACACTGGAGAAATAGAAACTGGGGGGGAAATCAAATAGATATTCTGGAGTTTGAAAATAGAAGATTATCTAGTCTAAATAAAAATAAACAATAAGACCCACCTGGGCAACTTGGCGAGACCTCATCTCTGCAATTAATCAAAAAATTAGCCGGGCGTAGTAGTGCTCGCCTGTGGTTCCAGCTACTTGGAAGGCTGAGGCGGAAGCATCACTGGAGTCCAACAGGTTGAGGCTGAGGTGGCCGAGAGCGTGCCACTGCCCTCCAGCCTAGGCAGTGAGACTCCAACTCAAAATAAATAAATAAATAAATACAATTAAAAATAAATAAATAAAATAAATAAACAATAAGAAAAATAGGAAACAAAAAATGAACAGAAGACTCAAACATCTGGGAAAAACATCAAGCATACTAACATATACATAATTCAGTCCAAGAAACATAAAAGAGAGAAAATTATAGGCCAAAAAAAAAACCTTTTTGAAGTGTTTAAATAATGAGCAAAAACTTCCCAAATCTGATGAACTCTGACTTTCACATCTAAGAAAGTTAACAAATACCAAGGATACAAAAAAGTTAACAAATACCAAGGATACAAAAAAGTTAGCAAATACCAAGGATACAACAAATGTCAAGAAGGATAACTCAAAGAGAACTACACCTAGACATATAACAAATTGTCAAAAGCCAAAATAAAAAGAAAATTTTAAAAGCAACAAAAGAAAAACAATATTCATCATATACCAGGGAGCCTCAAAACTTTAACAACTACTATCAGAAAATGAAAATCAGAAGGCAGTGGAATGGCATATCTAAAATGCTGAAAGAAAAAAAAAACCTGTCAACTAAAAATCATATCCAGCCAAACTATCTTTCAACACTAAAAGCAAAATAAACATTCCCAGAAATGTAAAGATTGAAAGCATGTATTGCTAGCAGACCTGCCATACAAGAAATACTTTTTTAAAAAAGGAAATGACGATAAAGAATAATTCAAATCCAACCAAAAACAAAGAATGCAAGTAAAGAAAATTACTTAGGTAAATATGAAAAACAGCATAAATAATTTTTTTTCTTATTTCTTATCCAAATTGGTATTAAAAATGCATTTAAATAGTCATTACAAAGTCACATTATAAAGCTTCTACAAAGGTGTAATATACATCACAACAATATGAAAAATGAGTGGGAAAGAAAGGGAGCTATACAGAAAAGTTTCTGTGTATAACTGGAATTAGGACAGTCTTAGAAGTAGAATGTTTTAAGTCAAAATTCTTGTTACTGTAAACTGCAGAGAAATTTTAAAAAGAGAGAAAACTCAAAATGATATAGCAAACAAAAAAAGAGTAAATGGTACACTAGAAAATATTTATTTACCAAAAAGAAGTTAAAAAAAAAAAAAAAAGACAAGTGACATCTAAAAAACAAATAGCAGAATGGCAGACATAAATCCAATCACATTAATAAAATTAACTATATATAGATTAAACACATTAAAAAAAAGCAAAGATTATTTCTAAGACTGGATTTAAAAAAAACCCTAGGTTCCAACTATATTCTGTCTACAGGAAACACACTTGATTCAAAGAAATAAACAAGTTGAAAGCTGAAAGTAAACAGATGGAGGTATAGCATATAAAAAGTAATCATAAGAGACAGAATAGTTACACTAACATCTGACAAAATAGATTCTAAGAACAAATGTGTTACTAGAGACAAAAACAGGCATTTTATAATGTTACAAAGTTATGTTAATCAGGAATATATAATAACTAAAAACATGCATGCACCTACTAACAAATCCCCAAACAATATCTCAATAACTAAAAACATGCACGTACCTACTAACAAACTCCCAAAACAATATCTCAATAATTCCTAAAATAAAGAGACAAAAAAAAAAACTTCAGCAATAATGTAGAAGACTTACTCAATACTATCAACCAATCTGGATTCTGGATTCTGAATCTACAGAATACTCCACCCAACAACAGCAGACTACACATTCCTTACAAACACACATGAAACATTCTCTAGGACAATCCATGTACTAGGCCACAAAACAAGTCTCAATAAATTGGGAACAATTTAAATCATGTAAAATATATTTACAAGCCGGGCTTGGTGGCTCAGCCTGTAATCCCGCGCCTTTGGGAGGCTGAGGGGAGTGGATTGCCTGAAACCGCGGGTTCGAGACCCACCTGGACAGCGAGACCTCATTTCTACAATAAATCAAAAAATCAGCCGGGCCTGATAGCGCATGCCTGTAATTCCAGCTACTTGGAAGGCTGAGGCGGAAGGATCGCCGGAGCCCAGCAGGTCGAGGCTGCAGTGGCCAGGAGCGGCCACTGCACTCCAGTCTGGGCGACAGAGTGAGACTCCAACTCAAAAAAATATATATATATATATTTACCAACCATAACAATTAACTAGAAATCAACAACCAAAAAATTAAAAAATTTGCAAATATTTGAAAACTAAAGAACACATCCCTAAATAACATACAGATCAAAGAAAAAACAAAAACTGAAAATTATTTCAAGCTGAATGAAAATGAAAATATATCTGAATTTATAGGATATGAAAGCAGTGCTTAGAGGAACAATTATAGCTTCATCACCTACATTGAAAAGAAATTAATAACCTAAGCGTCTGTCTCTGAAAATAAATCCTAAAAAGTAAAGAGCAAACTACACAAAAGAAACACTGAAAAAAGAAACCAATGAAACAAAATAGAAAAAGTTTAGAAAAAAAAAGAAATCAAAAATGAGTTATTTGAAAAGATCAACAAAATTGACAATCCTTTAGCTACAATGATCAAGAAAAACAGAGAAAACCACAGAACTAGAATAACATATTCATCACTCCCAATGAACAAATCAATTCCTTATTTTGCCCTTATTTCTAAAAGATTTTCACTTGGTATAGAATTCTCAGATGACAGGTTTTTCCTCTTTCCCCATGTTAAATGTGGTGATCAACTGTCATCTTGCTTGCATTGTTTCCAATAGAAAATCCGATGTCATTGTTGTCTTTGTTCTGTACATGAGTTGTCTTTTTTCTTGTGCCTGATTTTAAGATTGTATCTTTTTCACTGATTTTGAACAATCTGATTATTATACACCTTGGTGTAATTTTCATGTTTCTTGTAGTTGGGTTTGTTAGGATTTGTGATTTGTTTTTATCAGATATGGAAAGCTTCCAGACATTATTCTGTTCTCCCCTTTCCCTTTTCAGGTACCTCAGTTACATATACAAAAAACTCTTCTATAGTTCAATGAAGACTTTTAAATTGTTTAAAATAATTATTTTATCTCTCCATGATTCATTTTATATAGTTTCTATTGCTATGTCCTCAAGTTCATTAATCTTTTCTTCTGCAAAATCTAATCTGCCATTAATCCCGCCCCTTGTATTTTTCATTTCTGATGCTGCAGCGTTTATCTTCAGATGTTCAATTTGGGTATTTTGGAATTCTTCCATGTTTCTACGTGCCTTTTTCAACATAATGAATGCATTTATCATTTATAATAACTTTAAAGCCCTTGACTAATAATTCTAGCATCTTTGTCACTTCAGGGTAGGGTATGATTGATTCATTATTTCCCTTGTTTTAAGGTCCCATTTTTCATGCTTCTCTGCATGAATAGTAATTTTTTATTGGATGCCAGTCATTTGAATTTCACCTTGTTGGGTAGTCAATTCTTTTCTCATTAACCCAATATTTTTTAGCTTTCTTCTAGGATGCAGTTATGTTTCATAGAAACAATTTTTGGTCTTGCTTTTAAGATATGCTAGAGTGAGCCTAGAGCTAATTACTATTCAACAGTATTATTATTTCTTCTGCGTATTCTACCCAATGACCCTGATTGAGGTTTCTGAGACCACCTCTGAGAAAAACATGATTCTCAGTCCTGTGTAAACCTCCAGAATTTTTCCCCCTAATCCTTTAAGTGGATCTTTCACCGGCCACTTACATGTACTCTGCGGGATATTGCAGAAGACACTCTGCCAATCTCTATACCACTATCTCCTCTCTAGAGAAGACCCTGGGCATCAGGCATCTCTATTCTGCAAGCTATGACTGTGAACTCTAGTTTTGGTCTTCCTAGTCTCTCAACTCCATCTACTTAACTCAGAGTCTTTGCTAGGATGCACATGGCTTCCCTCTCTCTCTCTGCACCACAGCCTAGAAATTCAAGACAGTAAAATGAAACAATTAAGAGCCTCACTCATTTGTTGTTCTCTCAGAAATCACTCTTTCATTGCCTGATGTCCAGTGTCTTTTTTCTGGCATTTCTAGTTGCTTCAGGAAAGAGGTTGAATATAGTCCCTGCCACCTTTCTTTGTAAGCAGAAGAAATCCTTTTTGTAATGTAACTAATTAAAAATTTAAGATTACATGTCTTACATTATATTTCTATTGTATACTGCTGGGTTTTAGATAGTTATTTAAGACATGTTATCCTGAAATCATCTAAGGAGAGAAGGGTAAGAAGCCTAAGAAGGCTGAAGACCAAGTCTCAATGAACTTCAAAATTTAAAAGTCAAGAGGGGAAGAAGGAGCTGGCAAAGTAGACTTAGAAAGGTCCAAAAAGTAGAAAAATAAGAAATAAAAAAGCCCTACAGTGTGCTTTCTTTGTAGTGGAAAGCAGAAAAACAAGATAGTGTAGTGTCGTTGGAATAACAGAAGAGATTTAAGAAATCAGAGGTTATCTAAAACAGTCACTACAGATTGTAGACATGTGAGTTAACAAAATAATGCTGAGGATGAGTAACAGTATTGAGGGTCCAGTTAAGATTAGTAAGAATGAACTACACCATACAAATTCTTCAGTCTATTACCTTTATCACTGGATCACTTCATTAGTTTTTTACATTGATATATATATACATATGTTTGTTCGTTTTTTTAAATCGGAGTCTCACTCTGTTGCCCAGGTTGGAGTACAGTGGCAAGCTCACAGCCACCACAGCCTCGACCTGCTGGGCTCAGACAATCCTTCCATTTCAGTCATCCAACTAGCTGGAACTACAGGCACACACCACCATGCCCAGCTGATTTTTTGATTTATTGTAGAGATGAGGTCTCGCCAATGTGCCTGGGCTGGTTTCGAACCTCTGGGCTCAGATAATCCTCACGCCTAAGCCTCCCAAAACTACTGGGATTACAGGCGTGAGCTACCGCACCTGGCAGATCACTTTATACGGATTATTACCATGTAATGTAACATATTTGCATTTTCTTATCATTTATTACCTCTAATCTTATTTTCTGTTGTTTGGGTAAGGATTGGCCTTTTAACAACAATGTAGGTCAGGGCATTGTTCCCCTTCTAAGCGCCAAACCAACTTATTACAATTTTTTAAAAACCCGATTTGGAGTTTTTGTTTCCTTTTTTTTTTTTTTTAAACCAAGACAAGGTCTTGCTCTCACTCTGTGACACAGGCTGGAATGCAGTAGTGCCATAATAGCTCACTATAACCTTGAATTCCTGGATTCAAGTGATCCTCCTACTTCAGCCTCCTGAGTAGCAAGAACTATAAACATGCACCACCACACCAGGCTAATTCTCCCCCCGCCCCAATTTTTGTAGAGAAAGAGTCTCACTATGTTGTCCAGGCTAAATTCTTTATTTCTAATCACTGCTTTTATTTGTCTTGGGTTCTCTAAGTCTTTGTTCTTCTTTGCTTTACAGTATGCTTTTCTTTTGAAGGGAAAAGGGCTGCTGCTGGTCTGGACTCATTCAAGATAACTATTTTACACCAATATTTTACTGTATTTGTGGGCTTTTCCCCCACAAGCTAATAAAATAGGTGCACTTTAATTTATCAAAAAATAATGTAATCACATCCCTTGCAATTCAAAAATCAATTTAACATACATAGCCATAGCTATTCTGTAATTAAGTAATGATTGGTTAACTACCAAAAATAAGATAGAGACTACCATCAGGTAAAAAAAAAAAAAAAAAAAGACTCATACAAACATGAAGAGTATAGTGAGGCTATAGAAAATATCATGAAACCCTAAGATTATATATAAAGCACCCCCACTGGAAGACCCTGTGTTAAAATGATTTAAACAGCAAGCTGTTTGGCCACAAAGAAAGCCTCAATAAATTTCAACAAACTGGAATAAATCAGACTAAGTTCTTCGAATACCGAGGAATTAATACCGAGGAATTATCAATAACAAAAAGATAAGTAGAACTCCAACTGCCTGAAAATTAAACAATATACTTATGATATGCTTCTAAGTAGTTCACAGGTGTACTAGGCAGATTAGTGGACCCCCTAAAGAGGTCCATGAGATACACCCAGAAGCTGTGAATATATTAATTCATTTGGCTAAAGAAACTTTACAAATGTGACTAAGGATAAGGATCTTGATATAAGGCATTATCCTGGATTATTTGAATGAGCCCAACCAAATCATATAGGTTCTTAAAATCAGATAAACTTTTCTGGCTGAGAATTAGAGTGAGATGTAACTATGAAGGAATGGTCAGAGAGGTGCAACACTGCTGGCTTTGAAGACAGACAAAGGGACCATAAGCAAAAGTACACAGGTGGCCTCTAGAAGCTAGAAAAGACAAGGAAACACATACTCCCCAGAAGTTAACAGAAAAAAATTATAGTCCTGCTCACACCTTGAATTTAGCTCAGTGTGACTCACATCAGATTTCTAATCTACACACCATAAAATAAAAAGTTGTGTTGTAAGTCATTAAGTTTGTGGTTATGTGCTACAGCAACAATAAAAAGCTAATAAAATGAGATAAATAAAATCAAAACAAAAAAATAGAAAATATTTTGAACCAATAATAATAAAGATATGACATAGCAAAACCTACATAATGTAGTTAATAGAAATTGTATAATCCTAAATGTATATTTTTTAAAAGGCTGAAACTCAAAGGTGTAACCTTCTAACTAAAAAATAAAAATAGTCAACTTGAAGTAAGAAGGAAAAAAAGAAATAGATATTCATAAAATAGAAAACAAACATAGTAAACTAGAAGTTCTAAGATAATTCTTTTTAATATTAATAGAACTGATAAATCCCTAATATGAGTAAGAAAAAATATATACAACAAATTATCAAAGTCAGGAAAAATCCATCAGGTACCAAAAAAGATTAGGAGATATTACAAATAATTCTACAATTAATAAATTTCACAATTTGTGTGAAATAGACAAATATCTTTAAAAAATAAGACTTAACCAAAGTTCACAAAAGAAATATATAATGTTAACAGTTGGATGCATATTAAAGAAATTGATTCACTTATTAAAACCCTTCCCACAATGTTAAATATGAACAATGTATTTTGTCTATGTCAACAAATGACCCTATATTCTCAAGATGTAAACTACATAAAGGAAAAGGCCATGATGTCTATAATTTACTTTTAAATTCACCAAATAGCTGGGTACAGTGGCTTACACTCATAATCCCAGCACACTGAAATGCCAAACGCTATGATCAAGCCACTGCACTCTAGCCTGGGCAACAAAGCAACACCCTGTCTTATTAATTAATTTCACCAACTATATATAATCTATGAAAAATAAAATTACATATACAGGCATACCTTAAAGATATCGAGGGTTTTGACCCAGACCACTGCGATAAAGTAAATCTTGCAACAAGTCATACAAATTTTTTGGTTTCCCAGTGCATATAAAAGTTATGTTTCTATTATTGTAGTCTACTACTTGTGCAATAGCACTATGTCTATAAAAACAATATACATGCCTTAATTTTAAAATACGTTATTCCTACAAAATGCTAATAATCATCAGAGCCTTCAGCAAGTAGTAATCTTTGTGAGTGGAGGATCCTGCCTTGATGTTGATGGCTACTGACTGGTAAGGCTGTGCCAATTTCTTAAAATAAGACAACAATAAAGTTTGCCACATCGATTTAATCTTACTTTCATGAAACATGCGATGCTGTTTGACAACATTTTTCCCACACTAGAACTGCTTTCAAAATTGGAATCAGTCCTCTCAACACCCGCTGCTACTTTATAAATTAAGCTTATGTAATATTTAAATCCTTTGTTGTCATTTCAACAATGTTCACAGCATCCTCACCAGGAGCAGATTCCATCTTTAAAAAAAAAAAATAACGGGCCAGGCATGGTGGCTCAGCCTGTAATCCCAGTACTTTGGGAGGCCGAGGTGAAAGGATTGCCTGAGCCTGGGGATTCAAGACCAGCCTGGGCAACTTGGTGAGACCTCGCCTCTACGATAAATCCCAAAACTAGCCGGGTGTGGTGGTATGCATCTGTAGGTCCAGTTACTTGGAAGGCTGAGACGGAAGGATCTCCTGCGCTCAGCAGATCGAGGCTGCAGTGGCTGTGAGCATGCCACTGCACTCCAGCCTTGGCGACAAGAGTGAAACTCCAACTCAAAAAAAAAAAATTATTTTTGTTCATCCATAAGAAGTAACTCCTCATCCATTCAAGTTTTATCATAAAATTGCATGAATTCAGTCACATCTTCAGGCTCGACTTCTAATTTTAGTTCTCTTGCTATCTCCACCACATCTGCAGTGACTTCCTCCACTGAAGTCTTGAACCGCAAAGTCATTCATGAGGGTTAGAATCAACTTCTTCAGATTTCCTGTTAACGTTGATAGTTTGACCTCCTCCCTTGAATCACAGATGCCCTTAATGATATCAAGTATGGTAATTCCTTTCCAGAAGGTTTTCAATTTGCTTTGCCCAGATTCATCAAAGAAGTCACTATCTATGGCAGCTACAGCCTTACAAAATGTATTTCTTAAAGAATAAGAATTGAAAATCAGAATTACTCCTTGATGAGCTACAGAATGGATTTTGTGTTAGCAGGCATGAAAACAACATTAACCTCCTTATACATCTTGAGTGTTCAAAAGAACTTAGAACACCCAAGAGTTCTTGGGTAACTAAATGCACTGTCAATGAGCCATAATATTTTGAGAGGAATCAGTTTTTCTAAACAGTGAACTTAAATATCCAGTAAACCATGCTGTAAACAGAAGTGCTGTCATCCAGGCTTTGTTGCTTCATTGACAGTACACAGAGTTGATTTAGCATAATTCTTAAAGGTCCTAAGATTTTCAGAATGGCAATAAGCATTGGCTTCCACTTATAATCAATAGCTGCATTAGACCCTTAAAAAGAGTCAACTTATCCTCTGAAGGTTTGAGGCCAGGCATGACCTCTCCTCTCTAGTTGTGAAAGTCCTAGATGGCATCTTCTTCCAACAGAAGGCTATTTCTTCTACACTGAAAACCTGTTGCTTCATGAGGTTTAAGGAAAAAAGCCTTTACCACAATATAAAATTGCAAGGTAAAGCAGCAAGTGCTGACGTAGAGTAGAAGCTGCAGCATGTTACCCAGAGAATCTAGCTAAGCTCGTTCATGAAGGTGACTATACTAACAACAAAGTGACAGATGTCTGACTTTTCCTTTCACATGAAAACTCAGAGGCCATTGTAGGATTATTAATAATCGGCCTACTTTCAATATTTGCGTGTCTCAGTGAATAGGGAGGCTCAGTTCCCAGGAGAGGAAGAGCTGATCAGTGGAGCAGTCAAAACACAGCATTTACTAATTAAGTTCACCATCTTTTACATGGGGACTGTTCATAGCACCCCAAAACAATGCAATACTAATATCAAAGATCACTGATGATAGATCATTACCACATATATAATAATAATGAAAAAGTCTGAATTATTGTGAGAATTACCAAAGTGTGACACAGAGACAGGAATGAAAGCAGCACACATTGCTGGGAAAATGGTGCTAAAAGACTTGGTGAACACAGTGCTGCCACAAAACTTCAATTTGTAAAAAATGCAATATCTACAAAACACTATAAAGTGAAGTGCAATAAATGATAAATAAATACTAGCAGTCAAATTCAGTGACATAAAAAGGATAATATATATTACAACCGAGTAAGGTTATTTCAGGAATTTGAAGGTTGTTAAGCATTCTCAAAACAATCTGTATGAACTTTCAGATCCAAAGGACAATGCCAGCCACCCAATTTCAAATCTCCCTCCACATAACCTCTCAAAAAACAGACTAAAAATCAAGAGAGCAAATATATATATATATATATTTATATATACATACATATACACATATTTATGTGTACACATAACTCACATCTGCAACACTACTAGGAAACAAAGATACTATAACCTTCAGATTATCTGTAAACAGGAAAATAAACCAAATTACAATAGAGTTTCCAGGGCCCCTCTATTGCAAGCCAACGGATATGGTGATCAGAGGGAGGGGGGACAGATAGAAGGGCACAAACGACTTAAACCAAAGCACAGGGAGGAAGAAAAAAAGACAGAAAGAAAGCCCAACTCAATGCCACAATCCTAAACACAGGCTGGTGCTTGGTAATTCAAAGCACAGGCTTTATAGGCTTCAAAGTTCAAAGTGAGTAGAACCAAAAGTGAGAGGCTTGGTAAAGATTTCCTTGTGGAGGAGAACCAGACACATAGGAAAAATATATATAATGGGTTATACCTCTTCAAGAAGTGGCAGTGAAAGGCCAAAGTGAAAGAAAAGGCAAGGATCCCAGAGAAATAAAAGAGAAACAAGACACCAACTTCTCCTCACATTATCATCCATAAAAGAAATTGCATAGAAGAGGGCTGAACCACCAGAGAAAACAGGACATTCTTTAAGTGGAACCCTGCCCCTGTGGGGAACAGGAGTGGAAAAAAGCAGACCTCAGTCCCTGTGCAGTGGCTTGGGCCTGTAGTCCCAGCTACTTGGGACAAGCCTGGGCAACATATCAAGACTCCACCTATAAAAAATGTTTTAAAAGAAAAAAGCAGACTTCATCCACTCATCATAGTTAGAAATCAGGATAATAATCTCCTTTGAAGAGGTAGTAACTGAGTGGGGACATAAGAAATCTTTTATACTGCTGGTCAAATTCTTCTCTTTGATCTGGATGCCAGTGACATGGGAGTGTTTTGTGTGTGAAAATACACTCAGCTATATGTTTATGAAATGTACTTTTTTGTGTATATAATTATACTTCCATTAAAGATTTTAAAAAAATAGATATGATGCCTGTTCTCTAGAGAATGATAGTCTAAGAAACATATAAAAGAAAACATATGAACAACCAAAACAATCATTTTTTGTTAAAGAAGGAGAAAGAATAATAAATGGCACTATTAGGCCATGAAAGACAAGTAGTAAATAACATTTCAATGTATTTTGTGTGTTTCTGCAAGAATATAAGAGAGGTACAATATAACAAAATCAATCTAATATACCACATTAATAGAAAGAGTTGGTAAGGAAATCACATGATTATTTCAATTAATGTAGAAAAAGCATTTGACAGAATCCAACACCCTTTCATGATTAAAAAAAAATTCAAACAACTAGGAATAAAAGAGAACTTCAACATGATAAAGGGCATCGATGAAAAACCTACAGTTAACATCATATTTGACAAGACTGAAATCTTTCCCCCTAAGATCAGGAAGAGGACAAGGATAAATACTTTCCCAATGAAGTTCTAGCCAGAGCACTAGACAAGAAAAAGAAATCAAAGGCATCCAAATTGAAAACTTTAAAAAGAAGTAAAACTACCTCTATTCTCAGATACCATAATCCTTTACAGTTGCCCCTTGGAATCCATGGGGCATTGGTTCCAGGATCCCCAAATACCAAAATCCGAGGATGCTCAAGTCCTTCATATAAAATGGTGTGATATTTGCATATAACCTATACACTTCCTCTTATATACTTTAAATCATCTTTAGATTACTTATAATACCTAATACAATGCAAACGCTATGTAAATCATTGCTATACTTTATTTTTATTTGTATTATTTTTTATCATTGTACTGTTCTTTGGTTTTTCTCCCCAAATATTTTCGATCCACAGTTGGTTGAATCTGCAGCTCCAGAATCCATGGATGGATATGGAGGGCTGACTATGTATGGAAATTCCAAAGAATCCACACGCAAATAACTACGAGAACTAGAATATAAATTCAACAATTTGCTGGTTACAAGATCAACACACAAACATCAGAAATAAACAATACAAAAAGAAAATTAAGAAAACAATGCTATTTACAATAACATTCAAAAGAATAAAATGCATAGGTATAAATTTAATCAAAAACTCACATTCTGAAAACTACAAAATATTGATGGAAAAAATTAAAGAAAATCTAAATAAATAAAAAGACATTCTGTATTCACAGATTGGAAGGTTTATTATTATCAAGATGGCAATACTCCCCAATTTTATATATTGATTTAATGTAATCCCAATCAAAATTCCAACTATCTTTTTTGTAGAAATGGAAAAGGTGATTCTCAAGTTTATATGAAATTGCAAGGGACCCCAAACACTCAAAACAATACTGAAAAAGAAAAATAAAGTTCTCAAAGGGGTTCACAAATAAAAAAAAACTAAGAGTCAATGCATTAGAAGGCAAAGGATCAAATCACCATCATCCATCACAAGCATAGCTTGTGGTTTTGCTAGCCTTATACTATAACGTACTTTGTACCAAACTGGGCAATCACTTTAAGATAAAGTGAACTAGAAAATACTTTCATGTTATCTTCAAAATTAACAAACACTATATATAAGTCAAATACATTTTATTTTTAGAGTTACATTTCTGAAATTCAACAATTGGGAGAAATCACGTGACTTGCTTCCCTTTACAAATCTAGACTTACTACCTTTCTCATATATCCACCTATTTCCAAAGCAAACAAGTTTATCATCTGGATATCCAAATATCTGAGTAACTGTTAATCATAGAATAAATCAGTGGTCTAAGCTGCACACAGGTCAAAGTTTTTGAAATATGTCTGAACATCCCTGACAGCTTCACATGCATCTACCCATGGATAGAGTAAACTGTGAAAAATAGCTTGGAACTATTTACTATACCATTTACCAGAGCAGAGATGGCAGAAAAATGTGCACAACTCTTAGCTGAGTAATAACATTAGAAAAAGTCTCACTAGTCAAAAATATCAACAGAGCTGGGCTCGGTGGCTCAGCCTGTAATCCCGCGCTTTGGGAGGCTAAGGTGAGTGGATTGCCCGAGCCCGTGGGTTCGAGACCCGCCTGGGCAACTTGGTGAGACCTCATCTCTACAATAAATCAAAAAATTAGCCGGGCGTGGTAGTGCCTGTAGCTCCAGCTACTCAGAAGGCTGAGGCGGAAGGATTGCCGGAGCCCAGCAGGTTGAGGCTGCGGTGGCTGGGAGCGTGCCACTGCCCTCCAGTCTGGGTGACAGAGTGAGACTCCAACTCAGAAAAAAAAAAATATCAACAGAAGCAGTGGAGGCCAAACAGGTGGTGAAGCAGGAAGCGGAATGGACCAGATTCGTGGTGGAGAAGGCTGAGTTGCAGAAAAAAGAGGTCATCACCTCTGCTGAGGGCAACTCCAAGGCCACTGAACTGATTTCCAACTCTCTGGCCACAGCAGGCAACAGACTAAATGAGCTACACTAGCTGGAAGCCACCGAGGACATTGCATACTGGCTGTCACGCTCTTGGAACATCACCTACCTGCCAGCGAGCCAGTCTGTGCTCCTCCAGTTACCCCAGTGAGGTCCACCCTGCCCGCACATCCTCAAGCCACTAGGGCCAGTGTCCCAATAATGTTTAATATGGGCTTCCTTGCCCTCATCCCAGAAATCACTTTGAAATTTCATGATTGGCTTAAAGTGAAGGAAATAAAACTGTAAGCGTTCAGGATATACATATATGTATATCTCAACAAAATTCTCAAAGAAAAGATACCAAGAACACCTATAGTTCCTTTCATTATGAATTTCATAATAGGAGGAAGAGAAGGAAAAATGGCAAGAGGAAGAAGAGGGCAAGGGAGGAAATAAGAGGGGAAGAGAGTAAGTGAAGAAGGGTAGAGGAGAAAAAGTGTGGCATCAGCACACTTAACAACAAGTTAAGTGAAAATCAGCAGATGTGGCTAAGGCTGCAAATCTACCACATATTTTCAACAAGATAGACATTACATAATCATGGGTCACATTAACATGCTACTGAGTTGACAGAAACATCTTGTCTTGAAGGGCTATTGCCCAATTTTATTTTATATTTTTAGAAAATAATTTTATATTTCCTATCACAGTGCTTGGTACATACAAGTAATAGATGATTGTTAAACAATTGACTGAATGGATAGATGATTGAATGAACAAACAAATGGGAAGAAGAAAAAATAATAAATATTCAAAATAAAGAAAGTTTTCAAATATTTGATAATGGGAAAGACTTGTTGCTTCTCCATTTTAAAAAGCGAATTTAATTAGGAGGGAAACGTGTGAGAAGCAGCATGGCACAGTGAGAAGAAGGCAAGATTTAGAGTCAGAAAAACTTAGATTAAATTCCTTGATCAACTCTTATTGGCTGGTATCCTTGAGCAAATTGCTTAATTTATATAAGTCTTCGTTTCCCCCACCTGTTAAACGGGGATCAAAATATCTACCTTACAAAGAACAAACCAGCACTTCTGGCACCTGGAATATACTACACAAAACCAGTTCTCAAATCAACTCTGTAATTTATAATGTAGCCCACAGATGGGTGTTACTAACAATGCTCGCCATCTGGTAGCTTCCCGTTTTAAATAATTATTCTTGCTAACTAGGTGCCAAGCTTTTAGAATCATTATATTAAATGTTTGTACCCTCTAAATTTTGGTGTCTTTAGACAAAGCCCAGTAGGACCAGCCATAGTTCAACTTATGAGGTTGTTCAGAGAAACTCGTAGGAAAAGAAAAACACCTTGTACAGTAACAGGCATGTAATAAATTCTTGTTATTCAAACATTTTATTAATACCTGTACGTAATCCATTTGCCACTCTATATTATCACAACTATTCCAATAAGGCCATATTGAGAATACCGATTATTCATATCAGCCACTTCCAGTAATATATAAACAAGATGAACATGAAAGGATGATAAGAACTGCAACATTCTTTTCAAAGATTTGAGTTGATTCTTTCAACCTTGACTTCTGGATTTTCTCTCTTAAATTCATAAAGACTGAGAATTTAGAAGAGTAGACAGTATCTTTACTTCAGAAGCCATTTCTAGAAGAGAATAAGTGAAGTGTCAGATTCAAAAAGGGAATTCAAAGTTACCACTATCAGGGTATGCTTGTTCTCTGCTGGATGGGCAAACAGAACTGCTCCTATTGTGTTTTGCATCTGGTCTCAGCTGTGCAAACACCAGTTAAGTAAGAAAAACATTAAGCCATATTTATCAGATCTACTAACAACCCAGATAAACTCCTTTAGGATCAATAGTTTAGTAATGAAATAACAAAAATGTTCCAACCTGTAAGAATCTTTGTATAAAGCACTCCTACTTAGCTCTAAGAGATTATTTTCTCTGGATTATTAGATACCCGGAAATAAGTATTTTATTATAAGGTACGCCAATCCAAACCAGGATCAAAGAAACAACTGTTATAAAAAGAGTTAAATTTGGGCCAGGCATGGTGGCTCAAGCCTGTAATCCCAGCACTCTGAGAGGTGGAGGAGAGAGGACTGCCTGAGCTCAAGGGTTCAAGACCAGTCTGGGCAACTTGGCGAGACCTTGTCTCTACAATAAAAAAAAAAAAATAGCTGTGTTGGTGGCACATGCCTGTGGTTCCAGCTACTTGGAAAGCTGAGGTAGAAGGATCATCTGAGCCCAGCAGGTCAAGGCTGTGGTGGCTATGAGTATGCCATTGCACTCCAGCCTAGGCGACAGAGCAAGACTCTGACTCAAAAAAAAAAAGAGTTAAATTTAAATGATCTATAGATATTATTGACTACGGTGATGTTTCAACAACAGTTTTGTCATACTGGAACAAACAACTTCCCCCAAGGAAGTATTTCTTCTGAGCAAATGTCAAATCAAGTTTACAAACTAGAGCACCCAGTTTTCCTACAAATTAAAGGATAATGTCCCTATATCTGTTAGGTGGTAACTAGTATGTTTTTAAATAGAATCCATGTACTGACCTTACATTAGTCAAATGTAGAACCAAGAGGATTAAAAGAGAAGTTCTTTCATATATTGGCTAAAAATTAGAATACTAGTTTATCTGAATAAAAATTGATCACATTATGACTAAATAATAAAAAACTAAAAAAAATTTAGTCAATTATTAACTTTTTGGATTTCATGGCATTTTAACAATAAAAATCAATCCAAAGCAGGAATGAATACTATGGTTTCAAAAAGATAAACATACATTAAACGAGAGATATACGTTTAAATGATAGAGCTCTAGTAGGCTTAGTATCAAGTTCTAGTAGAGAAATAATTCACCACCATCATCAGCAAAGTAATTAACCAAATGATATATTTTTTGTTATTTGCTGATGTGTATCCTTAGCTCTTACTTGGAAGAACAGATTTTTATTTTTCTGGTGCCATCAAGTGGTAGCATTATGAAATGTTCTAAGATTAAATGAAATAATTTCTTAATAATAACATTATGCAATGTTCTAAGATTAAATGCAATAATTTCTTTTTGACAGAAAACGTCATACTGATGCATTTTATCTATGTCAATTGAACACCAGTGATATTTTAGTACATAATTAGCTGAAAAGAAAGGGGTAAATATCAGAGCAGATTTTTTCACAGCTCATCCCTATTTTAAACTTCCAACCCAAAATGACAGTTAAGGCAAAGAATAAAGATGAATAGACCTTTAAGACCAGAAGGCTCCTCTTGCAACACACATACAAACAAACAAAAACTCAACAGATCATTTAACCACTTGAAAAATAAAACTAGGTTCAAAATGATCTATCAATCAAACCATGAGAACAAGGGACTTCAAAATTAGCTTCTCAATTAGAAACCTTAAAAGTAATAGCTAAAATTATACAACCATATCAAGACAATAAAATTAATGAAAAATGAATATTAGGAACAATTATTTGAAATTGTGTGTTAACAGATCCCAAATGGTTTATCAGCAACTTCAGCAAAATAATAACTAACTGAAAACTAAATAAACAAGATTCCAACTCCTCTTACTGCCATACACACAAAATATTAATAGTTATTTGATACCCAAGTCCATCAAAATCGGTAGCCATTGTGAAATCTGAATTTGGCAAATTGAACAAATTTATTTAGCTATGCTCTCTCCTGAAACTCCATTAACACGGTAGTAAAATAATTTTTTTAAACGCAAATCCCCACAAAGACAAAGAGACTGAAAGAGACAAAAGCAGTAACAAAATTTTAGAAAATATAAAGTGGATGGATGAGAGATTGCAAACCCGGGAAACTCGAGAAAGCTGCCGGGCTTACATGGCACAGTAAAACTCTCCAAAAATTCAGGAATTGGTGGCATTAGCAGGCTGTGGAAGTGGGAGTGAAAGCTAATAAGAGAACTGGTCAAAATCCTGGTTAAGAAGCAGTTAGGACCCACCATCCATTCCCTATTTCACTCCATACCGCCAGGCATATGCCTTTATACCACATATAAGACAAAGTTTATTCTCTAGAAGCAAAACAGAAGTTTTCTGGACTATAGGATACCAGGCACAGTGAGAGAAAGCATCAGTAAATTATCAAAAATATTAAAAAGCATCAGTAATACAGGAGACTGCAATAATCTGAATGCTACTGAAAAGTCAAAGACCACAGAAGAATGAAAATAATTTTCTGGAAGGAAAACCACTGGAGGAAGATCACAATCAACCTTTGATTATGATGTCCAAAAAGTGAGGTAATTAAATGCAGAATGCATCATTCTGCTCCTATAAGGAAAAAGACCAAAGGACTAAAATGATAGCTGATGCTTTAAAAAAAAAAAAAAAAGAAGTTCTACTTGGAGATATTCGGCTACATTCAGCTCTACATGTCCCATACCTCCTCCATATGTCCCATACCACCTCCTAAATTAGATAGCTAAGAATTTACTACAACTAATAAAAAGAATAGTAAGCAAATCCTCTTAGTTTAAAAGCCCATTTCATTTTGTTTCTTCAGGTCAAGAGTAAATACATTAGAGAATCTCTGTGAATTACCGCTAAGGGTGAAGGCTGGTGAACACTGTAATCAAGTCAGAAGAAAAGAGTATCAGTCATACAAGAGACTTGGGGACTTGTGTGCTTTTTTAAACAACGTTTTTATAGATTAACTGCTCAGAGTAGAAAGTTAAGTACCACTGATAATGTCTAACATCTCCATCTCGTGGAACTAAAAGTATATATCCATATATAGGTCACTTAAGTTTCAATACTTTCTCATTTTCAGTCTTGCTTGTTATAGGACTAGACAGAAGATATAGTTTATATGCATATACTTTTTTCCCAGATACCAACATAAGGATATGCCAGAACATGTTAAAATTGATAAAACTGTACCTTGAACACCTTCTAGGAGTAAATCAACTCCCTTTCTGTAAAAATCAGAAGCAGCTTCATAGTCGTCTTCCTCCTCCTTTTTTAATGCCAGCTTTATTAATTCTCCTGCTTTCTCCAAATAATCTTTCTTGCCAAGCTTGGATTTTAAGCTCCCAGGAAAGAGGCTACGACTTTCCCGATCTTCTGTTTTGTTCTGTTCACTGTCAGAAGCAACAGCCCCTAGTGCTGAAGAATCCGAAGAAACATTGATACCAAAAGTTCTAATGGGAGAATTCTGATTGGAAGCCATTCCATCATCTAACTCAGCAAGAGAATCCACATCAACAGTAAGAGATATCAGATCACTGTCACTGGAGAAGCCTAGAAATATGATCACAACAGTAAACAGATATTAAATTCAGAATACAAATCATGCTAATTATTCATTTTTTCAAATTATTCAAGTTAATTGAGAAAGCTATAATTCACTGATGGTAGTCAGTGTCTACTAATTTATTTCATCTTAGCTCATTCACTTTTGTACTGTTGTTCTTTAACTCTGGAAGACAATTTGCTTGCCTTAATCATTAAACTAAAACTGAAGACAAGTCTTTTTTTATTTTTTATTTTTTTTCTGAGTTGGAATCTCACTCAGTTGCCCAGACTAGAGTGCAGTGGCCGCTCCCGGCCACCGCAGCTTCGACCTGCTGGGCTCCAGCGATCCTTCCGCCTTAGCCCTCCAAGTAGCTGGAACTACAGGCATGTGCTACCATGCCCAGCTAATTTTTTTTTTTTTTTGATTTATTGTAGAGTTGAGGTCTTGCCAAGTTGCCCAGGCGGGTCTCAAACCCACGGGCTCAGGCAATTCACTCACCTCGGCCTCCCAAAGCGCGAGATTACAGGCTGAGCCACTGAGCCTGGCCGAAGACAAGTCTTTATCTAGCCTTGCTGCCAAAAAGAGCCTTTAACACAGGTCTTGTAAACTATTTACAGAAAACTGTTGCTTGTACACACAGCTGCTATAAACAACAGTCTTATAATAAAGGGAAAAGAGTAAGCTTTAGAGTAAGACTAAAAAGAAAAAGAAAAAAAAGGACTTAAATCCTAGCTCTTTCTTTGTTTTTAAGAGCCAAGGTCTTGGTATGTTGCCCAGGATGGACTCTATCTCCTGGGCTCAAGCAATCCTTCCACCTCAGTCAGGATTGCAGACATGCATCCATCCAGCTCCAGTTCTTAACACTTACTGGGTAACTAACAGTAAGTTACTTAATAAAGTTGCTTACTATGCAAGGCTCCAAATGAGGACTAGAGTTAATGCATATAAAGTGTAGGGATTATCATTACAACAATTCTATAATACAGGTTGAATATCCCTTATCCAAAATGCTTAGGACCAGGAGTGCTTCAGATTTCAGATTTTTAGATTAAGGATACGCAATCAGTAATTACATAATGATTATACAGTGCATCATCCTCAAAAGTGTGCTTTTAGATAGCCATCCATATCTAGAAAATCTATGCTATTTTTTTCTTAAAGGCTGAATTTTTTAATACTTTTTTTAAAACTTTTTGTTTTAAAGATGTGGGGTACAATTCAGGGTTAAGTATACAAGTGTTCATTATGCAGGTACCCTTGTTGATGAGGTGTACAACCCCCACCCCCAGCAGTTTCCCATTACTAAGGCTGAATTTTTAGACAATTTTGTCTCAGGCTCTTCCACAAGCTTTTTTTGGTTTAAATGTGCACCTTTGTTCTCAGGAAAAATAATAATAATAATAATAAGTGCTATGAATTACTGAGTAGTGAAAATTCCTTCTCCCAGGTAATGTAACTGACAATGGTAAATGAGGATTATCCACAACACATACTCAAACTTTCTTGTCTCAGTACCTCCCTTTATACTCTAAAATGACTGTGGGCTCCAAAAAGGACAAAATTATAAACTTCACAGCAACTTAGATGAACTTAGAGTCTCCAGTACTGAGTGATCTATCACAAAAATAAAGAATTGAGTACCACATGTTCTCACTTGTAAGTGGACCTTGAACAATTATCACAATACTATAAGAAATGACAGTAGTGGGAAACTACTGGGGAGGAGGAGTACTGGTAGTAGTGGGAAACTGCCAGGGGTGGGGGCACATCTTATCAACAAGGGTAACTGCGTAAAGAAGTTTAGAAATTTTTAAAATAAAACGCTAAAGCCCATTACATGGTAACATAACTTTTTTTTTGAGGTGGAGTCTCACTCCATTGCCCAGGCTGGAGTGCAGTGGCATGCTCATGGCCACCCCAGCGTCAACCTGCTGGGCTCTGGTGATCCTTCCACTTCAGCCTTCCAAGTAGCTGGAACTACAGGCACGCGCTACCACGCCCAGCTATTGTTAACATAATTTTTATTAAAAAATAACTATTTTTTCCAAAACATATTTAGTGAGAGAAGTAACACTGTTTTACTTTTTTTTTTTTTTGAGTTGGAGTCTCACTCTGTCGCCCAGACTGGAGTGCAGTGGCTGCTCCCAGCCACCGCAGCCTGACCTGCTGGGCTCCGGCGATCCTTCCGCCTCAGCCTTCCAAGTAGCCAGAATTACAGGCATGCGCTACCACGCCCGGCTGATTTTTTGATTTATTGTAGAGGTGAAGTCTTGCTGCCCAGGCGGGTCTCGAACCTGCGCGCTCAGGCAATCCACTCACCTCAGCCTCCCAAAGGCGTGGGATAACAGGCTGAGCCACCGAGCCCGGCCTGTTTTACATGTTTGCAAATTTTGTTTGTATCTGACTTAACAGAAGATGGCTAGATCCTCATATCTGATTTTACTCATAATCTGTCATCATACGTTATTTTGGTTAAGAGATATGAAAAAACTGTCACATAGATACATAACTGAAAAAGACAAGTATTTTAGTGACCTTTTCAGATAACTGTGAATGTTGTTCTTTGACACTACGCCAAAACTCTTCAAGTGGAAGCTTCTTAAAGTTTAGGTGCAATGTGGGATATAAAATCATACCAATGAAATTTGTTTCTTTTGCACTCAAATCCATTGGTCTGTCTTGCACACCAAATGGATCTTTCAACTGTGAGTTTTTAACATAACACATTGGTCACTCTGAAAATACTGGTTCCCTGAGTTATACAGATCTTCCACATGTTGACACATTTCATTATAATGTCCCACAAAAATCATATTTGTTAATATCACCACCAATCTCAACAGAAAAATTTTTAAGTATTAGGGAACTATCAAATCCAAAGTGGCAGATACAAGTTACCTAAAATCCTAACACTGAGTTGAAAACTCAAATTTTATCATTGGCAACAATCAGTAAATATCAGTTGTTTTTCCTGAAGTGTCAGCTCACTTCATTCACTTCCAAGAAAAAAATATGCCAAATACCCAGGTCTGAATAACAGTAGTTTGTCAACTATTCTTTCAAGCAAAATGGTATGCCATGAAAAAAGCAGCTAGTTCAGCTCATGGTTCAAACAACTGCACAAATGCTATTCCTCAAGACAACCAAGATAGTCCAATATTCAGAGTGCTTTATATATACTTCATATTTTTTCACACAGAATATTGAAAAAGACATGTAACAGGGATTGAGGTTTAATAAAATTAACAGTTTTTACTGCTTTATAAAGGACATTCTTAGGAGAAATTACATTGGTTTTACAAGTATGTGCAATAAGTACTGTTGTAATTTGGTGTCACTGTCTTGATTCATACCAAAGCATAGCAGCTTGACCCACCATGGCTTTTGTATTGTCAGTGCAAATGTCAACACAGTGAAAAGGCAAAGAATGTCCTGGTATTATTGTCAGCATACTTTTTGCCTTGTAATCCTCCAAAAACATCTCAGAAACACCCGGGAATCTGAAGATCACAGTTTGAGAGCCATAGATCTATATCATTAAGTAAGACTGACAATAAGAGTTATATTAAAAATAGTTTGGAAACAACTATGAGATCTGCATCACTGTTGAATATTAACTGCTAAGTTTCTAAAAAAGATAAAAATAAAAACAAAAGAGAAAATGATTTCCAAGTAAAGGTAGATTAGACTACACAATTCTAGATCAGAGATCAGCAGTTTTTCTATAAAAGGCCACAGAATAAATATTTTAGGCTTTGCAGGCCATATATGGTCTCTGTCAAAAATATTCAACTTTTCTATCATAATACAAAAGCAGTCATATAAATTAATAAGCATGGCTGTGTTCTAGTAAAACCTTATTTATGGATACTGAAACTTGAATTCTCTATGATTTTCACATCACAAAATCACATTCTTTTAATATTTTTCAGTCATTTAAAACTGTAAAAATTATCCTTAGTTTGTAGGCTATACAAAAACAGGTGGCAGGCTAGATTCAACCCACGGGCCATAGTTTGCCAACCCCTATTTTAGACTCAAATTGCTCACTTCATATCAAATACAGTAAGTTAGGGTAAAAACATGTTACTGGCAGCTAAATTCAAATTTTTAATCAGCTTTAGGAACTACTTTGGCACTCTGTCAACATATCCTCATTTTCAACTTTTTTCAAAAAGCCCAAAAAGAACTAATTCTGTACCCAAAAAGCAACAGATTTTATTAAACCCACAATCTAAAATGAGATTCATTGAACCTAGTAGAAATCTTTTCAGGCTCTGGCATTTTGGCCATACAGACAGTACTTGATAATCCTAATCTTTCACAGTAATCTATAAAGTTATTCATCCACTATTCTGAGAAATATATATAAACCTTGTAAGAGATTTTTCTTAATAATTTAAAATATTTTATGCATTTCAATGCAAATGTATTTACTTTAAATAGTGCTATTATAAAACCTAGCCCACTGAAATTAATAAACAAACAGATAAAGTTGAAAAAAGGTTCTGGTTTATACAGCTATTCACAAAAGACAAGAAATGTTGTGTTACAGATCTTTTGTCTGTTCTCCTGTGTGTTGTCACTATAACCTTCCATCATCTATTACACTCTTCTGTTTGATGCTTTTGCCTGATTTTCCTTTCTAACAGAACAATAATACTGAAGGGCAATAGGGTAAAGTTATGTGTACTCAGAGTCTTCCACAAAAATCTAGTAACATAGTCATACTTCCTCTTACCTTTCCAATCTTATTTTATTAGCAATGAGAATCATACTTAAATGAAATTATATCAACATAGTAAGACCATCAAAAAACTCAGAAAGTCAGATAATAAAATTAAGTAAATAAACATTCTATACTGTTTCCTTTCCAAATTCTACATAATTTTTAAAAGCAAGCAAACACACACATATAACTAAGCAAGTTAGAAAGAGGAATTTTTTTTAGCCAAACCGAGAGAAGCAAGGAGAAACAAAAGACTTCTGGCTTAACCTTTTGGAAGACAATTTGGCAGTGCACACCAAAAATGCAACGACTGCTTATATACCCAGAAATTCAGCAATTTATACCCAAAGCAATCAGAGATGTACATAAAGATCTATATACAAGAACATCCGTGACACAATTAGTAAAAATTTGAAGACAGAGTCAATTCCTAACAATAGTCAATTATGATACCTTCTGATAATAAAATAAAATGCAATTATTAAAAATTGCTATAAAAGAATGTTTAATGCTCAAGTATTTATGATATATTATGTGAAACAAACTGCAAGAATATGTATAATGTAAAATAATGAAAAAACACAATCACATACATTTTAAAAAGATACACTAAATGTTAATAGTTATTTTCTCTGTATAGTAGGATTACAGGTGGATTCTATAATATAGAATTTAATAATATTATTTGTGTGTGGTAAGCCCCTAAGCTTGGTATCTGAAAGGTATCAAAAGAGATGCAGCAAGGGCTAAAGCTCGGAATTTGAGTATAAAGAAAGTTTGCAGGCATCATTTATGAAATACAAGCCTACATGGATCATCCAGTAGTCAATGCCAAGGAAATCCTAACTTAAGAAAGAAGTTAGATATGATTATAAAGACAGATCTGATTAAAGCAGGGTAACTGCCGACATTTCCTCTTTCCCTACCTTATTTATATCCTTTGATTCTCCTCTAAAGTTGCACCCTACCCTACCACACCTGAAAAACCTAACCCTATCATATCTCCTCAACCATACCCTGCAACTAATCATCTTATAGTACTTGCTGATTTATATCTCTTCCATATATAAATAACTCTAAATTCCACTTTTCTCAATGAAGTATTCTCATACAAGCTCAAGAAAATAAAAATAACACTTTGAAACTTCCTTCATCACCATAGCAAAGAATCTCACCAGGCATGATGGTTTATGCCTGTAATCCCAGCACTCTGAGAGGCCCAAGGAAGAGGACTACTTGAGCCCAGGAGTTTGAGACCAGCCTAGGCAACATAGCAAGAACTCGGCTCTATAAAACGTAAGTATGTATATGTATGTATGTATGTATGTATGTGTGTGTGTGTGTGTGTGTGTGTGTGTATCTGGGTGTGGTAGTGTGTGCCTGTAGTCCCAACTACTCAGGATGCTGAGGCAGAAGGACTGCCTGAGCCCATGAGATCGAGGCTGCAGTGAGCTGTTGTTGTGTCACTGTACTCCAGCCTGGGCAACAGAATAAGAGTCCAACTCAAAGAAAAAAAAATCTCATTTATATGTGTGCGCGTGTGTGTGTGTGTGTGTGTGTGTGTGTGTGTGTGTGAGATGTAAATATTCAGTCCCTAGTTTATCTTATATATTTAATATATTCTCTTAATACAGTGCTTGTTCAATTCCTAGAAATCATGGTCCTACAATTCAACTTGTTTTACACATAACTACATATAAATATCACATGAAGTGGAGACTAGCTCCCTAAAACCCAGAAAGAAAGTTAAAAAGTAAGATATAAGGAGCAACAAGAAAGTGACAGGTTCTCAGTTTAGGTAGGAAGGGCATTGTGGATAAGGCAGGGCATCCACTAACATCTGATACAGCATAGAGACTATTTGTCAAAAGTTAAACCAACCTGAAGTCAACCCATACTTAAAGGGCCCTCTGGGCCATCATGAGAGTAAAAGGTGCATCCTTCACCAACACCATCAAGGTAAAAACCTAAGCTTTTTTTGGAAGTGATACAAGGGGAAAAAGTCAAAGGTTCTATGAAAGCGTCTGCCTCCAGGTTCATATCACAGAGATTCAAGTCTCAGGGCTATTAGAGGGCCCCAGGTGACTTGTTAAAAAGCAGCTATAGACATGAGGGGTTTATTTAGCATCCCAGTTCACCTACCTACCCTTACCTCTGTGCTTTGAACTGCTCAGAGTAGGGCAGTATAGTGAAATCTGTCTAGGACACCATCTCTGAAAGACAGGCCCCAGGGGAAAAGGTTGAGTTGCCATAGAATAAATCTTTATACTATTAACTATCAGAAACCTGTATTTGAAGACCATCTGTAAAAAGAGATCGGCTTCCTTTAGAACAACAGGTGGTCTCTCATGGGTGACTATATATAAAATACATGGCCTCATTATTATTAGCTGATAGCTTTCACTGAGCCCTGAGGTTCAAATATTGCCATAGTCAACAAAAGGGATTTTCTATTTTTCCTAGTAGCAATGACTCATGCTCCATGCACAAAGCAAGATATCTAGCCAGCAGAATAAAGGCTACCTTGAGGTGGAAGACATACATATCAGTTTCCATTAAGAAGTAAGTCCTTATAAATACAATTTTAGTGAATATTTACATCTAAAGCTTAACACTATTTAAGATTCCTGTACTTGATTCCTTTTTCATCATTTAGTAATGGCTACCACTACAAAAAAAGAACCATTCCTTTGATGTTTCACATTTTTATAGCATCCTTGGACATGTCTATGCTTCACTCTAGAAAATTTATGACAAGAATATCAGAATGTCTACTATCTATTTGGTGAAAAACAGAATAGGCTCAGAAAACAACACAGCAATCATAATTACAATCTTAATACCGTTACCTTACCATAAACAACAAAGATCTATCACTTGAGCTCCCTTTTACCCAATGAACTTTTTATTCTTCTGCTCTCCATAACCTTCTTGAGGTTCCAGGACATCAAGCCTGTTACCAGTATCCATGGAGCGTGCACGCTGAGTTTTCTATACCAAATATACATTCTCCCTCTCTCTTCTCCATAAAATCAAACCTTTTTGTTTCAAAATACAGTTCTATGAGTGCTATCAAACACCTGGAGTATCTTAGGCACATGATTTCACTTCCCTGAAATTCTAGCTTTTTAGTTGTAAAATAAGAAACTTAACTACATCATTTCTAATATTTCTTATACTCTGATTCCCATGACATGCCATGAAGTTTTTGTTATTTTCAACACCTGAGCCCTAAATTCCTAATGTCCAGTATTAGCCCTAGGGTTTTTAAGAGTCAATATTTATAATTTGTATTATTTGTTTTATATGCATATACTTACACACACTTATACATTATCATTTGTGCTTATCTTGAGAAAAAAATGACCTGTTCTTTTTTTCTTTTTAAGCACCCCAACCAAAGAAAATGCAATTAGTAGTGGGCAGTGAATAAAATAGAGTAAATAAGCACATAAGAGGGAAAAAAACGTCTTTAAGTTGGGTAAGCAATAGATATTCTAACATGCATAATAGGGAAGGGCCTAGAAAAATACCAGTAACAAGATTTAGAGTTCTTATAGTGCCACCTAGTGGACATTTGCACTAAATTCTACTTTAAATTTAAATTATTATTATTATTATTATATTTTGGAGTCAGAGTCTCACTGTCGCCCAGGCTGGAGTGCAATGGCACGCTCACGGCCACCCCAGCGTCAACCTGCTGGGCTCAGGCAATCTTGCCTCAGTCTTCCAGGTAGCTGAAACTACAGGCGCACACTACCACACCCAGCTAATTTTTTGATATATTGTAGAGACGAGAACTCACCAAGTTGCCCAGGCTGGTATCGAACCCGTGAGCTCAGGCAATCCTCTCACCTTGGCCTCCCAAAGTGCTGGGATTACAGGACTGAGCCACTGTGCCTGGCCCTAAATTATTTTTAATTTGACCCTCTATATTTTGTTATCTTACACTAACTATACCATGTAGTGTATCAACTTGAAGTTTACCTTGAAACGAGATTTAGGTTACTAAGTAGTCAATCGACTAAAAAATATTCCTATTTAAAATAATCCTACCTCAAGGTATCAGGTATAAATCCAATAAATGAAATTACGTAAATAAGAAAATAAATGGTACTTTGACATAGAAGATTTTTGCAAACTTAAATAACTATACAACTTTCCAATTAGTCCCCCTAACGCTTTTACTGTCATCAACACCATTCAATTTAACAGTTTAACCACAACCTTCATGTTTGTCTACACAGAGAAAGGAATTATTATCCTGCCATCAAAAAAACATACACATCTTGGTCTTGATGTCATTTTTAAAACCAGCAATAGATGTTATCCTCAAAATGAACATTTCATTTACTCTAAAATGGCTAATTCAACACAGTTTAATAGATCCTTTCTTGTCTCTACAACTGTTACAATGAGCACTTGGAGGAGTACTTAATCCACAATTCACAGCTCCCCAAATAAGCGTAGATTTTGTTGTTCCAGGAGACATTTAAGAATATTTACTCTTACAATCTGCTACATACAAGAAGCTAATCTCTCAATTTGTATTTGTGGTTATAATCACCTAATTATTTTCTCCCATTTGCTGCATGAACCTGAAAAACATCCCTCCCAAAACTGAAAAGGAAGCCAAGAAGTGTACTAGGAAAAGGAAATGGCACAGGTTACCAGATGAGACTTCACCAACATCAAAGCTCCAATATGAAGGCCAGCATGGCAATAAAGCAACCTATATCCTTCAAACAGGCCAACAGATGTGAGAAACATGTCAAGAAGCTCAACTGCCATGCATTCATTTGGGCAGGTTTCCACAAATGTCACAGTAACTTATTAGCTAAGTTTAATTAAACAAAAAGAAAGAAGTTTAAAATGGAAATAAAATGTTAGCAATCAATCGTATCTTTCATTTTTGAAAAAATATAGTTTAATTTACCTGAACAAAGGAGTTAAAGAGGAACCAAGATTTCATTTTTTAAATGTAAAACTGATTGGGCATGGTGGCTCACTTCTGTAATCCCAACACTTTGGGAGGCAGAGGCAAGAGGATTGCCTGAGCCCAGGGGTTCGAGACCAGACTCAACTTGGTGAGACCTTGTCTCCACAATAATTTAAAAAAATTAAAATTAGCCAGGCGTGATGATGCATACCTGTAGTTCCAGCTACTTGGAAGTCTGAGGCAGAAAGATCGCCTGAGCCCAGCAGGTCAAGACTGCAGTAGCCACAGCATGTCACTGCACACCAGCCTGGATGACATAGTGAGACTCCAACTCAAAATTTTTTTAAAAAAGTAAAACTATAACTTTTTGCCCAAGAGTCCACTGAACAATTTCATAGTTTTTAGTTTCATATTAGATAAAATATATTTATCAGTCTAACACCAAATTATTGATTTTATGAAGCCTTAAAGGGGTTTCTCTATCTTGCTCTACTATAATATAACTGTAATTTTAAAAAAGCAGAAATCCAGATCTCCATGTCTTCCTTAGAAAACTTTCATTTCAAAGTCAATTAGAACCTGTTGATTGCATTTTTAAGGTACTAACAAAAATAATGATCGTTAGCTTCTATATAGCTCTGTTCTCACCGGGTGCAGTAGCTCACACCTATAATCCCAGCACTGGGAGGCAGAGGTGAGAGGATTGCCTAAGTTCGAGACCAGCCTGGGCAACTTGGCGAGACCTCATCTCTACAATAAATCAAAAAATGAGCTGGGCATGGTGGCCTGTGTCTGCAGTTCCAGCTACTTGAAAGGCTGAGGTAGAAGGATCGCCTGAGCCCAGCAGGTCAAGGCTGCACTCCAGCCTGGGCGACAGAGTAAGACTCTGACTCAAAAAAATAAAAATTAAAAAAAATAATAAATTATATAGCTCTGCTCTCCAATAAGTGATAAACTTGTCATTAAATTGTAATTAAAGGCTTTTGAAACAGCAGACTATATATTAAGATTTGCTCTTCTAACTCACTCCATCGACAAACTAAGTTGCAAGTATAAAGAATGACAATCCATCTTTAAAACTTCACTCAGGAAACAGTGCATTCAGGAGCTGTTACACAGTAAATCACCTCCTCACGTTTTGGCCCTAAATCCCAAATACAAGCATTTGGCACTATAATTCCTCTAGAACTCTCCATTTCACTGCATACCTGTGGGGCTTGGCTAGCTGCTGGCTTTCCTCTTCTTTTGCTACTAGATGCCCTCTCCCTTGGTTGTCTCTGGAGACCGCAGACCTTTTGGTCTGAAGTAAATCTTCTACCTTCCCACTGTCAATCTCATGATATTTATAAGCCTTTTTCCCTCTCAAATAACAATAAATTTGCAAACTGTTGATCTGTCTGTATTTGTCAACCTGATATCTTTCAGCAGGATTAATTAGCCAGGCATAACAGTTTTTAAAGGGAGAGGAGAAAAAAAACATAACCATTAACCGCATTTCTAGTTGCATGTTTCTCATTTTTCATGGATCACAGTGTGTTTCAGGGATGGTAATGTAGCTGAAAACTCAACTGCACTGACAGGATAAAATGTCAATATTCCTTTTACATGTCATAAGTCCTTTTCCATGTTTTCAACAGAAATGTTGGCTCTAATTTCTCTCATAAAAGCACATTCCTAAGAGATAAATCTTTCCAAAGGAAACACATCCTTTTGAAACTTCAGAGGTAAACTATGAAACAACTGCTGTAGGTAGGGTCACCCTTACAGTTTAGTTTGCCGGAGGCAGTTCTGTGTCATGCTTGTGGTTTTGGTGTAATTATTAAAAGCATTGTCTATAATTTTCAGAAGTGTCCTAGTTTGGACAACAAAATACATGCTCCCCCTAGCTTTAGAGGCTGTATCTCCTTTAACATGAATACAACCACCTGTTCATCTTGAACAGCCTTCAATATTTTAGAACACCATCCCAAGAAGAGTCATTCCTAATAATAATGCTCCTCCCCTTCTCTCCTAGATTACAGCAAAGAACAAAAAGATCTGACTGCTCCCATTCATGATTACCTTATACTAAAATAGGATCCTAAGATACCCTTCTGTCACCATGGTTGACCCTACATAGTACAAGAGGCCTATTAGAGATATCAAAAGAATATAACCACTCCCACATCAATCTTTGATTTCTGTATCCAAAAAATGGAGAGAGAAAAGACACGTTCTTCACTTCCAAGAACTGTACTCCTCACTGAATACTCTTCTACAAATCTTTCTCACTTTTCTACCTGTCCTCTATTAGACATCACAGAATGGGTATATTTTACACATGGAAAACATGAGCTTCTCTTTCTCAGGAGTAGGGAAACTGAAGCAACAGGCAGATCCAGTTATCCTAAAAAAGGCACCTTCCAGAATTCTAGAATTCTAGAATTAGAATTGCACTGGTATCCTAAGCAGGGAATAGATTTTCTAAACACTAGCAAGAATGTCACAAAGAATAGATATTTTTTCCAAAAAAATTAGATTGTAAAGTAAAATTACTGTCAACAATGTTTTTCTTTTTTTTTTTTTAAATTTGAGTTGGAGTCTCACTCCTTCGCCCAGGCTGGAATGCAGTGGCACGCTCACAGCCACCCCAGCATCGACCTGCTGGGCTCAGGCAATCCTTCCACCTCAGCCTTCCAAGTAGCTGGAACTATAGGCGCACACTACCACGCCCAGCTAATTTTTTGATATATTGTAGACACAAGGTCTCACCAAGTTGCCCAGGCTGGTCTGAAATCCCTAGGCTCAGGCAATCCTCTCCTTGGCCTCCCAAAGTCCTGGGATTACAGCCTTAAGCCACCACACAGAGCCCAACAGTGTTTTTCTATGGCCCTGGCAGAATCAGGATCGAGTGAAAGGTACTGAGGGCACAATGGAATCTCCTGGGTGTGTGGCCCCCATGCGTTATACAGAACACTAAGTTTAAATTAATGGACTTTGTTTTTAAGTCATGAGAAATGCAATGAAAACGAACAAAAGGTAACCACTTCTCTCAATGAGGTAGCACCAAAAGGAAAAAAATTAAGTGCATCAGTCCATACAATGAATAGGAACTTAGTGCTCTTTACCATATCAAGATAGGAATTTACTGCTATAGATCTATGTCAATGTGGCTGTGGCTATATGACATCAACGTATACCCTCACAAAAACAGTGCTACAATGAGACTATGGCTACCTCTCATGTTGAAGTCATAAAGCATTCTCCTTGGCCATAAACTCCTACTCATGAAAGAGATGAAGAAATAGTCAGTCTATTATTTTACCTTTAATACACCAAACAAATCCAATTCTCTATTTTTTTTTTTAAAGACCCCTCCCATCTCTCTCCCCAAATCTCTCTTTTTCTTTTAACTCCATAATCTTCTCTGAAAGAAAACTAGTTACAGAAATTCAAAAGCTAAAATGTACGAATTTAAATCTTTCTATAAATTCAAGTATGGCTTAATAGAAAACTAAAACAAGAGATTAAGCATTCTTGAGTTAAAGTGATTAAAAGTACAGAATTGCTTTGATTTGGACTCATGTTATTAGAATACATATCAAAAACACTAAAACTGCCCTAGGTTTATCCTTCCCGGGTAAATGACTGGATTTTTAAAACCAGTCTTGAAATTAATTGTTTAAAAGTCAGATGCTGCTACATAAACTTGAAGAAGTCATTGTTATACTAGACAATGCAAATTCTGAATTACTCATTACATCATATTTCATCAAATCTAAGATGGCTTATTTGGAGGATGAATCACTATCTTATATACCACTAAGAAAAAACGTCGCCAGTTAAACGTGAGATACCACTGACCCAATGTCAGTGATGCTAAAATGTGAAGTAAAAAATATGTTAGAGCCGGGTTTGGTGGCTCAGCCTGTAATCCCGCGCTTTGGGAGGCTGAGGTGAGTGGATTGCCTGAGCCCGCGGATTCTAGACCCGCCGGGGCAACGTGGTGAGACCTCATCTCTACAATAATCAAAAAATTAGCCAGGCGTGGTAGCGCGCACCTGTAGTTCCAGCTACTTGGAAGGCTGAGATGGAAGGAACGCCGGAGCCCAGCAGGGCAAGCCTGCAGTGGCCGGAAGTGGCCACTGCACTCCTGTCTGGGCGACAGAGTGAGACTCCAACTCAAAAAAAAAAAAAAGTACCTTAGAATCAGTGAAATGTCCTCAGAGTCCTATATTCATCTGTTTTTTACAATGTAGATATTATTTATATTGTTCTGCAGTCAAAACCTTTGAAATACAAAAAAATTAAAATCTCTTACCTTCTGTACTACACTCAGGAAAGGTATCAATGAGGGAATCCGAGTAAGCTTCAGCAGGACCAATCAATTCAGAACCATCATTAATTATTCCACCCTAAAAAGATCACACACACTGTATATCATTGTCAGTAAAAGCATTAAAAAATCAATAATGAATAAACAATAGCTATCCCAGTTGAGTATGTATAAGGATTTATAAAAACTGCTATATTAATCTATTAAACTAGATTACAATTGCTTTCAAAAAATCAATAGGTATATATCAATATTAGTTTATCAGCTGTAACAAATGTACTCCACCAATCCAAGACGTTAATAATAGGGAAAACTGCAGAGTAGGATGGGGAAGAGGTATATATGAGAAAACTCTGTACTTTTGCACAATTTTCTTATAAACCTAAACTGCTCTAAAAACAGTCTATTGTTTAAAAATTCTATGGGAATATGGTCATGTTTATAATATATGGCTTTTTATAAAAGTATATTATTTTAACTCTATCAAAAGTGGTCACAAGGCAAAAGCAGAAGGAAAAAACCCTTGGGCTAAAGAATATTGTTCAGTACCCTCAGGGATTGATTGTTTTCTTTAGTAATAAGTGATAACTCATCAGGAAGTCACTGAATTTTATCAAATTATAAACTACAACATATCACACAGCACTTAATGTGATCAAAGAAGTCACTTCAGTTTAAGGACCACTTACATACAATGTAAGTAAAACTAAAAAACTTTAAGGTATTTTTAGTGGAGACATTTTTTAAAGATAAAAATATATATAAAATTGATTTTTCCATGTGATCATCATTTTAATCTCATACCTCAAAATATATGTCCTCTGATTCTAAAAGCAACTAAAAAATGTTATCATCAGACACTACGTAGTGGTGGTGATGATGTTGTACTGTGGTTTTATGGAGTAAATATTTCAATCACAGATATAAGAGCTTACAAACCTTAAATAATTAAAATAATAATTCTTCTGCTACTTAACATCTTCCCTCTATCTTCCATCAGCAGTGCTATGCCTCCAAATACTGCTACCAGGATAGCACAACCCAAAAGAAATACAGACCCTCATTTTCTCTCTACTTCAGCATAAAAAAACTCAATGACTATCTTTACCTAATCAGAAGTCTCCCTGCTGGTTTATCTTTAAGAAAGAGAAATTTGAAATGGTCCCTCTCAAATCACCTAATTGTACTTCCCAGAGTGTTATATGAACTAAAACTTTAAAATTGATTATTCTCTACAGAAACAAGAATTTTTGTATTACTTTATTCTAGCTTTTATAACAATATTGAGATTATAGTTTATATTTAAATTTTTCCTCAAAAGAAAGAATATCTATTCTAGACTAAGCCATCCTTTAAACATCCAGACCAAATAATAAGACTTTTAAGTACTCTAGAGAATTTTAACCAAGTTAATTTCATTTATAATCTCACTTAAAAGAAAGCACTTTTCAACTACTATCTCTTCCACCATTAGGCATATGACTAAATTACTTACTGTTTTGGGATAACTCTCTCAAACCATGTTTTTAACTCTGCTCTCACACTACCACAACAAACAACACAGAATAAGACTTCTGAGACCAAATGTGGTTTCCCCCACACACTCAAGCAGTGGATACCAGCTGGGCATCCTCTAATTCAATTCCAACACTATTTACCTGAAGACAATGTCAGATCCCACAGGATGAGGACTCAGTCTCCAAGACTGCCTCCCCACAGACACCAGTTGCAAATCTAGGCCTGTAGAACTTAAAACCCGTTGGTTTTAAGTTGAGGATCCTACAATCCTCCTCTTTGGGTTCGATCAATTTGCTGGAATAGCTCACAGAACTCAGTGAAACATGTTTACCAGTTTCTTATAAAGGATATTACAAAGGATACAGATGAAGAGGTATATAGGGTGAGGCCTGGGGCATGAAGCTTCCATACCAGCCCTGGACACACCACCTTCCAGGAGCCGCCCTGTGTTCAGCTATGTGGAAGCTCTCCAAACGCAGTTTTCTTGGGTTTCATGGAAGCTTCATTACATAGGCATGGTTGACAACTGTACAGATGTGATTGGACCAAAAGCACATGCTCTAAATCGAGCAAGGCCGGTTTGTTCAGACCTTTCTTAGCCTTTCTGTGCAGCATTTCTTCTTCTAGGGCATAAGGTAAGACTCTCTGGAATGAGGATCTTCCAACCCACAATCAGATTAGAGTCCTAATTTATGCAGGTGAAAGGATGACAAAAGAAGGTCAGAGGGGCCTTCTTCTGTTTCCTGAGGCCTGCTCCTATGACCTAAAGCACCCCAACATTATAACAAAAGACTGTAACAAGAGCTGTGAGAGTTATGGACCAGGAATCATGGATGAAAACCAGTATCTATATCATAACATCACACCTACCTATAAAATTGAAATGATGTCTATAATTAAGTCAAGGAGTTACGAGAACTAAAAGATTTCACGCAAAGAGAAAAAGTAAGAGAATATAGATAAAGTATATAGAACAATGTAAGCACTCAGTAAATATTATTAGTTGACATAAAACTGCTTATAAAATTTAAAATGTACACTGTTTTAACTTATACTCCTAGAGGTATGTTATTTACCTAGTTAAAAAACAATATTATGCAAAATATATAATACAGAACAAATATGTAATGAAATAAAATGATAAAAACTCTTCTACAGGAACTAGAGGGTTTCAGGTTTAAATTTCCAGTTCAGGCTGGGCGCAGTGCCTCACGTCTATAATCCTGGCTCTTTGGGAGGCGAAGGCGAGATGATTGTCTGAGTTCAGAGGTTTGAGACCAGCCTGGGCAACATAGTGAGACCTAGTCTTTACAATATATCAAAAAATTAGCTAGGTATGATAGCGCATGTCTATGGTTCCAGCTACTTGGAAGGCTGAGGTGGAAGGATCATCTGAGTCCAACAGGTTGAGGCTACAGTAGCCGTGAGTGTGCCACTGTACTCCAGCCTGGGTGACAGATTGAAGCACAGAAAAAAAAAATCCACCCAAACATTGTTTACAGTAATAGCAGCAACCTCAGAGCTAAATAAACGGCAAGGAACAGTGAGCGACTCAGTCAACATGAAACTGCAGTTAGCAAAAGACCAGGCGTATAGCAGGGAGATTCAGAAAATAACAGTTCTAGAGAGTCTTAACAAGCTCACTACCCATCCACGTAAGAGAAACCAGAGAGAAACCAAGCTATCCACAAATACCTAGTAAACCATGAAACAGACCACAAGCACAGAGGAAGTTTTAAAACTGGTTAGACTTTGAAAACATAAAGAACCATCAGCATTAAGTATGGGAGCATATAATGGCACAGGTGTTTAAACATAAGCAATGACCAAGCACTGGCTGATCACAAGGCTATGCTGATACAGGGCTAAGCCCTAAGTAGCTAGGTTTAAAATGAAATTAAAAATTGAGCAGAGATATCAACAGTCACACACTTCACAAGAAACAGACTCCACAGACTTACTATAAATTAAACACACTAACAAAAAATGTTAGTCACTTAATACACTAACATAAAATGGCAACAATCTTTAGGGAGAAAATCAAACCTAGACTTGCTATAATATATAATCCAAAATGTTCAGTTTTCAACAAAAAATTACAGGGCAAAGTGGGTGACCCATACATAGGGGGAAAAAAGCAGTCAACAGAAACTATTTCTGAGGGGACAAAAATTTTGAACTTAGAAGGCAAAAACTTCAAAGCAGCTATTATAAATATATTCCAATGATCAAAGGAAAACATGATTAAAGAATTAAAAGAAAGTATGAGGACTATGACTCATGAAATAGTAAATATATAGGAATTATAAAAAAGAACCAAATGAAATATTATTCATAATAGACAAAGCAAAGAAAATCCAAAAGCTCATTAATGAATAAATAAGCAAAATATGGTATATTCATATCCATTCAATGAAATATTATTCAGTCATGAATTACTGACACATGCTACAATATGAATGAATCTTAGAATGAATCTTAGAAACGTCAGGCTCTGTGTAAGAAGCCAGACACAAAATGCCCACATATTTTATGACTTTATTCATATGAAATGTCCAGAAAAGGTAAATTCAAGACAGAAAGTAGTAGTCAGGGGTTGGAACAACTAGCAAAGGAGGAATAAATGCTAATGGATATGAATTTCCTTACAGAGTGATGAAAGTGTTCTGGAATTAGATACTAGTGATGGTTGCATAACTTGTGAATATACTAAAAATCCCTGAATTTTACACTTTAAAATGGTAAATTTTGTGTTATGTGAGTTATACTGCAATTAAAAAAGAACATGGCCAGGTGCAGAGGCTCATGCCTGCAATCCCAGAACTTTGGTAGACCACAGTGGGAGCTGCATAAGCCCAAGAGTTTGGTATCAGCCTAGGCAACAAAGTGAGGCCTCATCTCTACAAAAAAATTTAAAAATTAGCCAGCCATGGTGGAATGTGCCTATAGTCCCCAGCTACTAGGGAGCCTGAGGCAAAAGGATAACCTGAGCCAGGAGTTCAAGTATACAGTGAGCCATGATCATGCCACTGCACTGACAGAGTGAGACCCAGACTCAAAAAAAAGGGAAAACAAAACATGTAAAAATGTATGGGATGAGGCACACACAGTGCTAAAAAAGAAAATTCATTCATAGCTGTAAATGACTATATTAGACAAGAAAAGTCTCAAATCATTTACTTAAGGTTTCATTTTAAGGAATTAAATAAAGAGCAAAGTAAACCCAAACCAAGCAAAAGAAAGGAAACAATACAGTCTAGAAAGAAATCAATGAAATGAAACCAAAAACAGAAAAATAAGATCAGTGAGGTTAAAAGTTGATCCTTTGAAAAGATCATCAAAAATATCAGATTTTTAGTTAGACTGACATACCAAAAAAAAAGACAAGATACAAATTACCAAAATTATGAATAAAAGAGGAGACATCACTAGCATCCCCACAGAAAATAAAAGCATTATAAGGGACTACTATGAACAACTTTATGCTAACAAATTACACAATTTAGGTGACAATGCCTAGAAACACGTTATTAATACTGACTCAGGAAGGAAGAGAAAATCAGAACAGAATTATAACAAGTACATAAATTGAATTAGAATTAAAAATCTTCCCATCTAGACTGGTAAGGGGTTGATGGGTGAGAAATTACTTAATGGGTACAATGTACATCACTCGCACTAAAAGCCCAGACTTCACCACTATGCAATATATCCATGTAACAAAACTTCACTTGTACCCCCTAAATCGATTAATTTTTAAAAAGAAATCTTCCCACCTTAATTCCATTCCACAGTATATAGCTAAGAGGAATGAAAAAATATGTCCATACAAAAACTTACACACCAGTATTCTAACAGCATCATTCATAATAACCAAAAGACAAACAACCCAAATGTTCATCAGCTCATGAACAGGTAAACAAAATGTGGTATATTGTACAACCATAAAAGGAATAAAGTACTGATGCATGCTACAACATGAATGAACAATTACAGCATAATACTATGTGAAAATACACAATTTCATTCACAAGAGCATCACATGATTAGAAAGTTTAGTACTAAATTTAACACAAGATATTCCAGACTTACGCCCTGAAAAGTCACAAAACACTGCTGAAAGAGGAGCTGTGCAATGGCTCACAGCTATTATCCCAACACTTTGGGAAGCTGAGGCAGGGGATTGCCTGAGCCCAGGAGTTCAAGACCAGCCTGGGCAACAAGCAAGACCTCGTCTTTAAAAAAAAATAGAAAAATTAGCCGGCCGTGGTGGCAAACGCCTCTAGTCCCAAGCTACTCGGGAGACTGAAGCAGTAGAATCATTTGAGTCCAGGAGCTCAAGGCTACAGTGAGGCACTGCACTCCAGCCTGGGAGACAGAGTGAGACTCTGACTCAAAAAAAAGAAATTAAATAATACCTAAATAAATGGAGAATCATTTCATGTTCATGAACTGGAAAATAATATTGTTAAAATAACAATTCTCTTCAAATTGGCTTAATAAAATTCCAATAAAATTCTGTGAGAATTTTTTGTTCATATGCACAAGCTGATGATAAAATTTTTTACAGAAATTCAAAGGACTCAAAGTTACCATAAAAATTTTGAAAAAGTAAAGTGTGCAAATTTAAACTATCTGATTCCAAAACTTACAATGCTACAGTAATAAAGAGAGTATGGTACTAGCATAAGAACTGACACATAGATTAAGAGAACACATCAACAGTTCAGAAATAAGTTATCACGTTTAATATGGATTTGTAATGGTTTATATTCTAAACAGAAATCTGCTGCTGAAAGAGCCTGAAAAAGTGAAAACTTACTAGAGTTTTATGATACCTAATTTTTTAAACATATTTTAACTACAAGAGAGTGAATTAAATAATCTCTAAGCCCTTTGTACAATTTTTAAAAATCTATGAATCAAAAATATTAAGGGATTTGAGGGAGGAAGGTGACTTGAGCCCAGGAGTTTAAGACTAGAGGGCAGCCGGGCTCGCTGGCTCAGCCTGTAATCCCACGCCTTTGGGAGGCTGAGGTGAGTGGATTGCCTAAGCCCACGGGTTCGAGACTCGCCTGGGCAACTTGGTGAGACCTCATCTCTACAATAAATCAAAAATTAGCCGGGCGTGGTAGCACACGCCTGTAGTTCCAGCTGCTTGGAAGGCTGAGGCAGAAGGATCGCCGGAGCCCAGCAGGTCGAGGCTGCAGTGGCCGGTAGCAGTCACTGCACTCCAGTTTGGGCGACAGAGTGAGATTCCAACTCAAAAAAACAAACAAACAAATAAAAAAATTTTTTAAAAAGACTGAGCCGGGCTCGGTGGCTCAGCTTGTAATCCTGCGCCTTTGGGAGGCTGAGGTGAGTGGATTGCCTGAGCCCACGGGTTCAAGAACTGCCTGGGCAGCGAGACCTCATCTCTACAATAAATCAAAAATCAGCCGGGCGTGGTAGTGCATGCCTGTAATTCCGGCTACTTGGAAGGCTGAGGCGGAAGGATCGCCGGAGCCCAGCAGGTTGAGGCTGCGGTGACCGGAAGCGGCCACTGCACTCCAGTCTGGGCGACAGAGTGAGACTCCAACTCAAAAAAAAAAAAAAAAAAAAGACTGGAGGGCAGTATGATTGCACCTGTGGATACATTGCAAATTAGCCTGGGCAACATGTTGAGATCAGTCCCTTTAAAAAAAAAAAAAAAAAAAAAAGCATATTTTTACACAAAAAATAGAAGATATGCCATAGATACTATTAGCTATTAATTTCTACTTTTTAAGGAAATAATGAAATTCAAAGTAAATTACATTTTTTGTTTTACATTATTACAAATTAGAAAACAGAAGTATTTAATAAGATATAAAATATTCCATAATGACTATCAAACCTTAAAAAAATCTTCAAGCTGTTTACTGTTGTAAAGAGCAGGAATATTGGCAGAGAACTGTAGCAGATCTTCAGCACACTGTCTTCTCTCTTCAATAACAGTTTCATCAAATCGACCTAGAATTAAGTATGGAAAGAGTGATCAAACAGCGGTTATGATAGTTTATGTTCCAGATTAGAAAGTAGCAGCAGGCCACCACTGCCCATCTGCTGAGCTTCTTATGCAAACTTCTGAAGTCAAATCTAGTCTCTACAATTAGAATCAGCAGTAGTCTCAATAGAAAATGTTTCTGATAAAACCAGAGGCAAAGGTGTCAACTGATAAATAAAAAACGCATTCATAATTTAGGTCCTGTCAATATAAGAAACTTACCATTTAAGAAGCTGGTGATTTGAAACTAAAGTTGAAAAGAGAATTTTAAAGAGCTAAATGGTTTTCTATAGTAATTTAATACTGTAATTAGTCATATAATTTCCCCTTTTCTACTTTTTGATTTATAAAGGGGCTGAAGAGAGGAAATTATGAGAACATCTGTATTATCGGTTGGGTCAAAACCTCAGCTTGAAGCAAAGTTTTTATGCTAAATTCTATGTGTGATGCTGTCAGCATATGTGACAGCATGCTTGTGAGAAAAAAAGAGCACACAGCACCCATGAATTCTGCTTTATAAGGTGATCGAAAGGTGGTTTTCATAGGTTTTCATGATATATACAATTTGAATGCTGATAAGACATTTTCAGATATGATAATTTTGCACTATTCTCAGGTTAGATTACCAGTTGACATTTGTCACATGCCATGTATCTTACTGATTGTAATATATGTTTTAAAAATACAAAATCAAAGAAGTAGCATCATCACATACTTAAACTGTTTAAGTGGCTTGGCAGAGTATTAACAAAAAACTGAAGCACAGAGATTCCTAGTTACATAATACAAGGCAAGAATTTGAAACTGAACCACTAAAATACCCTCCACTCAACGTGGTTCATGCTTATGGAAAAGTGTCTATTTCACAATAATTAAAAAAAGGACCAGGATTCAAATACTATCATTCGCTAGCTATAAAATCTTAAAAAGATTATTTTTGTAAAATGTAGGAAATGAATAATGTACTTAAGGCCAGTTCCATTGCAGGCACATAGTTAGCACTTAATAGATTATCATGGTGTCTTTGAATCTTCAAGTGTTGTCATCGTCACTAGCATACAGAGCATGCTAGCAAACTTTTAATAGACTGTGTGAGTGAATAATGAAAACTTTAAAAATACTATCTAAAAAAAAAAAGAACTGTCTTACAAAAAAAGATTGTAACAGGACACGTTAACGGTGGGACCATACACCACTAGCTAGGTAACTGTTCGTGGACAGGATCAAAAGAAACAATCCTACAGAATTCCATGTAGATAGACATAAGTCCATTTTTCTAAGGAAAAGGTCTTCACTTTTTATCAGTATTCTCAAAGAGCCCAGGGCCCAGTGAAGATTAGCATGCAAGTAGCAGACAATTAGAGGATTCCTCACATCCAGTACACTGCTTTACTTATTATGTAACAGGATGTCAGTTACTATACAAATATCTGTTCTTTCTTCCCTAATTTTTAACTAGGTATATGGCAGCCCACAAAAAAAAAGACTATAATAGGGCAACCCCCTCAGATTCCCTCCCACTGTGGGAGCTTTTCTGTCCTCTCAATAAATCCTGCTTTCTCACTTTCAGGCTGTTTGAGACCCTCATTCCTCCTGGGCATGTGACAAGAACCCTGACATGAAGAACTGCAGAAGATCATCGGAATCGAAGGAAAAAAAAAAAGACTATCATTGTCAGCTTGCCTTATAGTTAGGTGTGGACATAAACTAAGCTCTGACAAATAACACATAAACAAAAATTATATTGTAGCTTCCCAGAAAGCTCTTTAAAAGACCACTGATACACACTCTCTGCCTCTTTTTCTTTACTCCTTCCCCCTTCCAGGAAGGACCATGAAGTAGAAGGTTAAAAATGGCAGAAGTCAGGCACAGTGGCACATGCCTATAGTATGAGCTACTCAGGAGGGTGAAGCAGAAGGATCACTTGAGCCCTGGAGTTCAAGACCAGCCCAGGAAACATAGTGAGACCCCATCTCTAAAAGAAAAAAAAAGATGACAGAATCAAGGCAGGACATTGCACAGCTGCCATGCCAAAGGCTACCTCCAGACCTTTTGCCATGAGAAAGAAACTGATTTTTATATTGTTTTAAGTTTTGTTACAAATAACCAAACCCAATATAATCAATTATGCTACAACAGTTTTTCTATTATTCTCAGTTCAATTAAGTTAACTCAATTCTCTCAATAACAACAATACCACATCTAAAATGACACTACTAGCTAGCAAACTTCCAAGAATCCCAACAAGTAAGCAAATTCTCTGGCCTGAAAGCAATCTAAATTATTTAATCTTGGGGAAAAAAATCCACCGGCCAGATGGATTAAATGCTCATTATTTCTTCTTTTGCCTAAACAAGAAAGTATAAATCTGTGTTTAGTATTATAATACAACATATTGACCTTATTAAAAAAAAATAAATTCCTTTGTCTGGGAATTAATATTGGTAATTTTGTAAATATCTATAATCTTATAACAGGAGCCCAGAAAATGCACACATTATTTTATGCATCAACCCACAAGACCACCTGAGAACATCTTTAAACAGAAGACTTCTTAATATTTAATACTTTGTACTTGGAGACATCTCACAGATCACCTAGCAGCAACTCCACTGCAATTTTTTATGAAATACTATATTTCATATTAAATAGTATAGTGTTGGAACCAATTATTTTATTGTAATGATATTCGGCTTATAATGGAATTTTGGACATTGAGGAACTTATTTACGACCAAATAAATCAAAATTTTATATCTCATATTTTTCTAATGTGCCGTAATGTGTGAAACAGTCACCAACATGCATTGCAGGATCATTGGTACATGTTGTGCAATAGTAACTTGTTTGATGTCTTCCACCTGGTGTTTTTCTATTCAAGTAGATAATGATCATTTTCTTCCTCCTAAATTAATAATATATAATTTATTGTCCAGTGTGTACACCACTGTGAAAAAGCTTCACACATTCTCTTTCTATGGAACACCAGCTGATATTTTTTTACATACCTCTCAGTATAAATTCCATCTCTTTATTTGCTTTTTCATGCAATTTGAATGGAAAACTTGAAAAAAGCATTCATTTTTTAAAAATTTGAACTGGCATACGTTTGCCCTGTATAATCACCGGCAATCTCTTTATGTCCCCTGAGAGGGGACATGTAAGTGGTTTGCTAGATTTCCAATGTCCCCTCAGAGGGGACATCCAAGCACAAAGGTAAGTGAAACCTTTAAAAAACCTTATTTCTATAAGAAACAAACATTAAAAAATTATGGGGCTTTAATCCTTCCCTTTAGCTAGACTAAAATGCTAAAGCAATGGAATAAATGTCATGACTTGTACTTCTATTGCCCTATACAGTTCTATTCCACTAAACTTGGACAAGCAGACATAAACTAAGCCTTTTTTTTACTGAAGTGTAACCAAAAATAAAGGATTATGCATTAAAAGCTTCAATTACATTGAATCCTATCATCAGAATACAAGAAATAAAAATACACGCTTGTTTCTTTGTCCCTAAAATATTTTGGAATAACAACAACAAAAACTGTATTGGTAGTATAAATAAAAAATGCAGATAAATTTTCATGAAATGACTATTGGCCCTAATGAAGACCACCTAATTTTAATAAATTTTTTTTAAAGTAACAAGATTTAAGAATCATCCTAATGGTAGACAACACCCTTGTAGCTATTCTCTAGTTTATCCTTTAATACAATCAAAATTTCACTTGAAAGGCTGTAACAACATGAAAAATTATAAACAGGTGCTTCTATTGCAATTTTGCATTTCCACTCACAGTGCCAATGTTTATTTTCCTGTGAACAGAGTAGAAAAATTATAGGTAAAGACAGAAAATGCAAAACAAATTTTTCCTAAGGTTTACTGTGCAATATTACATACAGGCGTACCTCATTCTACTGAACTTCGATTTATTGCTCTTCACAGATACTCATTTTGTAGAAATTGAAGGTTTGTGGCAACCACCAGGCAAGTCTATTAGCAACATTTTCCAACAGTGTGTGCTCACTTCATGTTTCTCTGTCACAATTTGTTAATTCTCACAATAATTCAAATGTTTTAATATTATTATATCTTTATTGGTGACCTGTGATCAGTAATCTTCTTGGATGATTGTGATTACACCACAAACCGCAGCCATACAAGACAGCAAATTTAATCAATAAATATGTGTGCTGTGGCCAGGCTTGGTGGCTCAGCCTGTAATTCCAGTATTTTGGGAGGCTGAGGCCAGTGGATTACCTGAACCAGTGGAGACCAGCCTGGGCAACTTGGCAAGACCTCATTCTCTACAATGAATCAAAAATTAGCCGGGTATGGTAGTGTGCACCTGTATTTCCAGCTACTGGAAGGCTGAGGTGGAAGGATCGCGGGAGCCCAGCAGGTCAACACTGGGGTGGCCATGAATGTGCGTGCCACTGCACTCTAGCCTGGGCAACAGAATGAGACTCCAACTCAAAAAACAAAATGTGTGTTGTGACGACTCCACCAACCGGTCATTCTCTGTCTCTTTCCCTCTCCTCAGACCTCTCTGTTCTTTGAGACACAATGATATTGAAAGTAGGCCAATTAATAACCCTACAATGGTCTCTAAGCACTTAAGTGAAAGGAAGAGTTGCACATCTCTCACTTGTCAAAAGCTAGAAATAAGTAAGGAAATTAGTGAGAAAGCATGACAAAAGCCAAGATACGCTGAAAGGCCTCTTACACAAATTTGACAAGTGGTAAACACAAAGGAAAAGTTCCTGAAAGAAATGAAAAGTGCTACTCTAGTGTACACATGAAACATAAGAAAATAAAACAGCCTTATTTGCTGATATGGAGCAAATTCGAGTGATCTGGATAGAAGATCAAACCATCCACAACATTTTTAAACCAAAGCCTAATCCAGAGCAAAGCTCTCTCTCTTCAGTTCTATAAAGGATGAGAGAGGTAAGGAAGCCACAGAAGCTGGAAGCCAACAGAGGCTGGTTCATGAGGTTTAAGAAAACAAAGTGTACCCGTAATATAAAACAACAAGGTGAAGCAGCAAGTGCAATGGAGAAGCTGCAGCAAGTTATTCAGACTATCACTGATGAACGTAGCTACACAAAACAACAGATTCTCCAGGTAGATGAAAGAGCCTTCTTTTAAAGATGCCATTTAGCACTTTCCTAGCTAGAGAGAAGTCAATGCCTGATCTCAAAGCTTCAAAGGACAGGCTGACTCTTTTGTTAAACACTTATAGCTAGCACCTTTTAAGTTGAAGCCAATATACTTATTGACCATTCTGAAAATCCTAGGACCCTTAATTTCCAGTACATTTATATAATTTACTATACTTTAAAATCTGTGTATGTTGATTAACAATAGAGGGAAAAAAAGAAATACATCTCATAAGGCTGTAGTTGCCACTGATAGTGATTCCTCTAAATAATCTGGTCAAAGTAAATTGAAACCTTCTGGAAAGAATTCACCATCCTAGATGCCTTTAAGAAGATTTGTGGGAGGAGGTAAAAATAGCAACATTAACAGGAGTTTGAAAGAAGTTGATTCCAATCTTCAAGAGTTTTTCAGGGATTCAAGTCGTCAGTGGAGGAAGTTACTGCAGATGTGGTGGAAAGAGCAAGAGAGCCAAAATTAGAAGTGGAGCCTGAAAGAGGTGACAGAACTGGTGCAATCTCATGATAAAACTTGATGATGAGGAGCTGCTTCTTATGATGAGCAAATAAAGTGGTTTCTTGAGTTGGAATCTGTTTCTAGTGAAGGTGGTGAGAACATGACTGAATTGACAACAAAAAATTTAGAATATTACATAACTTAGTTGATAAATCGGTAGCAGGATTTGAAAGAATTGACTCCAATTTTGACAGAAGTTCTAGTCTGGGTAAAATGCTATCAAACAACATTGCACACTATTAAGAAATCTTTTGTGAAAAGAAGAGTTTATTGATGTGGTAAACTTCACTGCTGCCTTATTTTAAGAAATTGCCACAGTCACCCCAACCTTCAGCAACCATCACCCTGGTCAGTCAACAATATCAACACTGAGGGAAGACCCTCCACCAGCAAAAAGATAACAACTTGCTGAAAGCTCAGATGATCGTTAGCATTTTTAACAATAATTTTTTAATTAAAGTATTCACACTGGTTTTTAAGACATAATGCTCCACTTAACAGACTACAGTATAAAGTAAGCAGAGAAACCAAAACATTTGTATGACTTTATTGCAATATTCACTTTATTGTGGTGATCAGGAACTGAACTTGCAACGTCTCCAAGGTATACCTGTATTATGTATATTCTGTGTGTGTGTGTGTGTGATATATATGTCACTCCCCACACCCAATTACCCAACAATGATTTGTTTATTAAAAGCTATAGGGAGGATTAAATTCAAACTAAGCTTGGTAATCACCAGAAATGAAGTCTTTCTGATTTGTAAGCTGCCTTTGGGATTTTCTATTTTTTTATTATTGTTATTTACAACAAATTCTAGATAGCAGAGTTTACAATTTTTTAATATGCAAATGTCAATCGTCAAAAGCTAGTTTACGGAACTAAAACTTATCCCCTTGATGAATATGAAACTATCCAAAAAACCTTAATGTTGATCATTCTTAACTCATTGACAGAGCAAAAAGAAAAAGAGGCCAAGATCCTGAGGTGTGAATTCTCTCCACCCAAAGAGGATCAGGTACACACCTATAGTTAAACAAGTTGGATTTACTATTTCTTAAAACAGGAGAATTCACTTCCTTGAGAACCCTAGGGCATTTTACCAAGAGCATGTTAGAAAGGACTTACAGAATTTGGGCTTATGTTAGGTGCTTTTGGAAAAGGTTCAAGGAGTGGGGCTTTTTCCCTGGACTGGATGCTTTCAGGAAGTGGGGGGTGATTCTAACAATTCTATCTAATTCTATGATTTTTAATAAATCTTACTATGAGGCAGGAAAAATGAAGCAAGGCTAAGGCTGTGATCTATAAAGAAGCAGTAGTCATGCATGGCAATCAGGAGGAGGAAGTTTGATCATTTTTGTGACTTAAACAATGTTCATGTTTTTGTCTGTGTCCAGACATAATTACAGAATGATATTCCTTTTGTTGTCACCCAAGAACACAAAGTAACTTTGTATAATGTTGGTGTTCTGTGAAACTGTTCATGCTCAGCAAGTGAACACAGCCTAGGTGTGAATGCCAGGTCAACTCTAAGAAGCACTAAGTATGAACAGATAGTGCAAGGCCAGTCCTTAACGATTAGGATCAGTCTATCTCTTTCTCACAGAAAATCATAATTTGATGACAGGTAAAAAAAATAATGATCTAATCCACAGAAAACAATCAGACAAATCTAGCTTGTGAAACCTACAAAACTCACAGTTCTGTTAGGGGTGGTGGCTCATGCCTGTTAATCCCAACACTTTGAGAGGCAGAAACAAGAGAATTGCCTGAGTCCATGGGTTCAAGACCAGCCTTGGAAACTTGGCAAGACCTTGTCTCTAAATCAAAAATTTAGCCAGGCATGGTGGTGCATGCCTGGAGTTCCAGCTACTTGGAAGACTGAGGTGGAAGGATCGTCTGAAACCAGCAAATCAAGGCTGCAGTAGTCATGAGCATGTGACTGTACTCCAGCCTGGGCGACAGCAAAATAAAATAATGAAATGGAAAGGAAAGGAAATGAATTGAAAGGAAAGGAAAGGAAAGGAAATAAAGTAAATCACTGTTCTACACTCTTTAAAAATGTCAATGTTGGCTGGGCATTGAGACTCATGCCTGTAATCCCAGAACTTTGGGAGGCCAAAGCAGGAGGATCACTTGCGCCCAGGAGCTCGAGACCAGCATAGGAAACAGCAAGAACTCATCTCTACAAAAAATTTAAAAAATAAGCTGGCTGTGGTGGCACATACCTGTAGTCCCAGCTATTAGGAGGCTGAAGCAGAAGGATCACCAGAGCCTAGAAGGTCAAGACTGTGGTAAGCCATGATTGTGCCATTGTACTCCAGCCTGGGCAACAAAGTAAGACCCTGACAGAAGGAAGGGGAGGGGAAGGGGGGCGCGGGGGAAGGAGAGAGGGGAGGGGAGGAGATGGAAGGGGAGGAAGAAAGAAAGGAAGAAAGAAACCACAAATCTCTTATGGTTTCTTTCTTCCTTTCTTTCTTCCTCCCCTCCCATCTCCTCCCCTCCCCTCTCTGGAGGGTTGGGGGAAAAAAAAAGGTAAAAAGGGCATTTTTAGGACAACTAGGGAAACCTGAATATAGACTGCCTATTTCATAATACTGTATCAATGTTAAATTCCATGAGTGTGATATGGTATTGCGGTCACAGAAGAAATATGGTAAGTAGGGGTAAAATGTCACAGCATCTGCAATTTATTCTCAAATGGTTCAGTAAAACAATGAGAGAGAAACTACAGAGAGAAATACAGAAAGTGTGGCACATTGTTAACAGTTAGTGAGCCTGTAAAAAAGTATATAAATGTTTCCTATTCTTTTGGGGTATTTTCCCTGTAAATCTGAAAATTCTGCAAATTAAAAAACTGGAGAGAAATAAAATGAATCGAATGCTACATTGATGAGATATAGAACTGAGAGGTAAGAACAACTCCTCAGCCAAACGGAAACATGGAGAACTTACTAGATGAGATAACCAGAAGCCTGAAAGGCTAACTAGAAACTTCACAGGGGGGGCAGTGCAAAACTAAAGGAAACACAAGGAGAGTATGGTACGTTAGAGCAAACTGAGCAACAGATAATAGCTAAAACTAGCTGGTATGTGTCAAGCACTGAGCAGACTACCTACAAATGTAACCCTCATAAAAGTCAGGTATTTTCCCTATATTACCAATAAGAAAAGTGGACTCAGATGTTAATATGCATAAGATTACACAAGCAGTAAATAGTTAACAGAAAATTTGCATCTAAATCTGATTCCAAGGAATGCTCTTTTTACTATACCACTACAACAGTAGCTACATCACCAATGATTCTTTAAATTGCAATAGGACTCCTTTGCTGCTGAGAGTTTACTCATTAAACATGTGAGAAGAGTTAAAAAGACAGATGATTATCCAACTATTCCACTCCACACAACCACAGCTGCTGTCTGCAAGGTTCACTACAGTTATCAAGCATTACAAATGGACTGTATCATTTATTGAAAAAGATAAATTGGTTACTTATGAAGATTAATAAGAAACTTTCACTCTGTAATATGGAAGGATGTGAAATAAAGTTGAAGATCCATTAGCAACAGATAATAATAACTAAGAACCTCAACCAGTTTAGAAGCGACTTTCACGTGGTGTCAAGTTTATCATTTATGAAGCCAGGCTGTATATTCTATCACATTAAAGATGTAGGTGTGCAGTTTAATTCCACATATGGAAACTACAAGGCAAGGTTGGGCGTGGTGGCTCATGTCTGTAATCCCAACACTTTGAGAGGCCGAGGCAGAAAGACTGCCTGAGTTAGGACAGCCTGGGAAACATGACAAGACCTCGTCTCTATAAAACATCAAAAAATCAGCCAACTGTGGTGGTGCACACCTGTAGTCCCAGGTACTCGGAAAACTGAGGTGGGAGGATCACTTGAGCCCGGGAGTTGGAGGCTGTGATGAGCTATGCTCATGCCACTGTACTCCAGCCTAGGCAACAGAGTGAGACCCTTATTCAAAAATAAAAATAAATAAAGTACAAGGAAAAAAGTAAAAATATCTCTTTCCCTACCCCTCAGAGGTTACATATACTATGCAAATGTATGTAGGTATGATTTCACATAAACATATGCATTTATTTACACATGCAAACTTTCTAAATACATTACTAAACAAAATTTGTTTTCTTTCACTTCACAACAATTCTTGGACATCTTTCCATACCAGTGTATTTCAAACAGCTATAGAATTCTACTGATTGACTAAATTGCAGCACATCCATATAATCATATATTGAGAAACATTCAGTTGATTTTCTGCTTTGCTCTACTGAAAATAATGCTGCAATGAACACCAATGGGTATATATGTATGTGTACACACTGCTAGGGGTACTCCCAAGGGCCTTTCAGGCAATGAACAAGCTAAATACACCATTTTCATAATAATACTAAGACAGTAGTTACATTTTTCACTGCATTAACATTTGCACTAATGGTCTAAAAGCAAGTAGCAACACTGCTGACCTTTTAGCAATAGCCCCAAAGTACACATACTAGTAATCATTATATTTCTTACTGCTACTCACTCATATTTAAAAACAAAAAAAGGTAATGCCAGTCAGTTTTACTTAGAATGTCCTTGATGAAGCTGTACAAATTATTAACTTCATTAAATCTCAACACCTGAGAACATTCCTTTTTAAAATTCTGTGAAACCAAACAAATATAATTATTGAGACTTGGATCTGTAACAGTCATTGTCTCAAAAATAAACAACATGAGCCTAATACTCCAAAGAAAGCAACCAATAGTATTGTCATCAAGTGACAAAATTCAAGCTGTCAAGTCACTTTAGACATTTAAGGCTTTAAAATGTTTTCTCTGGAAACCTGGGATGATATTAATGACCTTTTGACATTGTATGAATGGGGACCCAAAAAAAAATTCATTTTTTAAAAAATTGTCAATATATTCTTACATGTTTCAACTTCAGTCACCTTCAAAGATGCTTTTTCCATTGCCCCAAACGGTCTTTAAATTTGTCCTTTTTGATGCTTTTTAGTGCTTCTGCCATTTTTGTTTCACCTCTTCTACATCAGCAAAACGTTTCCCTTTGAGGACATTTTTCAACCAGGGAAACAAAAAAAAAGTAGCTCAGGGTGAGATGGGGTGAATAGGGAGGGTGGGGCATGGGGATCATGCTGTTTTGGGTCAAAAACTGCTGGACACTCAGGGCTCTGTAGGCAGGTACAGTCATAAATCACTCATCATGAAATGGGCAAACATGTTGAAAGAATCTCCAAAAATAAATTCACTGATGCCGAATGCAGCCTCTCACAACAACATTAGCTAGCACACTGATGCCAGTGGGTTCCTAGAACACCTGCCTAGTGGGGGAAGCCTGCACTACAAGGGTCCTGCCCTCCAAAAAATAATTCCAGGTTTTTTTGGGCCCCCCGCCCCGTATAATGAAATGGGTCAACATATACAAATTGTGCATAACTGAGGGAACCAATATTTTTCAAATGACCAATGCATAATATTGCAAATTCACATAAAGGTAAAAGATTCATTCAAATCTAAGACAGACCAATGGATTACAATGTAACAAAGTACAAAAGGTTCACTGGGTGTTGTGGCACATGCCTGCAGTTCCAGCTACTCGGGAGACTGAGGCAGAAGGATCTCCTGAGCCCAGAAGGTCAAGGATGTGATGAGCTTTGATTGTACCACTGCGCTCCAGCCTGGGCAACAGAGTGAGACTCTAAGTCCAAAAAAAAAAAAAACACACTCAGAATCATATCAGATCACTCAGAATTCTTCCTAAATCAAAGAGAGTATCTATAGTGGTCAATCAAGAGACCAAAACCACACAATAATTTGAGTGGGAAAGTTTAACAAAAAAGTATTAACCATGACAGTAGGGTAATGAGAACAGTAAAAAGAAAACTCTGAAGAATATCCTAAGGTACGGGAAAGAACACAAGGAAGGAAAGAACTACTTGCCAGCGGGTACTCTGTTGTGGAGATGGTATTGTTGCAGCCACTGGATGGGGGAAAAGATACTAGTTCCCTAGGTCAATACTGATCGACAGTTGCCAAAAAAGCAGTAAAGGCAGCCTCCAGAATTCAAGCAGGTCAAGGCTGGCATGTGGGCACACAGAGAATCATGGTGCGGTGAACCTACTAACAAGCAAGGTAGTGCCAGGCCCAGGGTAGTCTGGTGTCTGCACTGAAAAGGCCACAGGAAACAAGTTTCTGGGAGCAAAGGCAGGCCAAGGCTGGCAGACAGACATGCAAAATGAGAGAGGGCATCAGGTACCCACTTGCCAGCAGGAAAACCAAGCCTGGAGTCCAGTGTCCATGTCAAGAGGGCACAGGAGACAACTCTGTGGGGTTCTAGCAGACCAAAGGTGAGGGGCAGACACACAGAAAACATCCAGGTACAGAGGAGTCCCCAAGGCTTGTGGTACTTCAGTGTCTTTAGCTGAGGGGTTACCAAACTGGCTGAACCTGAAAGCTTACCCAGAGACTGTGCTCTCATATATGGCTGAAGCAGAATGCCTCTGACAATAATGCAACAGGATTTCATTTGCAAAATCTATAGCACTTGGAAGGAGGAAGACAAGTCCCTACCCACCTGCAATGCCCCTTCAGTGCCCTCTACTGCCAAGCCAAGCTTAACAACATACTCACTATAAAGAAAAAGTACTGAAAAGAGTCCAACCCATTAATACAGAACAGGAAAAAAAAAACTTGAAGTTAAGAGGCAATAAATGGATAACTAGCACAGTTTCTTAGAACCAACGTAAGAGCCTCAGGAATCCTAGGCTAATCTTGAAATGCAACAATTTCCCCAATATTGATAAGAAATATAGCTAGTACTAGTTATCAGAACATACTCTATAAAGCCACTGCACAAAAATCAACATGGTATAGAAATAGGTACTTATATAAGAATAGACAAATAAATACCACAAAAGAGAAAATCCTTAATTAACAGTGACTCATATGAAAAGTTAATACACAACAAAGATAGTCGCAGTTCAACTTCTTTGGGAAAAAGATGAAATATCTAATAAGCGATCTCAGAAGTCTATCCAGGGCAACCTCTTTCAGGTGTCTCCTCCTGGTGCTGCTGTGGCAGCTTTTCTATCTTCTTAATAAATCCTGTTTTCTAAAAAAAAAAAAAAAAGAAGAAGAAGAAGCCTATCCAGCTTAAAAAAAAAAGCAAAATGAAGCATCATCTGATATATCATTCAAATTTCTTGTAGTTTTTTTTCTCACTATACTTGCAAGAAGATGTAGTGTGTTGGGAGATACTTATAATCAAGACCAGAAACCCAAATTGGGGAGGACAGACTACCACAGGAGAAGAAGGCAAAGAGAGAACTAACCATATATTTGAATATATATATGCATATATACAGGTTTGTAGATGAACAGAGGTATGTATAAATGTATATATTATGCCTATGTATGTTTATAAATGCATTACTCTTCCTAACTCTAGCTGCTAAAAAGAGCTTAGAAGCAAGCTGCAGCAAGTATAACCTACTACCCAGATAGTGGTCTCTCTAATAACCATGGTCCAGTCAGAAAAATGGAATCCACACAGCAATTTGATCCAAGAAAGTCTTATAAAAATGATCAACTATTTTTACAAAATTAACTGCTAAGAGGGATAAAAATAACAACTCTAAGGAATACCTAGGGTTGATGGAGAGACCCAAAATAAGTACTTAAGAAGAGGTACCTCCATCCTAAGGCTAGGATTCAGCTCTTACTGGAGACAGTATGCTGCAGCCCACTGGATAAGACAAGTTAGCTGGGATGCCCCTGCAATAGCTGTTCTATAGTAGGAGGGTCAAAGTTGGTAGGCATGAAACCATAGGCCAGGACCGGCAAGCAGGAAACTGGTGTGGTGCCAGCAGTGCCAGAAGGCCAGGTGTCACCGGTAAGAATTAGCAATGAAGTGCTAGAGGATGAGTACCGCTTAGGTATCCCATTCCCACCACTGGCAACACAGAGCAAGCAGGAATGGAAGCACAACCCTACTTTCTACAATGTGCTGCCAACACCCTCTCTATTGATTAAGCTCATCCACGCCAGCTGGAAAATGAGGTTCAACAGGGCAGTGAAGGGTGGATTTAGGGCTAAAATGCAGTAAATTGATAGCTGGCATAATCTTTAACATCATTCCCCACAAAAAGCAACAAGGGTTCCTTGAAGAAATGGCAGATTTCAGGGCTAGAGGAGAATAAACTCTAAATGAACAGTGAACATCTTGTTATGTCTAAAAATAAGAAGTGCTAAAATAAAACAGAAAGAAAAATATAACAAGAGCCAGTTGCAAAGACACAGAAACCAGCTTAAAAGGGCTCCTTCAGATAAAAGTTGGGGCAACTTGAGCATGAAAATAATTAAGCGTATTGATGATTTCTAAGCTACCATGAAAAACTGGTACATGAGTCCAAATCAATTAGGGATAGATGGACAGATTCACAGATACAATACATAGATGCAGTACACAACTGCACAGATAGATACATAGATGCACAGATATAAAGATACAGAGGTGCACAGATAAAGGGAACAATACTAGCAAGGGAGAGTAATAGTAAATATGGAGAGTGTTGGGATTAGAAAATCATTATTTTTTTAATTATCATATAAACATCAGCTCATCCAAGAATCGTCAACGAATACCAAATCCAGGAGGCAATTTTGTAGAAGAGCAAGATATTCTTCATGGCCTTAAAACTATCTCCCTATGTCTAGGCATGATTGGTCATGCCTGTATGGGAGGCAGAGGCAAGAGGACTGCCTCAGTCCAGGGGCACAAGACTAGTTTGGGCAACTTGGCGAAACATTATCTCTACAATAAATTTAAAAATCAGTCAGGCATGGTGGTGCACATCTACAGTTCATGATACTTGAAAGTCTAAGGTGGAAGGATCACCTGAGTCCAGCAGGTCAAGGTTGTGGAGGCTGTGAGTGTGCCACTTCACTCCAGCTTGGGTGATCGAATGAGATTCTGACTCAAAAAAAAAAAAAAAGAATCTCCACAAAAGTTAACTCATTAACTGCAAGAAAGAAAAAAAAAAGAATATACATTTTGTAGTAGTATAAAAAATGGCCCCCAAAAGATTTCAGGTTCTAATCTCTGGAACCTATAAATGTTACCTTATTAGGAAACAGTCTTCGCAGATGTGGTGAAGGATTTGAGATGGGGAAGACTATCCTGGATTACCTGGGTGGGCACTAAACACAAGGGTCCTTATAAGTGAGGCAAAGGAGATTTCACAGAGCACAGCAAAGACAGAGCAGAGAGAGGTTTGAAGATGAGGGCCTTGAAGATTGAAATGATGTTGCCACAAGCCAAACAATGTGGGCAGCTACCAAAAGCTCAAAGAGGCAAGGAGCAGTTTCTTTCTTAAGCCTCTGAAAGGAATACAGCCCTGCCAACACCTTGATTTCAGCCCAGTGATACAGAGTCAGTCTTTTTGCCTTCATAAATGTTAGAAAATAAATTTCTGTTGTTTTAAGCCACCAAGTTTATGGTAATGTTATGGCAGTCACAGAAAACTAATACACAGTGGAAAAGCGAGACAATACCTTGACCAGGTGGCACCAATTCATATCACTAACAAGGGACAGATGGACATCATGTGTCTCAATGTGATACTCTGAAAAGGACACCTATGTGGCATCCTGCCATGAATTCATAACTGAAAATTAAACAGCAGAAAACCTAAAATAAGGATCATTCTCTTTTAAAAGGTTGGTGAGAGAGATGAATAAGGAGGAGAGAATGTATTCTTTAAAAATGTCAATAATGAAAAACAAAAAAAGGCTATAGAAGACTAAAGAGAAACAAAAACTACATGAAACACCAATCCTAGAATGAATCCTATACTAGAGAGAGGAAAAGTGACATCATTAGATCACTGACAAAACTGGAATACAGATAGTAGATTAGATCAAAATATTTTTCAATATTAAATTTACTCAAATCTATAACTGAACTCTGCTGCTGTTAACAGAATACCCTACTCTTGGGAAAGTCACTCTAAAGTGCTTAGGGGTAAAGGGACATGAAATTTGGAATATACTCTCACATGGTTCACAAAAAAGTTATGTAAAATTATATGCATATATCTTATGTATGTGTGTAAAAGAGAAATACTAGCAAATGATAAAATAAATGGGATAAAAGCATAACAATAGGTGAATCTGATTAAAATATACAAATGTTCTTATATTATTCTTGCAATTTTTTCAACTTGTAAGTTTGAAATATTCCTCACCTCCACAAGCTGCCTAAATGTTCTCACAACACAACTGGTTTCCCCCAGAACCAGTGGTGATACACAAGGGCTGGGGGGGCAGCACCCAAGATGGATGCTGTAGTCTTTTTTATAAGCTAATCCTTAAGGTAACAAACCATCCCTCTGCCATAAGCTGCCAGTCATATGGACTAATTATGGTTCAAAGCAGAAGGGAATTTGACAAAGTCATGCATACCAGAAGGCAGGGAACCCAGAGGCCATCTTGGAAGCTGGTCACCACAGACCACTCTTTGGTCCTCAGAAATTCGCATTCCTCCCTCATACTAGATACACTGATGCTCCTTCCAAGGTCACCAAAAGTCTCAGGCCATTAAAGCAGTAAAGTCTAGAATCTCATTAACTGAATCAGGTCCAGGTGTGAATGAGTTTCTTCGGGTGTCATTCCTTAAGAACAGCTCCTTAAGTACAATCTTCCTGACCTGTGAAACCACGACAGGTTATCTGCCCTCTACCTACTCAATATACAATAGTGGGATAGGGATAACCGCTACAAAAAAAGGCACAAAGAAGTCAGTAGGTCCATAGGAATTCTGAATTCCTCAGGGCAAATGTTAGAAATTCTTTAGTTAAGTTCCATAGTTTGGGAATAATTCTCCAAGGCTCTGACTCTGCCCTCTGGGTTAATATTGGCTCCACCTTCTAAGTCATATCTCTTTTTCAACGAAATAGCAGGGTTTGCAGCTTCAGAGTTTTCTTCATTTTTGTTTTGGTTTTAGCCTGCTTCTTGCCAGTAAAATAGGGAATGAAAAAGTCTCTTTTCATTGTACTGCTTCTGTGCCTGTCAGTCCAAGTTAGCAATGTTTCTGCATATCTAATTACTCTGAACATTTGTGAGTCTTCTGTGACTCTTATTCAAGTTTGCACAATTAAACAAAAGTCATCACCCCTGAGATTCCAGGTCCAGGCAATGAACATGCTCAGGTGGAAAAAAAAAAGTCATCCCTACAAATCTCTTCAAGTTAAGCCCTCTGTACCTTTGGCTTCTGCTGAGCTGACTGAGGTTTACACTTCCATGAAGCCCTATTATTTGAGAGGACCTGTAAGGCACAACCTTAATCTCTTTAGAGAGCATTTTGTCTGACTAAATCTTTCTGAGGCTTAAGAAAGATTTTAGCTCATACTGGCCTTCATCTTTAAGCCATGTTTGCTCAGCAGCCATTTCTTAATTTTAGTAATCTTTGCTATCTGGAAAGACTGAGCATTTTCAAAAGAAGGCCTAGATCCTTTTCGTTTAACAATTCTTCCCTTAGTTTCTCCTTCTCCTTTCACAGTTTACTTTAAGCAGTAAGAAGCACTTTAAACATTGGTTAGAAATCTCTTTTGCTAGATTACCCCATTCATTTGGAATATTTTCTACTTTCCTCATAACTGTAGGCAACAGTGTTGCTAAACTTTCTGCAACTACATGAGAAGGATCCTTCCTCTTGTTTTCAGTAACATGTATCCTAACTTTCTTGCAAATCCTCACTCCCAGTCTTATCAAAGACTATGAGGCTTTTACTAATCACTTCTTCAAGGCACTCCAGGTAATACAGATTTTTATCCGGTCAGCCTGGGCTCTGAGAGTGTCAACTCAACGGGTCAGCAAGCCTGACCCCGAAGAGTATTAGCTCTAATGGGCTGGCAAGGCAAGCCCTGAGAGTGTCGCTGAATTGGTGGGCAGGCAAGCCAGCCCCTATAAGTGTCTTAGCTTCAGAATCTCTGGAGTCTTGCCTTCTGCCAACAGCTCTCCTGGTTCAGCCTCCAGGATGTGCAGCTCTTCTGCTCTGATGATCCTCTGCATCTCTTCAGTTCTGGGTTCTTATCTTGGCACAGGAGGAAGGAGGGACACAGACTGATGGCCAAAAGGTGAGAAAGCAGAATTTACTGAGAAGACAGAAAAACTCCCACAGGGGTAAGCAACCCGAGGTGGTTGCCAATCTGGGGCCAAAACCTGGCGCTTATATAGCCCTAAAACCCAGCCAATTGGCTAGCACTAGCCGTGGGCTGATTGGTTAGCACTAGCTGTGCTGATTGGTCAGTACTAAGAACCAATCGGCTGCGAATAGGGGCTTAATAGTGAGCTGATTGGTTGACACTTAGTGGTGAGGTGATCGGTTATTTTTCAATCCTAGAAGTGTTTTCTTGCCCTAGCCTGTGGGGTTTGTCCTAGAGGTCTGCCTGAAGTTTGCTATCTTGTTAACCGGGCACCAGCCCTGTCTGTCTGCCTAGCTTTTCTCTAGCTATCTCCTATCTCACAGGTACTCACCAACATCCTCCTCAAAGCCCACAGCTCATTCCAAAACCACTCTCCATATTTTTGGTTTTGTTAAAACAGCACTACACTTCTAGGTAACAAAGCCTATTAAGTAGTTATTGCTGTGTAACAAATTACCCCCAAAAGTTAGCAGCCTATAACAAACACTATCTCACATTCTCTGAGGGTCAGAAATCCAAAACTAGCTTAGCTGGGTGGCTATCTAGCTCAGGGCCTCTCATAAGATTGCAGTTATCTGTCAGCCAGCACTGCAGTCATCTCACAGCTCAACTGAGACTTGGATAACCTGTTCCTAAATTAATTCACATGGTTGTGGCAAGTTTCGTGTTTACTAGTTATTGGCTGGAGGCCCTCTTCAAAGGTTGCCAGAATGTCCTTACAATAGGAAGCTAGTATCCTTCAGAGCAAGATGAGAGAGAGAGAGAGAGAAAAAAAAACCACCCTCATGAGAGAAGTTAAGTCCTTTATAACCAAATCTTAGAAATGACATACCATACCATCACTTGTGCTATTGGTCACACAGACCAACCCTGATACAATCTGGGAAGGTGTTACAGTTTGTATTTGTATATATGGTTTGTCTGGCCCTGCCAAGTCTCATGTTGCAGTTTGATCCTCAATGTTGAAGGCAGGTCCTGTTGGGAGGTGTTTAGATTATATGGGTAGAACCCTCATAAATGGCAGCTTGGTGCCATTCTCTAGAGAGTAAGTGCATTCTCACTCTTAGTTCCTGTGAGAACTGATCATTGAAAAGAGCCTGGCCTCTCCTCCTCTCTCTTTCTTTCTCCTCTCACCATGCGGCAGGCTCCCCTTCAACTTCCACCATGAATGGGAGTAGTCTGAGGCCCTCCCTAGATTCAGATGCCAACTCCATGAATGGGAGCAGTCTGAGGCCCTCCCTAGATTCAGATGCTTCCTGTACAGCCTGCAGAACTGTGAGACAAATAAACCTCTTTTACTTATAAATGACCCAGCCTTAGGTATTCCATTATAGTAACACATACAAACTAGACAGAAGGGAAGACACATAGATGTGAATACCAGGAGATAAGAATCACAGTGGCCACCTTGGAGGCTGGCTACCAAAAAGGCATGGTCCAAATTTTTAGCAAACTAAAATGAGGCACAATTTTTATTCAATTATGTAGAAAAAAGAAAAGATAATTCATTTAAACCTTTTTTTTTATGTTGGCACAGTAACTGTCACAACTAAAGCCTGGAGAACAAAATATAGTAGTGGTACACTACCTGACTCTATAATGAACACCTGCATTATCATAATAATGTTACAAATGTTTATTAAATTCCAGCTTTGAGAATGATCCTATACATTAAGTATGAGAGCTTACTTATGACTACTGAACAGAATACAAATATTACCAACCACCTTTGATCAATGTTAAAACACAGATTTCAAAGGTTAATTGGTGAAATGGGCTGAAGAAGTAGAAGAAAAACAAAAATGCTTTTAGAATCACCTTGCAGCTAGGGTGGGCTAGGTGACAATTAGGCAGACCATGCCATACGGCCTTGGGTGCTGCTGACCATGGGTGAGCTCCGGGTGCATGGACAGCCTGGCACAGCAGTCCAATTGTAGCTGTGGCAGCATGATATGTTGCCATTCCATACCAACCTGGCTACCAGAATCACCAATAGTATAGTAAAATACTCAAGGCTCTCCAGCACAGACCATGGCTACATTGACTTTCAGCTTCAGGAAGGTCCTCCTAAAACCTATATAAGGCCAGTGCACTTGCCACTATGCTGTTTTTGATCAGCGTCTTTCTCATTATCATAGGTTCCTTCTTGCTGCAGGGCAACATCAGCAAACGGGGCAGATGAAGTCCTGACTAATGGCATTCTGGTGTTCCTGCCAGCATTTTACCACCTGCACATCACCTACTATGCATCCAAAGGTTACTGGGATTACTCCTGATGCCATGACTTGGATGACTAGCACCCACCTAAGCCTTGAGAAGAGTCACACAATGGAACTGCCTGCCCCAGCTTTAAGATATTGAGCAGAACTCTGGCTAATGGCTAAGGAAATGTTAAGATGTTAAATATTGACAGTTTTCAGATGTGTAACAAAACAATACCCAGATTTTATGGGTGCATCCCAATGATGTTAATTGTGCTTACAATAAGCTATTTAGTACATGGTCTGTTTTTCATCTGCTGACCCTGGCAAAAGCTCTTGACAAGTTTTCTCACAGAAATATGTATCATGGAAGAATAGCAAAGTTAATTGGGAAAATGGGAGATTATACTGTAGTGGAAAGTTTTGCCCATGTCACCCTCTTTAGAGTTGAGCATTTCTTTTAAATAATCTTGATTATCAATTTATTTTTGTAGCAAACAGAATAATGTCTAATTTCTTATTACTAATTTATTTGTAAAATATCTAAGTATCTTATCTCCTACATTTATCTCTACCTCCATGTTCCAGTGGAAGACCTCGGTAAAATAAAATTTAAAAAAAAGAATCAAGCCGGGCTCGGTGGCTCAGCCTGTAATCCGCGCCTTTGGGAGGCTGAGGTGAGTGGATTGCCTGAGCCCGCGGGTTCGAGACCCGCCTGGGCAGCGAGACCTCATCTCTACAAAAAATCAAAAAAATCAGCCAGGCATGGTAGCGCATGCCTGTAATTCCGGCTACTTGGAAGGCTGAGGCGGAAGGATTGCCGGAGCCCAGCAGGTCGAGGCTGCGGTGGCCGGGAGCGGCCACTGCACTCCAGTCTGGGTGACAGAGTGAGACTCCAACTCAAAAAAAAATAATAAAAAATAAAAAAAAATAAAAAAAGAATCATCTTACAAAGTCAAATGATATTGTCCATATTTATAGAACAAGAAATAGAAATATAGTCAACAGAGGAATTAAAAATATTTTGTAATAACACAGAGGAATGGGGTAAGCTAAATCCTTACCCACCAGAGTAGCAAAAGATATGTTGAAAGTTGTTAAGTCAAGAAAAAATGATATAAACTTATTATGGATATGGAAATAAGTACTTGAAAAACAAAACACAAAACCAAAATTCAATTATCTCTAGAAATAAAACTGGGTGGAAGAAAAGGCAGAGCAGAAAACTATTGTTTTTAGTGTACATTCTTCTATACTAGCTTTGTTTTGTTTTTTAATTTTTCATAGCCACGTGCCTTTCATTTTAAAAGCTAGTCCAATGTATAAAGGACACTGATGTTACAATTATTTTAAAATAAGGCAATATGCACCAAAAGTCACAAAAATATGTGACTGAGTAATTCTGCTCTCAGGAATTTACTCTAATTAAATAACTGTACATCTGCACAGCAATAAAAGACTAAGGATATTAACTAAAATGTTGCTTATAATAGCAAAAAGCTCAAAGTAATAGCTTAGTGGTTAATAAGCCATAGTACATACAAAAACTGGAATACTATGTATCTATTAAAATTAATAATGTAGATCCTTTTTATTGACACAAAAATATAATAGTAATATACTGTTATACTTAAAGCTATTGAAATGAAAAAAGAATAACCCCTTAGCATGAAAAATCATAATATACTGCTCTATAAAAAGAGGTTACAAAACCATACACAGTAAGATTCTATTTTGAGGTTTATATACATAGATGAGTAAAAAGGCATACACATACACATATGTACAAAAATGCACAACACACACAGAGTCTAGAAAAGTATGCCAAAATATTATACCACCCAGGAGATGGTATTTCAGTTGAATTTGTATTTGCTTTTAAAGTGTTTTTCTATGTCATCTGAGTTATTTGCATATACCATTTTATAATCTGAAAAAAATTATCTAGTTTGAAAAATAATGTGCACATACATTGACTCTGCAATTCCACCTGTAGAAATTGCTTGCAAAAACTAACAGGACAAAACGTTTATGTTATAGTTGTAGAGAAAAACAGAAAATAATATTCTATATTGGTCAAAATACAGATAGGGAACAGAAGCCACATCAATTATTTTAACAGAGAGAATTTAATATAAAAAACTGTTAACTAAGTATTCAAAAACTGATGAGGCAAAAAAAAAAACACTAAAGTATCAAAAAACAACATTAGAAAACCACAACCAGTCGAACTCAGTGGCTCAGCCTGTAATCCCACGCTTTGGGAGGCTGAGGTAAGTGAATTGCCTGAGCCCGAGGGTTCAAGACCCACCTGGGCAACTTGGCGAGACTTCATCTCTAAATAAAAAAATTTAAAAAATCAGCTGGGCATGGTAGCGCATGCCTGTAATTCCGGCTACTCGGAAGGCTGAGGCAGAAGGATCACCGGAGCCCAGTGGGTCAAGGCTGCAGTGGCCGGGAGCGGCCACTGCACTCCAGTCTGGGCGACAGAGTGAGACTCCAACTCAAAAAAAAAAAAAAAAAAGAAAACCACAACCATTCATGCTATGAGAAAAGTGTCAGGGAAACATACAAAATAGAGACTTAAAAAGATAAAAATCAAAGAACTTCAGAACTATAAGAATAATTGAATATCATCTTTTCTTGTGATTTACAGGTGTTTGTATTTGTTTGGTTGAAACTGAAGTTGTTTTGTTTCACAGAAGGGAAAAGTAAATGTATTCTGAGTATATGAAACTATATCAAGAATATGAAAAGACAATTTCAAGTGTTTCCTGAACAATACAAATTATCTTAATAAGTAAAGGAACTTCTGACTTCAAAGTAATGTTAGGGTTCAGCATATACACAAAATTAACTAACCATCATTTTTTAAAACTATAATTTCAAAACAATCACTTACCAAACACTATTCCTTTAGCAAATGGAGGAAACAATTCTGAATGTCTGAATAAGTTTTTGTGAATTTGCCATAGTTCTTTATGTAGTTTCTTAAAATCACTGTATCTCTTCCATACAATTATCTAAAAAGAGAAAAAAAATTAAACAAGTATCTCAATGAAACCATTTAGGTTCAGATATCTGAAAAACAAATAATCTTTTCATTAAAGTGTTCAAAACTGTCGTGCAAAGGCAAACAGATGTGATAATCAATATAGTTAACTGTCTGAAATTAGCTAACAATGTGTGCTTTAAAAATATAAAGCAGCAATTCCTCTTTAAACTGTTCTGTTTTGGTCTTTAAATTTCATTTTAAACAAGTATGATTTTATTCATACTAAAAAAAAATTCAATCTGGTATAAAAAAGGTCCATGTACAATATAAAATGTCACTTAGTCTCTTCAAAAATTAATTACTATTGGCCTGGAAATGAGCTAGATGTCAAATATGTATCTGTCTCAAAAATAATATACCTATAAACACAAAATAATTACTTTAGACAATTTTTTAGGCAAAAGGACATACTTAGCATTTGCCCAAAAGGATAATAAACAAACCAATTAACATTTAAGAAGAAACAGCTGTCAAGAAAGTAATTAACATGAACTTTTATGTCATAAATTTTCTTTCATAATCTCAATTTATCTCAATTTAAACTAGTAATAAGGGGGCAAGGTAAATCCTGACCAGAGTATCATTAAAATTAGTATATTTCAAAAACAAAATAACAATCCCCTAGATTAGACAACACATAAAAGCAAGTTTACCTTCATTAGTCTTTATTATTATTTAACCTTACTCAGATTAAATTAAATTTGTTAAGAAAAAAGGATTTGAGACACATAGTCCTGATATCAAAATCAGCTCCTTAATCTCCACAAAACAAAAACGGAGTAAAACTGAGTTTTAAATTACATTACTTAGTATTCTGGGACCTTTACTTCTGAAAAGGCTAATCTCACTTCTAACAAACTCTAAGTTTTCCATGTATAACAGAGTGTAATGCTGATGAGCAAATATTAGACCAGACAGGTAACCAGGTGTGATTTAAGAGACTCCTGTCAAAATATCTACTCTCACACATGTAATCCCAGCACTCTGAGAGGTCAAGGCAGGAGTATAGCTTGAGCCTAGGAGTTCAAGGCCAGCCTGGGCAACATAGCGAGACCTCATCTCCACAAAAAAATTAGTCAGGCATGGTTGTGTGCACCTGTAGTCTCAATTACTCTAGAAGCTAGAGCTTTGGAAGGATACCCTGACCTAGAAGGTCGAGGCTGCAGTGAACCACGATCGTGCCACTGCATTCTAGCCTGGGCAACAGATTGAGACTGGGACTCAAAACAAAAACAAAAATGTATGAAATTATTCACCAAATTTTGCCATACTAAGAAAAATTCTACCTTAACTAGTAAGTTTCTTGTTATAATCATGAAATTAATTTTTAAAAACTGATTCCTCCTGGTGCTTCCCTCTTATTCACTCAAAAATAGTCACCAAAACAATATTTACATGGCCCTACTTTGTGCTGGGTATCATACTGTCACAAAATATGAAAAGAATGGAAACAGAGTCACTGCCTCCAAAGTTCACAGTCTAGTTTGAAAGAATAAGCCAACACAACTAATACTTCATAAGACAGCTTGATCAATGCTGAGAGGGGCAGCCAAAAAGTCATCTGGAAGGAGGATCTAAATCAGCCTTGGATATCTAAGTCTTTATAGAACTCTTAACCTTAGTTAAGAGTCCTGAAGAAAAGTGGTTAGTTGACCAACCAAAGAAAAGCAAAGGGGGAGGGGAACAGGGATGAAGTTTTTAAAAGGAGAGAGAGATGCCAAATAAATTATTACTGTAATGTTAGCTTTTGTAACTGGAGAAATGTAGAAGAATGAGGAAGAAGAAGCAGTTTGAGGCAAGACAGAGGTTCAATTTTCAACATACTTGACTTAAGTGCTTATGAGACATCTAACTGAAGATGTTCAGTAAGATAGGTTTGGGGTAAGATCAAGAACTGAGCAAGATCTGTTAATTTGGGGATCATCAGCAGACAGGTGGCAATCACTCAGGAAAAATTTCTTGCATTTGTAATGAAATGAGGAATCTAACAACAGAATTATGGGAACTCTTAACATGGAAGCACAAGTCAGAAGTAAGAAAGAGGAATCAAAGTACGAAGTGTTTGAGAAGTCTGGCTATGCAGTGAAATGGGCCACTGGGATGGAAAAAGAGATTTTATTTTTAAGTCAAAGTGAATAAAACAAATGCTGGTAGCAAAGAACCAATAGTTCCAATAAAAGAGCAAGAGGTGCAAGCTGACAAAGTAAGGACAACACTTGGAAGAGTGAAAGGTCTCAAGATAGTGAGATTACAGAATATTTTTAATTTTCATTTTTTTTTTGCTCTGTAGTTCCTAATTTTGATACATGAACACAATTCTGTCACAAGAAAAAAACAATGTTATTTTTGTTTTGTAAAAATATATCAAATTATGGTAGTACTACATTGCCAAGGGATTAAGGAGGAAGCAAGTGAGAAGCGTATGAAAGCAATATTTTATATAAGGTAAATGCCACTATGAGCTGGACATGAGAGCTATTAAAAAGACTATATCTTACAGAAACCATTAAATTTGCAAATAAAATTTTTATTCTAGTTAAGGTCATCTTTAAATAATGCAAAAGTAACTTAAGGGGCAAAATTTAACAGTGTAATCTTTTTTTTGTTTTTTGAGTTGGAGTCTCACTCCGTCGCCCAGACTGGAGTGCAGTGGCCGCTCCCGGCCACTGCAGCCTCGACCTGCTGGGCTTCAGCAATCCTTCTGCCTCAGCCTTCCGAGTAGCCGGAATTACAGGCATGCGCTACCACGCCAGGCTTATTTTTTGATTTTATTGTAGAAATGAGGTCTCGCTGCCCAGGCGGGTCTCGAACCCGCGGGCTCAGGCAATCCACTCACCTCAGCCTCCCAAAGGCGTGGGATTACAGGCTGAGCCACCGAGCCCGGCTAGCAACAATGTAATCTTAATGATTAAAATATCATGGTATAAAGCAGTAGATAGTCTGTTAGAGCAAGAATTAGAACTCTCACAGTGAAAATCTGTGTTACTTCACCATATCCTAATTTATTCACTCACATATTCTTTATTCTCAACACTAGAACCAAATATCCAAGAGCATCACAAAATGTCACATCCACTGCCTCTTTTTCTTCTTTTTTTTTAAGCTCCGAAAGTTTCCAGAAATCTTCAATATAGGAAAGTACAATTACACTACATCAGCAAGTACTGATATTTACATATGTACTAATCAAAGTCCTCAAAGACATATTAAAAAATCATTTTCTCTAATAAATGTTCAATACTTTCCACGTGGAAAAAATAATTATATAACACCTATCTCTTTATGAACCAACCCTGACCCTACATAAATTTCTTATTCATTGAAGTCACTCTGAAGAAATTTTCTCGATGAAATATTAATTCAATGACAACCATCTACAAATTACAAACTTGACAAACAAAAGCTTAATTTTCAAAAAAACTACCTTAAATATTTTACATATAAAAAGTTGCCTTTTTAGATAATTACAGTTAATAACAAAAATGTTTAGATTTCTATATTTTACAAAATCACCCAACTGAATCAACTTTGTTCTTCTTACTCTCATATAGCATTTAAAATCTGTGGGATTATCTTTTCTTACAACCAACATCACTACCATCCTATGTGCCTATGGATTTTCTTCCCTCTCTTTTCAAGAGCCTTTTTTCCCCTCGTACATTTCTGAGTGTGTACCTATTTTCTAAAAGTATTTATTTATGAAAGAAGTTAACAGTTAGGCATTTCTGACACAATACATAGAAAGTTCTATTTCAGTTCTTTGTTTTCCCAAATTTCACGAGTGAAACATGCTACCTACACAGAAACAACTATAGGTTACTTTTTTTATAAAAGGGGGGAGGCAACATCATCTCTTTCTTCACTCTTCTGCAGGCTGCTCATATTCTCGACTAGAGAATCTACTGAATGAGAAGCCACAGATTAACCTGTTGCTGTCCGCTTACAGATTCACCCATACTCTCCTTAATAAATAAAAATTCGAGGAAATTGTTAAAAGAAAAAAAGAAAGCTATCCTAGAAAATTTTAAATAATTTACCTCAGGTGAGTATTTTTTGGCATTCTTAGGCCCTGATAGCTGGTGGGATGTGTCAAGGTATAAATAAAAGAAAAACAGTAAAATTATTCCAGTTTTGTAAGAACAGCATATTATTAGCACAGTTTTTTTTTTTTTTTTTGAGTTGGAGTGTCACTCTGTCGCCCAGACTGGAGTGCAGTGGCTGCTCCCAGCCACCGCTCGACCTGCTGGGCTCCAGCGATCCTCCCGCCTCAGCCTTCCAAGAAGCTGGAATTACAGGCATGCGCTACCACGCCCGGCTGATTTTTTTATTTATTTTAGAGATGAGGTCCCGCTGCCCAGGCGGGTCACGAACCCGCGGGCTCAGGCAATCCACTCACCTCAGCCTCCCAAATGCGCGGGATTACAGGCTGAGCCACCAAGCCCGGCTATTAGCACAGATTTAAATGAACAGTACATTTAGTACTTAATAGCCCTTGTGAAGCCTGAGTCATTCTAAAGCAGTAACTAAATGAATAAAGTTCACAGAGACAGAAAGTGACAGAAAAAGAATGAAAAACAAATTGTAAGTGGTGAATTCCTCTCCTAAATGAGAATTTCAATGTTCAAATGAAGTAAATGGGAAACCAAAAAAAAAAGTAGTGCTATAATTCCAAGGTTATTCTATATTTTAAGAAGACAACTAGATAGAAGCCTTTTTCAAAAAATTTATACCATTTCTAGCAAAGGACCATGCAATTGTCTAACTAAAAGACACTTACAAGAGTTTTCTGATGAATGAGTCACCAACAGTTGTTATTATAAAAGAGTGTTCCCCAAAAAAGGATTAAGGAAATGGCAGAGAGTATGTTCATGGATAGGTTGGTTCAGGATTCTCCCTGGAAAACGGGAAGATCAAGCTACACACTACAGCACAGCAATCAGACAAAGTATTCAAAGGAAACACAACCCATTTTCAATTTTAACAGAGTTGCAAACTTTCAAAAGCAGAATATCCTAGTATTGACTATTAAGTTAACATAATTAGTAGAATTCTAAAGAACAGTTCATACTACTCAATTGACAATTAAGTAGAGAGAGTACAGTACTTTAACAAATCAATAGTGCAAATTACTTTCATTGGCACATAAATCTCTTTCCTCCAAAATTACAATATTACAATATTCTTTCTGACTACTTGGGAAGAAGGTGGAGGTCTGTCTTAAAACCTATGAGGAAAATGGTATAAAGTGTACCTTTTCATTAAACTTTTTAATCATAAGACAAAAACAAATATCAGCTCAGACAAAGCAATAAATTATAATGAATAAAATTTAAATATTACGGAAGCCTCCAGTCACACACTCAAACCAATCAGTACCAAACAATCAGCTTAAAGGTATGAATCAAGACCAGCATGCTCATTAAGGAGTAGTGGGGCCTCTAGCTAAATAGAAAGTTGCATACTCCACCCAAAGACATTCATACTCAATTAAGGACAACGAAACAAAATACTCGTATAGAATCAGGAGTGTAAATTTACAGCATTTGTTTTAAACACATTAATGGGGAAAAAAAATCCCAGTAAATGTCCTTCTAGACTTAGTGAAAATGAGCAGGGACCAAAATGGAGGTAAATCAAGAAACATTAAAAGAAGCAAGCTCTCCACTCAGGATTACTGAGGATATACAGCAAGCATAGAGTAAATACAGATAGAGAATCCCACTAGCACAAATGTAACAGGCTGATATCATTTTAAAAAGAAAAGGAAAAAAGGAAAAATGCAAAGAAAAGTCTGCAAAAGAACTACTAACTTAAAATGTTAAAAAGAAATATCTATACCTAAAGCAGTTTTCCAAGATGCCAACATGTCAATTTAATATAAAAGTAAAAGTAAGTAGAGACCCATAATTTAGTATTATAATCTTTAAAATTAATCTAGTTACCAAATACTTATTTATAACACAGGCCATCATGATTTTAAAGTGGATAAACAAAGGGCCTAAATACTGAAATCTTCACAGTACTAGTTACCAAACAATTATCATCTAGTAAACATCATTATAATTCCTCAAATTCTTATTTACACAACTAAACACCTACTTAGCAGGTCTGAAATAGAACATTTCCACTACTGTCTTGTGAGCTGAAGACAATCTCTATACAAACATACAAAGAGTGACATGCAAATAATTCAGGCAGCTTCCTCAGTAAAACATTTAAATTTTTATCAAATATATAAAGTAAAATTTTCATATAAATACGTTACCTCCTGGACATCCTCTGGATTTCTTCGTGAAACAACCTAAAACAAAACAAACACAGAAATCTCTAATCATTATCAAAATTTAAGATTTCACATTTGTATAATTACTTTCAATAGTATGTTTATAAAAATGCAATTTACTTAAAAGAATATAAATACTATAGAATTTACCCAAAATTCAGCTATATAACTTCACTATCTGAAATACATAATAAAAATTAAGCAAAAAGCAGCTAAAATTAAGTCTACAGGCTATAGCTCGCCATATCATTCAAAAGAGAATGGCTCGAACATAATTCTCTAAACATAATTCTAACAAGCTTGTCTACCCACTTCCCAGCCTACATATAAATTAGAAGCATAAAAAGCAGCTGCACTGGAGCAAGTGTACAAAGGGTTTCATTGTATTATTTCTTACAACTGTATGTGAATCTACAATTAGCTCAATAAAAAGTCCAATTTCTAAAAAAAAGCAGCCACAATGCTCAAACACACCAATATCTGTGAGAAGTAATCACTGGCTACTTAATAATGAAGAAGAAAAGAAAAGTAACACATAAAAAGTATATACAAGCATTCAGGGACAAATAATCCTTCAATCAATACTCCCTAAGCAAAAAGGGAGAAGACTGTTTCAGACTTCTCTGATTACAAAGGTCAAAAAGTCCAATGTCATGAAAAAATATTTCCTCACAAACTTTTCGAAAATAAAGGTGGGAGCCAGGCATGGTGGCTCATGTCTGTAATCCCAGCACTTTGGGAGGATGAGAAAAGAGGACTGTCTCAGCCCAGGAGTTCAAGATCAACCTGGGTTGACAAGACCACATCTCTACAATAAATCAAAAACTTAGCCGGGCATAGAGGCATGTGCCTGTAGTTCCAGCTACCTGGAAGGTTGAGGCAGAAAGATCACCTGAGCCCAGCAGATGGAGGTTGCAGTGGCGATGAGGATGCCACTGCACTCTAGCCTGGGCGACAGAGTGAGACTCTGAAAAAAAAGAAGATAATGCTGGGAGCTTAACTCATCAAATGTCATTGTACAAGACTGGGAAAATCTCACTTTAGATTATATATTTAATATCATCTATGTAAATGTAAAATTAATAAACTTGAGGCTAAAAACAAAAAGATAAACCACATTAAAACAGTTGCCTATGTATATGAGAAAGAAAAGGGTCTTTGATGACCAATGACAATACACCACGAACTAGAGATTATAATCAATTCAACACTACGCCTGAACAAACAAACAAAAATAGAGGTTTTAAAGTCAGACAAGCCTCAGTTCAAATTACAGTTTCTCCATTTACAGGCTTGATTTCATCTATAAAATGTGGATAAGACTAATTGCCTGCCCTGGCTGTTGTCAACATCAAATAAGAACATAGCAAGAACTCCATAATCTAAAACTTTATTCCCTCTCTCCCCTGCCAGACAATTTAACTATCTTAAAATCTCCCACCTAAGAATTCCAGAGAGCACATTTCTCACTACTTTATTCTCCAACTTTCAGAATATATAAATTTGGTGTACTCTCAGAACAGTATTATCCATAAAACTTTCTCCAGTCTCAGCAACATAGTGCAATCTCATCTCTACCAAAAATCAAAAAAATTAGCCAGGTGTGATGGCGTGTGCCTGCAGTCCCTGTTACCTGGGAGGCTGAGGCAGAAGGATTGCCTACGCTCAGGAGATCAAGGCTGCAGTGAGTCATGACTGTGCCACTACACTCCAGCCTGGGTGACAGAGTGAGACCCTGACTCAAAAAAAACTTTCTGTGATGATAGAAACAACGTTTTTTACCTGCACTGTTCAATATAGTCACTGCTTGCCACGTGTGTGTGTATGTGTGTGGCTACTAAAATGTTAAAATGTGGCTACTTCAACAGGAATCAGTTTTTACTTTATTTCATTAAAATTAATTTAATTTAAATTTAAAAAGCTACATGTGGTAATAGCTTCCATATTAGACAACACAGATTTAGAATAAAAGAGGCTAAAGCAGATAATTAACAACCATATATTATTCAAATATTTATTTTAGCTATTACTTTCAAATACCAACCTGCCCCCTACACACACCTTTCCAAAAATATAGTATTTCACAAAATTAAGTGACTTAATTTGCCTCCTATAAGTTTTTCTTGTATTTTTATGAAATGTACTAATGAGAAGAAAAGTCATGGATAAACAATCCACTAAAAATAATTAGCACATGATCACTCACGATAAAGTATAATCAGATGTACCCTACATTTCACAATTTATATTTTTCTGAAAAAGTAATAGATTTCCTGAATTCATAAGTATATTAAGGTAGCTTACTACTTTAAATATCTTCCTTAACACACACCCAAATGATCCTTTTGTGACAGAAAAATAATTTCTTAGTTTGGAGTACATAATAGAAGCATCAAGTTTTGGACTGTCTCTTTTTCCACTCCTAAAAACCAAAAACATGTGTACCACATAAGCAAAAGCAAATTAGTCATCTCCTAATAATAGCCACAATTTTTAAATCATTTTATCAGAAATAAGTGTCTGATTAGAATTTCTCAGTCAACCTCTTAGTGGCTTACATACTTCTGCTGTGTGCTGGTTTACAATGGTGAGTAAAACAAAGTCTCTTTCTTCATGGAATTCACAGTCTAGCGGTGCACAGTGGTTGTGTGGAGGGGTGCGAGGTAGAGGGAGGTGTATTTCCCAAGCTTATTTTCTATCTCAGAAAACAGTAGTGTGCTAGCCAGCAGATTAGAAGGCTGGTTAGCTTTCATCCTAGAACCTTCCCATGATACAACTCCTCATTGTGCAGACCACAGTGGCATCCCAAAAGCAGTCAAGCAGTCATGGTTTAGTGATTTAAGACTTTTTTTTACATGATGTCCCTTCAATCATATAGTGATTTAAGACTTTTAATGTATTCATCATAATAAAAGTAATTTATAATTAGTATAGAATATACAGAAAATCAAATCAAATACCTAAGTTTACTCTAATTTTAGACATACAAGAGGAACTACTCTTCATATCCTAAATACTTCCCAATGAAGGGAGGGATATACTTAGACAGAGTTCTGAAAATTAAATAAAAAGCTAATTGTTAAGTATTACCCCAACAGTATAAACAAAGCTTGTTGAAAATCATGTCCGGAAATTCCAGGTTTCCTGATTTCTCCTCTTTTCTCATTGGTGCTTGTGCTTCTCTCTTGTGGTTCCTCATCCTTCTACACCCAAACACTCTGTGGGCACTGCAAGAATCAGTCTTAAACTCTTTTCTTTATCCTCCTTTTTATTAAGAAGAATCTACATCTGTGCTATCTAATACTGTTCAAGGCACTGTGCTAGGCATGAAGGAAAAAAACTTGATTTTATACATTTACATTTGCAAAGCATTTTATATTAATAATTCATTGTATTCCCTCAACAACCTATGAGCTAGGCAGGAGTGGTTATTATGACATCCCCTTTTACAGACGAGAAAACGAGGTGATCCAGAGACGTCCAAAGTCGCACAGCTAGCCATTCCCCTTCAGATACAATTAAAACCTTGAATTTCTGACTCCTAGTCTAGTGCTCTTCCCAGTTATTATACTGCCTCCATCTATTCATCTGTGGTATTTTCAGCAAAAATAAAGTTTACTTACTTACACAAAACCTGATAACCATTAGGTTTCTATTTATTTTATTCATTCATTCAATATTAGTGCCTAGTCTGCTGCCAGGTACTAGAGTACAATGGAGAATACAATGGGTTGGATTTCTATGCCAGGACATTATAAAAAGGCAATTACTTCCCAAATACAGTACCAAGTCCAACCACTTAGCACCTCACTATAAGGAATTCAGTATTCCCACATGTGTAATCTCACTGAACACCTGAAGAATGGATCATCTGAAATGAAAACCAAAAACATAAAATGATTAGGAAAACAGGAGTTGAGTCCTAATGTCCTAACAACTCTTTCTTTGAATGACTGAAAAATTTATGAAAAATAAGAATGTCAACAAGAAATCTGAGGGAAGAATGTGACCATATTAAAAATGAATGGAACTGGACCCTCAGACCCAGATTTGTATAACCTTTAAAACTATGCTAGTAATTATCTTAATAAGCAATAACTCTAAAGCAAAAATACTGCAAATTTACTTTGGTATAGATTGCTAGCACTTTAGTAATTTTTTTTTCTAGGTGAGTATCAATAGTTTGTCACAAAATTCAACCAATAAATTCCACAACAGTTGGCATTTAAAGCAGTAATTCTTTTCACTTAAAGTTAATCATTCCACTGTAAGTGTTAACTACCACTGTCTCAGTAATATATAGCTAGATAAATATAAGTATGTATGTATATGTGTGTGTATATATATATCTTGAAAAGCCTCTTGCTATTGAGAATTTTATCCAAGTTATCTTGAAATTATTACCCTACAGAAGTTCTTCACAAACCACACTGCATGGAATGCCAGTATTCTTTGAAATCAATACTCTCAAAGGAGGAGCTTAATGATAAATTCCATTTACCTTTGTTTAAGAAACATTATTCACAGCAGAATTCCTCAAAGCCTTTAATATATTAATATGCCTAGCAAATATCCAAAAGGAGGATGTAGAGTATTTCCCAAATTCAACTAGCCACTCAATTTTTTAGTTTTATCATATGTTGTTTATGATTATTATTATTCATTTATTTAGTGCAACACCTTCTAAAATTGGGAACACAGTTGGTAAAGACTACTGAAACTTTTGTAGTCCATCTGCCTTTGCTCATGCCAACAGCAAATTCTGAATTGGGAAAAACAAGGGCTCACAGTTAAGGTAAATATATTTTATTGTGCTAAGAAATTAAGTATTTTACTTCATTCAATCATCCCAACAATCCTGGCTGGCAGGATGACACCATTAAAGACCCAGAACACAGAGTCAATCAAGTAACAGCGACAGGACCAGATCTCACAACTCCATGACTTCAAAGAGGTCTTCCCAGGATATAACTAAACCGGCCCTCCTCAAGATTAAAATTCCAAGTATTTGAGTAATATTCCTAATGCCTATTAGATAAGTCCTTTTTTCTTTCATAATAGAAGCTGAAGAAATATTCTGGCAAAGCAGAAAGAACAAGGGCCTTGGGACTAAGAAGAACAGAGTTTGAATACCCATGAATGCCTTTTTTTTTGCCAGTTCAGTACTAAACCAAAAAAAAAGCAAAGAGCCCGAGTGAGTCCCTTTTCCTATCTTGAGAACAAAGATCAGAATTTGTGGCTTGCCTAGCTCAAGCCCATCATAATCACATCACGTTGTCATTAGGTCCTCTAAAGCCTTTCCACTGTGCTAACTTATTTCATCTTAATAAATATTACCAAGTTTCCTTAAAAGTCAAATCAAAAGCACCATCATAATAATGATTTGAAATCACCCTCTTAACTCAGATATATACAAAAAGTTGTGTTCTTCATAAGATTAAAAGAGTAGCTACAGGTTGAGTATCCTTTATCCAAAATGCTTAGGATCAGAAGTGTTTCAGATTTGGGACTTTAAAAAGAATTTTAGCATATTTACATAAACATAATGAGACATCATGGGGATGGGAACCAAGTCTAAACACAAAATTCATTTGTTTCATATATACCTTATACACATAGCCTAAAGGTAATTTTATACAATATTTCTAATAATTTTGTACACAACTGCAACCCATTACATGAGGTCAGCTGTGGAATTTTCTAGGTGTGGCATCATGTCGACACTCAAAAAGTTTCAGACTTTGGAGCATTCCAGATTTCGAATTTTCAGATTAGGGATGCTCAAACTGCACTACAAAAGTAAACTACAAAAATTACTAAAGTCTAACTATTATATTTCTTAAGAAAAAAATTATCATAAATAAGCCTGTTTAGAACTCTGTAGAGATAAAAAGTTAAGCGTAAATTTTAAGCTACTTTTATGAGCAGTCTTTTGTAGTGAAGTCTTCTGATTGCTACTTCACTATCAGTGTCCAGCTGCTACTTTAGGGTAATAGCAGAACTCAGAAGATAAATGACAAAAGTAACATACTTAAAAACAACAAAACATCGAGGTAAAAAAAAATCAAACACGGGGGAAAAAAGAGGGGTATGCCCACTCTTTTCATTTTTCAAAGACAGGAATCACTAAATGTAGGACAAGAATAAAGGATATACAAAAATGTAAGGCTACCCTATACTGATCATTTCTCATTGTGGTGATTAGGTAAACCAAATGGCACATTCATCAATACAGTGCAAGCAGTGCTGACTTTCAGACATTAACTTGCATAAAATCCATACTTTTATATAAATATACTGACATCTTTAAACTGCATGTCATACACAAAAAACACAGCTCTGGCAGGAAGAATAGGTCAAAGTGCCCAGCTCACATAGGCAATTGTTCCCTTATCAAACTCTACCTCCCTCTAACCCTATCACCTGCATCTCAGCTCCTCTCTCTCTCTCTCTCTCTCTTTTTCCCTGCAGAGAGTCACAGGTGTCACTGGTTGGCAAGAATATTTGGGCTGGTTATCACCCACCAGCCAGGTAGTCTGGACCCAAGAGGCAGCACCTGCACAAACCATAATTAGACATTTTACAACATTTTTTAGTTCTCTGTAGTGAAAGAATTCCCATAAACATAGATAAGGCAATGGGACAAATGTTAGACATTCGACTTTCTAACACGTTTTCACAAAAGCAATATGTTGAAAGAAAAAACTATGAACCGAATCTTTGTCCCCCCCTCCAATTCACATGTTGAAGCCCTAATCCCCATTGTATGGGAAGTAGGGCCTTTGGGAAGTAATTAGGTCATGAGAGTGGGACCCTCATGATGGCATCAGTGCCCTTATAGAAAAAAAGGCACATGAACTCTCTCAGTCATAAGAGGATACGGCAAGAAGGCAGCTGTCTGCAAATCAGCAAGAGAGCCCTCATCAGGCACTGAATCTGTGGCACCTTTATCTCAGACTTCCCAGTCTCCAGAACCATGAGAAATACCTATTGTTGAGTCACCTCATCTATGGTGTCTCACTATAACAGCCCAAAATGACAAAGACAGTAAGGAATTGTGACTTTATACATTATTAAAATTCCAAAATCTCAAGAAAGGATAGAGGAACTATAACAGCAAATTATCTCTAGATACTCAATAAATGTTTGCTGCAGTCATTTTTCTCACTCCAAATTTTACCAATTATAGCAACACTCTAAGCTATTTTCCAGTCAAGACTCAAGGAAAATAAAAAATACTTGATGTTAAAGTTTGCGGTTTAACATAAAATCTTAATGTCTGAACATCTAAGTTATCAATAAACAAGATGAAAACAGAAATGGTTTACATTTTTAAAAATCAATTTACTACAATTTTTGGTATATAAGATAGTTTTCTACTATGCAATATTACAAGTCAAAAACAAAAAAAAACAAAGGAAGAGTAGAATAAAACTAGACTTAAGATGGGCTCGGTGGCTCAGCCTGTAATCCCGTGCCTTTGGGAGGCTGAGGTGAGTGGATTGCCTGAGCCCGCGGGTTCGAGACCCGCCTGGGCAACTTGGTGAGACCTCATCTCTACAATAAATCAAAAATTAGCCAGGCGTGGTAGCGCGCGCCTATAGTTCCAGCTACTTGGAAGGCTGAGGTAGAAGGATCGCCGGAGCCCAGCAGGTCAAGGCTGCGGTGGCCGAGAGCGGCCACTGCACTCCAGTCTGGGCGACAGAGTGAGACTCCATCTCAAAAATAAAATAAAATAAAATAAAACTAGACTTAAAAAAAAAAAAAAAAAAAACAGCCGGGCTGAGTGGTTCAGTCTGTAATCCCAGCACTTTGGGAGTCCGAGGCGAGTGGATTGCCTGAGGCCGCAGGTCTGAGACCAACCCAGGAAACTTGGCAAGACCTCGTCTCTATAATAAGTTAAAAAAAAAAATAAATAACAGGAAAAATTGAGAGGCATAATTTTTCAAAATGTTTAAGCATGAATATATTTTACGCCCTCCTTATCTCCATGTTTATTCTATTTGTTGAAAATATCTCTAGATTAATCCAAAGTCAAGTGCTTCTTCAAAAAATATTCAAGAAGCTACTGATTTAACAACTGAAAATTAACAACTGCCGCTGCTTTAATAATAGACATTTGTAATCATATAAGAAGTAAAGCGTTTAAAATTTAGTAGGTTATTTTTTTTCCTTTAAGGTGGCTTTATTAGGGTGGGCGCAGTGACTCACATCTGTAACTCTAGCACTTTGGGAAGCAGAGGCGAGAGGACTACCTGGACCCAGGGATTCAAGACCAACCTGTGCAACTTGGTGAGACCTCGTTTCTACAACAAATCAAAAAATTAGCCGGGCATTTCAACTAGTTGGATGGTTGAGGTGGAAGGATGCCTGAGCCCAGCAAGTCGAGGCTATGGTAGCCGTGATAGTGCCACAGCACTCCAGCCTGGGCGACACAGTGAGACTCTGACTCAAAAAAAAAAAAAAAGTGGATTTATTAATTGAAATGCATATAAATATATCTTACTTTCTTTTTTTTTTCTTTTTTTTTGAGTCGGAGTCTCACTCCGTCGCCCAGACTGGAATGCAGTGGCATGCTCCCAGCCACCACAACCTCAACCTGCTGGGTTCCAGCGATTCTTCCACCTTAGCCTTCCAAGTAGCTGGAACAACAGGCATGCACTACCACGTCCGGCTAATTTTTTGATTTATTGTAGAGATGAGGTCTCGCCAAGTTGCCCAGGCGGGTCTTGAACCCGCGGGCTCAAGCAATTCACTCACCTCAGCCTCCCAAAGCACTGGGATTACAGGTTGAGCCACCGATTTATATCTTACTTTCTAATTAAAAATTTAAGCTGGGTACAGTAGCTTGTGGGTATAGTCCCAGCTACTCCCAGCTGAGGTGGGAGGTTCACTTGAGGCCAGGAGTTCAAGACCAGCCTGGGCAACATAGCAAGACCTTGTCTGTAAAGAAATAAAAATCAGCCAGGTGTGGTGGCATGCACCTTGTGGTCCCAGCAAGGGAGGCTGAAGCACGAAGATCACTTGAGCTACAGTGAGCTGTGGCGATACTATTACATTCCAGCCCAGGCAACAGAGTGAGACTCTGTCTCTTTCCAAAAAAACAAGCAAAACTAAAAATTAAAACATGCAAACTCCCATATACAAAAACCATACAGTGGTACTGTACCAGGAAAAAAGACTGAATACTTTCCTCCTAAGATCAGGAACAAAGCAAGAATGTCCACTCTCACAACTCCTATTCAACACTGTACTATAACCCCTAGCCAGTGCAGTAAAGCAAGAAAAATAAAAGACATAGAATGAATGGAAATGAAACTGACTTTTGACAGGCAACATGGATTGTTTATGTAGAAAAAACAAGAACTGTACCAAAAACTCCTAGAACTAATAAATCAATTTGAAAATGTCATCGAGTATAAGGGCAACACAAAATGAACCAAATTTCAATATACTAGGAAAAAAACTGAAAACCAAATTGTTTTAAATACTATTGAAAATAGCTACAAAAATATGAAAGAGTGGAACAAATCTAACAAAATATATAGACAATCTATATGCTAAAAACTACAAAATGCTGATGGAAGAAAACAAAGAACACTTAAATAACTGGCAAGACAGACTGTGTTCACAGACAAAGATTCCACATAGTAAAAATGTTCATTCTCCCCTAAATTGATCTATAGATTTAATGCACTTCTAATCAGTCTCAATATGATTTTTATAGATATAAACTTATTTTAAAATTTATATGGAAAAGCAAAGAAACTAGACCAATCAAAACAATTTAGAAAAAGAATGAAGTCAGAGAAATCATACTGTCTAATTTTAGGATTTAGTATAAAGCTACAATAATCAAGATAGTATGGTATGAAACAAAACAGAATCTAGAAACAAACCTACACATACAGGGCCAGTATTTTTTTTTTTTTTTTGGTGGTAAAAGTGTAAAAGCAATTCAATGAAGAAAGGTTAGTCTCTTGAACAAACTGTGTTTTATTGCAATTAAACATCCACAGGCAAAAACTGAATCTTCATCCAAACCTCACACCTTAAGCAAAAATAAATTCAAGATGAATCAGAGCAAAATATAAAATGCAAAACAGTAAGATAGTGAAAATAAAACACTGGGAAAATATTTGTAACCTGAGGTGCATGACACTGAAAGCATGCTCCATAAAAGGAAAAACCAATAAACCGGACTTCACCAAAATTTAAGTTTGCTTTGCAAAAGATACTGGCCGGCACGGAGGCGCGCCTTAAGTCCCAGCTACCCAGCAGGAGGTTCAAATGAGCCCAAGAGTTCAAGGCTGTAGCACACTATGAACACATCTATGAATAGCCACTGCACTCCAGCCTGGGGTAAAACCCTGTCAGGAGGAAGAGAAGGAAGAGAAAGAAGAAGGAGGAAAAAGAAGAAGATGATGACGATAATAATGTTAAGAGAATGACATATATGCTACACTGGGAGAAAATACTTGCAAATGACTTATCAGACCAAAAATAATAATAATATCCAAAACATAGAACTTTTCAAGAATAAGAAAACAAACAAAAAAATGAGCAAATGTCAGTCTCAAAAGGCTGACTACTGTATGATTCTATTTATATAACATTCTCAGGGCAGGCACAGTGGCTCAAGCCTGCAATCTCAGCACTTTGGGAGGTGGAAGCAAGAGGCCAAGGGTTCAAGACCAGCCTGGGCAACTTGCCAAGTCCTCATCTCTACAATAAATCAAAAAATTAGCAGGGTATAGTGGTGCATGCCTGTACTTGGAAAACTGAGGCAGAAGGATCGCCTAAGCCCAGTAGGTCAAGGCTGTGGTGGCCGTGAGTGTGCCACTGCACTCCAGCCTGGGTGACAGAGTGAGACGCCAACTAAAAAAAAAAAAAAAGGCAGAGTCTGCTGGTGTAGTCAAGCAAGTACATCACAATAAAGGCATTAATGGAAGAGTTCATAAGACACAAAGACGGCTATTCTCCCCATCCAAAAAAAAACTTCCTGGAGAACACAAGTCATTGATGACACCTGAGATGAGCAGGTGTCATCTCAGTAAACGAAGCAGTGTGGTATCAAGAGAAATGAAACCAAATGTCCATAAAAGGTTTATACATGAATTTCATAATAGCTGTATTCATAATATACAAAAACTACTAAGACTAAAGGGAAGAGCATTCCAGACAGAGAAAACAGCATCTAACAGAGAGATACAAAAGAATGTAGTATGCTAGCATACTTGAGAAACTACAAACACAAGCAAGTCACCCAAAAATTATGGTCAGGAATTGAAAAGCAGGTTCCCTCCAAGCAATACAAATAGGGTTTCAACCTGAAGCTCTAGACATGGCAGTTTTCGGGCTCAAATGAAGATCAGTACTTCTATTCCCTTGCTCCCCTTTGTTCACATCATTATAGTTATTGCATTTTCCATCACTTTTGTCAAGTTACAGTAAGGGCCTTGTGGGGACATACAGGTGTCCTAATATGTACACCCATAGCACCTAATGAAATGTGTTTTATAGTACAGGTTATCAGCAGCACAGTACTGGGATTAAAAGCACTGTGACTAGGGTCAGTCTACCTGGGTTCAAATGTAGACTCAACCACTTGCTAGTTGTGTGACTTTGGACAAGTTGCTGAACTTCTCTGTGCCCTGATTTCCTCATTGATAATGTGAGAATAATAACAGTACCTACTCACTAGGCTGCTGTGATAAATATCTTAATTTATATAAAGTGTTTGACTCATAATAAGTACCATGTGCTTGCTGTTATCAATCAAAAAACATTAGCTATGTAAAATGAGGACTTTATGCAATCTCAGTTTAAAAAGAAACACAAATTACTTTTTTTGAGATAGGTAGGCTCTGTCACCCATGCTGGAGTGAAGTAGCACAATCATATTTCTTTTTGTGTGTGTGTGTGAGTTGGAGTCTCACTCTGTTGCCCAGACTGGAGTGCAGTGGCCGCTCCCAGCCACCGCAACCTCGACCTGCTGGGCTCCAGCGATCCTTCCACCTCAGCCTTCCAGTAGCTGGAACTACGGGCGCACACTACCACACCCGGCTAATTTTTTGATTTATTGTAGAGATGAGGTCTCGCCAAGTTGCCCAGGCGGGTCTCGAACCCACGGGATCAGGCAATCCATGCACCTCAGCCTCCCAAGGCGCGGGATTACAGGCTGAGCCACCAAGCCCAACCTCAAATTCCTGGGCTCAAGTGATCCTCCAACCTCAGCCTCCCAAGTAATTAAGTACCAGCATGCCTAGGTAATTTTTTGTTGTTGTTGTTCTAGGACGAGGTTTCACTATGTTGCCCAGACCAGTCTTGAACTCCTGGCCTCAAGTGATCCTTCTACCTTGGCCTGACCATGCAATGGGATTCCACATTACATTAAACATGTGCAAGACTGTACTCTAACAATGACAAAGTGTTGCTCAAGTGGAAGAAGAGCCAAGTAAGTGAGGAGATATATATGTTTATGGATCAGAAGACTCAATATTAAGACATCAATTTTTCTGAAATTGACTTATATTCTCAATGTAATCCCAATCAAAATCTGGGCAGGCATTTTTTAAGAACTTGACGGACTGATTCTATATTTTATATGCAAGTACAAACAATCTAGAACAGCCAAAACAATTTTGAGAAAAAAAGAGTACTTAGACTACCTAATTTCAAGACTTAGTATAAAGCTACAGTAAACGAAGCAGTGTGGTATCAAGAGAAATGAAACCAAATGTCCATAAAAGGTTTATACATGAATTTCATAATAGCTGTATTCATAATATACAAAAACTGGAAACAACCCAAATATCCACCAATAGGTAAATGGAGAAAATGTAGTATAACTATACAATGAAATACCAGTCAGTAACAAAAGGGAATGAAAACATACAACAACATGGATAAATCTCAAATAATAGTGCTGAGTGGAAGAAGCCAGACCAAAAAATAAGTGCATACCGTATGATTCCTTTCATACAAAATTCTAGAAAATGCAATCTAATCTAATCTATAATCACAGAAAGCAAATCAGTGGTTAATTAGAGATGGGGTGGAAAGAAGAGACTAATTATAAAGGCGCATGAGGGAACTTGTGCAGTGATGACTGTGGTTATTACAACTTTATTCATTTGTCAAAACTCATAAAATTGTTCACTTAAAATCAGTGCATCTTATTGTATGTAAATCATGCCTCAATGTAAACAAAAAAGTCATAGGGTAGCACTTTTTAGAATAAAAGCATACTTTTTCTTTCCATACTCATGGGAATACAGGAAAGAATTACCATTCATTTCATGTTACTGATAACTCTGTATTACATTAGAATTGTGTAAACTTAGCATGATGACACAATCAAAATCATTGATGATTCTTGTATACCTATATGTCCTTCAACTAAAGAATCAAAGGAAATTTACAAAAGAATTTTCTAATTCTGAATGAGGTACTCAATCTAGATAAAAAGTAAGAAGCAACAGTTTAACTAGGGAATCTGTTAGCATGCTTGTAATTGGCCTCAAAATTATCTAAGCTTGCCATGTTCCAGAGAACTGCAAAAAAAGAAAAAAAAAAGCACAAAGAAGATTTAAGAAATGAAAAACCTCTTTTGCCATCCAAAATTCAACACTGGTACTTCCAATTAATTCTAATTCTACCCTACAGAAGTAACACTGCAAGAATCAAAAATACAGAAATTGTTCCTTAAAGCTAGAATTGAACCAGTCATAAGAAACATACAGAAGACATTCCTAATTTTAATCTCATTAAGTTCTCTCAGGAGAGCAACGCTTACCTGGCTAATTCTCCTGAGAAAAGATGTTTTTCTCTTTAACACTCAAAAGATAAGTATTTTACTTGTTTTATATATTAAACACAGTTATTTTAAAAGTACATCTCCATGTTGGCCCTCAAAACTTAAATTTTAAGAAATATGTAACATAAGCCATATATGAGGACATAAACATTTACAGGGAGGAAAAAAAGGCAATTCTCAAGTTCAAATAGTTCAGTATGTAGCATGCATATTATATTAATTTGGTTAAGGCAATGTACTATCTTATCTTCTAATTTAAACTGTCACATAGAGGTTAGATCAGTAAATAGTTTACAGCTTGAGGCATAAGATATGAATTTGTAAGAATTCAAGCAATTATCATACTCAGGGCTTCCTACTCAAGTCTCACACACATTCATATCCAGGCCTTTATGGGCTCTATCTCTTCAAACTTACACCTTTTATGCTCTCTGCTTTTCTGCGTTCTTCCGGGTTCTTCCCACCTTTCACCAACTATCTTAATTGATACATATACCACAATCCCTTGATCCAGAAGCAACCTTTCTTCTGAATTCTGACAGTTCTTTTCTGAAGTGTCTTATGGCTCTTAATACTTCTGTCTTATTCTATCTTCTTTTTAAGTACAGTGAAGTCTTCTAACATGAATGTCCTTGAAAGGAAGATCCCTGCTTTATATAGCCTTATAGCCCTCATAGTATTTAGGGCCTGTAACTACACATTTATGGGTGTCCTGCCTACAACGGAGAGGAAAACATTCAACAATGTTTTCAGCACTGTGTCCCATGTGCTGACTTATTAGTTGACATAAAAGGAAACAAATACCAATAATAGAGCTGCTCAAAAACTACAAGACACAGACACGCACATAGAATAATACAATATAATTTTTGTGTTGTAATAGAGAATAAATAGGGTGCTGTGGGGGAATATTAAGTATGTTGAAAACTGTTCTGATTCCACAAACTATATGTTAGGAAACTAAGCCTAGATTTTTGAAGGACTCTATAACTCAAAAGGTTTCAAGAATGGCATAATAAAGGCCCCTTAATCTGACAAAATTTCTTACACAACCTGAAACTAACACTCCACCTATAAAACAAGCTTACTGCAAACAGGAGCAGCAAATTTCCTTCTATTCTCATTAGGACTATCTGCAGTAACCAGGCCTGGTCTCATTTTCTTTAAACAGATTGCACATCCATCCCACCTTTTCACATTTGTCTGAATCGTGCACCATTTCCATGTGCCACATGGAAGTCCCTACCTCCACACGTGACCTGGCAGTGGGTACACCTAGTGTCAACCCTCAGCTGTGACCCAGGATCAGGTAGCCCCTCACCAGGGCCCCCACCTCAGACCCTCAGGTCCCAATCCACCCTCATGCCCCAAACTCTAATCTAAAACTACTTAACCTTTAGGGTTCTTCTCTCTCTCTCTCTTTTTTTTTAATCCGAGTCTCACTCTGTCACCCAGAATGGAGTACAGTGACATGTTCACGGCCACCACAGCCACAACTTGCTGCATTCAAGTGATCCATCTCAGCTTTCCAAGTAGCTAGAAATACAGGTGTACACCACCACACCCATCTAATTTTTTTATTTATTGTAGAGATGAGGTCTCATCATGTTGCCCAGGCTGGTCTTGAACCCGTGGGCTAAAGTAATCCTCTCGCCTCTGCCTCCCAAAGTACTGGGATTTACAGGCGTGAGCTACCACACCCAGCTAGGGTTCTTCTCAATGTCTACTTCTTGAGCTCGCTAACTTACTACATCCCCCACAACTGTGTACTGTACTATCACTACGTAGCCTGTACCTCTTGTCTTAAAAATTAATAATAGGGGTGAAGTTGACTCTTAACATTTTACATATCTTAGAGTTAAGGAGAACTGGTTTCAAATCCCAGATCTGCCGGGCTCAGTGGCTCAGCCTGTAATCCCACGCCTTTGGGAGGCTGAGGTGAGTGGACTGCCTGAGCCCGCGGGTTCGAGACCCGCCTGGGCAGCGAGACCTCATCTCTACAATAAAATCAAAAAATCAGCCGGGCATGGTAGCGCATGCCTGTAATTCCGGCTACTCGGAAGGCTGAGGCGGAAGGGTCGCCGCAGCCCAGCAGGTCGAGGCTGCGGTGGCCGGGAACGGCCACTGCACTCCAGTCTGGGCAACAGAGTGAGGCTCCAACTAAAAAAAAAAAAACACAAACCCCAGATCTGCTACTGTCTTGCAATGTAGTTTGTCAAGTTACTAAAATTCCTTGCATTTGTTTCATTGTATTAAAATGAGAATTAAATTGGGTGAGGTGTATAAAATGACTAGTACACACACATTCATGCATACATACATAAATTCTTATATAATTTTATTACTTTCCTAGAAGGGAGACGAAGACTCTCTTTGAAATGCAAGAACGAAACAAAATGGGTACTAAAAACTGGATCAGTTATTTGATGTAAAGGAACCTCCCAACTTTTAAATGTGCCCTCAAAGAAACGCACAAAAGACATCCTAAGTAGATTTTTCTCATGTCTCCTACTGAAAACCATTTAAAACTCAAGAGGCAAGACACAGACCACATCCAGAGCTCTTAGGCTGGTGGCCTAACACTGACATCTTTCCCGTGTCTGTCTTCCTCAGAACAAACCTGATGCTGAAAAAAAAGGTCAACAGAAGAATATAATATTCGATTATATAAGCCAAGGAATTCATAAATTAGCATTTTTAAGTCTGCATTTCCCCTCTGGAGCAGCAAAAGCACTTCTGCAAATTTCAAACTCAAAAGAGAAAGTCCAAATGGGATGGAGGCTGAGTCATCTATTTAAAACCACCAGCCACTGCCCCACCCCGGAATGGGGACTCTACCGCGACCTACTCCAGTAGAGCCCTGGGCATCCCACACTCAGCCACAGCGCTAGCCTTCCAGAAGTCCCTACCTCCGAGCGTGTCCCGACAGCAGGCGCACCTAGTCCCACCCTCGGCTCTGACCCAGGGGTCAGGAAGCCTCACACCAGGACCCTCACCTCAGGTCCTAATCCAGGCTTCTACCCACGCCCGACACCGGCACTCACCCGGGCGGTGACCTTATACACTGTGTACCCCCTCGGGTGTCGCTGGGGCTCGGTGACAGTGTAGAAACGGGCCAGGTCGGCGCCTCGCTCCCGGGGAGAGGTCATCCTCCTGCCGCCTCTGTCGCCGCCGCCCGCCGGGGAGCATCAGGGGAACCCGGCGCCGCCGCGATCCAGGTTCCCCACGCAGCGGCCAGGAGGCAAGGAGGCGGGGGCTCCACGGCGGCGTCCCGGCCGCACAGCTCTGCTTCCGGGTAGGAGGAGAAACTTCCGGTTCAGGCCTTGTCCCGCGTCCCGGGGGAGGGGAGACTCCACCTTCGTTTCTGGCCCCCATTCGTACAGGAGACTGACATGTGGGTGAAGATCAAAAGGCCGCACTACAGTCTCCATCACTCCACGGAGTTTCCTTGTACGCTAGCTCCGCCACCTTCTAGATTTTGTGAGAGCTGTTGTAGCCACACTACATCGATTAGAGCTTAGTCCTTCCCCAAACCCGGCCGGCCCTGGTACAAACTTGTGTGGAGTCCCGAATGGATAGATACCCCAGCCTAGCATCTTCTTCCCTTACCTTCTCATGGGCTTTCATTTTAAATACCCACAACAAAATGTCAATACGCTCTCAGACACACCCTTCCTTCTTTCTAAGATGAATCCCCTTGAATTGTGCACCTCTCTATAGCACATCTGAATAGCAAGTCCCCAACCCTGTATCAATCTTTGAAAAATCCCCTCAGATTCTAAAATCTGAAGCCTGTGTTTGGCTGGGGGGGGGGAATATCACACTACCTCTCCAAGCCACTACAGACATAACACTTCCAGCTTCAGCTATCTTTTCGTAATCAGAGTTCTTTCTCATCCCCCCAAAATATTCATTCCAAGTCTTTGCCATTCTCCCCAATCTTCTGTTCCTTTTCTTCTTGCCTTCCTACTCCCTGCCCTCCCATTCTTCTTTACAGGGAAAAAAAGAAAAGGAAAACGAAGCCGCTGCCCTTAGTACTGACAGATTCCTTCATCTTCTCACATTTCCATGGCAATCTGAGATGCACACATATCTCTTGCTGATTTTTAAGACTGATCACTTGTGCACTAATTCCATCCTCTTTGGCAGATCTAAAGACATTGTTCCATCAGTGACATCCAGGCTCTCCTTTCTCTATGTTTAATATCTTTCTCTCTCTGGCTCCTTCTTCTCAGCCTGTGTGTGACTACATCTGTCTATTATCCATTCATTAAACCTGAATTCACCACCTACTATGTGCCAGACATCATGCTAATTGAGCATTGGTGTTACAAAGATAGTCCCTGCTCTCAAGTACCATCTGGTAGAAAAAATAAAGACACAATTAAAATATCTAGCAGAAAAAATAAAGACACAATTAAAATATATTGTGATAAGCACCATGACAAAGGTATATATGGAGAACTATAGAACACATCTATTCGTGATGTAAGATTATTTTAGGATTTCTGACCGAAACCTTTTCTGTGGCCGAATCTTGGAAGAGACATGAGAGCCAGGCAGAGAAGGGGATAAAGGGCATTATTCAAGTTGCCTTCTTTTCCTCCTTTCTTTCTCCTTCCCTTTGTTTTGTCAAAGTTGTTTAAGTTGTTTTTAAAGTAATCTACATTACTATTGCATCTTCAGCCCTTTATTCCCATATTCACTTCATTCTGGCTCCTATATTGCTACTATACTACTATATTGCTACTTTGAAACTGCTCTGAAAAAAAGTTCCTAATAACCTCATTTTACCCAGTACTTCCAAACTTTAAAAGTGTTTGTCCATATCCACCTTTTCAAAACTCTTGTGTGTCCCTAGCATATAAGTCAGCATAATCTTTTTTCTTTTATACTCAGATCACTCTCTCCTTTTTCAGTCTTCTCTGCTAGTTTCCCCTCCAGCCAGGAACTTGTAGTAGTCTTGTTTCTCAGAATTTTGCCTTTGATCCTTTGTTATTTATTCCCATTGACTCACAAGATTGTGTCTCCAGGCATATCTCTCTCCCAAGGCTTGACTCATTTTATCAATATCTTTACCTGTATGGGGGAAACCCCCTAAAAACTGAATTTATTTATAAAAAATTGTGTATTTATTTGTACCTGTTTCAACTTTAGTTACCTTCAAAGTACTCTCCTTTGATGTAATACACCTGTCAAGATGCTTTTTCCACTGCTCAGAACAGTTTTTGAACTCATTAATTTTATGCCTTTTAGGGCTTCTGCCATTTTTTATATTACCTCTTCTGCATATGCAAAATGTTTCCTTTCAAGGACTTTTTTCATCCAGGAAACAAACCAAAAAAAGTTGCTCAAGGTGAGATCAGGTGAATAGGGAAGGTGGGACATGGAGGTCGTGCCATTTTTGGTCAAAAACCACTGAATACTCAGTGAAGTGTGGGCAGGTGCACTCATAAACTATCCATCATGAAATGGGCAAGCACACTGAAAGAATCTCCAAAAAATGTTCTCTGAAGCTGAACACAGCCTCTCACAACAACACTAGCTGGTACACTGATGCAGATGGGTTCTTAGAACACTTACTTAGTGGGGGAAGCCTGTACAAGGGGCCCATTCTCTAAAAGATAATTCCAGTTTTTTCAAGGTCTCCCCCTCAAATATTCAATTCACACTGAGAACAGAACAGGTCAAAATCTGATATATTTTTCCTCTTATAAGCCTGTTCCTAGCTCTATGACTGATTTTACTCTCCATTTAATTACATCAGTCAGGAATGTGGGATTGGGCTTAGCAACTTTACCTTATATTTTTTCTGAGTTTCTTTGATTTACCAAATACTGTTGGTTAAAAATTAAAAAATGAAAAAAGATGTGCCATGAAAGCCCTACTGAAAAGACTTAAGAAAATGGGATGTTATCAAGAATAGAGGATAAAACTTAATTATGAAGAGTGCAATTCATAAAGAAGACATAACAATTCTAAATGAATATGTACCTAATAAAACTTTTTAAATGTATAAAGCAAAAACCATTAAAACTAAAAGAAGAAATAGACAAGTCCACAATTATAGTTAATATTTCAACACTTCTCTCTCAGTAACTGATAAAACAATTAAGCAAATAAATCAGAAAGAATATAGAAGATGTGAAAAGGTCTATCAACCAACTGTAATACACATTTATACAACAATACACTTAATAGCAGTAGAACATGTTTCTTTCAAGTGTACACAAAACATTCACGCAGACAGAATTTCCTGGGTAATAAAGTAAATGTCAACAAATTTAAAAAGAATAATAACTTGTATGTGCTATGTGGCCTCAGGATTAATAATCTCTGGAAGTTAACAATTATCTATAAGATTCGTAAATACTTGGAAAACAAATAACATAATTCGAAACAACTCTTGGGTCAAAAAATAAATGACAGGAGACCTTTAAAAATATTTGAAATTCAGCCAGGCATGGTGGCTCACACCTGTAATTCCAGCACTTTGGGAGGCTGAGGCAAAAGGACTGCCTGAGTCCAGGGATTTGAGACCAGCCTGGGCTAACTGGCAAGACTGTCTCTCTACAATAAATCAAAAAATTAGCTGGGCATGGTGACATGCACCTGTGGTTTCAGCTATTTAGAAGGCTGAGGTGGAAGGATCACCTGAGCACAGCAGGTAGAGGCTGCAGTAGCTGTGAGAGTGCCCCAGTGCTAAAAGCCATTAACCAAGGGAAGTTTTTCAAAAACATTTACAGATAAATGTTTTACTCATTGCTGCCTGAGGCAGTGGATAATAATTGGGAACAAACAACAGACTGCTCAAGAAGCTTGAGAGGAAAGGTTGAAGAATAAGAAACTTTGGGTGAATAAGGACCTTGGAAAGCTCCAACATATTCCTAGGTTGGAGGACACAGGAAGACCATGCTCACCGCCAGGGCTATGCACAAGCTCAGGAAAAATCTGAGAAGACCTTAAGATCTCACATTTAGCTGATCTTGAAGTCCTGAACAGATAAAAAAAGAAGATTAAAGTAGAGTTGAAAACTGCCAGGCTGAGTGTTGAAGGCGTACTTCTACATGCAAACAGGGCCCCTCTGCAAAGACTGGGAAACTTTTTGGTTCCAGGCATCTAAGGAAATCTCTGTCCAATCATTAGCTGTCCAATCTCTGTCTAGGTACTATGTTAACAGAGGAGAGACTTCAGTGGCCACACATAACAAATAATACATTTTACAAAATCAGTTCAGAAAACTCACTAAACAAACTACTACAAAAAAGCAATAATAATGAACTCTAGGGAGAGGAGAGAATCTGATTTTCAGAGTTGTCACATTAGAAAATGTTAAATGTCTATTTTGAACAAAAAATTGTGAGTCATCCTAAGGAACAAGGAAAAAAGCAATCAACAAAAACTAAGTCCATGAGAAAGCCCAGATATTGGTCTTACTAGGCAAAGATTTTAAATGAGCTATTTTACTTTTTTTCCCTCTCTGGCCACAATAAATTAAGAATCAGCTATTTTTAAATATGTTCAAGGTGCTAAATAAAAAATTAAAAAGTGAGTTTTTTTATTAGTAAAAGAACTAAGCTTTTGTTCACAACAATTCAACTTTCTGTGCGACATCATGAGACTTCGTCTCTACAATAATTTTTTTTTTAAATTAACTGGGTGTGGTAGCGCGCACCTGTAGTTTCGGCTACTTGGAAGGCTGAGGCAGAAGGATCACTGGAGCCCAGCAGGTCGACGCTGGAGTGACCATAAGTGTGCCACTGCACTCCAGCCTGGGAGACGGAGTGAGACTCCAACTCAAAAAAAAAAATGCTCTATTGTCACTCTGATTAAACAATCATGTTTGATCAAGTGTTTTTAAACTTTTGAACTTTTTTTGACAAATATTCCAAAATAAAATCCTAAATTTAATTGTTTTTGGTTTTTGTTTTGTTTTGTTTTGTCTAAATTAACTTTGGGATTTCCTACTTGACCCCTGAAAAGCTATGAAGGATGTGTCTCTCACCTTGTTAAAGAGATATAATAAACTAATTATGTATATTTGATAGGTTAAACCTTATGAGAAGCATTATCAAGTAATAAGTGATGCTAAACCTTCTTTAAGTATTTATGGGTATGTTATTGATATGAGTGCTCCCCAAATTTTATGAGATTCCTAGAAATTGAATATGTTATCAGCCATAATTCTGGTTATATGAAAATATGTCACAGAAATGACCAAATTTCCTTGCGAGTTGCATCATTATCACAATGAACTCATGGCCATTTTAAATCTTGTTCATAGTTTATTTATTCGAATGCTTTTTGAAGTCTTTTGTTTTGTTTTGTTTTGTTTTGCAAGCAACTATAATTGAAAATTGTTGTGTCTTCAAGAAGGTTCATGGAAAGGACAAGTACAGGTTTCTGATAACTTTAAGATCTCACCGTTAGACTGGGTAAGAATTTCCAGAACTCTAATAAAGAAAATGATGGGCTTGTAAAACTTCTAACCAAGATCAAATAGAACAAGAATTAATTACAAGAGACTGAATGAAGCAATGAAGAATAATTATGGGCTTTTATTTTGAAATTTTGCTTATTCTTTTAATGTTTAATTTTACAGATTTAAGGAAGAAACCTCTTTTAAGCTATTTATAGGTTACACCAACTTGGTAAGCTATACTTTTATTAACAAAAAATTGAAACATTTAATTTTTTCTCCCTACTACAGATTGAAGGAAGAAACTTCTTTAAAGCTATCTATAGGTTACAGCAATTTGGTAAGTTATACTTTTATTTACAAAAAATTGAAACATTTTATTTTTTCTCCCTACTTGATTCAGTATTCAGAAACTATTTGTAAGTATTCTTATCTTTGTGGTAATATAGTTATTTGCATAAGGACAATAAGAATTTGTTCTTTTTATAACAAGATACAATTGGAAATATTGGTTCTCTTATCAAAGCTTTGACTGGGATATCATATTTAAGAATATACATAGAACGCCTAGCTTCAAGGGTACCCAACCTTAAAATGTCACAACCTGGCAGGTCCAGGAACCTCAAGATATTTTGAGGTCTTCAAGAAAAGAGGAATTCATCTAAATCTGTAGGTATTGCAGATGAAGTCTGAAATCTGCCTTTGTGAACTTCCTAGCATTAAGAAGCTTTTAAAAGTCCAATCTGAGGCTAGGTGCAGTGGCTCACATCTATAATCCCAGCACTTTGGGAAGCCAAGGCGGGAGGCTTGTTTGAGCCCAGGAGTTTGAGATAGACTAGGCAACATAGCAAGACCTTATCTCTACAAAAAAATTAAAAATAATAAAAAAGTAGCTGGGTGGGGTGGTGCATGCCTGTAGTTCCAGCTATTTGGGAGGCTGAAGCAGGAGGACAGACTGAACCCAGGAGGTAGAGGCTTTGGTGAACTGTGATCATGTCACTGTACTCTGGCCAGGGAGACAAAGTGAAATCTTGACTCAAAAAAAAAAAAAAAAAAAATCCTATCTAAGATTCCTTACCAAAAAATTCTAACAAAGAAAACTTAAAAGCCTATGTGGTCAATTCTGTTGCAATGTGGTCTATGTGGTCAATTCTTGTTACACTTACATAAGCAATCAAGCCAAGTTTGATGAATCTAAACTTTTTTTGCAAACAAATTTGTCTTCTGTGATTATTTTTTTGTAAAACCGGGGGTTATTTTAGAGAGAAAAATTATCTTTCAGAAGAAAAACTGTAGTATACCTGTTATTAGATTGTAGCCTTGTTTGTTGTTTTTGAGTTTTTATTATTCACTTGTAGACTAGACTAGATCCTGACTTCTAGGTTCCTCCAATCCAATTTCTCTCATGAAATTCTAAGAACAAGAACTTCTCTGTTCCCGAAGCCTCATAAGCTAGAGGTGGACAACTTGATATAAATTTCATGCCATGTGCCTGATGTGTGGGCCCCACAGAGAGTTCACCAAAGGGCACAATGTCATAACTGGAAACATTCAAACTGCAAACCAGGATGAAAAGTTGATGACAATGCTGTGGACAGCTTGTAAGAGCTGTAAGAGACATCAGAGCAAGCATCCCCCTCATAATAAGACTCTAGCTCTTGTAATTTTTCCTTGCTTATGCCTACCTCTTTCACTTGGCAAAATAATGCTGTAATTAAAATTTCACAATCAATAGCTCCTGCAAGCAACTTGATAAAGTGTTGGATCTGTCATGTCAATCCAAAATCTTCACATGATCTTAGAGACCCCTCAGTCAACCCAATGGCTAAGTTTAGCAACATTCCTAATGCAACTGTTTGCTTATATTGTACTTATAGTAACTTTTCTAGAGTTAGACCTCTAGACCTATGTGTTCTCACTCCCTGTTTTAATTTAACTCAGTCATGGGATGCTAGATTACCTACTAACTGACCAGGGAGGAATTTGTGTAGTTGCTGATACTTTATCTTGCACATGGACAAATACATCAGGTATTGTGGAGTCTCAGTTACAAAAACTAACAAACAGGCTACTTGGTTAAAATGCTTAGACTCCTTATATGGCTTATTCTTTAATCTAATCAATTTTAGTTGTTTTGCTTCATGGGGACCCTGGTTCAAAAGCATACTCCAAACTTGTGGTATTACCCTTCCAGTAGTCATAATAGTAGTCTCCCTGGTGTGCTATGTTCTCCCAAAAGTTTTAAATGTTGCATGCAATCGTCCATCAAATGTCAAATGGTCTGTTTTTGACTAGAACAAAGAAAAGTGTTGTCATGAGGACACTGAAATCTATGAGTGGTGATTGAGACCAAAAACCCAGAATGATGGCAACTGAGAATAGCACTAATGCCCTAAGTTTTGGTCATGCTCTCATGTGGGTGAAAACATGACCAAAAAGAGGAGAATTGTTGAACAAGATTATCAAAGTCCATTGTTTTGAAATGACCTCCTGTAGTAGATCCCAACAAACCAAACCAAAACGGAATCACTCATGCCAAATGCACATAATCAAACTAAAATTTTAAGGAAGCAGATCAGTCCCAAAACAGATCAATTTTTTCTGAAAACAGGATATTCCAATATAACCAAGTCAGCATAAAAAGGAAGACTTGTTTGCTTTAACTCTTACAAAAAAGTAACTTTGGCCAGGATCAAGCCCAACACTTTTGGAGGCAGAGGTGGGAGGATTGCTTGGGGATAGGAGTTCAAGACTGCAGTGAGCTATGAGCACACCACTGTTCTTCAGCCTGGGCCACCCTGTTTTTTAAAAAAATAAAAATAAAAAGAACCTAATGTTAAACAATCAGTTTTTTAAATTGTTCTGTTTCCTATTTCCTACCTTACAAAACCCACTGTTCTGCTATTGCCCCATGGGAACTCTACTTGTATTTTGTAAAATGGAGGCTGCCCAGATTCATGAATCACAAATAACAGCCAATAAATCTATAACTAAATTAAATATATTAAGTCATCTTTCTGTTTGTCTTTGCCAATAAAAGTCATTGATACATAACTACTGATCTGAACTTCTAACCAGAATAAAATAACAAATGTTACTATATTGATTTTACATAGTAGCAATAAAAACAAAGACACTCGAGGTTTGGGTGAAACTTTGCCTTTTTTTGTGAACTTTTCTTCAATTTCTACTAGATTTTTCAAAGTCTTATAATAGCTCCAAGATTCCTTTACATCATTTCTTGACTTCCAGTATTCTAGACATCCCAGATTTAGATATCAATGAACAGAAGATTCATTAAAGTATACATAACTGACATCTTGGTGTTAACCATCATAAAGGACATATACTCCTTCCAGATAAATGTCTAGTTTTGGCATGGACAGAGTCAGAATACATGATAAAGACCCCACAAAAATAGTCATTTATTTTTTTCATTATTTAACAAACAATAGACATGGTTTCTCTCCTCAAATGAATATCAGACAACCACAGAAAGCATTTTTGCTCTTTCTTACATGCAGTTTTCTCATTTCTTCTCTGACATTCTATTGTTCAGCCTTTTCATTCTCTCCTGGGGTTAAGAAGCCCCTGCTGAGGTCAGCTCCTGTTCCTTAACACCTTTCCAGAAAGATAGCTCTATAAGCCCTAAAAGAAATCAGACCAGGCACCAAGGTTATCTATTAGAGGTGAGCTCAATTACATGATAGCCACAAGTCTTTGCATTATAGAGACTCACAAATCTGCAAGCTCTATTCTGGGACTAAGAGGTGAAACTAAGAAAGGGTTTATAGATGGAAGGAAGAGAAGGGCTAACTTGAATTTTCTATCCTGACTACGAAATTCCTATAATTGTACTTCTGTTCTAAAAGCCTGGACATTAGGAGTTATTAATTTGGTCTACTAAGTTAGGGAAAGAAATTAGAAATTCTAGTAAAGGCTGAGTGCTATGATGTTTTCATCAGGGAACACCGTGGAACATATACTCACGGAGAACTCCATCAGCTTTACAGACTGATTTACTTACAACTGTAAGACCATTAATTAAATCCTCCCTGCTTCAAATTAAATATACAATTCATTACCATTTTACTAAACCCAGATATAATATTAGGCTGGAAAAAAATGAGAAACAGTACAAAAAAAAGAAAGGACTCCACAACCATAAACAATTAGGAAACTACTGCACCAGACTATAAGATTCTGCAAGGAAAGAAATTATGTCACCATGACAACCTAGGATATTTTTATTGAGAGAGCTAGTAGGGAATACAGAGACATTTTCCAGGATTTGGAGGTTGAGAGTAAAGTTTAAGAACATGTGTGGGAGTTGAGAGACACTTCAAACTGGATTTTCATCCTTTTTTTTTTTTTAGCTTTGTCTCGCAAACTATAACTTGCCAAATTCTGTTGTATAAGAGGTGCTATGGTTTGAGTTTATCCCCACCAAAATTCATGTTGAAATTTGATCCCCAATGTGGCATTGTTTGGAGGTGGGGCCTAGTGGGAAGTGTTGGGGTCATGGGGCAGATCTCTAGTGAATAACTTTGTGCCATTCTCCCAGTAGTGAGTTCTCAGTCTCACAAGACTTGATTAGTTCTTGTAGGAAAGGCCCATGAGAATGAGTTGCTGTAAAGTCACAATGGCCCTTGAATTTGGCCTCTTCGTATGTGTCCACTTCCCCTTTGACCTTCTTTGCCACATTTTGATCTAGCACAAAAGCCCTCACAAGAAGCAGAGCAGATCCTGGTACCAAGCTTCTTGAACTTAGCCGGCATAACTGTGAGCTCAATTAACCTCTTGTCTTTACAAAGTACCTCGGGTATTCTGTTATAGCAACATGAAATGAATTAAGACAAAGCAATAGTAATTTTTATGTCCCGTAATTATGTATGAATGTTATAAACATGTACATATGATTATGTAACTCTGCTAATTTGGGGGACTTTTATTTAACAAAGTTACTTAGTTCCTTGAAGAGTAGGAAGATTGATATCATCAATACTCAAAAATAGGTTACTGTACATTAGCATTCTCATCCTAGGCTAGAAAACATAGAAGTATCAGATGGATACTTTTCTTAAAAATTAAATCTATGCTATATTACTTTTCATTGATTTTATATATTTTTTGTCTTCTGTTTTTACTGTACTGTATCCCAAAGGGTCTGTACAAAGTTATGTTATATATGTATTATCTACTCAGTATATTTTAGTTAATTAACCAAGTTTATGTGTTAAAAATTTGCATATAAAGCTGATGAAAAACAAAAACAAAACATTTCTGCTCTTCTTTTTTTTTTTAGTAGGAGTCTCACTCTGTTGCCCAGGCTGGAGCGCAGTGGCTACTGCAGTCTCGACCTGCTGGGCTCAGGTGATTCTTCCACCTCAGCATTCCAAGTAGCTGGAACTACAGGCACATACCACCACACCCAGCTAATTTTTTGATTTATTGTAGAGGCAAGGTCTTGCCAAGTTGCCCAGACTTATCTTGAAGCCCTGGGCTCAGGCAATCCTCTCGCCTTCACCTCCCAAAGTGTTGGGATTACAGGTAGAAGACACTGCACCTGGCCTTTTTTTTTTTTCTTTTTCTTTTTCAAGTCAGTGTCTCACTCTGTCATGAATGCAGTCGCACAGTCACAGTTCACAGCAGCCTTAACCTCTTGGGCTCAGGCAATCTTTTTGCCTCAGCCTCCTAAGCACCTGGGACTACAGGTGTGTGCTACCATGCCTGGCTAATTTTTTTATTTTTGTAGAGATGAGGTCTCACTATGTTACCCAGGCTGGTCTCAAACTCCTGAGTAGAAGCAACTCTCTTGCCTTGGCCTCCTAAAGTGCTGGGATTATAGGTGTGAGCCACTGTGCCTGGTCCTGCTTCTCTGTGTCTTTTAACAGTACTTTACATCTATTATTTTATTTATTTTCACAATATTTAATAAGTATTAGTACCCTCATTTTACAGATAACTGTGACTATAGAGGTGATATATTTACCCAATGCCACAGCTGGGAAGTGTCAGAGTCTGTGCGGTAACCCAATTGAGTCTTCCCAATTAGTCTGGTGTGGTGGTGTGCGGCTAGATGGAAGGATCACCTGAGCCCAGCAGGTCAAGGCTGTGGTGGCTGTGATCATGCCACACTGCACTCCAGCCTGGGTGACAGAGTGAGACACCTACTCAAAAAAAAAAAGTCTTCCCTCCCATTTTACTGTGCTACACATTTTTTTTTTTGAGTTGAAGCCCAGACTGGAGTGCAGTGCACACTCCAGGCCACCGCAGCCTCGACCTGCTGGGCTCCAGCAATCCTTCCGCTCAGCCTTCCCAGTAGCTGGAACTACAGGCGCGCGCTACTACACCCGGCTAATTTTTTGATTTATTGAAGAGATGAGATATCGCCAAGTTGCCCAGGTGGGTCTCGAACCCGTGGGCTCAGGCAATCCACCCACCTCAGCCTCCCAAAGCGCAGGATTACAGGCTGAGCCACCAAGCCTGGTCTACTGTGCTACACTTAATCACAATGTCCTCATGATTCTTGAGGGATAAACTTTGAGTTTATAAAAAATTTGTTCCTGGACTTTACATAATACAGTATATTTGTACTTCTCTTGAAGATACTATAAAAGCTCATACATTGGAGACATTCTCTATTCCAAACACATAGCAATAAGAGAGAAAATATAAAAAGAGAAATTTAAAAAACAAAAATTACCATCATGCTCAGAACCAATATAGAACTCTCTGAGGCCCAGAAATACCAAAGTTGAGACATGCTGGGCTGCCCATTTAGAAATTTTGCTACTGCAGGGTAACAGGTAATAAAGTCCTACGAAGAAAAGAAAGTGATGGATTCAGGCTTACTGCTGAAACTAGGGGCTACTTTACCCATGAAAGAAGACTGAAAGGGCCAGGTTCAGTGGCTCACACCTGTAATCTCAGCACTCTGAGAGGCTCAGACAGGAAGATTGTTTGAGCCCAGGAGATCGAGACCAGCCTGGTCAAAAACATTAAAAGATAATCCGGGCACTGTGATGTGTGCTTATAGTCCTCGCCACTCAAGAGACTGAGGCAGGAGGATTGCTTGAGCCCAGGAGGTCAAGGCTGCAGTGAGCTATGACTGTGCCACTGCACTTCAGCCTGGGAAACAGAGCAAGATGCTATATTAACAACAACAACAAAAAAGAACCGCAATGGTTACTTCCACAGCCATATCCTAGGGAGGCAGAAGAAAAGGGACATAGCTTCACATCCAACACCTGAGCTTAGTCATCCACTAGCTCAGAGACTGGATCTGTAATATCTCTAATAGCATAGCTAGACAGACCCAAGCCACAAATATAAGACCTGATTCTGGACTAGTGGGTCTCTTGGCAGGGAACTGGAGGCAATTGGGACAAGATTAACAGAGAGAGAAAAAAATCTCTTAATCAGAATGTTTGCCTATTAAAATCCAAAACACATGAGGAAATTCACACTCAGAAAAGCCACCAACAAAATCAAAACAGGGGAGATAAATTCATTCCAGACAAAATGAACATGACAGAGTGATGTGATAATGAGTTTTATTTTATTATTTTTTTGAATCAGAATCTCACTCTGTTGCCCAGGCAGAAGTGCAGTGGCACCATCATGGCTACTGCAGCATTAACCTCCTGGGCTCAGGTGACCCTTCTGTCTCAGCCTTCCAAGTAGCTGTAGTATGGGCACGCGCCACCACACCCAGCTAAATTTTTCTGTTGTATTGTAAAGATGAGGTCTCACCATGTTGCCCAGGCCGGTCTCAAACTCCTGGGTCAGGCCATCCTCTTGCCTCAGCCTCCCAAATTGCTGGGATTACAGGCATGAGCCACTGCACCCAACTAAAGATGAATTTTAAATAAGCATGTTTAGTATTGTCTGAGAGAGTTAAAGGAGGAAAAAAAGAACAAGGAATTATAAAGGTAAGCAGAAATAAAACCAAGGTGAATGCAGAATATAATCAACTAGAAATCCTGGAAATAAAAAATGCATATATGGCTACTGAAATAAATGCTCGCAAAATACAGTTGACTAGTCTCAGAAATAGAAAACAGTTAGTAAATTAGTAGAACTAAGTAATTCACCCAAATCTCAGCATAGAGAGATAGCACAAAAGAAGGAGGAGAAGAAAAAAAGTACCAAATGTTTATCAGCAGAATAAAGAATCAGTAAATTGTGATTTGCATTTGGAATACAGTACAGTAGTAAAAAAAGTGAATGAGCTAGAATTACAGGCATAAACATGGGTAAATCTTAAAATTGAATGTTGAGAATAAAAAGCAAGTTGCAGAAAGATACAGAGTATGATACCATTTACGTGTAGTTTTTTAAATGTTATATATAAAATTATTTTATATTGTCTAGAATACTTACACATATAGTAATATATAATGACAGACATGAGAATGAAAAGCTCTAAATTTGGAATTGTGATTACATCTGGGGAGATGAAGGGAAGTCGGTTTGTAGATGGCATGTCAAAAGACTTCAACTATATTTGGAATATTTTATTTCTTAAGGGATAAATGAATGAACAAGTGAATGGATTTTGACTGCAAATGTCCTTGGAGTCCACCTGGTGTAGAGATAGAACTATAATTGTTTTCTAAAATTGGAATTTAGCAAACTCCAGTGCTATGCTTTTTTTTATGATATTAACTTCTAGAAACTAATGAAGGCCTTATCTAGGTGTGTCTAAGTAAAATGTTTCTGTTCCGGTCTGTTCTGAATTTTTCTTCTGTCATAATCCTGACTCTGCCTTGTTTGCTGATCCAATCTGAGCCTCTCAGAGCAGACAGCTGAAATGGTCATATGCCTGGTTAAGGATTTGAAAAACAATTTTCAGATAATTCTAAGTGTCTCTACTATTGCTAAAAATTCGTTGAGTATTATTTTATCTTCTGTCACATTTCAATAGCCTAGCCATCTCTATTTCTAGCTGTACAGTCCTTAATGAGGTTCTCTGTAACTCTGTCACACTCTGAAAATTGTCTTCACTAGCGGCTTTTTCCTCAGGAGGGAAGACACACTGACTTCACTCTACTGTACCTCCTCTCCGCTCCATGACCAGCTCTGGCTTTACCAGTAGAAGAGAGGGCAGATGTACCTATTTTAGTTTTTGGCAGGGACAACTTCCAGAGAGTGTCCAAGCTCTCTCCATTTCATAGAAACACTGAAGTACTTCCATTTTCTTTCTCTTTTTTTAATTTTTAATTTTTTTTTTTTTTTTTGAGTTGGAGTTCCACTCCATTGCCCAGGCTAGAGTGCAGAGGCACACTCACTGCCACTGCAGCATCGACTTACTAGGCTCCGGCGATCCTTCTGCCTCAGCCTTCCAGGTAGCTAGAACTAAAGGCACATGCTACCACACCCAGCTAATTTTTTATTTATTGTAGAGACAAGGTCTTGCCAAGTTGCGCAGGGTGGTCTCAAACCTGCGGCTCAGCCAATCCACTTACCTTGGCCTCCCAAAGTGCTAGGATTATAGGCTGAGCCACTGTTAATTTTTAATTTTAAAGATGTGGGGTACAATTCAGGGTTATGTATACAAATGTTCATTATGTAGGTACCCTTGTTGATCAGGTGTGCCCCCCCCACAGTTTCCCACTACAGCCAATCCCTTTCTTACAGTATTATGATAACTGTTCAAGGTCGGCTTATGAGTGAGAACATGTGGTACTCAGTTCTTTGGTTCTGTGATAGATCACTCAGTATTATAGACTCTAAGTCCATCCAGGTTGCTGCAGAGTTCATAATTTTGTCCTTCTTTATGGCTGCATAATATTCCATTGTGTATATGTACCACATTTTTTTAACCCAGTCCACTTTCAATGAGCAGCATGGTTGGTTCTGTGTTTTTGCTACTTCCATTTTATTTCAAATGGCAGTCCTTCTGGGTGAGGTTTAACTCACATTTTTGCCTTATTGGCTATTCACGCTCCAGCCCAGTTGATTCAAGTTTTTGAACAGTCTCCTCAGTAGTAGATGAATGTCTAGATGCTCATTCAAAATACTTGGTTTCTCTTTAGTAGAAGCCTTGGTCTCTGAGGTTTTCTTGACTATCCTTCATCACGACCTCAAACCCTGGCTATGTATGAAATATTGTGAGATGGTATTCTCTCCCACTTACATAATAGTGAAATTATTATAAGATGGTATTTTCTCCCACCAAAATGGTGAAATTATGGTGGGATGGTGTCTCTCCCTACCCATTATTAACATTAAACTACTTCAAAAAAGAAATCACTTGATCACTACAGATTGATCTTAATTATGTAAGCATGAATTCTTAAAATATTTCTGAGTTAGTTTCTATGAGAATTATATATTTTTCTTTAAAGTATATTACATTTGAAATGTCTTGACAGACCTCCTTCAATAAAATAAACTATAATTAGTAATACCTCACAGAGGTAGGACATTTCATACTCATATAAAGATGTATAAAGATCTTTATGAATTATAGACACACAAACATATGGAGAGTATATGGCTTCAATTCTATGATTTCGACTATTAGTCAAGAGTAAAAACAGAAACACAAAAACTCACCAGTCCAGGTATCAAAGGGCTACTCTTCTTTCAAGTGGTCATAGAATTCTTGAGTTGAGCTCAAAACAAATAGACAAATCAATCAAATTTTCTGTTGTCTCTCAATAAACAGAAATGAGACCTTTATAAAGCATTAGTCCTTTTATAGAGATTACCAAGTGGTCAGATCATATAACCAAACTCCTAATCACTGCTGACACCAGAGGGAAATAACTTATTGAGCAAATACAGACATACCTCAAAGATATTGTGGGTTGGGTTCTTTATTTACGGTAATAAAGTAAATATTGCAATAAAGCCAGTCATATGAAACTGTTGGTTTCCCAGTGGGTATAAAAGTTATATTTATGCTATACTTCAGTATATTAAGTGTGTAATAACATTGTATCTAAAAATCAACGTGCATATCTTAATTTTAAAATAGTTTATTGCTTAAAAAATGCTAACAACCATCTGAAACTTCAGTGAGTTAATTGTTCTGCTGGTGGAGGACCTCAATGTGGATGGCTGCTGACTGATCAGGGTGGTGGTTGTTGAAAGCTGAGGTGGCTGTGGCATTTTAAAAAAATAAGACAAGAATGAAGATTACCTCATTGATGGACTCTTCTTTACATAAAATATTTCTCTGTAACATGCAATGCTGTTTGATAGCATTTTACCCACAGTAGAACTTATCTCAAAATTGGAGGCAATTATCTCAAATCCTGCTGCAGCTTTATCAACTAAGTTTATGTAATATTCTAAATCCTTTTTGTTATTTCAACAATGTTCACAGCATTTTCACCAGGAATAGATTCCATCTCAGGAAAGCACTTTCTTTGGTGATTCATAGAAGCACCTGCTCATCTGCTCAAGTTTTACCATGAGATTGCCGTAACTTAGCTACCTCTTCAAGCTCAACATCTATTTCTAGCTCTCTTACGATTTCCACTACATCTGCAGTAACTTCCTCTACTGAAGCCCCATAGCCTGAAAGACATACTTGAGGGCTGGAATCAACCTCTTCCAAATTTCTGTTGATGGTGATAATTTTGATCTCCTATGATTCACAGATGTTCTGAATGGCAGCCAGGATGGCGAATCCTTTCCAGCAAGTTTTCAATTTACTTTGCCTAGATCCATCAGAGGAATTACTATCAATGGAAGCCATAACCTTAAAAAATATACTTCTTAAATAAGGACACTTGAAAGTCAAAATTATTCCTTGATCCATGAGCTGCTGAAATGATACTGTTTTAGCCAGGATGAAAACAACATTCATCTCCTTGTACATCTTCATCAGAGCTCTCGGATGATGACCTGGTGGTACATTGTCAATAAGCAATAACATTTTGAAAGGAATCTGTTTTTCTGAGTGTTGGGAGCCAGCCACGGAGGCCCACTGAGCGTTAGGGATCAGGAAGGGCCGTTAACCCTGAGACCACTAGGATGCGTTCGGGAGCTATTGACCCCATTTCCTCTCCCTTTTCTGCCTAGCACTACAACCAGAAAAAACTCCTGCAACCTCAAGCATGTAAATCTGAGACCAAGACAAACACAAACTAACTTCAGAAGCTCATTGTTCCCATTTTTCCACAGACTGCGATTTTGGTTTTCATAGTACTTACAGTTCAGACTTAGGTCACATCGAAGAACCTTAGTGTTGGTCACAGGCTTTTTGTATGTGATCTTAAGATTATAGCAATATAAGTTTTGGAAAATAGGCTAAAGAGATAAGTTTTTATGTAGCCATTTTGTTTAAGAATGCAGTCAGCTTACTTTAAGTTTTGGCCCACCACGAACTTTGGACTGGGCCACATTCCAAACATCCTGGGATGGGTTGCTTTAGGTTGTAGAGTAAGTGTTTAAGTTTCAATAGGATTGTTTAACTTGACATTAGTATAAATTAGCATAGAATGAAAAAGGTTTATAGGATAGGTTAGTCGTAGATTAAGGTTAGCACTTGTAATGGGTTTTTAAAGTTATCGATTATAGAAACATTGTTCATTTTTTTTTTTTTTTTGAGTTGGAGTCTCACTCTGTCACTCAGACTGGAGTGCAGTGGCCACTCCTGGCCACCGCAGCCTCGCCTGCTGGGATCCGGCCATCCTTCCACCTCAGCCTTCCGAGTAGCCGGAATTACAGGTGCGTGCTGCCACGCCCGGCTGATTTTTTATTTATTATAGAGATGAGGTCTCGCCAAGTTGCCCAGGCGGGTCTTGAACCCGCAGGCTCAGGCAATCCGCTCACCTCGGCCTCCCAAAGTGCTGGGATTACAGGCTAAGCCACCGAGCCCAGCCGAAACATTGCTCTTTAGGAAGGTATTGTTTCATTGCTTTTGAGGAACATTAACCAAACATGAGGAGCAGAAAGACAATTTGGGGTTTGTTCTTCCTCATGCCTGAAGGAACATCTGGTGGGTGGGGGACGCCCCTCATGCACTGGCTTTGTGTTCACATGAAAGACATGTGAGTCTGTGCAAAAATTTGGGGATAAAAACCCACTGTAAACCTTCAATAAATGACTTCTGCTCAATCTTGAACAGTAGTCTAGTCCCTTTCTTTCTCCCCCCTAGTCGCCTACTCCGTCTCACCTCCAGGAACCTCTGAACCTTGCAGGAGCAGGACTCCCACATCTGAGCAGTAGGTATCAATGGTAGTAAACTATTCAGTAAACCATGTTGTAAACGATGTGTCGTCATCCATGGTTTATCGTTGCATTGATAGAGCACAGGCAGCGTAAACTGAGCATAATTCTTAAGGGTCCTAGGATTTTCAGAATGGTCAATGAGCCTTGGCTTTAACTTAAAGTCACCAGTTGCATTAGTCCCAAACAAAACTCAAAAGAGAGTCAGCCTGTCCTTTGAAGCTTTGAAGCCAGGCATTCACTTCTCTTCCCTAGCTTTGAAAAGTCCTAGATGGCATCTTTTTCCAATAGAAGGCTGTTCTGTATACACTGAAAATCTATTGTTCAGGGTAGCCACCTTTGTTAGGGTACAGATAGGGTGAGGGTGGATGGATGGGTGGGGAGGGGTGCAGCACCACCTGAGCCAGTGTGCCGGAGGTGCACACTGGTAACCAGATATCCGAGTAATGCAAAGATTTGCAACACACAGAGTTGAAAGAAGAAAAGACTTATTTAAGAAAGGTTCACTTTCCACAGACAGGAAGCAGGCCTGCATTCTAGATGAGTGTGGCACTGTAGCCCTCTAAGCCTGGCTTAAATCCTGGAGATGTTGCAATCAGGTAGACGTGACTGCCGTGACTTCTTTGTTGACCACTTGTGGATGCCTTGGAGACCCTGAGGGGAGTCCTGGTCATCAGGCACTGAGTATACAATGGGTCAATACTGGTCATGCTTGAGAAATTTGATTTTCTAAAAAGACAAATTACAATAGGCCAGTACTGGTCATGCTTAAGGAGCCTGTGTGGACATAGCCTCTACTTTCTCAGTGTGTTAGGGTTTAGGAACCAGATTAAAAATGGATTTCTCCAGGACATAGCTTCTATTTTCTCATCATTGTGTCAAGGTTTAAGAACAAGATTGAAAAATGGCTTCACTCTTGGTCTGTCCTTTCAACCTTCATCAATGATCTTAGTTAGATCTCTGGATAATTTACTATTTCCCCTTGTACTTTTATATTATGGATATAGCTCCTTTACTTAAACCTCATGAACCAACCTCTGCTAGCTTCCACCTTTTCTTCTGCAGCTCTTCACCTCTCTCCTCTCTCAGCCTTCACAGAATGGAAGAGAGTTCGGGCTTTGCTCTGAATTATGCTTTGACTCAGGGAAATTTATGGGTGGTTTGATCTTCCACCCAGATCACTTGAACTTTCTTCATGTCAGCAATAAGGCTGTTTCATTTTGTTATAATTCATGTGTTCCCTGGAGTAGCACTTTTATTTCCTTCAATAACTTTTCACTGGCATTCATAATTTGGCTGTTTGGTGCAAGAGTCCTAGCTTTTCTTGGCTTTCATATGCTTTCCTCACTAAGTTTCATCATTTATAGGTTTTGATTTAAAGTGAGACATGTGCAAATCTTCCTTTTACTTGAACACTTAGAGGCCATCGTAAGGTTACTGGCCTAATTTCAATACTGTTGTGTCTCAGGAAACAGGGAGGCCTGAGGAGAAAGAAAGACAGGGAATGGCCTCTCTGTCAGTGCAGCAGTCAGAACACACATGCCAATTATTGATTCAGTTCTCCATCTTCTAAGATAGGCACAGTTCATGGTTTTTAAAAATAACCAATTACAGTAGTAATATCAAAGACTACTGATCACAATAGGTAAAGCAATAATGAAGAAATTTGAAATATGTGAAAATTACCACAGTGTGAAAGAGATAAAGTGAGCACAAGTTTTGGAAAAATGGCACCCATAGAGTTGTTCCAGGCAGTTGCCACAAACCTTCAGTTTGTAGAAAAAATACAATATCTGCAGAGCACAGTAAAACAAGCTATGCCTATAAAAACCAAAGCAAAACACAAAATTAATGAAGAAGAAAATTAAAATTAGAGAAACAGACTCAGCAGAATTGTTGTGCTGCTTCAGATTCATTTCTGAGAGCTAGAAAATTGCGGGGACTTAAGCAGTCCACAAGGTGTGCTTCTCTGATGATCAAGTTCATCTGGCTCTGTCAGATACATACATTAGGCATCTTGATGGTAAATGCAAACCTTTTAAAGGATAATTTCCATACAAAATAGGCAAAATCATGACTCTTGAACAGAGAAAATGAACATGACAATCACTTTATTTAACTCATTAAATAAGTGAGCCAGACAGATGTTACAGCCTGGGTAAATGAGAATTCAAAGAGCTGACATGTTTACAGGTCAGAAGTCTTAACCTTGCAAATGAATGCAAAACTGTCTTTTCTATAGAGGTGAAGAGTTCTCCCTCCACTGGATAGAATTATTTCACATGTTCATAGACAAGAATCATTTGCATTGCCATGAATTCTCTACAAGTTAATTTTAATCTTTATAGTAGTCTAGTCTCAGATAAAGGCAAATATCTTCTAGGTTAAGATAACTCCCCAAACTCCAGCATTCCATTGAAAGGATACCTATTCATTTCTTTTTTTAAATTTAAAAATACTATATTTCTCCTTACACATCATAAACCAGAGGATGTAAAGTGTACTATGGGGAAAAGTTTCTGGTCATTCACAGGTCTTCTCTAATTCTGGCCCAGCGTTAACCATTCAAAAATATTTTGTCAGCCGGGCTCGGTGGCTCAGCCTGTAATCCCCCGCCTTTGGGAGGCTGAGGTGAGTGGATTGCCTGAGCCCGTGGGTTCGAGACCCGCCTGGGCAGCGAGACCTCATCTCTACTGTAAATCAAAAAATCAGCCGGGCGTGGTAGCACACGCCTGTAATTCTGGCTACTCGGAAGGCTGAGGCGGAAGGATCGCCGGAGTCGAGCAGGCGAGGCTGCGGTAGCCGGAAGCGGCCACTGCACTCCAGTTCGGGCGACCGAGTGAGACTCCAACTCAAAAAAATATATATATATATATTTTGTCTACTGTGTATCATCAAGTAAGCACAGCACTAGGTCAGGAACATTTTGAAAATAATGAGTCATGGCCTTTCCTCAGAAGTTACAATTTCATTATGCACATATAGGACACTACTAGTCAATAAATTTAAAAAACCGAAAAATTGTGAGTACAATTAGAAAATGACAGTACAAAACATAAGTACAGTTCATCCCAATTTGTTGTGAATTCTGTATCTGTAAATTTGCCTACTTGCTAAAATTTATCCAAATCAATACTTGCAGTACTTTTGCAGTCATTCTCAGACATGTACAGAGGAGTGAAAATTTTTAATTGTCTGGATTTCGTGTCCCAACTGAGGCCGAACAAGGCTCACTCTGCCTTCTTGTTTTAGCACTCACTGTAAACAAGAGTTCTTTTCACAGTCTATTTAGTGCTATGTTTTTGACATTTTTGTGCTTTTTGTTGATTTTGCTGTTTAAAGTGGTCCGCAAGTATAGTGCTATCCAGTGTTCCTAAGCATAAGAAGGCTGGGATGAATCTCATGGAGAAAACACATGTTAGATAAACTTTGGGTATGATGTATAGTGCTATTGACTGTGAGTTCAATGTCAATGAAACAACTATATATATATATATATATATATATATATGTATATATATATATATATATATTACATAAGGTGTATTTAAACAGAAACACACATATAATAAGATTATGTATTGATCAGTTGATGAAAATGTGACCAGACGCTTACAGGAACCCAATCCTGTATCTCCCTTAGAAGCAATGGTTCAGTATGCACTAATTCAGTGTTAAGCAGCAACTTTACTAAGCATAACTATCACAAATAACAAATATTAAGTATATACTGATTTTCAAATGCACGTGATTTCTTTATAAACATAAGAAAAAAAGCCTTCCCAAGAAATTACTTCATCACTCTTTCAAAGAGCCTATGTAAGTAGTAAACCTGTCTCCCAACCCCCAACACACACACTCCCCCCTTCCCCCCCCATACAGCACCTTTGACATAAGTAACTCCATCTTAGAAAAAGACTCCACTTTACATTGTAAAGGCATCATGCTAACAGGGACTAGATGTTTTGCCTAATCAATAAAGACTGCATCCAACTAGGTAAGGACATAACCAAGCACACTCTTCCACTCAGTCCTCACCAGAGGACTTTGTGGCTGTAAAAAGAGAGGACATCACCAGTTTAAACAGCCCATCCTAACAGGCCGTCTTGCTGTCACTTGTGATAAGAACCCAGCAGCATCCGCTGCCTGTGGCTCTGCCCACTTCAAAGATCCCTCTTTGCAAGAAGCTGAGGCAGACCAAGGACATTGTTTTTGTTCATGTTGCTCTCTGGGCTGGTTCGTTAACCCTTTTCCCCAAACCTTTTGTTTTGATGTTAAATGTTTCTTTGTCACAGAATGTTTAATCTATAACATTTATATATTGGTTAAGTGTACTATTATGCATAGTTTGCAATACAGACTCCTTGTGAAGTGACTTGAGCCTGTGTTTCTGCACTTCTGACCACCAAGTAAAACGGAAGTACTAAGGGGAATTGCCTTCTTGGGAACTCCGCGTAACTCATGGCTTTTATGATTGAAATAGCATCAATAAAAGTCTGACATCGTGAAAAGACACAAACGCGCGTGGACCTGATTATTTTTGACCTTGCACCGTTCAGGATTCTTTCTTTCTAGAGGAGTCTCCACTTAATGTTTTCCAAGAATCTAGAGTCCTATACTAAATATGCTAGAGGTGGACACACGGGATACGCATTTAAGAGTGAGCTTTTCGGATGTGTTTCCACAAAATTAATTGCAGAAACCCGTTGTACCTCAGTTCCATGGGAACGCAGAGAAGGGTATTTCTCAGCTTGACCATCCACCTTTCGACTCTCTCCAAGTACATTATAGAAATACGCTAAAATAGCAGTTTTCTCTTTTAACGCTCATACAGTAGTCGCACTGCATCTGCGCATAGGCCTTAATCAAACTGTCCAGCCTTGTCCAGAAAGTTTATTTCTTTCTGTTTCTTTAAAAGTGAGTTCGGGCGTCTTGCCCTGCTCCAAAATGGCTGCTCGTGCGTCACATGACCTGCGCATGCTCCTTGTACGCAATCCGGAGTTAAGGCAATTCAGGAGCTCTCGCTGCGCAAGATGGAGACTCTGCGGGCGACAAGACTGCACCTCCCAGCATGCCTTGCAGCCGGGCCTGGAGTAGGGACGTCGAGTGATGGAGTCTTAGGCCGCCGGGTCGAGTATAGAGATTGAGGTGGCGCCCTGGGACTTGGGCGCACGTGGAAGTGGAAAATGGAAGCGTGGCGCTGTATGAGGAGGGGCTACGGCCGCTGTGTGGTGGGACGAGGCCGGTCAGTAGGGATGGGTGCCTGGAGGGAGGAGAGAGGGGCGGGCGGCCTGGGGGCGGGGGCGGGCGGCCGGGATTAACCCGGGGCGGGGCGGGCTAGGGGAGGAAGGAGGAGGAAGAGGGTCTGGGCGATGGTGTATCCGGGACGAACCTCCGGAGACCCTGAGGGATAGGTAAACCCGGCGCGCAGCCGGCAGGACACTTGGCCGCCGAGCCCACGAGCCGCCGGCCAGGTTTGGGCCTTCCCGACCCCCACTAGTGGTCCAGGGACCCCGGCCCACTTCTCCCAACCCAGCCCCCAGAGCCGCCCCGGCCTGCTCCCGGGAAACCGCGACCCTGTTCTCGGAGCCGGCCGGCCGCGGGAAGCCGCCGCGGCTCCGGGTGGGCCTGACCCCCGGGAGGAGCGCGTTTGCACACGCCAGGAGGGATTTGTTTTTTTTGATGTGTTGGCGTCTCTCAAAGTTTAGTCACTTGTGTATCAACTCTTACGATATGGCCAAGTTTTCGTTCCACGTGTATTTACTGGATATTTTCCGTTAAATGAACTTACTTTAAAAAAACAACAACTCACTTCAGTAGGTGCTTACCTACATGGGCATCACCCTAAGCAGTCTCTACAAAGTCTTGGGCTTGATGTATTGATTTTTTTTTCTAATAAACTTTAAAACTGAGCTATTATGAATCAAATGATTTAATTGTGTACCCTGTGAAACCGATTAGTGTACTGCACACCACGTGTGGGATCTACGTGTGGGATCTACAGCACTGTACTATTACCTAAGTCCTGGGGATCTGGTTTTAACTCCCATGGGGGGATGCTTGATGGCAGTTCAGTTCACCAGTGTTTCCTGAGTACCAGCTGTGTGCCAGACACTGTGCTAGGCACTTACCAAGAGACTGGAATTAAAATGAGTAAGAAGGCTCTGACCCTGAAGGAGCTTCACACCTAAAGGAAATAAATCTGGATAAATAAATCTGTATACATAACTACACATGCAGAGACTTAGTGTTGTAGTTCACGTGTTGTATTTCGGTACAGTAGCTTATTAGGATAGAAAATGCATGGACCAAGTGCTCAAATTCCTGTGGCTTTTAGAGTAGTCACAAAGCAGGATACAGTGCCTATGTTATGCCATTAAAGATTTACAATTAAGTTGATTTTAGAGAACAATTTGAGAATACATAAACTGCAAAAATATGTAATAAAAAATTTAAACGCTGTTAAAATGAAAAATCATATAAAAGTTAGATAACAGTAAATACAGTTTAAGCAAAATTCCCTTAGTGAAAGAAGTAGATATTATTGACACTATCTTAGAAGTGTACAGATAACGAATGCTGGAAGACAGAATTGAAGTCTTTCTCTGATTCTCAATATTTTGCCAAAATATCGTAAGAAGAAGATGGTCCTTAAACTGCAGTGTTTCTTGAGAGCCTGAGAGCAACATATGTATTAAAAATAATGTTAGCATTACTTTAGAAATATTTTGTATGGGTTAAATTGAAGCTGTTAGGTTTGGAGTATTGATGTATTTCTAGTCAGTAATCTCTATACTGTTTCATTTCACCCAAGGAGAAGTATGTTTTAAAAAAAAATGGAAAAATAAATTATCCCCACTGATTAGTAAGGGAAATAGTTTTGTGAAGTTGTGATAGGTTTTTGTTTTCCTAGCTGTACAACTGTTTGGAAAAATCTAGCCTTGGTATAGAAAACTGTTCAGAAACTTGTTTTTAACTCCAAAACCAAGCGGGAGGAAAGATGCACTTTAATTGTAGTTTGATATGAGTTCCATATTTAAGTATTGTGTTTGTTGTGGATTTTATTTTCCAGTTAAGTTTTTTAGGTGCTAGAAAGCTCTGAATACCAGTTTGGTGGCTCATTCATCTCTTCTTAGTGGAGCTGTGAACTTTTTGAGGGGAATGTGGTATTTTGGAAGCCTGGGTGGCATTCTCTGTCAAGTATTTAGAATACCATTCATGGTTGTTTAGGGAGAGAGTATTGAGACATTGATGCTGATATTTTTCCCTTATCCTTCAGATTTAGAAGTCAGATTTGAAATATTAGACACTGTCTTCCCTTGAGGAAATAGATTTTATGTACTGTAGCTGAACAAAAAGTGGTGCCTCAAGGAGTGTATTTATTTCTTTTAGATACCCCATGTTTCCTCATCACCCGAGGAGTCTGGGCAGAGACTGGACTACACCGTGGGAGGATCTGCAAAGGTGTTGCTGGAACAGACATATTTCTAGTTGTATGAGGTGGCCTGGACATTATTCTCGTGCTCCTTACCCATACTTCAGTAGTAGGCATTTTTCACTAAATTGGAAACCACCTTGTTTGTTTGAGTCTAGAACTCAGTTTCAGTACTCTAACTGGAGACCTGACAACCTGAGCCAGACATCTTTGATTCATCTCTCTAGTTACGTCATGAACTCTGAGGGAGATGAGCCTTCATCAAAACGAAGAAAACACCAAGGTAAAGGTGACATTTATCTTGGTGAAGAAATAGACCTAAGTGATAGACTGAGTTGAACCTCCTACAGATTTATAGGTATTTAGTGTTTATTTTTAGCTTATTTTTAGTTTTCTGTTAGGAAAAATGAAGTCTTTATCTTCAGTTAATTGTGTATTTCTGGCTATAAAAATAGAAGTGACTCTACAGATAAATAAAGTTGGAAAAGAATGGAGAAGTAGAGTATAAAAGTTAATTTAAGAATAATTTTCAAGTCCAATGTTTTTGAAATAAAGGTCCTTAGACCTCTTATAAATTTCTGGATATATCCTTAGAAGTACACAGATCTAAAAAAATTGTGTGTTTTCATTTATAATGCTGACATTTTAATATTAAAAGAATCTTAAATAGAAACAATCATAAATAAAAGATGTGTTCTTACAGAATAAGATTTTAATTTATTAAACCTATATTTCTTAAATTGAGGTTATAGATATAATCCTGAGAGTCTGTCAGAAGTATTATCTTTTAGCAAGGGAACTTTGTCTTATTCAACTTTGAGAAACTTTTTTTTTTAAAGTTGATTACTTCAATTTGTCTCATATTACTTTTACTCAGAACTCTAGACTCCCTCTGAGCCACCAATCCCACCTCCACCCCCTGAAAACATAAATGTGGCATCTAAGTAGAATTTGGAATTGTCTTTCTTATTGACCTATGATTTTCAGTGAAGATAATTCCTCTGAAGATATTTGAGAGTAGCCTGTACAGGTAATGTGTAGGGAGCTGACATATTTTGTCAAAGGAAGACATTCAGAGTAAGTCTTACCCAAGTCAGGGCTAGAAGATGTAGTGCTCTTGGCATTCCTTCTGCTTTTGTTATCAGAAAGTCCATAGGCCTCAACTGGGTTCCAGTCAGCTTTGTTAAACTAATGTTCAAATAAATGTGTAACTTACTGCTACACAGTTACAAAGAATCTAGTTAGAAAAAGCAAACACATATAAGTAGAAATTCTAAGCACCCAAAAGTGAAAATCTGTTTGTATAGTACTTACCCACAGCATATGGAAATAAACAAGAAATAGTTATTTGAATGAATAAAAGGTGTATATAGAGTCATTAAAATTAGGTTCCTAAGAACAATCCATGATCTTATCTAGGGCTATATGATAACATCAGATTATTTTTTATTTATTTGTTGTTCATCAGGTCAGCATACTCCTCTTTTGTTTGGCCTTTTATAAATCTAGTGTGCTCTCAGATGGAGCTGTGGCATAGTGATGTGAGTCTGGACTTAGGAACTACTTCTGGCTCTCAATTCTGCTCCTCCGCGAATTATGTGAACTTCGACAGGTTACTTGACCTTTTTGCTCCTTGGTTTTTTAGTGTAAGATAATGCCTACTTTGAAAGTCTGTCGAGGATGAAATGAGATACTGTATGTCAAAGTGCCTAACACTTTGTTGGCTTCATAGTAGGTACTCAGAAAATTGTGGTGTTTTCCCTTCAGTGGATGGTGAATTACATTTACATACTGATAACCCTTGATTGCAACCTGACTCTTTATATGTCCATTCTTCCTAGGTATTGTGAATAAGGAAAATGCTCTTCGTTAAGCCATATTTGTGACTTCCGATATTTCACTAATGCTTTTCAATCAAGAGAACAGCATTGCTAACTTGCCTCTCACTTTAAAGTGGTATTTGAAGGATTTGTGTGACACAATTATGCTTTTTAAGTAGGCACTCTAAAAACTCGATCAGGCCTATTGCTTACTTTCTTTGATTCATCTGTCTTCTCTGCTGTGATCACCTTGTTCCTCCTGATATGGAAGGTATATAAGCTTTTGTAGTGTGAATTTATGTTGTGAAGTATATGAAGGCCAAAGACTATCCACTCTGTTGGCGGTTTTCAAATTGTCTTCCATGGAACTTTGCATTTGAACACATTTCTGTAAGTTTACTAAAAGCAAATGTGGTCAGGATGTGTGTTCACATCATCATCCGAGCCGCAGTCCCAGTATGCCAGGAATTGGTGTTCCATGACCTGAAATGTAATGCTAAAGGGTTCTACAAGCTATAGAAGTTTGAAAGCCACTGTGTTAATCAGATAATCCAATGGTCCTGGTTATTTAAAAAGAATTGGGAAAAGAATTGGTTTACAAACTCTTATAATTACCAGGGCTATAAAAATCTTAATGCATTTATATGCCATTATATGTACATATTTTATAAGGAAATATGAGTACATGTTTTAGACTTTCATCTTTCATATTTTAATATGGCAGTGACACTGGAATAGTGCTCCATTTATGATAGTTTGCATTTTGTTTGCATGACTAGAACGCTTTCCATCTTATAAACATAAGAAGAGTGATTTGTACCTAAAACCGTCATAGTCCCCATTTATAAATGAATTGTTTTCTAAAAACTTGATCTGTTTTTATCCATAGAAAATGTGTTCTAAATATTAAAGTAACTCTGGAGCTAGTACAACTAGCCTTAGTTCTGGACCATTCTCCATCTTCAGTGAAGATAGGGAAGGGGATAGTTTCCTTTCCTTTCCTGGACATGGGACAAGCTCTAGGCAAAGTTCCGTAATAGTTGAAGACGTTAGTTTTGTTTTCTTCTATTTTTCTAACCCTTCCACAGTACCTTCATGCTATTGTGTGTCCAACTCTCTAGTTCTATCATCTCACTAGTCATAAAAATTATCTTTCTCTTCTTTTCCCTTGTCAAAATTTCTATTCCCTTAGTTTAGTAGGTGTCAGCTGCTTAGTTATTGAGGAAAGCAATCTGATTAAATTCATTTACTAGAAGGTATTTTAAAATTATTACTTTACTGGCATTTTTATACATTGTGTTGATATTTTGATGGTAAATATATTATCACTGTAGAAGATTTGCAAAAATCTTCCACAGTCCTACCACTCAAAGATAACTACTCTTTTTTTTTGAGTTGGAGTCTCACTCTGTCGCCCAGACTGGAGTGCAGTGGCCACTCCCAGCCACTGCAGCCTCGACCTGGTGGGCTCCGGCGATCCTTCCGCCTCAGCCTTCCAAGTAGCTGGAACTACAAGCGCACGCTACCACGCCCGGCTAATTTTTTAATTTATTGTAGAGATAAGGTCTCGCCTGCCCAGGTGGGTCTTGAACCCACAGGCTCGGGCAATCCACTCACCTCAGCCTCCCAAAGGCACGGGATTACAGGCTGAGCCACGGAGCCCGGCTTTTTTTTTTTTTTTTTTGAGTTGGAGTCTCACTCTGTCACCTAGGCTAGAGTGCAGTAGCACACACACTCATGGCCACCCCAACATTGCCCTGCTGGGCTCAGGCGATCCTTCCGCCTCAGCCTTCCAAGTAGCCGGAACTACAGGCATGTGCTACCACATCTGGCTAATTTTTTTTTTTTTTTTAATCGTAGAGATGAGATCTCACCAAGTTGCCTGGGCTGGTCTTGAACCTGCAGGCTCAGGCGACTCACTCGCCTTGGCCTCAAGTGCTGGGATTACAGGCTGAGCCACCAAGCCCAGCCACATAACTACTCTTAAGAGCACTGGTGTAAGCTTGGTGCAGTGGGTCACGCCCGTAATTCTAGCACTTTGGGAGGCTGAGGCAAGAGGATTGCCTGAGCTCAGGGGTTCGAGACCAGCCTGAACAACTTGGCCAGACCTCACCTCTACAATAAGTAAAAAAATTAGGTGTGGTGGCGTGCACCTCTAGTTCCAGCTACTTGGAAGGCTGAGTCAGGAGGATCGCCTGAACCCAGAAGGTCCAGGCTGCAGTGGCCGTGAGCATGCCACTGCACTCCAGCCTGGGTGATAGAGTGAGACTCCAACTGAAAAGAAAAATACTGGGCAGGGCGTGGTGCCTCAAGCCTGTAGTCCCAACACTTTGGGAGGCCGAGATGAGAGGATTGCCTGGGCCCGGGGGTTTGAGACCAGCTTGGCAACTTGGTGAGACCTGATCTCTACAATGTATCAAAAAAAATCAGCTGGGTGTGGTAGTGCACGCCTGTAGTTCCAGCTACTTGGAAGGCTGAGGCGAAGGATTGCCTGAGCCCAGCAGGTCTATGCCGGGGTAGCCGTGAGTGTGCCACTGCACTCCAGCCTGGACAACAGAGTGAGACTCTGACTCAAAAAAAAAAAATACTGGTGTGTATTCCCTTTTAGCCATTTTATTACCCCATATATAAGTGTATAAATTATTTTAACTTCATTTTAATTTTTAATTGGTAGCATTTTAGGCACTGTAATTCAGTGAAGTAAAAACCTTTTGCAGGATAGAGTGAGATATTTTAGGGCTAAGATTGTTTATATAATTTAATCATACTTGGATGTCCATTTCTAAATCTTTTTTTCCCATGTTCTTCCCATTTCTTATTTTCCCCTTCTGTTGAACTCATAGATTCTCTAAAATTACCACGTTTTTCTTCATGGCTTCCATGATAGTAAGAGTATTCTCTTTAATGACAGGGTATGGGAGATAAGATCAGAGGTGAACACACATACACATACACACAACACATGGTGGTCATTTCTAAGTCAAGGACTGCCTGTAATTGCAAAGTCTCATGCTTTTTGATTCTCTGTTCACCACTTTTGCAGAATATAAACTGTGACTCATCCCTGGGTGTTACATGCTAGGTTCATTATCCAGCCATCATCTGCCAGCATTCTGTAGCTATGCTACGTTTAGCTTCTGCTTTAGTATTCATGACTTCCTTTGTTCATTTTGTTTGCATTGTTTCACCTTAATGTTTTAAACACAAAATACTATTTCTATAAGTTGCCATTATAAATCATTTATTCATGTATAAACCAGAATTCTGAACTAAGAGTTATTTCTGGAACTTAGTTAATTATTTGATGATCTTATCCTATTAATAGGGAATAAATACAATGTGAAATCATCTTACTGAAAAACGAACTGTGACATACTAATATATTATTTGGTTATAAAGTTGCTAAGCATGTCTGTGGCCAAGTCACTTCTTAACCATAGAGAATTGAGAAACCACAACCCCTGTATAGTTTTAGCACATACTCTCAGCCTTCACAATGACTTACTAATTCTTTTTAAACCTTTTTTATACTTCTTGGTCAGTCAGTATATCATGTTACTGCCTTTGTAATCAATTTGATAACAACTCTAGTATTCAGTGCTGGGGAATAATATTCTATTCATTGCCTATAGGAGTTTTTATAAGACTGGAAAATACTTACAGAAAATTATATGGTCTCCTTTTGATTAATTCTTTATATTTTGTCTAATATATTTTAACAGGCATGATAAAACGGAATTGGGAATATATATGTAGCCATAATAAAGAAAAAACGAAGATTTTAGGAGACAAAAATGTTGACCCCAAATGTGAAGACAGTGAAAACAAGTTTGACTTTTCAGTGATGTCCTATAATATACTTTCACAAGATTTATTGGAAGATAATTCACACCTTTATAGACATTGCCGGCAGCCAATATTACACTGGAGTTTTAGGTTTCCCAATATTCTGAAAGAAATTAAACACTTTGATGCAGATGTAAGTGCAAAATGTTATCAAAATTCTTCACACAATAAAAAGTTGGGTTAAATGTCTCATCTGTGCATTTGTGAACTAAATGGTTTTGTCCACTTTGCTTGTGGAGTAAGAAGAGAAGATGTTTAAGACTAATGATGGAACATTTCTTAACAAGATATCATGACTTCCAAAGAATTATTTGTTAATGATTGTTGGTATAAAAAATAATCATCTAACTTTTCAAAAAGCATTTGAAAACTTTTAAGTGTTGGTCAGTTTTGAGACAGGGACTGGCAATATATTAAATATTCAGTAAATATTTCCTTTGGTTTAGAAATTTTAAAAAATCATACAAAAATTTAATCTACATGATGACATTCAAAGAAATCAACCTCTTAAAGAACTTGAAATAATTAGTATTAATGCACATGTAAGTTCAGGAAAAATACTCTAACATGTAAATTTAAAAGATTTCCTTTGGAAAATATTAATTTTGAATAGTAAGCATATACCATGTGATTAAAGGCCAGAGTTTTAATTACATTTGGAAACATTAATTTGGTAGATCTATAAATAACAAGATAAAAGGAGTATAAATCTTTTATTTCAACCCTCATCAGGTTTGGAACTTTAGAAACCTGTTTTTAAAGATAAAAGCACCAGAAAATTCGTATTTGCATTTCTATGTTTTAATTCTAGCTATTTTTCCCCCAAGGTACTTTGTTTGCAAGAAGTTCAAGAAGATCATTATGGAACAGAGATCAGGCCAAGTTTGGAATCACTAGGTACAGTGTAACTTTTATCTTAGCCAAATTTACTTTTGAATATTTGTGTGTTATTGAAGCATAGTTTGCTAACAAAGATGTGTAGCATATTTGGGCTAAAAATCTTAATTTTGTAATACTTAATTTCCAAAAGTCAGGAAAAGATTGAGGCATTTCAAGTAGAAAATTCTGTGTTGACACATAATTTTAATTCAAACCAAAAGGTGTATAAAAATTTCTTAGTAGCTTCCTTTTCCAGGAGTTGCTCTGTCTAATACTAGACTATTAGGATTCTGAGCTCCACGAGAGCGGGACTATTCTGTCTAGTTTATCATATAATACCAGTATCCACCAATACCTAATGGATAGACGCTATAAAGCTATTTGACAAACATTTCTAGAAACAGGTCACCTGTGGTCACATACATTTGAGAAGTGTGCCTACTTTGCATTCATTCATTCAGCAAATATTTTTTGAGTGCCCACTGTATACCATGTACTGTTCTAGGCAGTGGAGATTTAGCAATGGACATAACAGATAAAATGTTTCTCTTCTCATTCTAGTGGAGAAAGACCAACAGACCAAATGAATAAGTAGTATGTTAAGTAATAATAGTTTTCTGCAGAAAAGCAGGGGAGAGTTTTCAGTTTTGAACCAAGTGATCAAATAAGATGACTTCTGAACAAAAACTTGAAGTGGGTGAAGAACAAGCCATGCCTGGAGCATTCCAGGTGCAGAAATGGCAAGGGAAAGGCCCTGAGGCTGGGATGTGGTAATGCAAGTGAGGAGGTTAGTGTGGTTGGAATGGAGAGAGGGGAAAGAGTTACAGGCAAAAAGAGCAGGGATATGAGGTGGGGGTAGTGAGGAGATAGATTATTATAAGGACTTACTGTCATTGCCATCACTGAATTTTACTAGGATGGGAATAGGAGAGTGGTATACACATTAGCATATTAAGGATTTAAGTCTGCCAGTCAAGAGGACTGTTAGGCCCAGTCGCAAATGTTTTTTTTTATTCCATCACTTACTAACTGTCTACATTACTAATGTTTTGCAGAATATACTTTGATAAACATTGTTCAAAAGTGCTAGATGAGCTGTGATTTGATAAATATATGTATATAGGATTTTTTAAAAATTCATTTCTTCTTTACAGGTTATCACTGTGAATATAAGATGCGGACAGGAAAGAAACCTGATGGCTGTGCCATTTGCTTCAAACATTCCAAATTTTCACTATTATCTGTGAACCCAGTGGAATTCTACCGCCCTGATATTTCTCTGTTGGACAGAGACAATGTTGGATTAGTTTTACTCTTGCAGCCCAAAATTCCATGTGCTGCTTCTCCCTCGATCTGTGTAGCTAATACACATCTATTGTATAATCCAAGGCGAGGTGATATTAAGCTGACCCAATTGGCGATGCTGCTGGCAGAGATTTCCAGTGTTGCTCATCAGAAAGATGGCAGCTTCTGCCCTATTGTTATGTGTGGTGACTTTAATTCTGTTCCTGGTTCTCCACTCTATAGTTTCATAAAGGAAGGAAAATTGAATTATGAAGGACTTGCCATAGGAAAGGTAAGCGGTCACTTCATTGTTATTGGGAGGTGGACTTTTTACTCTGATCATGATGTGAAAATAGTCACTACATGATGTTTGAAAACCTTGAATAATCCAGTTTACCAAGCAATGATATTTTCTACAACTACTAATAAGTAATTATGTTCACTTGGTTGAATCTCATCTTTTTCCTCCATCTGTGCAACATACTGCTTGAAGGAATTAGCAGGCAGCAAAAAACAAATTGAGGGGGATAAGGAAAAAAACAAGCATTGACAGATTGACAGATGTGGACGCTTCACAAATATGGAACTACTCAAAAAGTGGCAGGATGGAATTTTGAATGTTGAATGTGGGCAATACAGTTGACAAAACAATAATTTAAGTATTAAATATTATATAAGTTGTTCTTTTATATCATAATAAATATTTTAATTCTTGAGCTTAGAATAATTTACCACGTTATTATTTCTGTTGTGTTTTCTTCTTCTTACTTTAGATCATTTGATCTTAAGTATATTTAACCAATATAAGCTCTCTACTACTGGAGTTTTGAGTGATAGTTTAAAATTTTATAAGTTGTTCTCTCTCTCATTTTATTTATTGTACTTTGTTTTATAGCACATTTTTCACAAATTGAGGCCTGTGACAAGCAAGTCTGTTAGTGTCATTTTTCCTACAGCATGTGCTTACTTTATGTCTCTGTCACATTTTGGTAATTTAATTTTTTCATTATTATTATATCTGTTATGTTGATCTGTGATCAGTGATCATTGATGTTACCATTGTGATTTGGGGGTGCTAGGAATTGCACCCATATAAAATGGTGAGCTTAATAAATGTCATGTGTTCTGACTGCTCCAACTATTTCTCCCCCTTTACTTGGGCCTCTCCCTGAGACACAACAATATTGAAATTAGGCCAACTAATAACCCTGCAATGGCCTCTAAGTGTTCAAGTGAAAGAGTTGCACATCTCTCACTTTAAATCAAAAGCTAGAAATGATTAAGCTTAGTGAGGAAAACATATCAAAAGCCAAGGCAGGTCAAAAGCTAGGCCTCTTGCACCAAAGACCCAAGTTGTGAATGCAAGGAAAAGTTTATAGGAAATTTAAAGTGCTACTCTAGTGAACATAGGAATGATAAGACAGCAAACAGCTTTATTGCTGATATGGAGAAAGTTTCAGCATTTCCTTAAGTCAAAGCCTAATTCATAGCAAGGTCCAAACTCTCTTCAATTCTATGAAGACTGAGAGAGGTGAAGAGCTGCAGAAGAAAAGGTGGAAGCTAGCAGAGGTTGGTTCATAAGGTTTAAGAAGCCATCTTCATAATATAAAAGTGCAAGGGGAAGCAGTAAATTATCTAGAGTTCTAACTAAGATCATTGATGAAGGCAGCTACACTAAACAATCGATTTTTCAATATAGACAAAACAGCCTTCTATTAGAAAAAGATGACATATAAGACATTTCACAGCTAGGGAGGTAAGTCCAAGCCTGGCTTCAGAGGAAAGGCTGACTCTCATTAGGGGCTAATGCAGTTGATGACTTAAAGCCATCACTCATTGATTATTCTGAAAATCCTAACGTCCATAAGTATTATGCTAAATCTACGCTGCCTTTGCTCCAACAGTGGAACAACCATGGCTTACTGAGTATTTTAAGCCCACTGTTGAGACCTGCTCAGAAAAAAAAAGATTACTTTCAAAATATCTCTCCCCATTGTCAGTGTACCTGGTCACTCAAGAGCTCTGATAGAGGTATACAAAGAAGTAAGTGTTGTTTTCGTGCCTGCTAACACAACATCTATTCTGCAGCTCATGAATCAAGGAGTAATTTTGACTTTCAGGTCTCCTCACTTAAGAAATACATTTTGGGCCAGGTGCAGTGGCTCATGCCTCTAATCCCAGCAATTTGGGAGACCGAGGCAGGAGGATTTCTTGAGCCCAGGAGTTTGAAAACAACCTATACAACATAGCAAGACCTCGCTCTACAAAAAAAAAAATTAGCTAGATATGGTGGTACATACCTGTAGTCCCAACTGCACAGGAGACTGAGACAGAAGGATTGCCTGAGCCCAAGAAGTCGAGGCGGTAAGCCATGACTGTGCCACTGTACTTCAGTCTGGGAAACAATGAGAATCCCATTCAAAAATAAAAAGAAATACATCGTTTAAGGCTATAACTGCCATAGATAATGAACCCTCTGATGGATTTAGGAAAAGTAAATTGAAACCTTCTGGAAAGGATTTACCATTTTAGATTCCATTAAGAAGATTCATGATTCGTGGGAGGAGGTCAAAATATCAACATTAACAGGAGCTTGGAAGAAGTTGATTCCAAACCTCATCGATGACTTTGAGGGGTTCAAGATTTCATTGGAGAATGTTACTGCAGATGTGGTAGAAAGAGCAAGAGAACCAGAATTAGAAGTGGATCCTGAGGAGGTAACTGAATTGTTGCAATCTCATGATAAAACTTGAATGAGGAGGAGCTACTTCTTATGGATGAGCAAAGAAAGTGGTTTCCTGAGATGGAGTCTACTCCTGGTGAAGGTTCTATGAACATTGTTGAAATGACAACAAAGGATTTAAAATATTACATAAATGTAGTTGATAAGACAGCAGTGGCAGCGTTTGAGAGAATTGATTTTTTTTTTCTTTTTCTTTTTTTTTTTTTAGATGGGTTTTACTCTCTTGCTCAGGCTGGAGTTCAGTGGCACAATTATGGCTCATCACAGCCTCAAGCACCTGGGCTCAAGCAATTCTGTCTCGACCTCCTGAGTAGCTGGAATTAGGCATGCACTGTGACGCCCTGCTAACTTTTCAGTTTTTTGAAGAGGGTCTTGCTTTGTTGTGCCACTGGTCTTGAACTACTGTCCTCAAACAGTCTTTCTGCCTTGGCCTCCAAAAGTGCTGAGATTGCAAGGATAAGCCACTGTACCCAGCAATTTTGAGATAAGTTCTACTGTGAGTAAAATGCTGTCAAATATGCTACAGAAAAATCTTTCATGAAAGGAAGAGTCAACTGATGATGAGGCATACATCATTGTTACCTTATTTTAATTGCCACATCACCCCAACCTTCAGCAACCACCACCCTGATCAGTCAGCAGCCACAGGCACCAAGACAGGACACTCTTCCAGAAAAAGTAGAATGGCTCACTAAAAGTTCAGATGATCGTTAGCTTTTTTAGCATTAAGGTATTTTAAAATTAAGGTATGTATATTATTTTCTTAGACATAAGGCTATTGCCCCCTTAGTAAACCACAATATAGTGTAAATATAAAACTTTTATATGTATGGAAAACCAAAACATTTCTGTGACCTGCTTTATTGTAATGTTTGCTTTATCATGGTGGTGTGGAACCAAACTTGCAATATCTCCAAGGTATGCCTGTATGTGGTGTAATAGGAACTATATATTACAGGTAGCAAAAAAGCACAGGCAGTATTAGTCCAAAGCTATAGATCTTTTGGATGTCCAAATTAGAGAAAAACATGTATGGGGAAAAAATTGTCATATTCATGTAAATGACAGATGCTTTTCTGAACTGTATTTGAACAAGATTTTATAAGCACTAATAACCACTGAATATAATGAATAAAGGATAATATTTACCACTGTTGGATTACCTTTTATTTAGGATATAAACTTTTCAATACATCTGCTATTTAAAATCTGTTCACTTAAGATACCTGTTGAAATTTTGTTTAGGTATCTGGCCAGGAACAGTCTTCACGGGGACAAAGAATTTTATCTATTCCAATTTGGCCCCCAAACCTAGGTATCTCACAGAACTGTGTGTATGAGGTACAGCAGGTACCAAAAGTAGAAAAGACAGGTAAGTGTGTGCAATACATTTTGGCAGTCTGCTGGGTAATAGTGTTTACTTTGAAGACATAAAATTAAATTTTTAAAGGGATAACATCTCAGAGACAACTATTCCTCTATGTGCATATATAGTTATTTATTCATTTTTTTTATTAAGAGCTCTAAGTTTACCTTTTTAAAGTTGAACTTCCAAAAATATCTGCATGATTTACTCGCATGTTGCTTTGGAATTGTTTGTAATTTTCCTAATTCTAGAGACCATCGAAACATAGATTCCAAGATGAAACATTTAACTCAGCATCTATCTAACCTAGATAAATCTTAATTATTGTTTCTAGAGCAAGACAACTATACCAAGGCAAACTAGAACAAAACTATATTAATAGTATTAATACACTTCTCTCTGTGTCCTTACAGGCAGTGATCTGACACAAACACAGCTAAAGAAAACCGAGGTCCTAGTGACAGCTGAAAAGTGAGTTCTGGAAAGAAACAATAGACATTTGCTAACTCTGGTTGAATAAAAAAAATCATTTCTCAAAAATCACTTGGATAAAAAATGAAGGCGATAATATTCTGTACTGGTGAAGAGTGATGACTCTTCAAACAAGTTCCAATCCTGACTCTACTTACTCTTTAACTGTATGATTTTGAGCAAGAACCTTAACCCCTTTAAGATTCAGTTTCCTTATTTATAGTTTTGGTTGTAAAGATTAGATGAGGCAAAACATATAAAGCACGATATTTGATGCATAGCCAGTGCCTAGGTAGTATTATGAAAGGAAACAGCTTGTCTGTGGACTTGGATCAGCTCAAGTACTCTTTGAAATTTACATATTTTTTCAATTTTTTTTTTTTTTTTTTTTTTTTTTTTAGAGACAGGGTCTCATTCTGTCGCCAGACTGTAGTGGCACAATCGTAACTTACTGTAGCCTCAAAGTCCTGGGCTCACGCGATCCTCCTACCTCAGCCTCCCGAGTAGCTGGGACTACAGGCATAGGCCACCACACCAGCTCATTTTTAAATGTGTTGTAGAGATGGAGTTTTGCTGCATCACCCAGGCTGGGCCTCAAGCAATCCTCCCACCTCAGCCTCCCAAAGTGCTAGGATTACATGCGTGAGCCACTGTTCATGGCCAATATTTATATATTTAAGCAAAGGTCAAGATCACAGAAAAATATCTTTCTGATATCAAGAGGATCCATAGTCTTATTTACTAGATCTCAAAACAACTGTAGGAGAATTGATCCAAAAAATATGCCAGTTCAAAAGATGATTTTTATCTCTTGAACTGTAGGAAATGGTTGTCAAAGGTAGAGAAGTGAAGATGCCAGGATTCCTTATTATTAAGGAAACATGAATATTTGCAACTATGGTTGAGAAATAGATATATGTTACTACAGTAGGGCAAAGACTTAAATCTTGTATCTTTGGGAGATTATTGAAATACTTGTTTCATGTGCTTTTTTTTTTTTTTTAGTCATAGTCGCACTCTCGCCCAGACTGGAGTGCAGTGGCATGCTCATAGCCACCACAGCCTCAACCTGCTGGGCTCAGGCGATCCTTCTGCCTCAGCCTTCCAAATAGCTGGAACTACAGGCACACGCCCAGCTTATTTTTATTTATTTATTGAAGAGACGGGGTCATACCAAGTTACCCAGGCTGGTCTTGAACCTCTGGACTCAGGCAATCCTCTTGCCTCAGCTTCCCAAATGCTGGGATTACACAGGCCTGAGCCACCGTGCCTGACATATATTGTGCTTTTTAAATTTTTTTTTAACATTTAAATTTAAGAGCTAGATCTTTTATTCATTTTACTGCTTTCTTCTCAATCTTACTTTATTTTGTATACTTTTTTCAAGAAACTTTATCTCAAATAATCTAGTAAAAATGGAGGCAATTTTAAAATTTTATTTATTTTTTGAATCAAGGTCTCACTCCTGCTTAGGCTGAAGTGCAGTGACATAGTCATAGCTCACTGCAGCCTCAACTTCCTGAGCTCAAGTGATCCTTTTGCCTCAGCTTCTCAAGTAGCTGGGACTACAGGCATGCACCACCACGCCTGGCTAATTTTTTTGATTTTTTTGTAGAGATGAGTTCTTGCTATTTTGCCTAGGCTGGTCTTAAACTCCTAGGCTCAAGAAATCCTCCCACTTTAGCATCCCAAAATGCTGAGATTACAGGCATGAGCTACTGTACCTGGCCTAATTATTTTGAATATTTAAAAATTCATGATTAACTCTTCAAATATAGAAAAAACTTCTCTGAGTAAGATTAATAAAGATGGCTAACCTGACTAACAAATACTTAGTTTTGAATAATTCTTAAATCTTTCTTAAAATGGGGTATAACAAAAGATACTTTTGAATATCTGTATATACATAATGTGTTTATTTGCATAGCTTATATCTGTAAACTGAAAAATTGATGGTAAGGTAACAGTTTGCAGGAGACTTATGTATTATAAATATGAGTCCTTAGACATAAAAAGCTACATCGTAAAGGGCATTTTTATGGATTTACCTTTGTTCATTGGTATGTGAGCACTTTAAAAGCAGGGAAAACATCTTTATCTGTGTATCCCCAGCACCTAAGATAGTGCCTAGAACTTTAGGAGATGTTTGGTGAATGTTGCATAAATTGCTTAAAATAAAATAAAAAAAAATAGACCAGGCGCGGTGACTCAAGCCTGTAATCCCAAGGCGAAAGGATTGCCTGAGCCCACGACTAGCCTGGGCAACATGGTGAGACCTCATCTCTACAACAAATCAAAAAATAATCCGGGCATGATAGCACACACCTGTATTTCTGGCTAGAAAGACTGAAGTGGCAGGATCACTGGAGCCCTGCCGGTCGATGCTAGAGTGGCCGTGAGCCTGCCATTGCACTCCAGCCTGGGTGACAGTGAGACTCCAACTCAAAATAATAATAACATTTTCCTTCAAGGCATAAAAGATTCTTAAAATATATGCTGTGTCACTAGGAAATGATCTTTAAACCCATTACTTATCACATGTATTTGTAGTGTGAGGTAAATGTTAATCATTATAGGAGCTATTTTAAAATGCAGAATTATCTCATGTCATTGTAAGAATAATCAGAGGAAAATAAGGTCCCTCTTTCATCATATGTCTGGGGAGTTCCACATAGTACTGAAGGTCACTTTGATTCTCTTTCTTAAAAATACAACAACAAAACTTATAAGTTCTTGAATATTTATTAGTAAGTAGAAGCTCTCAAGCATATTATAAATAATTTTTTAAAAATCACATTTTCATGTTCATTACTGAGCTTTTTTTACCCACATGTATTACAGCCTTGTTAATGGGTTTTTGATATTACTGCATAAATGAATGATAGATTATGGCATGGTCTATTAAAGCTTGTTATAATGTCAGTTTTAGTTTGGAAAATAAATGAAAAAGTAAATAAGAAGAATTATAAAAGTCATAAAAAACTTGATAGCTGCTAAACCCTTTTTCTTTTCAATTTAGATTATCTTCAAATTTACAGCATCATTTTAGCTTGTCATCTGTTTATTCACATTACTTTCCTGATACTGGAGTTCCAGAAGTGACCACCTGTCATTCTCGAAGTGCTATAACTGTGGATTATATTTTCTACTCTGCAGAAAAGGAAGATGTTGCTGGACACCCAGGTAAAGAATGCATGTAATCTTAGATTCTGCTAGAAAGCATAGTAGGTAAAACCTCAAGGCTGAAATTGAGAAAGTTAGCTAAACATGTAGATGAAGTTCTAGATTTAGAAGTTAAAAATATTTTGAAATAGACAGATTGGTAATATGTTTGAATAAGTCAGTTGATGACTTGCATATGAGGGAGGCAGTTAAATACCCAAAGCAGATTATTACCTGATAATTATTTCCTCATTCCTGCCATCCAGCTCCATTCGGCCTCTGAGTTACAGGTCTTTAATCTTGCCCTTTGTTTTTACTTGCCATAAATTTAATATTTTTTCTGTGCCAGAAACTGAATATGTTATAAATGGTCATCATAGTTTTGTGCTTAAATTGTACTAAGACATACTGCCTTCATTGTAGAATCATGCTTATCCAGCCAGCAATAGACAATTTTGTCATGTTGACCCTGGAATATTGAATCTTTCAGAGAAGGAAAGGTCTATATTATGAATATGTTTCAAAAAGCAGAGGTGATAAAAAACTTTTCCTTGTATGATTCAGTGAAAATTAGTTTTTAAACATTAACCAAGAGATTTAAAGTAAAGAAAATCCATTTTAAAATTTCTGGAAGTACACAAATACCATTAAGAAAACTTTGGAAGTCCAAAGTGTGGGCAGCTGTGTTTTCTTTTCTGATTTTCCCTTTTTTTAATCTCTTCCATTTTTGTTGGTACTACTTTAGTCTTTTTCCCTTTTGTTTGCTCTTCTTTTCACCCTTTTTCTGGGAATAGGCTTATTAGTTACCCTCAGGAAATGATTTACTCCTCCCACTAGGTCAACTCTACAAAATATGCCTGATGCTTTGAATTCATAATCGGGTTCTGGTAGTTGTCATGCTAACAGAAGTTCACTAGGCGGCGGGAGTGTGTCATGGATCTGCATCTCAAATCTCTTAACAATAAGAGCATGTCATCTTTTACTGTACTTCTGTGGATGCTGACTGTCTGGGACTAAATTATACTAATTTATTTTCCAGTTACCTTATAAACTTCCTACAGCAGCAGTCCCCAATCTTTCTGGCATCAGGGACCAGTTTCATGGAAGACAATTTTTTCACAGACTAGAGAAGAGAGAGGTTTCAGGATGATTCAAGTGCATGACTTTTATTGTGCACTTTATTTCTTTTGTTACAACATTTTAATATATAATGAAATTACATAACTCACCCTAAAAGAAAAAGAGGCACAGATGGAAGTGGCACATAAAATAATGGGTGGACCATGCACAGAGTAAAGTAAGTTTTGGATTCTGCTTTAAAGCTTACCACCACATGTGGCTGTACAATTGAAGTGTTTACTCACGTGCCACTCACTGGTAGGGTTTTGATAAGTCTGTAGGCAATTGATTTGTTATAATCTCTGTGTAGTCAAACCTCACTGCTAATGTTAGTTTGTATTTGTAGCTACTCCCAGCACTAGCATCATCGCCTCAGCTCCACCTCAGATCATCAGGCATTAGATTCTCGTAAGAAGCACCCAACCTATGTCTCTTACATTTGCAGTTTGCAATAGAGTTTGCATTCCTGTGAGAATTTAATACTGCTGCTGATCTGACAGGAGGCAGACAAGTAATGCAGTGATGGGGCGTGACTGCAAATACAGATGAAGCTTCACTCACTCTCTCGCCTGCTGCTTACCTCCTGCTGTGTGGCCCCATTCCTAATAGGCCACAAACTGGGTTGGGGACCCCAGTCCTACAGGGCTATAAGTTGGTGTATCTGGTTTTATGCAATTACAGATGGTTGGTGGATGAATTTCTTACATAGTTGTCAATCTCAAATTATTCTTTTTTTAAATTATAAAGATGTGGTACAGTTCAGGGTTAGGTATACAAACATTGATTATGCAGGTACCCTTGTTGATGAGGTATGCCCCTCCCTCCCTCAAATTACTCTTTAACATTCATATGTATTACATTGGTATTTTCTTCCAAAGATTATTTGAAGAATTTGAAATAGAAAAAAATACCTGAAATAGAAAAAATGTCTGAAACTGCTGTGTGTTTGAAAATTAAATTTAGGTTATATAACTCAGTAAAGCTTTAATCATAGTCTAAAAATGTTTCATACCACATTAGTCTTTCAGAGGGGTCTCAAGTTCTATATCATCATTTGGGAGAAAGACTTGTATGATTAATTTGCAATAACTATTGACACAGTTTTACTAAATATGTGCTTCTTTAATGTAGGAACTGCAGTTGCTTTGGTTGGTGGCTTGAAACTTCTAGCTAGACTGTCACTTCTTACAGAGCAAGACTTATGGACTGTTAATGGACTTCCAAATGAAAATAACTCTTCAGATCATTTGCCTTTATTGGCTAAGTTCAGACTTGAGCTCTGATTCTTCTTTAATTATGTACTAATTTTCTGTCTGATTTGTAAATTTCAGAGAATGTAAAGTTTTTCAGAGAATATAAAGTTTCTAAGTGTTGGCGTGTTGCTTATTTTTATGCTGTGACTCCAAAAAGTTTCTGAAGAAATTGTTAGATGATCTGAAACATATAAGAAAAAACAAATTTATAACAGTTTTCCTTTTTAATAATGAAAAATATTTTCCTGACAAGTGAGATCTAAATACTCTTTATTGTAAAAGAGATGTAAATATTTTGTATTCTAAATCCTAGTATAATTGACAGTGATTTTTAAATATAGTGCATCTTCTTTAGTCCACTTCATAAAGAATTTCATCTTTTTGGCAAGCTTTACAGTAGATCCAGATTACCTTGGTGTTCTTACAGACCACAGTTCATTTCCTTTATAGAAGGCTTGATGTCATTGAGAGACTCCTCTGTTGAGTCCTAATTAGTTCATCTAGAAATCATTAGATCATTCATAGGTGTCCAGCCAACCATTTTAGTTTGTTTACGAAGGAACTTGATAATGCCTTTTAAATTGTACAAAATGCTTAATCCATCTTATTACTGTCCTGAGCCATGCAGTATACCTGCATTTTGTTACGGGAAATGTTTGGGAAATAGGTCACCATAACTAGCAAGAGGACAAGGTGTTTTAACTCTCTATCCTGTAACAGACAGAGGTGGGCCTAAGAGGCAGAGACTGGGGTTATGCCTCTGTTTCTCTTGCATTTTTTTTCTTCTGTTCTCTTTCAAGAAAAGATCCCTGGTTTGGGGAAGAGATTTTATTTTGCTGAACCAATTCTGTAGCAATTTATTAAGAAAATTGTCTTTGAAACAAAGTGGCAGCTATGAGATTGTTTTTGTTATGCCTCAGAAACAGGAGGAAACCTGTAAAACTCTAGTGGCAGTATATTAACTTGGAGCTCTAATATTCTTTAAGTAGTCATTTTAACTGTTGGTTTTAGTGGTTTTGTTTCTCAAATGTTTTGTTTCCTTTTACAGTGATGCACCAGTGTGAGGTAGTGCTGATGCATTTTACTAAGAGTTATGAGTAGGTCTAATAATTCCTCTATACGTGTGTGTTTGGATAAACATTTTAAAACATAAGAAAAAGTAGAAATTTCTTCTTTTTTAGACAGTAGGATCAAAGAATTATATGCATTTTTACCAAGTAGTATTTTATACTGAATTATAAATGTTTCTATGTGGGTTTTATTAATAGAATGCTTCATCTTAAGTTAGAAAACAATAATCCTTGAATCTAAACCATTTTTATACTAATGCATTTACTACAATTATTTTTTTAAATAACCCAGATGCAAGACTCAAAGAAGGCATGTGGGTTATAATGATTTGCCTTGTAAAAATTGTAATAGGTGAATACTTTTAATTATTTAATTTCTCACTTTTTGGTGTTTTTAAATTACAGTATTAACTTTATTCTCAGGATTTTTCACAATTTTTAGTAGTAGTTTGAGAAATATTATATGTCCTAATTAGCAGATATAGCCATCATCAAATTATAATGACAGCATAATTATCTCTTTTTTGTTATTGGGGAAAGAAAAATGGAAAGTTATTGGTAACTACTGCTTTGTGTTGTGTGAGTGTATTAGCAAATAACCTTATTATGTGTAGGTCATTGTTAACAAACTAACCTCCCTAAAAACTTTTTTTTATGTCCTGGTTAATATATTATAATTTTAGGCCCACTTCATATGTTTCTCTTGATAGAACTAACCCATAAAATTGCTTTCTACCTTAGTGTATCAAATAAAGTATTATTTTGTGAACCAGAGACTAAAAGTTAATGCAAGCTTCTCACAGGTTGTTAAAGCTCCACTAAACAAAATTATCCACTAGTTTTTACTTTTTTTGACCAAAAGAGTTGGTGACCTGCTGGAGCCCTGTATTTATCTGCCAAAAACATTAAATCTGGTTAATTGCTGAAGCCAAATTTCTGTCTCAAGAGCTGTACTATCCAAGTTTTAAATGGAAAGGGAAATTGTGGAGTAATGACATTTTATTTTTACCATATCTTTTGATACTGAGATGACATGCATGTTTGAAATCTTGTGGGGTTTTTTTGTTTTTTGTGGGTTTTTTTGGAATTTAGCAACTGTCTACTTTTTAACCCTTTGCTTTCTTAAATTAAAAAATTAGAGATCCAGAAAGTTCAAAGGGTTGGGGAAACAGAGGTGTCAAGTCATTTGCACTTTGTACCTGTACATTATGTAATAAATTATTATACTCATACATCTGTGCTTGAAGGTTTTTTGGGAGTGTCCTAAGCTGTATAAGCTGTCCTGTTGCCTCTTCTAAACTATTTTTTACGCTTTCCAGTCATTTTTACTTAGAGTGATGGCAAAAGATAAATGAACTGAGATAAGGCAAAATAGAGGGATATTTGATATAGAGCCTGAAGATTGTGAAAGAAGGATGAGAGAATAATAAATTAGTTCACTAGAACAAATACATAAGAAAACAAGACTGTCTTACGTTTTTAGCAGGAAAACAGTCCTTAAGTTTCCAGGATGGTTTATTAAAGTCCCATGCTGTGTATAAACATACAAGTAATGAGAAGAACATTAACTTGAAACATGCACTTATCTGGCATTCTCTAAAATACCATTATACAAGTTTTCATTTACTTAGAAAAATACTAAAACAATCACAGTTTTTCTTAAAGACTTAAAAAAAATGTATTGTCCAGAACAAAGTCCAAGAGAATAAACAAGATTCTGAATTGTATGTCAAAAAAACTGTACAAGATTGTACATAAAACTATAGCTTACAAAAGCCTCAGGTATAGTAAGAATTCTGAATTAAGATTTCCAAAGTTCTATTTACCAATATCTTTTAATAAAATCCTTATGAAATAATTGACTTAGAAAAAGTGAAATGCTCATGATTTCAGAGTGTATAGAAAATACTAAATATCACTTTCTGAAATAAAGTGTACTCAAAACAGCACAACATATTGTCTAAAATCAAGATTTCTGTCATTCATTTAAACTTTGCATATATTGCCATGATGGCTTAAGCATAAAATTTTTCTTGCATTAATAACTTTTTAAAAACTAGATTTCAAATAATTTCATAGTATTGTTTTTTATCTTTTGAATTATAACCAGTCTTAAAATCACTTTCAGGGGATAAAATATGTCAAGGGTTTTTTCTTAATATTAAATAAATTATTGCACTGGAATTTAGAAGTTTGGTGCCTTTCTAATATCCTTTAGAAATTAACATATTCCATAGGCAATACTAGAGTGACAACTACGAACATTTTTAATGAATTTTCGCATTTGTGTGACTCACCCTTGCTTTGGGTAAATGAATCCTAAAAGTCAAGGAGTGAATGTGGAAGAAATTAGGTTACTAATCGAATCATCAAGCTAGTTGGCAGTTTCAAGGGTTCTTTATCAGCATATTAGAAAGAATTCATATTCCTTTTCCCCCTTTTTGTGGGAAGCAAGAGGCTATGCAACTATTTGACATTCTGTATTATAGATGGGACAGTACTTAAGTAATACTTGGCAAATCCTATTCCAAGTCTTAGAACGGTTGTAGTGATATAAGTAGTCTACATTAGACATAATCAAGTTTCAGATTGATAAAACAGAAAAGATACATGGCTGAGTCAGTATTGTTTTAGAATGAACGAAAGGATTCACTGACCACTGCAAGCATTTAAATACATGTGGCCGGGAGGCTGCAAATGGGTTTGCTGTGAAGACAAAGTTAACCCATTTTAAATTCTGATAATACTATTCTTGAAGTAAGAGATTAAGCTTAGAATTTTAAACTTGTGCTGCATTTTAATCTAATTGAGTTATATACTTACTTGGTCCTGTTCATCTAATGGACATTAGACGCCTTTTTCAAGAAAACAGTACTCTTCATAAATATTGATTTTCAGGGTGAAGTGAGCTCTGGTGCAATAGCTGGAGGATGAGGTCCATTTGCTTTCCATGTCATCCCCAAAGGTTTTATTGTCAAGGAATATCAGTAAGCAAATTCTAACATTTTTACGTCTTTCCTACTGCTACCTTCAGCCAAAGAAAGCCAGAGTAGCAGCAATGAGACTGAAATAACATTTGTTGACTAGGCGTGACTTCACTTAAATAGGCTTTATGGCCTTATGAGTTGGCATCGTTGTGAAAATAAGGCAAGTGAAATAAAGCTGTATCTTTGATATTTGTACCATACAGATTATGTATGCTGTCAGAATTGTCCTGTGTGGTCTGCAGCCAGAAGTTACACTGTGACTACCACATGGAGGCCAGATATACTTATTCTGTGCTTCATGGACTAAGTCACACCTGTACGGTGTAGCACTATACCGGAAGATGTCCATGAAGAAAAAGAAGTTCAGCTTCTCTAATTCATTGTATTTTCCAATTAGTTCCTAAATGTCATGAAGTGGTACCTAAAAGAAAGGTACTGGGAAATAATTGCATCGTGTCTTATTTTGTCTTAATATAAGACATGAGTTCTTCAGAATCAACGTCTGACTTAGAGTTTAACAATCAGATGAAATGTGAACAGAAGGGTTATCCGGTTTCCAAGACCTGCTGATTAATTCCTGGTCTCTTTGCCTGAGTGTGTTACTGTCAGAGGTAATCGCAATACTGCTAAATGTGTGTAACAGTGCATGCCCTCTTGTGCTTTTTGCTGGAGTCTGCAAAGTTTAAATGTTAGTGACAGAACAAAGACTAACTTCTGAATGTGATTTTTTTGTTTTGTTTTGAAAAAACAAAAACTGTGAGTGAATACTTCAAGAAAGATTAAGAAGGAAGTTACTCCAAGATCCTAAAAGTGGTGTCTCGTATTGCCAGAAGAATTTCAGTGCTTTTTAGTAAAACACTTGCATATAATACCTTAAACCTCACCACATGTGTGCACCAGGAAAAAACTCCAAACTTGTGGAGATCCCCATGAAATATTGGGGAAACAATACAAATAGAATATAAAAAACAAAACAAAACACCATCAAGTTTGCATATCTGATGTCAAAATGCTGAGGTAATATCAACTGCTTAAAAAAAGCCCACCCATTTTTGCTTCTGTTATTGCTGAAAAAGACAGTAATACTGTTTGAGTTACCTTACTATACCAAAAGTTCAAGAGAGGATTTCATGATCATTTACTATTGGTGAGGCATAATGTTCAAAGCAAGTCAAGAAAATAGGTACATGGAAAAATATAAACTACGGTTATGGTTGTCATCCTTAAGACTGAGTGAGGGAGAGAGTCCAACCCTAGTGGGGTTTATCACTTTAGCCTTTTCATGGTTAACCTCATCATGAGTTTTTAAAGCTAATTGTTACCACCCACTCAGATTCTATTTCCAGGTGAATCCTTAAAAATAAAATTCACAAGTTCTTAATAAATAGTTCAGTTCCTCCTGAAGATACTGGGTAAAGTGCAGAGAGAAGCACCACAGAAACCTTCTTGCTGGCCGGTATGGCTTGGCTAAATTCGGATTTGATACCCCACTTCATTCAGAGTGCTGAGATCAGCAGCCTTCTTCTCAGGCAATGCAGGCCTAAGGGTAAAAGACAGAAATTCAGTGGGGCAGGGGGTGGGACAGAGATCACTGAGCATCTTCAAGGACCTCTACTCAGTTTCCCTAACACTTCTGATATTTGTCTCACTCCCCCACCCTTCCCCCAGGCTTAGCTCACAACTGTACTTCTTTTTCTTAAGTACACATTTGTAGGGTATTTTTGTTTTTGTTTTTTAAAGTAGGGTCTCACTCTCATCCAGGCTGGAGTGCAATAGGATCCTGGCTCATCGCAGCTGCAACCTCCTAGGCTCAAGTGATCCTTCTGCCTAAGCCTCCTTAGTAGCCGAGATTATAGGCGTCCACCATCAAGCATGGTTAATTTTTGCGTTTTTTTTACAGATGAGTTCTCACTATATTGCCCAGGCTGGTCTTGAACTCCGGGGCTCAAGTAGTTCTCTTGCCTTGGCCTCCCAGAGTGCTGGGATTACTGCCATAAGTCAACTGAGCCTGGTCCTTTGTAGGTTTTAAGGAACATTTTAATGACTTTCAAAAAATGAGCTTTTTCAGCTTTAAGCCTGAATTTGATCATACTCTAACTTTTGAAACCCAGTATATCTGTGAACCATGCCAGGGTCTAAAAGTCACATATACTACAGCAGAAATCTGAGTGAAAATCTGAATCAATTTTTCCTGAAACATTGGCTTCCTAGTGTTAGTGCCCTGGAGGATGCCCAGGAATTACAAGATGATTCAGGTGACTCGGTTCAGGGAGAGATTCCCCGTTATCTTTGATAGAGGGTTAATGTTCCAGGATTGACTGAATAAAACCCAGGTGAATCTTAGAATTCATCTGAAAAATCATGCCAATGTGGAAAAATCATTCAGTGGCAAACCATCTCTTCCCTAAAAACATTTGTTCAAGTAATTTTCAATATAAAACAACATCTAAGAATTTATGTAAAGTCATGTACGTAAAGTACTTCAAGCTGGGAAAAACAGCATTCAGATGCACATCATCTGTCTTAATTGAAGACACTACCTAAATAACTTTACAATATAAAACTATGCCCATTCTCGCAATTTATCTTACAATTTTTCCATTTTTGTAATGAGCCTCTTCTGACTTTCTTTGATAAGAAATAACAGATTGTGAATCAAGTTTAGAATGTTCAGTACGGTTAGTGAGTTCTAATTCAGAAGTTTCACATTTAGTCATTTTTATAAGAAAATAGGCATTTTTAGGTTGCACATAAACTTTGTTCTGAAGTGTTAAATTAAAAATAAGACCACAGTGAAATACAATTGTTAAAAAGCTTCTCAGTTTTACCTTTGAAAGATTCCATAACAGCAAATGGTTTTTCCCCGGGCAGGAGAGTGGTCCAACTCATTCAACATGGAACTAGAAATCAACAGCTAGCTTCTATCTAGAGCCCAACTCAATCTATGGCATTGGCGTCTGCCAACAAGTCCACTACCCCTTCTGTCTCTCTGAAATGGGAAGGGACAGTCATCAACAGTCTATGATCATCCCTCTGAAATTTGACTACTCAAGGTGGTCAAGAAGCCTTCCCTGACAGGGCCCTACTAAAATAACTTGTCACCTTACTTATCTCCGTTGCATGGGGCTTGCTTATTTCTTAGCTTGACCATATATATGCCCTGTTGTATTGGTCAGGACTCATGCCTTTTATTTCTTTGTGTCTCTTCTCATGCTGCCTGGGACACACACGTGATGCTAATCTAGCTGACCGCTGGTAAAAATCCCAACACTTTTTGTATGTAGACTCCTACTTGTTATATCAGAACTCAAGGCTTACGGCCTTCAGGAGAATGATGTCCTCTAGCCCAGAAATGCCCTGGAGATGAACCATCATCCCCTTTAAATAGAGCCACAATCCACAGGCCTGGAGGAGTGGCTTCCGGGGAATACCGTGAGTGGCAGTATTTGGGGTAACAGTAAAGGGAATGCACTTTTGCTGGAGATTCAAACTTAAACTTCTTTTTTTGCCGTAGTTCTCAGCCCACTAATGTGGAGGGAGCTAGGGATCCTATAGACAAGTCAGGTTTAAAGAGTTCATATGCTTCTTGTTCATTTCGTCATAAAGCCTAAAATGAAGTTTCTGTTTTGTCCCCTTGCCTGAGCTGGTGCCATCTTTATGAACTGCTCACTTGAGGCGTTCCCTCTCAGGTAGACTCCCCATACATCAACATTATCCTAAGGCAAGTGTGATTAGACAGGGAAATTGCCTTATCCCAAATGCACCCACCTTTAGGAAATTCAGTAATAAAAATTCATTTGCCAAAGGATTAGCCTGACGTACCGATATGCATTCTTTGCTTTAGAAAAGAATTAAATGCGGGTCATTTCCTAGTACTATTAAAGTATGATTTTTGCCTGGTGCAGTGGCTCACACCTGTAATCCCAGCAATTTGGGATAAATTAGCTGGGCATGGTGTCATATCTAACTACTTGTAAGGCTCAGGCGGAAGGATCACCTGAGCACAGCAGGTAGAGGCTGTGGTGGCTGTGAACTTGCCACTACATTCCAGCCTGGGCGACAGAGACTCCCACTCAATAAATAAATAAAACGCGATTTTCACACTTTTCCTACATTCGTATTCGATGATATACATATACATATATATACATACATACATATATATATATATATACATATATATATATATATATATATATATATATATTTTTTTTTTTTTAGTAGGAGTCTCAGTCATCCAGGCTGGATTGTAGTGGCAAGATCACAACCACCACAGCCTCAACCTGCTGGACTGAGGCAATCCTTCCCCCTCAGCCTTCCAAGTAGCTGGAACCAGAGGTGTGCAATACCACACCTGGCTAATTTTTGGATTTATTGTAGAGACGAGGTCTTGCCAAGTTGCCCAGGCTAGTCTCGAATCCCTGGACTCAGGCAACCCTCTCGCCTCCACCTCCCAAAGTGCATGAGCCACCATGCCCGGCTTCAATGAAATTCTTAGCTGATGTTTTTAATAATATGTGTGTGGCAGAGTCTGTTAGTTGCCCCTTAGCATTTACTCCTCCCTTCTTTACAACATCCCCCTCTGCACCCCTGCTATTTAGCTGAGTATGTCGCTGCCTAGAATACAATGTTTCCCAACCTCCCTGTAGCCTAGCCTGGCCTTGGCCTAAGTTGTAGTCAATGAAATTCAAGTGGAAGTGTGTTGTGGCAGTCAGCAGGACAGTCAGTCAGCAGGACAGTCAGTCAGCAGACAACTGGTGGCCAGGTAGGCACGGTGGCTCATGCCTGTAATCCTAGCACTTTGGGAGGCTGAGGCAAGAGGATTGCTTGAGCCTAGGAGTTCAAGACTAACTTGGGCACCATAGTGAGATCTTGCTTCTACAAAAAAGAAAAAGAAAAAAAGAAAAGAAAAAGACAGTATGTGTCCTTCATTATATTTCCTTTGCTCTTCTTGCTGGTGGGAATGTGGGAGTGATGGCTGAAGTGGCGACCTCAAGATGGTCACTAAAGATGGCAGTAAAAAGCCTGTGCCCACCGCTGCTGAACTGCTTTTACCCAACAGTGAATCATGTTTAAGCCACAGCTTAAACTGAACCTTACCCACAGCCAAATCTGATCCTAACTGATACCATATTTCCCTCTATTACCTTACCAGTACGATGCTGATTCAGACATAATTCTAGAACCGTTGATGCTGAGTCAGCCTGAGGAAGGTCAGTATGTGGAACAAGGAGAACATGTTCCTAGCAAGCACTAATTCCACACAGGAGAAATGGCCACACTCCAGCGAAGTCAGGTGGCACACACTCACTTTTGGCTCCCGTCTTCTTCCCTGTAGCCCTGCAGGCTATGTAGGACCTAAGCCATGGTGGCTCTTTACTCTCTGAAAATTAAGCAATTCTGGTGCTTCCCAAAAGACTCCCTTGGTCCAGGGTCCTTGTAGGACCTGCCGATTGGCTCACCCGAGTTTCTGTGAAGCCTTCTTGCGCATGCTTTCTTCCCAGCTTGGCATCTTCCTCAACACCAAGTATACCTCTCCCCTTCTGAAACTAATATGCTGCCCTTCCTATATGAAGATAAGACACTGGCTTCATGTTGTCCTCGAGGTGATGGGATAGATCTGTACTGACCTATTTTCTCTCCCCGTTCCTGTGCCCAAAGGTCCCTCCTGGAAAGCCAGTCTCTGGGACAGGGTACGGGGTAGGCTCAAGGAGAAAACAAAACCACCCACTTGTCCCTGTTGTGTGGGCTTCCTGGGATCACCGTAGCCAGCTAGCCACAGGCATGCCCCCTGCTCAGAGAAGCCACTTCCTCATTTGGAGCCCCTCAGTCACGAGGAACAGAGTTTTCACATTTTTCATCGTTTGTGTGTTCCTGAAACTCAGCTCTTCACTGTGACCTGTGTTCTGCTACTGGCACATTTGAAAACAGATGAAATTTAATTTGGGAGTCCTTGGTCTCCTTTCTCAGACCTCTCTTTAGCTCTTCCACCAGTCTCTCATGCTTTCCAGGTGCCAAGAAATCACCATTACAAATAGCTCTTATTTGTTAGGAACTTACAACGTGCCAGGCACTGTTCTAAGAGGTTTACATGGAATAATTAATCCCAACATAACCTTGTGGGGTAGATACTGCTATTGTCCATTTTATAGAAGAAAAAAATGGAGGCACTGAAGGTTAGGGAAGCAGCTCAAAGCAAAGTCACACGGTTAGCAAGTGGTAGAGCCAGAGCTGTCCCCAGAATCTAGAGCCCACGCCCTCAACCACAACACAAACTATCTCCATTCTCCCCCACACCGACGATAGCATCTTCCCACGCATTAGAAGACCGCCGCGGCTGCCTCCTTCACACCCTGGCTGATGCTGTCCTCTCTCTGGAACGCCCCCCATGTCTCCTCACCCTTCGAGGGCCGACCCAAATGCCACTTACCCCAGTGTTTTCTGACTCCCTCCCCTCGCAACTCACTGCTTGCTCTATATTCCACAGCATTTCCTTTCATAAATCTGCATGTGTCCCCCAAGTTCATGTGCTGGAAACTTGATCCCTGATGCAGTGGTGTTGGGAGGTGGGGCTGAGTGGGAGGTGTTTGGATCATAGGGACACCACCCTCATGAATGGATCGATGTCATTATCTCTGGAGTGCATTTCTTATCAAAGGATGTGCTCGGCTTCACTCTCCCCACTCTCTCGTCTACCATGGGATGATGCCACGAGAAGGCTCTCTCCGGGTGTCAGTGAGGACTTCCTTGGGCTTTTCAGCCTCCAGAACCATCAGTCGATACATTTCTGCTCATTATAATTTACAAAGTCTCAGGTATTCTGTTATAGCAGCACAAAACAGACTGAGACAACATCTGTTAAAGAATCCTGCCAGTTCATAACCCTTGTGTCTGCCTCAGAGACTGAACAATTTGATAGCAGGGACCAAGGCCATTCATCTATGAATCCCACTGGGGAATATGTACCTTTCAGTGAACTTTGGTCTAGTTCTCACTAACATGTAAGTGGCTGATAGGGAATCATGTGTTGCTTTTATTGTGAGATATTTTATTTTAACAAAGTCCTAAGCCAGGATTTTAAGTTACCATGACAATATTTTAAGAATTAACAAGGAAGGAAAGCCTTTATTTTCTGTATAGGAAAGGCTTTACTTTACTCCTCTGAAAGCCATGTGGGGAACCTGCCTACTCATTAAGCAGAATGTGATTCTGCATCAACAGCTTGAGTACTTCCAAAGGAAAGGGCTTAAGTGGTCCCTTCCCCTACATCCCCACCCCTACCACCTCCTGCTAGGTACCCAGAACCCAGGGGAAGAAAAAGGCTAATACTGGCAGAAAACGAGCTAAACTGAGATTCCTGGTGAACTACCCACAAGATGAAACCCTTTTCTTTCACAGCAATGGTGGCTGCAATCTCCTTGCTTGGCACAGGGCAGAAGTAGGTTATCACAGCATGCCACCTGCCTGTGGGGCCCCGCCAGAAATGATGTCCAGTTCTTGCCAGCTCATCTTGGGCCCAGAGCTGGGTGAGCTATTGTGTGTCTAGAGGCCTCTTCCAAGTGCTCCCCCAGCTATAATTAGAATGTTACAAGGGGATTTATTTTTAAGCAACACGAGCACCAGAATGATGATTCAGCTGGGTCTGCACTTGCCCAGAACCTCTCATCAGATCCAGAGTTATTATTTTACACTGAATAATATATTTCTTCACCCCCACCCCCAAGCAAGTCAAATAAATCAAAGGGTTTTCCTCTCGCAAAGCTCTCAGGCTGCACTTTGTTTTAGGGAAAACAGGGATAGAAGACTTTTAAGTTTCCTTTGACTCACTTTGTGGGAGAAACAAGGGGCCCTCTCTCTCTCTCTCTACACACACACACACACACACACACACACACACACACACACACACACACCCCAACCATTCCAGCTTCATCAGTTGTCCTGCAAATGACCCCAGGGTGAACTGGGGTGAAAGCCTGATGGCCTGGCCCCAAGTCAGCTGGGCTGAGGCTGTTCAGAGGGGGAGGTTGGGGAGTGTAGGGTGGCGGTTCCATGGAGAAGTTGTTCTGTGAGAAATCCTGCAAGTCCTCGCCGCTGACAGTTGCACACCAAATCCCTCACACACTCTGAGGCAGCCTTGGTGCCAAGGAAGAGCTCAGCCTGATTAGATGCTGCCATTGGTGAAGCCATAAGAAGCCTCAGAACCAGAAACTACGCCAGGCACAGTAGCTCATAGCTATAATCCCAGCACTTTGAGAGGACAAGATGGGAGGATCACTTGAGCCCAGGTGTTCAAGACCAGCCTTGGCAACATAGAAGACCTTGTCTCTACCAAAAAAATCAAAAAAATTAGCTGGACATGGTGGTGCATGCCTGTAGTCCCAGCTACTCCAGAGGCTGAGGTGGAAGGATCACCTGAGTCCAGGAGGTGGAGGCTGTGATGAGCCGTGATCATGCCACTGCACTCCAACCTGGACGACAGAGTAAGACCCTCACTCAAAAAAAAAAACCCCAGAAAGTAATGGAGTGGGGAATCACTGAACATACAAGTAGGAGTATGTCTGGGTAAGACAAGGTTTAAGAAAAGAAGTAGTAAGTGGCAGGGAAGCTTACCAGATTCCCCCAAACCACCCAGTCTTTCTTTGGCAGCTCTGACCCAGGACCGCATCTGGGCCCAGGTGCTGGCGTGCACTCGCCCTCACACACAAACATGAGGGCCGGCTGAGCCATATAGCTTGTGGACTCAGGACTCAAGGAAGGGATGTGTGGGAAGGTGTAACTCTAATGTAAGCCTCTTAGTCCTCGATGCTAGGCATATGGAACAGATTAAATTAGGAGTGCTTTGCCCCCGTATTTACAAGTTTGAGCAGAGACCACCCCCAGGCCCCCCTCTCATCAAGTCTGGAAGGACTCAGGTCAGGAAAGAATTCATGACCTATCTGGGTAGGCTAGGGAGGAGAGCATGGCCTCAGCTTGAGGAACCAGGGACATGGGAGTGGTTCATTCACACCTGTCACCCTCGTTCCAGGCCAGTCTGCTCCTCCCTCACATTCCTTGCTTCCCAGGACTGCAGGCACCACTGCTGGCAGCTGACAGGGCAGACAGCTGAAGTTGCCACATAAACAGAAGCCTCAGCCAAGACAGACTCGGCCATAGGGAGATTTTCCAGCCTTGTGCCCATCTCTCGGAGCCCTCCTCCCCAGGCAGGAGACTCTGGCCACAGGCCACTTTTGGGGTTCCAGGGCACAGCTCCCAGGCTCTGACCTCACCTCTCCTTTCTGTGGCTGAGAACCCTTCTGCTCTAGGAACCCTCACCCTGTCTGACCCTGCCTGACCCTGTGTGACTCTGAGGAGTTCACAGAAGCTCCTGGCTCACTCAGCCTGAGGTGGTCCCTTCTGATACAGCCTGTATTCCATTTTGGTTTCTCCAAGCATCCCTCGGGACACTGGGCTATAAAATTCCATGGGGGAACTAGTCAGGGCAGTCATCGGAGTAGAATCTGTGCTTTCACACCATCTTGAGATTGAACTTTTTCCTCCACAACCTTCCTAGTTTTTTTTTCTCTTCTACATTCCATGCTAAGGAAATCTTCTCTCCACTCTGGGGGTATTTTCCCATTTGGGATCTAAGGAGAATGACTTCTTAGGCCCTATTCAAAATATCTTCACTGTCAATAGACTATGGAATCAAATGGATTCTCTATGACTTTATTAAATAACCTCTTAATCCTTCCTGACAGACAAGAGTAGGAATTCCATTGTCCAGCTGTGGCCTGCAGTGAAGGGAGACCTCATCCTAAGGCAGAGCTCGCTAACCTCCGGATCCCTGAGGGTGGCTAGCAGGGCAAGCAGAGCCTGCTGGAGCCACAAACTGCCACAGAGCTCAATGACAAAGAAGGGAAACTGAAGAGGAAGAAAAAGGAGAAAGAAAGATGAACAGCAGAGAAAAGAGGAGGAGGGATGGAGGAGCCATATGGGGAGAGAAGACAAAGAGGCTCTCATGGGTTCTCTGGGATGCTGGCCCGAATTTGGAAGAATGTTCCACGTGGTCACTTGAATGGGTATGAGCTGCTTTGGGGTTAACACAAGCAGCAAAGCCAGAAAAGCACTCACTGTCTGCTCACTTTTACTCTCCCAGCCCCAGGTCACAGGAAGCAAGCAAAGAGTAGTGACCTGTCAGTCACGGAACCTCAGAGAACATGCATGCTTCTCGGTGGGGCACTGTTAACATTTGGAACGGTCCTCTACTGGGCAGGGCAGTCCTGGGCTTTGCAAGACCTTTACCATCCCTGGCCCCTGGGGCCTAATAGGAGCTTCCTCACTTACTGAGAAGAGAGAAGCAGAGACTTCCCCCTCCCGCTGCATTTCGACTTCTCCTCTCCCAGAGCTGACCCTGGTTGAGAACCTGTGATCACCCCACAGTGAAGAGCTGCAAGGGGACTGGGACTCGGGACTGGAAAGACATTGGTTGATGTTCACAGAGAGCCTTTGAAACATGAATCTCTTTAAGAACCACGGGGCGGGGAGCAGACTGTTCTGTGTAGTAGGTGCTTTAATCACTCCTAGGGGAGCAGAGTGTGAGGAGGGACCCGTGGGAGGGGGTCCTCATTTCCCTCTTGAAAATTGTTCTCAGCTGACGCTCGCATAGTCATCACCACTCGCCCTCCCACTCAGCTGACTCTTATCAACCCACTGACACTGATCCTCCTTTCTAAAGGGAGTATTTAGACAAGTGCAAAAGTGGAGAGGAATTCAGGGCTGCAAGTAGCTCCAGCTGGAGGGAAGGGGTGGCTGGGATCTCATGCCACTAAAATTATCCGTGCACAGAAAGGGCCTGGGACCCCACAGCTGATGGGCCTCTGGCCTGCTATAGTAATTTTCCACCCTTTGGACCCCTCCCGAGCTTGCTTATGACACCCAACACATTTAGAAATGACTTGATGACCTTAGGTAATGCTGAAATAATAGCACAGTCAACGGAGTCACCAAACCCTTCCTAATCCTGGTCATCTTACAGTAGGATTCTCGGAGTTTGTGGAGTTACGGGGTCATGATCATATTTGTCACTTTCTTGTTTCCTTGTCAAAAGCAAGGTTACCTGGAGAAAATCCCGCTCGGTGAAGATGCTGGGAGGAAGCTGAGAGCTGCTTTTCTCCACACATGCCTCTAGTATCCTGGGTTCTAGTGTGTCACAATGGCTGGAGCGGACATCGGGAAGGGAGGGCAGGGTTTGGTGCTTCGGTTCTTCTTGTGGCCCCTACCTCTCACAGCCCTTTTTATTCCTATCTCCAGTGTCTCTCTTCCCTCTCCTCATGCACGGAAGCCCCCACAATCCTTACTCCAGCCCTATTAACTCAGAAGTCAAGGTTGAGGAGGAATTCAGGAGAGGATCTTCCCTTCTCATACACCTCAATCCACTTTAAACCTCAGCTGAGATACCTGTCTTCTCCCAACCTCAAAAGCACTGGGAAAAGAGAAAAGCAGTGGCAAGTGCTTCTGCCTCCAACAATAACTGTGATTGTACTGGATTTGCTCAGGTGAGACTGTCCACAGGCACCCACAGGCCACCTGGGCTCCCCAGATCAGAAGTGTGACGTGGTGCCCCAAGCCTACAGAACACAGCCATCAGACTGCCGCAGTCAGGGCAAAGCTATCTCCTGGTGTCAAGGCCCACTCGCCCTCTCCCTTTCTGCCCTCCTGGCACATCACAGTGGGGCTGGAAACGGGGGAGAAAGACCAGGGAAGGGAGTGGTCTGCTCCAAGGTGACCCCAGTTGTGGGAAAGATTGTGGCCCACTAGAAGGAATTTGGGAAGGAGGACTCCTGGGAATCAGTGCTCTGCCCTGGAGAAAGGGCTGTGGGGCAGGGGCCTGAGTCGGGGATGCTGAGGCTGGCTGCAGCCATCTTTACCTTTTTCTAAATGATTTCACTGAACCAGGAGCTATCACCTCTGTGCTCCAGGGGCTTCCCCCACTGGGGCTGGGATCAGCTTCCGGGCCTGGAGGGAGGAGACTAGTGGAGGAGAATCCCCTTCTCCCTGCAGGTCTTCCTTCCTAGCCTTGATTGAGCACTCCTTTCCCCTGGTCTTTCTCCCCATTCCCAGCCTACTCTGATGCGCCTGAAGGCAGGAGGGGAGAAGGTGAGCAGCGGGCGCTGACACCAGGAGGGAGCTTGGCCCTCCCTGCAGCCACGTGACAGCCATGCTCTGCAGGCACAGGGACCACATCACACTCCTGACCCCTCCTCTTGCTGACTGTTCTTCCCCACCTCCTGTTCTGGCTCTTGTTCCTCAGGCCTCCTTGGGGCCTTGTCATCACTTCTTTTTCTCTCTTCTTTCTGTCCTTGCAGACTTAGCCAGTTGTTGTTCCAACTGTCACTTCTAACTAGATGGCCCTAACATGATCTTTACCCTCACTTCCTCAAACTCCAGATCTGCATTTTTAGCAACTCCCTGTGGGTACCTAGGACACACCTCCAATTCCACCATCCAGACTCAAACTCTCCTTCTTCTTCAATGTTTCTCGAACAACCACCACCCCCTTTCTGACTTCTGACATCATCCTGTCCCTGCAGTTTTTTTTGTTTGTTTGTTTGTTTGTTTGTTTAGTTGGAGACTCAACTAAACAAACACTCACAGCCACCCCAGCGTCGTTGACCTGCTGGGCTCCAGCGATCCTTCTGCCTCAGCCTTCCAAGGACCCGGAACTACAGGCACGTGCCACCACACCCGGCTAATTTTTTTTTTTAATTGTAGAGACGAGGTCTCGCCAAGTTGCCAGGGCTGGTCTCGAACCTGCGGGCTGAGGCAATCCACTTGCCTCAGCCTCCCAAAGTGCTGGGATTACAGGCTGAACCACCAAGTCAGGTTTTGTCCCTTCAGTTTCTAAGATTTTTACCACCCCCAGGCAATCGGGGTATCTTTTCCTGGTTAAAAACTGAACATGCTCCTAACTGTGAAGTCTCTGTGGATCCAAGTAAAATTGGATCCACCAGGAATCATTTCAAAACCCATAGCTGCCATTCTGTGCACGAATTCACTGCCAGGCAGAGTGCTTGGGCTTTCATGGACAGCAGACTCCAGAGTCTGGAGGGAAGAGCAGCCTTAGTGACTTCTGAGCACTTGCTGAAGATTGGGCATTCCTAAGGGAATGACTCAGTTCTCTTTGGGCAGAAAGGAGAATAAATCAGATAAAGGGTGTCCTTCCCTGCCTTATGAGCAACTTCCTATGGCTGGGTCACTCACTCTATGCTAAGTGACCCTCCGGGAAGGGTTTATATGTTCATAGTCCTCTGAGACAACTGCTGCTTTGTGCAGTGACAGCAATTAATTATGTTTGAATCAGAGAGAGAGAGAGAGGGTCAGGGTGAGGGTGAGGGTGAGGGCCAGGGCCAAAGGTCAAGGGCAGTGGGCAGCATAGGGGGCAGGACTGGGGTCAGGAGGCCATGTGTGAAGTCTGAAGCCATCCTGCTCTCTGCAAGGACAAACCCTGTCGAAACCATTCTGACCTCCAACCTGTCTTGCGGTCTCACCTCCCCACATCTCCCTTTGCCAACCTTGATACCAGCCATTTTAGCTGAGGCCCTCGGGGCTGTGCATGCTGAACCCTGGGATTGGCAGTGGGATGTAGAATAGGGAAAAGCAAGGGACCTTCTTTGGAATTGGAAATATTTTGTTCTGTCTTGTTCTTCCAAAAAACTGGCACCCCCTTCCTTCCCGCTGTCACCACTATCTCCCCAGAGTCAGGAAACCTGGGTTCTAGCCCCAGTTCCCTCACTGACCAGCTATGGGACTTAGTACAAGAGAACAAACCCTTTTTTTTTTTTTGTGTTCTAGTTTCTTCATCTGCAAATGAAAACTGCAAAACGTTTCCTGCTTTCTCTGATAATAAAATGCTTGTGTAAAAGCAGTTCACTATTAGCAAGTCACTCTCATTACATGATCTAATCAGATCTTTACAACAGCTGTGTCAGATGGACAGGAAAGCATTTTTATACTCTCTTACGGATGAGGAAACTCAGGCTCCCTGAGGAAGAAGGATTTGCCCAGCAGCTGCACAGCTAACATGCAGCAGAGCAGGGATTCAACCAAGCCCCCTGGGCACTGTCCCAGCATGACAGGAGGCTCGGGTGACACAGCACACTGCTATGATTAAGAAAAGTAGTATTTTCCCAGCATGTTTATAGCTCAAATATTTGCCAGTGAATTATCACTGGCTGCTTTGGACATCCTCAGCATCTCCAATCTGTCATTTCTTAAGTGGGTCATTTTGACCTAAGAAGTAGGTGTGGAATCGCTAATCTCAGGGCTAAAATACAGGGGAGGGTAGAGTCACTCAAGGAAGAGGATATCTGTGGGTTTTCTGATGCCACCATCCACTGATGGCGACCACTTTCTGCTGGGCACAGAGGACTACAGAATTTTAAGAAAGCTCATAAATTCTAACAATCTCATTTTATCATGAGAAAACTCATGGGTTACAAAGACATGCCCAAGGTCACACAGCTCCTAAAGCAGAGCTGAGGCCAGACCCAAGTTTCCTAATTCTAAGTGCAGTGCTCTTTCCATGCTGCCTGGATTTTGGGCTGTTCATCTCATTCTGCCTGGGACTCACCCCTCCATGTGTGTGTGCAACTGACAGTAGAGAAGTAGCACTGGGGGTGATGCACAGAGATGTCCCTGAATGAGGGACGGTCCTCTTGGAAATCACTGGTTCAAGTGCCAGGACCAAGACACTGCTTTACCCCCATGGGCCGGGACGACCCCACAGATGTGTGTGTTGGGTTTTTGAGTCGGGGAAGAGGAAACACTCACGATTTGTCTCGCCTGCCGAGCCTTCTCGGGGGGCTTGCTTGTCTTCTTCTGGGAGATAGGGATTTTCCCCGGCTTCTCACTTGGGTCGGAGAGTGGGCACTTGCAGGTTTCAGGATCTGGAAGCAGACATGAGGAGTTAACCAAATGGGTTCCTAAAGGACCCCCACCCTTCCATCTTCCTACAGCACAGCAGCCCACCCCAGATTGACGTCACAATTTAGACAGCATGGAGCAGGAAGAAAGGAGGAGGTAGGAGACACACACGTTTTCCTTTCATTCTGTACTGGCAAAAAGCAAGGCTTCCATTTCCCAGGGTGTGATACAGATGAACACATCATGCTCTTTTCCATGGCAAAGAGAGAAACAGCCGAATGACGGTTTCCTGGGGCTGTGTTTGGTTGTTTGGCAAGTTCCTCTCTTCATGAAGTCAAAGTCCCATCTACATCGCCCCAGAAACCAGCTTGTTCTTCCTCTGATTCTCCCATCCCACACACAACAGGGTGGCTTCAATTTATCAAGAATCTCCACTCCAGGTCCCGCAGAGTGAAGGTGACAAGTCTGCAGGTGCTAAGCCTAACCAAGCCTGAAGTCAGCACAGTCCCTTTCCCCTGTGGTCCACTGCATGCACAGGATTTCTCTTAGAGAAGCCACGAGCCCTGGAGGGACACGGACAAGCGGGCATCATGTCACTTTGGAAGTAAAACTGATAGAGGGAAGAAGGGCTTATGAGTATTGTCTATAGAAGGCCACAGCAAATGCTCCTTACTGCTCTTGTGATACCCGGTTAGAATCATATGCTCAAGGGCTTTGCAACTTACGAGGGTGGACCAAAAAAACCCGGAATTATTTTTTGAACGGCAGTCCCCTTGTAGCGCAGGCTTCTCCCTCTAGGTAAGTGTCCTAGGAACCCATCAGCAATCAGTGTACCAGCTAGTGTTGTTGTGAGAGGCCGCATTTGGCTTCAGTGAATTTTCTGGGAGACTCTTTCAATGCATTTGCCCATTTTATGGCAGTTGATTTATGAGCACACCTAGCCACACCGCACTGAGTGTTCAGCAGTTCTTTTACCAAAAATGGCATGATCTTGCCTCGATCGACTTCTTTTGTTTCCCTGATGAAAAAGGTCCTCAAAGGGAAACATTTTGCCCATGTGAAAGAGGTGAAACAAAAAACAGCAGAAGCACTAAAAGGCATCAAAACTGACGCATTCAAAAACTGTTCTGAGTAGTGGAAAAAGCATCTTGATAGGTGTATTGCATCAAACAGAGAGTACTTTGAAGGTAACTGAAGTTTAAGCATGTAAAAATAAATACATGATTTTTTTATAAACAAATTCTGGTGGGTCAGCCTGTAATCCTACGCCTTTGGGAGGCTGAGGTGAGTGGATTGCCTGAGCCCACGGGTTCGTGACCCTCCTGGGCAGGCGAGGCCTCATCTCTACAATAAATCAAACAAATTAGCCGGCTTGGTAGTGTGCATCTGCAGTTCCAGCTACTTGGAAGGCTGAGGCAGAAGGATGGCCAGAGCCCAGCAGGTCGAGGCTGCGGTGGCCAGGAGCGGCCACTGCACTCCAGTCTGGGCGACAGTGAGACTCCAACTAAAAAAAAAAAAAAAAAAAAAAATTCTGGGCTTTTTTGGGTCCCCCTCGTAAAGGCAAAGTGGAGGTATAATATGACTCTGAAATAGATTATAAAGCAGAATAAGGCAGGGTATGGTGGCTCCTGCCTGTAATCCCAGCACTTTGGGAGACTGAGGCAGGCAGATTGCTTGAGTCCAAGAGTTTAAGACCAGCCTGGACAACATAGGGAGACCTCATCTATAAAAATAAAAAATAAAAAATTAGCCAATCATGGTGGCGTGAGCCTGTAGTCCCAGCAACTTGGGAAGCTGAGATGGAAGGATTGCCTGAACCTAGGAGGACAAGACTGCTGTGAGCCATGATTGTCATGATCATGCCACTGCACTTCAGCCTGGCTGACAGAGTAAGACCCCAATTCTAAATAAATAAATAAACAATCAAGCAAAATAAAGCAGAATGACCAACTTATCCTGGTTTTCATGGGTCTTTCCTGGTTTTAGTACCGAAAATCCCATGTCCTCAGAAAGCCCTCAGTTCTGGGCAGACTAGATCAATTGGTCACCCTATTATAATGACAAAACAGAACAAAACTAGAGCTTCAGTATCAAGTGACTAATTTTGTTGTTGTTGTTGTTGTTGTTGTTGTTGGAGTCTTACTCTATCACCCAGAGTGGATTGCAGTGGCGCGATCTCTGCCACCACAGCCTCAACCTGCTGGGCTCAGGCGATCCTTCTGCCTCGGACTTCCAAGTAGCTGGGACTACAGGCACGTGGCACTGCAGCCAGCTAATTTTTTTTAGAGACAAGGTCTCACCACATTGCCTAGGCTGGTCTCAAACTCCTGAGCTCAGGAAATCCTCTTGTCTCAGTCTATTGAAGTGCTAAGATTACAGGTGTGAGCCACCACACCCGGCTACATTTTAGATCTGGTTTCATAGAAGGAATTGCTGGCCAAGATATTGCTTGGCCTGTAACATCTAAATTGATTCAGCTCTCTTTTTTTTCTTTTTTTGAACCTGGGCCTCGCTCTGTCGCCTGAACTAGAGTACAGGGCATGATCACAGCTCATTGTACTCTCAACCATCCTAGAGTCCGATGATCCTTCCACCTCAACCTCCCAAGTAGCTGGGTCTGCAGGTGTACACCACCATGCCTGGCTAAATTTTTAATTTTTTTTTTTTTTGTAGAGACGAGGTATTACTATGTTGTCTAGACTGGTCTCAAACTCCTGGACTCAAGCAATCCTCCCTTCTTGGCCTCCCAAAGTGCTGGGATTACAGGCATGAACCACCACGCCTGGCCTGCTTTTTGAATATGTGCTAAGAGATACTTTAACCTCATGAAACTTTTGACCATTCTAGAAACATGGGGCCTGGAGCAAGACAGAGAGAGGGAAAAAAATGGGAGAAGAGTTCTCCTGCATGGCTCATTTGTCTTCCCAGTGCCTACCTTCATCCTCATGTCCCTGGCATATTTCTCCAGCTCCTTCCTTATATCAGCCCTCAGCATCTTGGAAACGTTGAGGACTAGCTGCTTCCACTCAATAGGTTGGAAGCTATGAGGCTCATGTGGGACGTATAGCCCAATCTTGACCTTCTTGACTGTGTGCAGGTATTTCTTGTAGGAGTCTTCAAAGTCAAAGATGAGGTCACTCAGAGTTCGAAAGGTCAATGGCTTGTCCATCAGCTCAGCCCTTCGGCTCATGCCCAGTGAGCCGTAGCGGCCATTGCAATAAATCCCCAGCACGACATGGTGAAAGTAGTTTCCTGAGAAGTAGGTTTTAAAGCTGATGGGGAACCGCTCGATGGAAGGCTGTCCGTTGGTTAAGTATCTTAGACAATCTGAGTCAAGGAAGAGAAAGGAGACTTTGAACATACAGACCCTGGTTGCCAGGAAGGGAAAGTATCTCACAGGGTCAGTGAGTCTATCCCCCTGCCTCTGAGCAGGACCACACCTAACTTTTCCAGACTAATTCTTTTATAAAGGATTCATTTGGCATCTTTGACTATCTACTATGTGGAATATAGCAAAGTCTAATCAACATGGGACAAACAGAAAAACTTGTCATTTTCTTCAGTAATTACATAAATGCAAAACAAAGCAATGACAAGGCACTTTTGCCTCTGCGCCGAGACTCACACGGGCTGCAGCCCATCCTGGAACAACCTCACTACGATGCCTTCCCTCTTGCTGGCATCATGCCTCCCCTGACTTTCCTCATCCTAGCTTAGGTATCACAACCCCCCAGTCCTCTCCATAAGAACCCCCATAGTGCTTGGTGCTTACTCATCCTGTATTATGATGGTTTGTATCTTATGAGCGTTGTGTCTCATATCCTTGTATCCCCTGGACATAGCACAGGCCTGGTACACGAAAGGATTTGTTTAATGCTTGCTGAAAGAACGAACCTCAGATTTTAAGGATATGCTTCCTTACGCTTAAAAGGACAGCACTCAGTGAATTAGCACTAGGGTGCTAATCCAGGTACCTGAAAAGAGGGACACTGATAGAGCCCTGCCCACAACCCTGACGATGGCCTTGTCTTCTGCCCCATGTTTAATCACAGATGAATTCTCTCTATAAAAATGTTTATCTGCTTTTCTTCACTTAATCACGTGAGAGCAACTGGCAGTTAGGGAGTGAAACTATATCCTTCTGAGTCCTCTTACATAAATTCTTGCCAGTTTTCGGGGGCAAATTCTCTGGGGCTGGAATAAGGGTATTCCTTAGTCATTTAAGTCAGTGTAACAGACACTTATTGGTGAGTGTCTTCTGTGCCAGATAGCCTGCTAGGTAGGGCTGTGAAGCCCAAGATAAGATGCAGCCCTCCTCTGGAAGTCTGGTGGGAGACAGACTCAAAATGCACACGATGTAATCAGTATGGAGGTTCCTCAAATAATTACATAAAATCGCCACATGATCCAGCAATTTCACTTCTGGAAATACCCAGAAGAACTGAAAGCAAGGACTCCAACAGATATTTGTACACTCATGTTCTTAGCAGCATTATTCACTATAGCCAAAGGTAGAACAACCTAAATATCCATCCATAGATAAATGAATGAGCAAAATGTAGTACATATGTGATAGAATATTATTCAACCTTATAAAGGAAGAAAGTCCTGCAATATGCTACAACATGAATGAACCTTCAAGACGTTATGCTAACTGAAATAAGACAGATACAAAAGGGCAGATATTGTAGGATTCCACTTCTCTGAGGTACCTAGTGTAGACCAATTCATAGAGACAGAAAATAGAATGGTGAGCCGGGCTCGGTGGCTCAGCCTGTAATCCCGCGCCTTTGGGAGGCTGAGGTGAGTGGATTGCCTAAGCCCGCGGGTTCAAGACCCGCCTGGGCAGCGAGACCTCATCTCTACAATAAATAAAAAAATCAGCCGGGTGTGGTAGCACATGCCTGTAATTCCAGCTATTCAGAAGACTGAGGCGGAAGGATCGCTGGAGCCCAGCAGGTCAAGGCTGTGCTGGCCGGGAGCGGCCACTGCACTCCTGTCTGGGCGACAGAGTGAGACTCCAACTCAAAAAAAAAAAAAGAAAATAGAATGGTGGTTGCCAGCAGCTGGGAGGAGGAAATGGGGAGTATTGTTTAATGGTCTAGGGTTTCAGTTGGGGAAGGTGAACAAGTTCTGGAGATGGATAGTGGTCATGCTGCACAGCATTATGAATGTACTTAATGTCACTGAACTCTGCACTTAAAAATGGTTAGAATGATAAATTATACGTTGTGAATATTTTACCTCAATAAAACCAAAACCAGCCAGGTGTGGTGGTTCATATCTGTAATCCCAGCACTTTGGGAGCCAATGTGGGAGGATTGCTTGAGGCAAAGAATTTGCAACAAAGTGAGATTCTATCTCTACAAAAATTAGCTGGGCATGGTGGTGCATGCCTGTAGTCCCAGCTACCTGAGAGGCTGAGGCAAGAGGACTACTTGAGCCTAGGACTTTGTGGCTGCAGTGGGCCATAATTGTGCCGATGCACTCCAACCTGGGTGACAGAGTAACACTGTTTCAAAGAATATAAATAAAAAACAGGCCAGGCTCAGTGATTCAGCCTGTAATCCCAGCACTTTGGGACGCCAAGGTGAGTGGATTGCCTGAGTCTGTGGGTTCGAGACCAACCCAGGCAACTTGGCGAGACCTCTTCTCTACAATAAATAAAAAATTAGCTGGGTGTGGTAGCGCGCACCTGTAGTTCTGGCTCCTTGGAAGGCTGAGGTGGAAGGATCGCTGGAGCCCAGTAGGTCTATGCTGGCATGGCCATGAGAGTGCCACTGCACTCCAGCCTGGGCAACAGAGTGAGACTCCACTTCAAATAAATAATGAAAAGTTGAAAAAAGACAAAACCAGAACACAATGTGATCATGTGTGCCATAAGAGAGGCAGGTCCAGCAATCTCTGGGCAAACAGAGGAAGAGCTTTGGTGTGGCAACCCTGGAATTAGTCTTAGGACAAGTTGAGTCAGCCAGATGGAGAAGTGGGAGTGGGGAGGAGAAAGGAGGGAGCACCAGTCCATCTTGTCATGAGTCATTGGTCTTTAAGATTAGTTCCATCATTATGTCAATCAGCAAAGCCTTGGGACCTGCAGCAACTGGGACTGGAGCAGAAGGGATTGAGGAAGGAGGGATGAGAGCAGGGGAATGGCCTGAACTTTTCCAGGAAGGGGAAGCAGCAGTATTCCCAGCTCTGGCATCCAGCCTCCTGGGGCTATACCTAACCTACCTCTCACAATGACCCTGATATTTTAATAAATCATACTTTAGTACCATGAGCAAGCCCCACTAAGGTCAGCAAGGCCCACCAAAACACTTGCCATAATTCAGAAGATACTTTGGAACCAAAGATCTACCTAACCAGCATGCATGTAAAAGTGAGCACTATCTCTAAGCAAGATACAAAGAAGTGGCTCCTCACTAATGAATCCTGAACTCTGGGCTAAAGTCAAAAAAGAGAAAGCAAGGAAGGGCGGGCCAAAGGACATCGGCCTCCAAGCAGCCAAGTCAACCAGTTTCAAAGTTGTCAAGGCACCTCTTGTTTCCCCGGACCTGCAGAGAGGCCTGTGGGAGACACAGACAGAGGACCCAAGTCATCTCCTTCACTGTCCCCAAGTGGAAAGCAGGACCCAGGGATGCTGACACAGAGCAAAGAGAAAAGACAAAGATGCTGTAGTTTTTAGAATTCAGGTCCGTGGTTCTCATCTGTGTGCAAGAGTCAAATTTCCCTGAGTTCAGCAGTGTGAACTGAATCTCTCTACCCTCCCCAACTTCCCTGCAGTCTTCTGAAATGTCACACGGATAAGAACAAAGGAAAACTAAGATCACACTATTTCTGATTTGGAGGAGCCCACAGTCTGGCCTTGGGTCTGTCCCCCACAATTCCAAAAGACAGTAGGTGATTCTGGCAACATGATGCTAGGATGGCATACAATTGTGTAGGGATAAGACTATCACATAAACAAGTCGACCTAAATCCAGGTGCATGCAGACACCCCCAGCAGAGTCTGAGGTAAGATTGTGCACCCTGTGAAGGGCCTGGGCTTGTGTTCTCCTTCATTAATCTCCACCAGCAAATCCCCAGACAATTGTCTGCACCCATTAAACTTGCAGGAGGCCCCGCTGAGCAGCTGTGGCTGACTCCTGCCACTAAAGAGTTGGGGCCCCAAAGCCATCTGCTGCCTCCACCTCCAGTCCTTGCCTCCTGCTGGGCTCCCCAGGCACATGTTTCATTTTATTTGTGGGGAGCAAAGAGGAGGATGATAAAAGGTCGGCAGGGGCCTCTTTAAGGCTCAAATTTCTATTTTTCAAATGTCAGCCAAGGCACCTGTGGACATTCTTGTTTCAGATCAGGCAAGTGCTCCACACACTGCAGAGAGGCCCAGAAATTCCCCTTCCCACAAATGTCCAGGAGACCAAGAAAACCAACTAGACCAGTTCTACTATCTGTCTTCAGTATAATTCTGAAGCATGTGTCCTGATGACTTCTGTATCTCCCATCGCTCCTGTTTCTCCGTCCATCTCTCTGACCTCCCTTAAGCCTCTCTCATGGCCTCTTTGTATCCCAACCAGACCAAAAAACATTGGGATTTCATCCTTGATCTTTTTCTCCTCTCACTTCTTGAATAGCAACCACGACCTCCTAAACCGGGGGTCCTCAAACTACGGCCCGCGGGCCACATGCGGCCCGCCGAGGACATTTATCCGGCCCACCGGATGTTTTTGCCTCTGCTGCCTGTCCTGCCTAGCAGCCAACTCATCCAGGCCCCAGTGCGCATGTGTGGAATGTGCATCGCACTCTCCGACCCCCCCTCCTTCTCTCTGTCTCTCGACTCCTCCTCTCAGTAATCTCAGGAACCATGCACTCAAAATGGCAACCATCTTTGGCAGCACTTATGTCTGTGAACAGACTTTTTCCAGAATGAAACATCTGAAATCTCCAACCAGATCTAGACTAACTGATGCACACTTGCATCACTTGTTACGACTAGCAGTGACAAATATGGAACCGGACATTGACCATCTCATTAGCCAAAAGCAGGTCCATAGTTCCCATTGAAATACTGGTAAGTTTGTTGATTTAACTTTACTTGTTCTTCATTTTAAATATTGTATTTGTTCCCGTTTTGTTTTTTCACTTAAAAATAAGATATGTGCAGTGTGCATAGGAATTTGTTCATAGTTTTTTTTTTAAACTATAGTCTGCCCCTCCAACAGTCTGAGGGACAGTGAAATGGCCCCCTGATTTAAAAGTTTGAGGACCCCTGTCCTAAACCCTCATAAATTTGCATTTCCAGAGTAGATGATCTAGTGAGCTCCACACTCTAAATACTCCACCCCGATATTCCAGTCACCTCAAACTTCACATGTTCAAATCTGAGCTCATTTTCCCCTAAATTTGATCCTCCCCTTGAAGTCCTTCCCTTGGATTGTGTCATTATACAAGCCAGAAATGTGACCTCACTGCCTTTCACCTCTAACTCCCCTCTTCTAATCCATTCCCAAGTGGTGGTGGTGGTAATGTACCCCCACCCCCTTCCTCCACCTTTCCTGCCACCATCTTAGTTCAGGTCTACACTGATATACCTCACCTCTCTGCCATTATCTCCACAGACTGTCACCCAATCCAGAAAGCTGTTTGCTGACTTCACCCTCATCAACTCCTGCATCCGGTTGGCCTCCAAGCCCTGCAAATTCTATCTCCTTGATAACTCTTGAAACCATACCTCAAGTTCACGTTCATTGCCAGGGCTGTGGTTTTTAGCATCGCCATTACATCATGTAACAGCTTCCAGCAGGCTTTGCAGATCTAGCTTCAGCCCTCCCCAATCTGTCCTTCCATCTGTCCTTGGATGCTGCCTCTCTAAAGTGTACACCTGACCCCATCACATCTCCTCTTCAGAGCTTTCATCTGGACTGCCCACTGGCTTTTTGGACAAAGGTCATTACTCAGCACAGCACTCAAGGACCTAACTGGTCTCACGGACCACCTTTCAAGATCATATTTTCCCATTTTTTCTTTGTCACTGTCTCTTCCAGCCACCCATCCCACAGGACCTGGTAGTCTCTTTGCTCCTCTATCTCGTTCAATTGCCATCGCCCCTAATAAGTTAGTGCCATCACAGTTTTCTCTCAGGCTGAAAAACCAGTTGTCTGGTGGAAAATGGAACTGAAAGTGTGGGAGAGACCAGATCCTTGTTTTGGCTGTGTTCTGTCAAGTCCGGACACACAATCATTGCTTGTCTCATCCACACTCCACTCTTAGAATTCTCCCTGGAGATGGGTTTGGATACTAGCACTCTCAGCTCAGATTCCATTTCCCCTTAAATATCTTTCCTGTTGCAATGTCATATTGATGCCAAAAAAAAAAAAATAGTCTCATAAACACTCTCTAGTTCCTCTAAGTTAGAATTCTCCTTGTGCCTAGTGCAAGGTCACTGGCCTGAAAGCTGGCCCTGCTGGAGGCTGCAGCTAACAAGCTAATGTTGGTCCAAGGAGCCAAGCCTTGATTTGGTTTAACTACAGATGGTGAAAGTTAGCGAAGCACCAGGAAAGTCTGACACTTTCCTCCAAGGAGACAATGGGCATCGTCTCTGTGAATTTATGATGTGAAAGGCACAACCATCCCCACAATGAAGTCATCATCTAATAGAGTAAACTTAAGCATGCATACTTAAAGGATACATGCCCAGGATGACAGCTTCAAGGCATTTGATAGGCAAGGACTCTCGGGTCATTTCTTTCGCTGTTTCCATTAACCTGTAGGATAGAGCACAGCAGAGGATCTCAGAACTTGTGTAATCACACAGTTGGTCAGTGTGTCTGCCAGTCCACCAGCATGCCCGTCCCCACACTAGGGACCATGTTGAAACATAAGGGAAAAGGGGGGAACTTGCCTTACAGCAGGGCAGCAAAACACATCTGGACTTGGCAGAACAAAATCCTAAATTCTCCACACCCCTCTCTAAGAGTTAATTCCTGGAGTTAGTGCCAGTATTCCAACACACCCTCCCCATGCCCAGGACAGGGCCATTACAATATAACAGGTAAAGGAGGCCTCGTGAAGCAAAGTGCACAAGCCTCCCCCATCCTGAGAGTTAAACATCACCACTGAGCTTAGCTGTCAGAGTGGCCCAGTCCTCAGCACCACCTCCAACCTGGCCCTGGGGCACCCCCACCTGCAACCCATTCATACTAGAATATTTGAGCACTGAAGTCCAGAGATAGAAGTTGGGAAAGGGAGTTGATGGCTCAAGGGTGGGAAAGAGGGCATCTGGCCCAGAGATCATGCACCACTTACCCACTCAGCGGTCTCATTTTCCTAATTTCAAAGAACTGGGTCCCTGTATGATTGTATCTGTGTAAAGTACGTAAAGGGAAAGTGACAGAAAACTCCAAAGCTCCCAGTCATCTGACAGAAGTTATGCATCTGATTTCTCAATGAGGATGTGGGGGCTTTGTTGAAGTGGCCAAACAGCTTCTAATTCTTCACTATCTTTCCTTGGAAATCTAATTTCTAACTTAGGCTTCAAAGCACCTTGAATCTTTACAATAGCTCTTTTTATTCTACTCTGTATTCTAATTAGTTGAATACATGTTTTAATTCACCTACTCGACTACAAGCTCTTTGAGAGTGGGACCATTCTTTTAGCATCTTTAGATCACCCATAAAACCTGGCAAAAGCCCAACATGTGCAAGTTAGCAAATATTATTAAATGAATGAGGAGTAAAGTGGATGAATAGGTGAATATATAAATGGATAAATGCATGGACAGATGGATGGAAAGATGGAGGAATAGATGGATGAATGGAAAGATGGGTGGATGAGTGGATGGATGGAATGAAAAGGTGGATGGATGGATGGAATAAAAGTGTGGAAGGATGGATGGATGGATGAATGGAATGAAGGGTAGATGGATAAGTGGGTGGATGGATGGATGGATGGATGGATGGATGGATGGATGGAATGAAAGGGCAGATAGAGATGGAAGGATGGATGAATGGCAGTAGGGTTTTTCAATAGCACACAGACTCTAGCACGACTTATTGTGGAAACATCACTTTCTTTTCATGATGACATTTGACATCAATTACTAAATCTGAGAAGATGGCAGTATTATCCACTATTTGGTACTTACCTGACTTCTCAGAAGGTATCAGGGGCTGGCAAGCTTACAACCAAGTCATTTTAAAGAAGACCAAAGATTCCCTGATGTGGTGTTCTCTGAGACTGGACTTTGATTTCCCTGAGCCTAATGAGAAGTTTGTAAGTTTTGCACTTCTGCCTCAAACAAAAGCGCATGTTGGGGGAGTGCAAATGAAGCATGAACCTGTACACTGAGAGCTACTGCAGGCCAGATGGGGTGTGAGATGCAATGTGTGCCCCACATTGACAGAGGTGCCTACAGGCACTCGGTACTGTCCTGAGAAGAGCTGACAAGGGCACACATAACAACTTGGAGAGCTCCTTATAAGCAGATTCTGGACATTATCACTGGAGACTCTGATTTCAGGCCATGCTTCCTAACCATTTGGAAGCCATTCAGAGTCACCTCACCTCAAATTACTGACTTGGAGGCTCCAGGGGAAGGCCAAGGGGGTGATTTTAACAAGTTTGCCAGTTTGAGAGCTGTTGACCTAGACCATAAGAATAACAATACCAGCTTGTCCAGCTTTAAAAAAATATGACATCCAAAACCCTGGAGGTAGAAGACAAAAATGAAGGGCTAAATATTCTTATTGTAAGGTGATTTTTTTTCTTTTACTTTACCAAAGATTTTATTCAAGCAGTGAGATTCTTGGTACACAAAGTAAAATTCAGTTGGCAAGGAATCAGTTCTATACTCAACCTCCCCGTTTATATGTCTAATTCAAACATCTAGAGCATAAAGTGAGACAACCCTATAATAAAATAATTTAAAATTACCTGACCATCCTCTTACAGTTCCTTACAGTTAATAATTGAGCCCTGAAAGTGGGCTAGGGAGAAAAGTCTCCTCTAAACATTCCCTTAGGGTAAGATACTCACTGAGCCTGAGTTGGCTCTCAGAAGGCTTCTCCCCCATCCAGCAGAGCTCATGTGGCATCTCTCTTCCAGAGCCCCAAGCCAAATCAGCATTCCTTTGGTCGCTGCTCTGAGGCTGTCTGAGGGGAAAGCAGGATTTGTCCTTTTGTATCCCTCTTGCCACATCAGACTGACCCCAAGCAGTCCCCATGCCCTGGCACTTGTCACTGTGTCCAGGACAAAGCAGAAGGGGCTCCCAAGTTACTAAATAAAAGTTGGGTCAGAAGGTGGAAGAAAAAGTACTCTTCATGTGATGGTTCCACTAGCCGGGTGTCCAGGAGCATGATCCCAGCAACCTTCTGGTGATTTCTCAGTCAGTGATGAAGTAGGTAATTGACCTTTGACCTTTGTGCTCAGAATGGTTCAGAGAAAAGAAAAAAAAAATCAGATCCTTCAGTCAACAATGAAAACTTGTCTGAGAATGCAATGTGGGGTTTACGGCAGCATGAGTCATGCAAAGCACATGCAAATCTGCCCCAGGATGCATTCCCAGTCAGCCATTCTCTTAAATCCCAGCCAGATGATCCTTGTGAAGACTATGTCCTAGATAGAAGTGGGGAGCCATTCTAATTTGTCACCTTCTGGAATATTCTATGAGGAGCCAGACACCTCCAAAAAGCGTAAGCTCTTGGGGTCCAGGTTTACTCAGGCAGGAGTTGATGCCACTGGATCATATGCCCTCTTACACATCATGAGTTCTGGTTTTGGGATCAACACCAACACCAAATAGCCTTCCAAAGGCTATGGCTGTTGCTTCACTCTTAGAGGCCGGCACTACATCATCCTTTTAATATTGCTTTAGAATTCCACTGGGAAGATGCCACGCAGGGGGTTGATGATCCATGAAGTGAAAACTGAGAGGCTAATCAAGTAATCTTCCTACCCAAATGAGCAGAAATCTGTGCTATTCCCATCTGGTAATAACCAGCCCTATGGGGGAGGTGCTGCTGTTTGGTCTTTTGAGGGAAGACACAAAAACCCACTAGAAGGATTCTTGCCTATAACACGGAGAGGAGGGGTTCTTCTGAGGCATGTGGGCCAACTGTGCAGTGCCCCCTGAAATCCTTTTTGCCTCAGGGCTGGATATGAATAGACAGGCAGAAAGCAAGCCCGTGAGCCTGAGACCTTTAGGACAGGCTAAGTTTTATATCTTCATGGAGGAAGGACAGAGGTCGGCAGAAGCTTGACCTCCTGGATAACGTGCTGGGGGGTCAGTTCCCCATCTGACTCCCATCCGCATAAAAAAAAAGAAGTGGCAGGCAGACTGTGGGCTTCTGCCCCTTTGTTCCTACAATGTTGCTCATGGGGAACCTTCAGCAAACAACCTGACTGCAAACAACCTGAGGACATGGGAGGAGAAAGGAACCTGAAGTCTGGCTGGTCTGAACCCAGTCTGGACCCACAGGATTTCTTAGCTCTTCTTCAAGGTCAGGTGGGGGAAGAGGAGCCCTTCCAAGAGCCCCACCTGTTCATGCAGAACTGAGCAAGGTGACCAGCCTGGGTCACCTGGGGACTGAAAGGCAGCACCAAGTAGGCCTCTTGCAGATCATGGGTGGTCGTGGATGAGGACAAATAAGAAAGGAAAGAAAAGGAATTGTATAGAAGGGAAAGAGGGTGAAAGGAAGACAGTAGAGGAAAACAGGAGGAGGTGAACAAAGATGATAGAGAGGAAAGGAGTGGAGAAAGAGGAGGAGGAAAAGAGAGGGGAGTCCAGGGAGGAAAGAAGAAAGGACGGGGGTGAGAAAAAGGGAAGCCAGAGGGGCTCAAGGTACCTCACTGACCCCTTGCTGTCCCTGCCCATTTGCTCTTTGAAGGGAGGAGAGGAGGGTCATTGAAATTATATCCTGCAATAGCACTCTTTTTAGATGCTCACCTAGGGGCATCCCTCCACACCTGGCCTCACCAACCTTAGAGAGCTTCTGATGACCAACTGGGGACAGACATGCCACCAGGCTTGCAGTCACCATGCCTGTCCCCTGGCTGGGTCTGCTCAGACCTTGGTTGGAAGGATACTGTAGCGTCTTCATGTAATTCTGGATTGCCTGGAGCCAGTCTGGAATCGTCATCGACAGTCTGTAGTTTGGGACCTGGGGTATTGAAGGCTGCAGAGAAACAGAGAGGTGGATCTCTTTTTATCAAGGAGACACTCCGGGGTCCATCTCCTGGGGGAGACACAGGGTCAAAGCCACTGGAGAGAGGATCTCCTGAGAGCAAATGGCCACTCTGGCACGGCTGCCTGTTGGAGAGGTGCCTCATCCAGGGCGTCCTCCCCCAGTCAGTTCCTCATTGAAGTTCTCCCTCTCTGAGTTCCCTCTACACACACTCCGCTCTGAGTCATAGTGGTTCTCTACAGTCCTCCAGGTATGGTGGTGTAAATATGGCCTCCCTCCCCACGGGAGCCTAAGTACCTCCTTGAGGCCAAGGACCATGTCCTATAGTGACCCCCAATGAATCTGGCCCACGATAGAGAGGTAGTCCATTAATTATTGCATAAAATATTTTGCTGCACAGCTGATGGTGACCCACTATATGTGCTCTACTCCAGGTAACCATTTACATAGAACATAAAGTAAAGGGCACCCTAGAGAACCACAACATGGCACTATGGTCGCCATATCTCAATACCACCCCCCCCCACAATGCCCATTATGTCCCTTCCCCTGAATTCTGCCCTGGTGGCCTAGAAAGATCCTTCCTCTTGCCTTGCCTCTCATGGCAGTCCCATCGATGCCTTCATATCCTAGACTATCTCTTGATCAACGCTTACCAAGTGTCTACAGTTGAGAAGATGAAGTTCTAATCCCTGCTGGGAAGAGAAAGGACCAAAGGCCAGCAAGGACTGGAAAGGGGTGGGATAAGTGCTTCTTCTCAGGAATTTAGAGCTAAGACACCCACTCCACTCTGAGCGCCCTGCCAAGGAAGCCAAAAATGAGAATAAACAGGGATGTCTGATCAAATCACTCCTGGGAAGCAAGGAATGCCAGCCAGGCACAATTTGGGTTTTTTTTGTTTGCTTGATTAGTTTTGTTTTGTTTTTGGCTTTATTTCTCCCATGTTTCTCAGTCTCCTGAACTCTGTCTCTCTGGGGGTGGGGCCGTTGGTAACAGAGACACTCAGCCCATATGGACCTGGGGCTCCAGTAGCACTGCTGCTGGGAACAGAGAGGAGGCTCCTCCAGGCTCAATCCGCTTAGGAATAGCAGAAAGGGCCCAAGGACAGATTAGTCCCATCCTCGGAGAAAACAGGGCAGGGGCAGCCCTGGGGATTTAGTGCTCATCTGATAGAAGGTGAGACTGCTGATGAGCGGAAGGAGGACAGCCCTGGGCAGCCTGGCCCAGCCAGACGCTGCCTAAGGCTAGTCCTGGCTCTCGTCCTGGCTCTCCAGGCGCAAGCCCCACAGTGAAGCTGAGGGCACGTGGCCCCGGGCTTTGACACCGGGCTCTCTCCACACTTCTATCCCTCTGGCTGCATTACTGCAAACACGTCTTGACATTCCTTCCCTCTCAGTGCCATGATTCTCTCTTGGCTTTGAAATGTCCTACTTCACAGTAACTGTCTCCTCAGCTGAAAGGAAACTGGTCACACTTTCTAGATCACAGTTGAGGCGTTGTGTGTGTACGAATATGCGTGTGAATGTGTATGTGTGCACACGCAGGTACAATTGTTCTGCGAGCTAAATTTTGTTAACATCCTATCAGCCCGAATAAATCACATTCCTGACGGGAAGCAAAATGTTCCACTTTGAATATTTGTTCCCATGACTCTTCACACACATATATACACACATAGAACAAGTCATAATGTGAAGTGTATCATTGTGTTCCTGCTCTAGTACACACTGGGAGGGTCAGGCTTATCCTTGTTTTGTGCAGTAACCTCCACTGATCTACCCATACCTAGAATTCTTTGTAAAAATGCACCAGAGATTTCACAAAGTGAGGAGAGAAGGGGAGATATGAATAAGTATGTCTTCAGCAACCAGTATGTCTTTAGTTCCAAGTTACAGGCCAGAGATGAAAGGAAGAGAAAACACAGGAGCAGAGGACGCAAGGAGGGAACTTTCAGTGTAGTAAGACATAAGCATTTCTACACAGAAAAGCTCTGTTTTACCTCTTTACTAGAAAAGCTCGTAAGCATGGGAAAATGCCCCAAAGAATCCCTAGCCACCTAAAAGACCCTCAGAGGGGTGTCGCTTGTCCAAAGTCTTGCTGTAGCCAGTGACCTGGTTCACAGCCTTCTGTGGGGGATGACCACCAAGTTATTTCAAGTACCCCCAGCCCAACAGAGCCCATAAGAGCTAGATGGCGGCTGTAGGAGTCAGGCGGCAGCTGGTCCTCAGAATAGCAGCTTAATGGTGCCCAAGGGCTTTTAAAAACAGCTGCATGGTTACCTCAGCCTGACTGTGAGCAGAGCACCGGAGCTGTGGCCACATTCCCAAGCCCCAGCTGGGGGGCAGGGCTGTGGTGGAGAGGACCAAGATTGCTGAGGGATGATGACACAGGCTACAATTCACCCCGATGTCTGGGAGAGCTGGCTGGGGCTCACATGGGGTCAGCTTCCAACCTGCACTGTAGGTTGCCAGTGTCCCCACCAGGCATGGACTCTAATGCAGTGAGTGGGCTTTTTGGGGTGTAAGTACAAGACACACACAACCAGGTTCAAATCCCCTGCTCTGCCACCTACTAGCTGTGGACATTGGTCAAGCTGCAAGACCTCTCTAAGCCTCTGCTTTCTTCTGGATAAAATAGGAATAGTATCACTCACTTCAAACCTTCCAGACTAGTGTAAGGATTACATGACCTAATGTAAAAGTATGCAGTGTGGGGCTTGGCACTTGGTGTTCATTAAGTGGAAGCTGTTTTAGTATTCATCACCAGGGGGTCTACACTGGGGAAACTTGACTGGAAAACAGAATCAGGAGTGGCAGAGTCCCTGGGTACTCAATTTGGGAGCTTCACATTATGAAGATGCCTCTTACCCTAATGAAAGAGGATGAAAATATCTATTCCTCCTGAGGACACGTGGTGACAATGACTTAAAATCCTTAATTTGTGAAGAGTCTTTTCAAAGTGATAGGAAAACTCTTCAGGCCCCAATGAAAATAAAAATGGCCCCCAAAGGTAGAAGCAACCCAAGTGTCCATTGAGGGATGAATGTATAAACAAAGTGGACTATGCATGTAATGGACTATGCAATGATATACAATGGAATACTACTCAGCTTTTTTAAAAAATGTTTTTTGAGTCAGGGTCTCACTTTGTTGCCTAGGCTGCAGTGCAGTGGCACCATCTTGGCTCACCACAGCCTCGACCTCCTGGGCTCAGATAATCCTTCAGTATCAGCTTCCTCAGAATCTGGGACTACAGGTGTGTGCCACCACATTCAGCTAATTTTTTGGAGAGACAAGTTCTCACTATGTTGCCCAGGCTGGTTTCAAACTCCTGGACTCAAGCGATCCTCCCACCTTGGCTTCCCAAGTTATTATAGGCATGAGCCACTACAGTTGGTGGAAAGACATTTTCACACATGCCATAACATGGATGAGTTTTTAAGACATTATGCTTAAGTGAAATAAGCCAGTCACAAAAAGAAAGATGTACAATTCATCTTATATCAGATATTGTATAATTCCTCTAATATGAGATTCCTAGAGTAGTCGAAGTCATAGAGAGAGAAAGTAGAACGGTGGTTGCCAGGGACCGTGGAGAAAAAGAAACAGGGAGCATTATTTAATGGGTACAAGGTTTCAGTTGGGGAAGATGAAAAAGTTCTGGAGATGGATGGTGGTGAGGGCTGCAAAACAATGAGAATGCACCTAATGCCACAGCACTGTATATTTTTAAATGGCTAATTATATGTTATGTATATTTTATCACAATTAAAAAGGTCATAAAAAGATGATTCACAAAAGAATGCAAATAATTAACTAAATATTTGGGGAAAATGTTCAAGCTCACTAATAATTTAAGAAATGCAAATTAAAGCCACTTCAAAATATCATTTTTCACCTCTCTAGCTAGCAAAAATATGCTGAAATGCTGAAGCGAATGTTCTCACACAGCACTGATGGAAGCATGAATTGGTGCAACCTTTTTTTTTTTTTTTTTGAGTTGGAGTCTCACTCTGTCGCCCAGACTGGAGTGCAGTGGCCGCTCCCGGCCACCGCAGCCTCGACCTGCTGGGCTCCGGCGATCCTTCCGCCTCAGCCTTCCAAGTAGCCGGAATTACAGGCATGCGCTACCACGCCCAGCTGATTTTTTGATTTATTGTAGAGATGAGGTCTCGCTGCCCAGGCGGGTCTCGAACCCGCGGGCTCAGGCAATCTACTCACCTCAGCCTCCCAAAGGTGTGGGATTACAGGCTGAGCCACCGAGCCCGGCTGGTGTAACCTTTTAAAGAGAAGCCAGGGCACACCCTTTTCTTGTTTCTGAATGGGATCCTGAGAGTCCCCCCAATGGTGTTTTCCTGCCAGATTTGATCAACTACTGTGCTACCTTAAATTCCAGCTTTGATTTTCTGTGGCCCTTCCCCTCAGGGTTCTCACCTCCTGCTACCTGCATCCAGTCCCCCAGCTCAGCCAAGCTGATGAAAGCAGAATCTTAAAGGAACAGATCAAAACCAACCTCTCCACAAAGGCACTATGTCTCTGGCCTTGGGTGTGGAGTGGGGGGGGGGGGAAGGTGGGCGGGAGGAAGGAATGAAGTGGACAGAAAGATGACTGTTCAAGAGGAAGAGTAATGAAACAAACCACAGGCAAGACTCTTGTGGACAGTTCCAATTCCACTCCATTCTTGTCAAGCACAGTTGACCTGCCGGAGAATGCAAGGGAAATAATGTAGATGGTCGCAGCTGTACAAGTGGTACCCTCATGTGGGGAAGGGAGAAGCCAGGAAAAGGAACCAGGAGGCAGCAAAAAAGCAAAAGCCCCCAGCACTAGGAATCTTTAACAAGGACAAGGCGAAATCAAAGACTTTTGGCACCTCTCCTCTGAATATACAATGCAGGTGCCGGACAGAAGAATCCTCCCTGGCAACTGGGAGAAGTATGGAACAGCCGCCAGAAGAGCACCTGTGAGCCCAGGGTGGGCCCCAGGCTCTTGCATCAGGAGCAGCCAGGAATCTATTGATGGTGGTGGCCTGCTCCAGAGTCCTTGGGCTGAGCAGGGTGGGCCACACAGGGTGGACAGACAGAAGGTTCTGAATCCAGGGAGGCAGGGAGCTGCTGGTGAGAGCCAGCAGGGGGCAGAGGTGGTGCCTTAACTGCAGCCGGGTCTCCAGTCCCAAGCACTCACACTTCTTCACTCAGCAAAGCTCAGTCCGCTAAATGTGAACTATTTCCCAATTTGGAAACAACCTGAGAATGAGGCACAAAAGCGTGGTGTCTGCAAGAAACCGATTGCTGTTTCCTGCCGAATCCATCCCAGTTTCCTGCCACTTTCTGCTGGAATCCCTTCACACAGCCCACCCCGAGTCCAATTCCAGCAAGTGAAGGCATAGGAAGAACGGATTCCTAGTATGCCCAGCTGTTTTTTTCTGGGCTGGTCTCTCTCTCTGACCCTCCCTTCCTCCACTATTATCCTCCACTGACTCTTGCTGTTCTCTTAAACTACTCCCTGAAAAATCCTGGCTTTGACAGGGTCAAATGCTAACTTGGGGCCCAGTAACCACCAGGGGAAAGGAGACCTGCATAAATTGAGAAGGATCACAGGCAGGTTAACCTTCCCAGATGGAGACACTTGGACTTTCAGGCAGAACTCCGCATGGCTGCTGAGAGAATGCCTGTTCTGAGGTCAAGTATTGCTTAGCCCTCCTGGTAGGTCTTGCAAACCGTCCTCTGTCCACTTCTTTTGCTTCTTAGTCCACAATTGCCAAAATTGGTTAATTTCCCTGACATTCTCCGAGCTTTCCACCACCACCCCATCACTTTTCTTCTGTACGAATTCCTCAGCAAGATATTGATATGGTTGAAGTAGGAAAGAACTTGGCTCCAGAGAAGACAGTCTGCCAAGCTGAGCATAGGAATAGCCCTTGAATCGGAGAGGAGAGACCCCTGGAAATGAGAGCTGTTGGGGATCTTCCCGTCAGGGCTTGGGCAGGGGTCAGGGTTTGGGGAATGTCAGGGCCAGGGGGATGCCATGATGGGGCTAAGGATAGAGAAGCAACCATTAAGATGCAATGTAAGAGAGATAAATGTATATATTTATAAATAATGTATTTATTTATATTACGATCACAAAGCTAATTGCCCACACTTGAGCTGGGGGAGTCCTGGCTTGGCAACAGTTCTCATGTGACCTCCCAGTAACTATGAAAATACAGTATGATGTGGCTTGCTGGATGAGAAAAAGGAACACTTCTTTTGAAGAACACAGCATTACTATGGGTGCAGTGGCTTGTGCCTGTAATCCCAGTACTTTGGAAGGCTGAGGTTGGAGGATTGCTTGAGCTCAAGGGTTCAAGACCAGCCTAGACAACATAGTGAAACCTTGTCTCTACAAAAAGTCAAAAAATTAGTCAGGTGTGGTGGTGCACGCTTGTAGTCCCAGCTACTCGGGAAGCTAAGGTGGGAGGATCACCTGAGTTCAAGAGGTCAAGACTGTGGTGCACTGTGTCCATGCCACTGGGCAACAGAGTGAGACCCTCAACTTGGGGAAATAAAAAGAACACAACATTCAGCTACAGTAATGGACATATGAGGCACATGTTTCAGGAAGTATCAGTCTATGTTCTAAATAGGTAACATTTGTGCTCATTTTAGGAACTGACTGATGACAAACTAGAAATTGTCCTAGAAAGAAGAGAAGAATGAGTTGGTCTGGAAGTTATGAGACATAAGAAAGGGTAAAGGAGCTATCTGCAGACAGAGAAGGCTAAACAAAGATGTAGAATGACAGAATGTCACAGTTCTGAGGATTCATCATCCAGTGGTCTGCTAGCGTCATACAGATCCACATTTGAGATCTAGAGTCACAGGTCATAGCATCATGGGATTCTGGGGTTGGAAAAGACTGATTCAGTGTGTCACCTCTATAATCCCAACACTTGGGGAGGCCAAGGCAGGAGAACTGCCTGAGGCCAGGAGTTCAAGACTAGCTTGGGCAACATAGTGAATCCTTGTCTCTTAAAAAAATAAATAAATATGTTAGCCAGGTGTGGTGTTGCAGGAAGATTGCTTGAGCTCAGGATTCTGAGGCTTCAGTGAGTCATGACTGTGCCACTGCAATGTAGCCTGGGTGACAGAGCGAGACACTGTCTCAAAAATAAAATAGAGTTGGAAAGAACTTTACAAGAAATCTGGTCTACTTCCATTTTATAGATGAGAAAACTAAGGGCAGAGATTTTAAGCAAGTGACCTAGGCACAAAAGTAGAGGTAGCACAACCAAGAATTCGGTCTCTTGGTTTTTACTCCAAGTCCCTTCCACCATAAGAGTACTGTCTTATAACACTGAAGGATGCTGTGAATAGCAAGGGATGTTGACAATGCTCTGCCCTGATTCAAAGGGTGACACAGAATCAGCAGTGAAATGTGATGGGGTTGGGGGAGGATTTCTGTGTGGTCTAAGAGCTTCCCAACAACAAAATCTAGCCAAATCAATAGCAAAATTCCATGATTCCCACATAGAGAATTTCACCTCCACCCCTCCCCACCCTACCCCCCACACACAAGGTTGGAGGAAGGATAAAGGCATGGTTAGAGGCAAGATTGATGCTGAAGCTACTAAGTTCCCGGGACAGTAGGAACAGGTCTCTGTTCCCTGTGGCCACTTCTCTTCCAGGTTTAAGGGCTCCTGCCATCTCACTTAAGTAAGGAAAAATTCTGAAGTCAGAACTGCAAACCAGGAACAGTGTTGCTCTCATGTTCAAGGGAACTTAGCAAGGGTAATTACGGTTGACACTGAAGCAGGCAAGATTCTAGTTGGGCATGATGAAGATCTCTTTGACCAACAGACTAATAAAACACTGTATAACTGACGGCAGCAGGAAGTTCAGAGGCTCTGTCACTTCCCCAAAGGCATACACAGCTTTCTGGCCGGCAGGCTTGGATGCTCAGCTGTCACCAGGCTGGGGACTCAACCAGATGGCCTTCCAGGTCTCCGGTCTGGCATTCCTAGACCTGCCCAGGAATCTCCTCAGCCGGAGGAGAGTTCCCAGGGTCCAGGGGTAACCATTTGCCATGCTATAATTCCTGTCTCTGCAGCATTTCTCCCCAGTTTGCATTTTGATGTTTCATATAACACAGCTACTCCCTCCAGGGGACATCCCCCTCCCTCTGTTATGAAATCCTTGGCCACTGAACTTAAATGGCTCACTGGCTTGTTTCCAAGGTAAAAAGAGAGTTTCATTCCTGTCTTTCTCTATCCAGTGAGACTAATTCATCATGTATACTGGAAAGTCCCTTTTAAGCTATGGCCAAAAGTCTTTTTTTTTTCTTTCTTTCTTGAAGCCCAGATAAGCTGGGAAGAGAGAGTTCACTGTTTTGCAAGTTTCAGAGGTGAAAGTCACTGTCATAAAAAACAAATGACAAAAAGTCTAGAAATGATTCACACTGAGAAGTCTGACTGGTTGATTTCAAATTCATTCACAGCTTAATAAATCATTTGCGAGGGGGGTGGGTGGGAGGGAGGAGCAGAGGAGGAGCAAGGACTCCATCCAAAGAGAACAAGCAGGGTGGAATCCCTGGGGGTCTATGCGTTCTTTGGCATCGATGGTGCCTGGTGGCTTTAGCTTTTGCTGAAGGAGAATGTATGTCCTCAGGGATGAGAAAATAATAGGGTTTGGCTGGAAATTCAAAGACACTTTGGCACAGCCCAACCATAGGGTCCCAGGACAGCAAGCCCCTACCTCACCCTTGCCCATTTCTAAGGCTTCCAAGGTAAACATCTCAATTAAGAAAAGGGCTGGCAGGGAGGAACGGGGCGGGGAAGGGAGTTTGTAGCAGGACCAGGAAAATGGAGATTGCCTCTATTTGCTCTGTACAGGCTGACATGGTCCCATTACTGCCCACTGGTCTCCCCACAACCCCCAACTCCGCCTTCGAAGCCACAGACCTTTGCCAAGAAGGCGGCGTTCCTGATGGCGCCCACCATTTCTCCCCCCTTGGGGTGCACCTTGGCCACGTGCATCCACATGCGCTCCCAGGTGTGGCTGTCAATGGGGAAGCCGCTCTTGTTAACGTGAAACAGCACCCCGCCGTCTTTGTCCTCCTCCTCCGAGCCCCCGCTGGTGGCGAGGCTCACGGGCCGCGCGTGGCTGCTCCGGGACCGGGTGCCTTTGGCGCCTTTAGGGTGGGGGCAGCGATGAGTGTCGGTGGCTGAGCCGGTCATGGCGGGGCCGGGGCTGGGGACGAGGCGCTGAGGGCGCACGGCAGCGGCGGCGGCGGGGGGCGTGTGCGCGCGGGCGGGCGCGGGGATCAGCGCCCCGCGAGGGTGGCCTTCTCCATGCCTCTCGCTGCGGCAGGACACGCGCCGGGGGGGAGCGGCGGCTGGAGCTCGCGGAGGCGGTGGTGTCCCCTGCTTACGGGCCGTGCCTGAAATCAGCGGAGACAGCAGACACCACGGCTAAGTGGACACCCAGGGGAACCGAGCGAGGAGCCCCGGGCTGTCTCCACGTCGCCCCCCGCACGCTGACAGTCCCCTCCTAGGAATTGGATACGGACTTCCAGCCCTGGTCCCCTGGAAAGGCAGCTCGAAACGTGCCACAAAGCTTCACAACACCCCTAAACACCAGGGCGGGGGAGGGATACGAGGAGCGTGGGGGATGCGGAGTGGACAGTGCAGCGAGAAGAAAGACCGCTGGCGGGGCGTGAAGGGACAGGCGGTTCCCGCGGAGCTTCACGCATTCCTTGTGCCCAGATGTGGCCGGGCGAGGAGCGGAGCCGGGAACGTGCCCGCACGTGAGCTCCCGGGGCTGGCGCGAGGGCGCCGCAGCAGCCGCGGCTTGCAAAGGCGGCCCGGCTCCTTGCGGGAAGCCCTCCCCGACCCCGGCGGGGCTGCAGTGGAAAGGCTCCACCCGCCCCCTTTCCCCGAGTTCCAGCGCCCGGCGCCGCGAGGGACCAGCTGCAGGGGGCGCAGGAAGGGCGCGCGCGCAGCCCCGGGACCTACCTCGGGACAGGCGGCTTCATTGCTGCAGAGCCCCTCCGGGAGGCGGGGGAGGCGGGGGCTGCCGCTGCTGGGCCTGGGGCTGCTGGAGCTGCTGGGGCTGCTGGGGCTGCTGCGGCCGTCGCCTCATTCCATGTCCCATTCTCGAATGTTATTCTGTGACATATAACCGAGTCACCCGGGCAGCCGCCGATGTTCCGAATGCGTCCATTGGCCGCCGCAACAAAGAGGGGCGGGTCCGGGGCTCGGGACTCTACAACCCGGAGCTCCGCGACGTTCTGATTGGCTCCGGGGGTTCCTTGGCGGGAGGGGACCCGCGTAGGGGGAGCTCGGCGGCCACGCGAAATCCGATCGCGGTGGTGTCCTGGGAGCCCCGCGGGGCTGCAGCGTCTGTCCAAGGGACCTAAGATCGAGTTTCCCCAGGGGTCGTGGCACTGCGAGGGGTTGCCGCTGTGGGAAGCAGAGGAGAAACAAAGCCACCGAGAAGTGACCCGGAGGTAGGGGAGGGTTTGGCGTTGGTGCAACATTCCCGGAGGAGGACAGGACAGAGTCGCCGGGCCCCTGTCCGGGATGGTGGGTGGTTCAGGCAGGGGCTGTTCATCCGGATGCACAAAATGAAATATATATTTTAATCCCACATTTTAAAATTTCCCCAAATTAACCAGCGGGCCCAACCTTGGATCCTGGTTATTAGTCATTATTTGTAAAGTCCCTTTAAACCCAAGCTGATAAGCGTCACTAAAACCCAGAGGTCAGCCAGGCCCTGACGGTTCTGCCACTGTCACTGAGTAGGGGATGGAGAGACTTCAAAGCCATGCTGAAGTGGGCAGCCTTCCCGCACTCACTTCTGAAACAGCTTTTCCTTCAAGGTGTCTTTTTTCTTTTTTAAAGAAAAAGAAGAGCAAGGTGAGCTGGGACGAGCACCAGACTGTTCACCTGCGGGCTGGCTCTAAGTCCAGATTTGTTACTTGGCTGAGCTGTGTGACCCTGGACAAGCCACTTCTCTGCTCTAGGCCTTAGCTTCCCTTTCTGAAAAACAGAACAGACTCCTCCCTTTCCAAGGTCTGTTCCGGCCCCAAGGTTCTGTGATTTCCTGACCTCTTCTCTCAGGGCACTTAGGATCCTGGCCATAATATCCTTTCTCTTTAAACTCTAGGCCAGCATTTCATCTTTGAGAGGGTGGAGCAGTTATGAGTGCTATGCCAAGTGAACCTCCAATTAAGAATACAGTTGTCAATGAGCCACAGATGGCAGATCAGTTTCTGGATGCTTAACTCTACAGGTTGCCTGTCATGGAACTGGAACTTCTCTTCCGCAGGAGGCGTGGTGAGGGGTCAGTGCCAGCAGAGGACTCTGGGGGGTAGCTGAGAGCCAAGACTTAGGTGAGGAGACTTGGATTCTGGACCCAGCCCTGCTGCACTACTCCCTGAGACAGAGCCCAAGCCTAGGACTGTATAGATTCAATAATGAGAATAATAACTTAGGTTCATATAGACAAAGGAAATGGGTCAAATCATGAAACTATCTGGATAATTCAAGTGCAACAAGTACACCTGAAAAAAAATCAGGAAATTGAACGAAAATTATCTCTATACCACATAATTGCCTTGGTTTCCATTTCCTGTTGAGAAGAAAACAAGCCTCAGAGAACAATCTATTTTCTCAACTCAAACATTCTTCCCCTTTCTTTTTGTATTCCTCTGTCCCATCCGTCCACATTTCCCTGGAGTTTAAAGTCCAGGAGACTAGAATTTCAGGATGAAGACCTGTATAAGAGGACGAACGTCTGACCTGGCAATCCCTCAGGAGAAAGTTGAGCTCTCAAAGCTCAGGTGAACAGACCAGTTGGTGAACATGTCTGGCAAGGGTCACCTTTCTGGGAATCACTTCCCAGTGTACCCACTCAGGTCAAATCTGAACAACTATAATTACCCTGTTCAACCAGAGCCTGGATTTTGCTTTACCTGAATACAAATTTTAGGAACCAGAGAGGTTATCAGTTCATCCTCCTCCCTCCGAGCCCCTCAGGACTCCCTGACAGTTGAGGGGAGAAACTTTTTTTTTTTTTTTTGAGTTGGAGTCTCACTCTGTCGCCCAGACTGGAGTGCAGTGGCCGCTCCCAGCCACCGCAGCCTCGACCTGCTGGGCTCCGGCGATCCTTCCGCCTCAGCCTTCCGAGTAGCCGGAATTACAGGCATGCGCTACCACGCCCAGCTGATTTTTTTTATTTATTGTAGAGATGAGGTCTCGCTGCCCAGGCGGGTCTCGAACCCGCGGGCTCAGGCAATTCACTCACCTCAGCCTCCCAAAGGCGCGGGATTACAGGCTGAGCCACTGAGCCCGGCGGGAAAAACTTTTGTTGTTCATCTTCAACATTCCAATTTGTCTGTTCTCCTCTTCCCCAGTGGTAGAATAGGGCCAAGACCCAAGTGATATGGTATATAAAGACAGTTGGGAAATTCAGCTACTTCTCCAAAGAGGTGGTAAGAAAGCTTTAAAAGTGAACCAGGCCGTCCCAGGGAAGACACTGTCAGGCAGAAGAGGCTCTTTTTTCAGAATTCCTTTGCATTTGAGAATTGCACTACGTTGTATGGACTAGCCAGCTTTGTTCTTCATTTCCTTGTGTATTTTGTGTTACCTGACACTCAAGTGAGCCCAGGCCAGACAGATTATGAGTTTTGAAAGTTCTGGTAGTTAGCAAGAGTGACACAGTCATATATGCACACAGTGGGATAAGGCCAATTTGCGATTTGAGCAAGGACACATGGCAACTGGATGCTCAGCCACTGAGAGCATGGTCACTTACACTCATAATAACTGGTATGGTAGGAAAGGGTCATGGAAAAATTTGGAATGGGAGGAAGGGGGTTTCAATAATATCTCATTATTTAAGTGACTCCTGCTTGGGTCACGAAGATAAGATGAAATCTGACCCTGATCATATTTCTAGCTCTTCTACTTATTGATGGTGCAATTTGGGGTATGTTACTCAATATCCATGAGCTTTATTTTCCTCACAAAGTAGGTATGAAAGTACTCTAGAGGGCTGTTGTGAGGACAGAGAGGTCAGGTGTGTGAAAACAGACTAAGTGCCTAGTATATGTTAGGCAGGCCTTAATCTGAATCTGAGACAGTGACACAAAGAGATTTGGAGACATCTGTTTCTAGCACATTTCACTGCCTAGGAGTCAAGACTGAGAAATTATTGCAGCTGTCCAGGGAAAAGGACATCCAGTTAAAATAAGCCATGGATGCATGGAGGGAAAAGAAACAGCTAGAAAGGAGCAGGTGTAGACAGTGGCACTCAGGAATGGGAAGTGTTCCTTTCTGCCTCCAGTGGCAGCACAAAGGAATACCCACCCACTTATGGGTTGAATTGTGTCCCTCTCACCCAAATTCGTATGCTGAAGCGCTAACCCTTGTACCTCAGAATTTGAATTTATCTGAAAATAGGGTCATTGTGGGGTAATTAGTTAAGATGAAGTCATACCAGAGTTGGTTGGGTTATAATCCAATATGACTCATGTCCTTCTAAAAAGGGGAAATTCAGATGCAGAGATAGACATGTGCACAGGGAGAATGCCATGGGAAGATTGGAGTGATGCTGCCACAAACCAAGAAACTGTCAGAAACCAAGAGGGAACCAAGAGGGGGACCTGGAACAGATCCTTCCCTAGCACCTTTAGAGGCAGCACTGCCTCGCTGATGCCTTGACCTCAGACTTCTAGCCTCCCCAAGTGTGAGATGATACATTTATGCTTAAGCCACAGAGTTTGTGGCACTTTGTTATAGTAGCCCTAGAAAACTAATACACTCCCAATATGGGTCTGACGGAGGTTCAACCCATGTGTTCGGGGCCTATGATCAGCTTGATGATGAGGGAAGGTGTTACTGGGCTGAACTTGTGAACTGACTTTTTCACTAAGTGTCAACACTAATATTCTGCAAATCATGAGATGTAGCAATCCTGGTGTTGTTCTATGGCCACAGAAGAGAATGCCAAATAAGGGCTTAAGCATCTTTTGCGGGGGGGGGGGGGCAAAGGATCTCAGAAAAATAGACGTGTCTTCAGCTCTCATTTCCCCAAATAATATTTTCCATATATTCCATGGCAGTGTCTGAACCACATGAATTATCAGCTATTCATACACTGTTTTGTATCATTTCTAATTGTTTGGGGTGTATGTAGGTTCTGCCACATAAATGATAAACCAAAAGGTAACATTTGTTAAGTGTTTAATTTATGCCATGTACAACCTAAGCACTTCACATGTATTATATTATTTAATGCTCACAGGAAATTTATGCTCTAAGTTTTAAATTGAGACTAGGGAAGGTTAAATAATTTGCCCAAGGTCTAGCCAGTAAAGGGAAACCACAAAAAATAACTTGTCCATTTCAGCCTCAGTTCCGAATGGCAAAAAGCATAATAACAAAAAAGGATCCCCCAAGAATTTATAAATACATTATCTGTCCTTGCATTGAACTTACACTATCCAGATTGTTCTGGAAAACGCAAGCTGAAAAATTAAGCTTAAATAGTGCCAGGTTGATAACACTCTTAGGGGCCTAGAAGCAGCAAAATATATATCTTTTCTGGAGAAATACATCCTCAAACCAGGCCCATGAGGAATCCTAAAGAGCTCAGGCAGCAGAAACTTATGCTTAAAAATTACCAATTTATGAGGAAGCAAGCCACCAAAATCAAGAATCAGCATACGTAACTAGAGTTAAATCTCTGAAGACTTCAGATACTGAAATTAGATCCAGAATATGCAATGGTTTTGTTTAAAAATCTTACAGAAACAAAAAATGGAATTAAAAACACAAGCAATGAACAGGAGGATATTAAAAGTGACCAGTCAGATTTGAAAAAGAACTAACTGAAACTAACATGAAAAAATATGATCAGTGAAATTAAAAGTTTATTAGATGGTGTGTAGACCCAAGAAGGTAGTTTCTGCTCATGCTGGACAGAGGAGCAAGTTGGTAGGGCGTATTTCCTATACTTTGTTCAGAGACTCAGAATGACAGAGGCTTTGCCATTTTTAGCTCATGGCTTTTTAGATTTCCCTAAGTGTCATCTTTATTCCAGGTATCAGAGGGGTAAAGAGCAGAGAAATGCATGTAAGAGGTTTCTTTACAGCCCAGGCCTGGTTTTGGTACATGTCAATTCTGCTCATGGTCCTGCTGACTAGAATTCAGTCACATGATGCCACACAGAATATACAATGGTGAAGCATGGACAGGATAGCTTCAATTTTTAAAAAATTCTCTCCCATGTATAAAAGACAAAACTAGAGAGATATAGAAGTCACTGGAACTTAATCATTATGAAATCCTGAGGAGCAGGCATTATAAACTCTGTCCTGAGGATGGGGGACGTTTCTTGATTAGACTCTGATCCTGCTCTCTGGAAGGATTCTTTATCCTGTGTTATCCAAGACCCCTCATTCTGCTCCCTGGGAGGTTCTTCCCTGTCTGCTTTTCTCTATGAACACATCTGAAGTGGCCATGCATTTTATATTCTTCATCTAGCCCTTGGAGGACTGCAGAACTCTTGCAGCCAATGTCATGATGGTATGAATTTGAGGACATTGGGATTCTTTTAAAGCTTAAAAAGACAAAGTCTTTTTTCAAAAGCCACATTTGTGATTTCTTTGTCTCTGCCATTCTTCACAAATTTAGAAGGTCGCTAATCTATGTTTCTAGATATTTCCATATGAACACAAATACATTCAAAGTTCTCTCCTGAATAGAATCCATGCCTTTCTCTTTCACCTAATAATGGTTATCTTGAGCCCATCTGAAACAATAGGCTTGGGTGAGAAGTCTATACTCTTTTTTTTTTTTTTGTATTGTATTGGGGTCTTGCTCTGTAGTGAGAAATAGAGTGCAATGGCGTGATCACAACTCAGGCTCAGGCTCCAAGTAGTTGGGACTACAGGTGCATGTCACCATGCCCAGCTAATTTTTGCTATTGTTGTTGAGATGAGATATCACTATGTTGCCTAGGCTGGTCTCAAACTCCTGTGTTCAAGCAATCCTCCTGCCTCCGGCCTCCCAAAGTACTGGGATTAGAGGCATGAACCAGAAGTCTATACTCTTAATCCGATTTAATCACTTTGTTTTTGTAAGAAGTGTTAATTGACCTCAGTTACTCAAAGCTTTTATCAGTCTTTGTGTTGTTTGAGATCCAGCACTACAAAGTCCTAAGTATCTGGGCACAGTAGATTCTTTTTCATATATTTGCATTTATCTATTCTTTCCTGAGATTATTTCTTTATCTAAAAACCTTCCTAAATGCAACAAAGAGCAACCAGCACATATTCTGGCTCTAACAACTTTCTTTAAAACAATAGAATCAGTAGTACAGACTTGATCTGATTTGCAAGGAACTGCAAGGAACTATTTTACCAAATGGTTTGTCACTACATATTCTGGGTCTCCAACTTTTCAGTTTATGATGTGTATTTCTTGCCATGTGTTGTCAGATTACTACAACAGGATCACATGTTTTAGATTAGGATCCTACTTACAGTACCAGTATGAAAAACTAAAAAAAATGGTTTAACCATGCAACATGAGAAGTTATAAAACAGCAACTGAATAAGCTCTAAGAAAATGGAAGGGGAAGACTGGGCATGGTAGCTCATGCCTATAATCCCAGCACTGTGGGAGGCCAAGGTGAAAGGATTGCCTGAGCCCATGGGTTCAAGACCAGCTTGGGCAACTTAGCATGACCCCATCTCTACAATAAATCAAAAAATTAGCCAGGCATGGTGGCCCATGCCTGTAGTTCCAGTTATTTGGAAGGCTGAGGTGGAAGGATTGCCTGAGCCCAGCAGGTCAAGGCTGTGGTGGCCATGAGCGTGTCACTGCACTCCAACCTGGGCAACAAAGTGAGACTCCAAATCAAAAAAAAAGAAAGAAAGAAAAGGGGAAAAAAAAAAGAAATAGAAGGGAAAATAATAAACAAAAGAACAATACATAAATAAAATATTTAAAAAGCTATAAGAGACAGGATCAACAAAACCAAAAGCTGTTTTTCTGGAAAAGGCTAGTTAACTAAAGAAACCTCTAAGACGAATGAGAAAAAAGGAGAATGACTTAAACAGTAATAGGAATGGGTGGAGTTAGAGGAGGAACTATAGATATAAACTAAAGAGATAATAGAATATCCTGCAAACCTTATTCCAATGAATTTGAAAAAAATTGACAAAATATATTTCTAAGGAAGTATATTATCAAAACTGACTTGAGAAAAAAAGAAAAACTTAATAGTCCTATAGCAATTAAAATTTAATCATCACCTGATCCAGAGAGTTTCACATGCACTATATCAAATATTGAAGGAACAGATGCTATACAAAGTCTTTGGTAAAATAGAAAAAGAACTATTCTTCTACTAATAGTATTAAGTTGGCAAAATCTTGGTATCCAAAACAAGACAAGGAAAGTATGAGATAGGAAAATTGTTGGTAATCTCACTGAAACTCCCTATAAAATATCAATATAGGGCCACAGGATAAAAGCTATAGAAGAGACCTGATTAGCCAGGCATGGTGGCATACGTCTGTAGTTCCAACTACTTGGAAGGCTGAGGCAAAAGGATCTCCTAAGCCCTGCAGGTTGAGGTTGCGGTGGCCGTAAGCGTGACACTGCACTCCGACTTGGGCAACAGAGTGAGACTCCAACTCAAAAAAAAAAAAAAAAAAAAAGACTTGAGCTCGGCAAACCTGCCCCTATGGTTAGAAACCAATAAATTTATTCTTTCTAAGCTCGTTCTCCTCCTTGCATGATTGTTTTTTGTTTGTTTGTTTGTTTGTTTGTTTTTGTTTTGTATGTTTGTTTGTTTGTTTTGAGTTGGAATCTCACTGTCGCCCAGACTGGAGTGCAGTGTCTGCTCCCGGCCACTGCAGCCTCAACCTGCTGGGTTCCGGCGATTCTTCCGCCTCAGCCTTCCAAGTAGCTGGAACTACAGGTGCGTGCTACCAAACCCGGCTAATTTTTTTTGATTTATTGTAGAGATGAGGTCTCGCCAAGTTGCCCAGGCAAGTCTCGAACCCGCGGGCTCAAGCAATCCACTCACCTCAGCCTCCCAAAGCGACGGATTAAGGCTGAGCCGCCCAGCCGGGCTGCATGATTGTTTACAAAACCGCTACAATAGAGAGCAACTGATTATCTTCATGTCCTGACACTTAGGGAGAGGGGAAGCTGCCCACAAGATTGATAAGCATATTTTCACTTAAACAGTGAGCCTAGGCCAGGCATGGTGGCTCAAGCATGTAATCCCAGCACTTTGGGGGACCAAGTGGATTGCCTGAGCCTGGGGGTTCACGACCAGCCTGGACAACATGGTGATTCCTCATATATACCTTGTATCTAAGTAGCACACATCTGTAGTTATGATTACTTGGAAGGCTGAGTCCGAGGAATCGCCAGAGCCCAGCAGGTCAATGCTGTGGTGGTCATGAGCATGCCACTGCCCTCCAGCCTAGGTAATGGAGTGAAGTTCCAACTCAGAAACAACAACAACAACAACAACAAAAACCCAAGGAGCCTAAGGCATCGGAAGTTTGATTGGCTGAAGGGCACAAACAGCTCTAATCTACAATGACCCCACCTCAGGCATACCCTTCTCTGCCTCCATGATGGCTTACTGCCCAGGGGTCAGTAGTCAATGGTTGGCGTACTTGCTTTATAGATAGCATCTATTTAAAATCTAAGAGTCATGTTCGAGATGTTTTTCAGACTTTGCACTCTAATGGACCCATGACCCATCCAGACCCAGGACACATACCAAAGAGCTGGCTCCACGTCCTGTGACACTTCCTCCTGGAAACTGGCTCTGCATCCAAATACAGTTCCAACACCCCCATGACATTATCTCCAACTAACAGCAGTACCCATTCCCTAGCCCACTGCTAGGGAATCAAATTATTCCTTGAAAATCCTAACCTAAAATTCTTGGGAGGTGAATTTGAGAAATATCTCCATTCTCTTTGCTCAGCTGCTTTGCAATATTAGATTCTTTTTTTTTTTTTTTTGAGTTGGAGTCTCACTCTGTCGCCCAGACTGGAGTGCAGTGGCTGCTCCCGGCCACCGCAGCCTCAACCTGCTGGGCTCCGGCAATCCTTCCGCCTCAGCCTTCCAAGTAGCCGGAATTACAGACATGTACTACCACGCCCGGCTGATTTTTTTATTTATTGTAGAGATGAGGTCTCTCTGCCCAGGCGAGTCTTGAACCCGCGGGCTCAGGGAATCCAGACCTCAGCCTCCCAAAGGCACGGGATTACAGTCTGAGCCACCGAGCCCAGCTAGATTCTTTCTTTACTATAACAGCTGCTGTCAGTCTTGGCTTTTCTGGGTAGAGGGCGTAAGAACCCGGTCAGGCTGTCATATCACTTTGAACATTGACAATATTTTTACCCAAATATTCACAGATTGAATCCAGCAATATATAAAAGCTATCATGTACCATACCCAAGTTGAAACTGAACTCCTAACTCTCATCATATAGAAAAATTAATCGCATGTGAATTTGACAGTCTTAAAATCATCACTATGAACATCATGGTGTTATGTCATAGTAAGTATACGCTAGCATCCACGAAGTATTCTTGCCTAAAAAAATTGAACCTAAGTGTCTGGATCTAAAGAACAATTTTTAGGAACTAAAAGGAATAGAATAATAAGTGACACCACAAGGAAGCAATCAATCAAATCCAAAATGTGAGACAAATGATATACTTTAGTCTGACAAATCAAGGGCAAATTAATGGCAGTAGTGGAAAAAAGTATAGGATGGGGTGGAGAAAAAATCCAACAGAATTTAAAAGAGTTGACTGGGCACGGTGGTTCACACCTGTAATCCCAATACTATGGGCAGCAAAGGTGGGAGAATCACTTAAGTCCAGGAGTTCAAGACCTGACTGGGCAACAAAACAAGACCCTGTTTATAAAAACAAACACACAAATAAATAAATAATAAAATGTGTGTTTGTGTGTGTATTTAAATTAACTGGAAATCTTCTTCCCTAATGATTTGCCTAAAACATTAGAAACTGTTCAATGTTGCCACTTCTACAAAGACTTCTGTGACTTCTCTGGTAAGTTCCTCATGTATCATGCATTTATGGCATTGCTTTATCTTCCTCACTAGAATATAAGCTTCCTAAAGACAATGTTTGTCCTGTGAGTGTTTTCATTTCCTTTAACCAAGCAAGTAATATGAGTAAGGCATGGCGGCTCATGCCTGTAATCCCAGCACTTTGGGAGGCCGATACAGGAGGATCATTGGAGGCCAGGAGTTTGAGACTATCCTGGACAATATAGCAAGACCTTGTCTCTACAAAAAACTTAAAAATGAGCTTGGTGTGGTAGCCTGCTGGTAGTCCCAGCTACTTGAGAAGCTGAGGCAGGAGGATCAGTTGAGCCTAGGGATTGGAGGCTGCAGTAAGCTATGATCATACCACTGCACTCCAGCCTGGGTGACAGAACAAGATCCTGTCACCAAAAAAAAAAAAAGAAAAAGTAAAAGATTTAAGATCTATAGCAATGTGTGAATCTTGCTTTGATTCTATTTCAAATAAATAGCTATAAAATAAAAACAAAACAAAATGAAGACAAGGGAATTTGAATATAGATTGAACATTATATAATATTACACAGTTATTGTTATTTTGTTATGTTTGATAGTGATGTGGTGTTTACATAAAATCTTATCAGCGTTGCATAATGAAAGTAGTTATGGGTGAAGTGACAATGTTTAGGATTTGCTTTACAATGTTCATTTAAAATGTTGGCAAAATGTTCATCATTGTCAAAGGTGAAAGATGGATAGAGAATAATTAAATGATTTTCTCCATTTTTATTAATGTTTTCAATTTTTCATGTAAAACAAAGACAATATTTTTAAAAGACATATAAAATAAAGACAATATTAATCGCCTATTACTAGATGTGTCCTCCTCACCTTTCCCAGACTTTACCTTTCTCCTGGCCCTACACCTACCTCCATGGCCAACTAAATCTGTGCATTCAGCCACCTGGAACTAACCAGTCACTTGCCCAGGTCTGGGCCCTCCCTCATGGCGGCTGCTTCATAGCCATGCTGGCTGGCCAGAGATAAGTCTGATTCTCCCCCACTCTAGGTTCAGATGAAATGCCATGCAGCAGGATGTGAGATCTGACTTTGGAGCAATTATCAAAGGAGTTAGATGATGCGACCTAGGGAATTCATTCTCTCTGGGGAGCATTGAAAAACGAGATGAGAGGGAGATGGGCAAATCCTCTTCCTTACTGTGGACAGTTCTGAGTTTCTCTCTCTCTCTCTCTCTCTCTCTCTCTCTCTCTCTCTCTCTCTCTGTCTCTCTCTCTCTCTCTGTGTGTGTGTGTGTGTGTGTGTGTGTCTCTCTCTCTCTCTCTCTCTATTTTTTAAATCGGGATCTTACTCTGTCACCCAGACTAGAGTGCAATGGCACAATCACAGCTCACTTCAGCTTCGACCTTCTAGGCCCAGGCGATCCTTCCACCTGAGCCTCCAGACGAGCTGGGACTACAGGTATGAGCCACCATGCTCAGCAAAGTTTTAATTTTTTTTTTTTTGTAGAGACGAGGTCTTACTATGTTGCCCAAGCTGGTCTCAAACTCCTGAACTCTAGTAATCCTCCAGTCTTGGCCTCCCAAAATGTTGGAGTTACAGGTGTGAGCCACCATGTCCAGCCTAAGCTGTGGTTTTTCAAGACAGCCTGAATGGAGATGGCCTGCATGGCCAAACAGACATACCTCCTGAGCACCCTGCCATGGCTCTTTGCAGCTGGTTGTGAAGCAGTTATCTACATGATGACACACCACCTTGTACCGCTTCTCATCCTAGCCAATCTTACTTCCCTTTTTACTCACCCTTACTGCCTTCCCAATCAATATTTAATCTTTGCTTCAGATTCTGTTTTGTAAAGAAACTGAGCTAAGACAACGGGGTTCACAGTCGTTCTAGAAAGCAAATCCTCAACATACACTTTGGGGTTGTTTTACCCACCTGCCTGAAATCAAGAGAGACCCCTCTGCTCATGACAAGGGGGATGATAATAGACTTGATTTGCAATAGCACCATAACTTTCACTTTGTCATTGGGATAAACTGGGTGAAGAGCAAGATAGTGGGAGATCAAGTAGCTGTAACACTTAATCACCTTGGAAACAATGATAATTACAAGGTACTGGAGACCTTGAAAACAGGACTTGAAGGATTCAGAATCACTGATTACCAACTCATGCAGTGCTCTGAAAGCCAGAGAGAAGGGAGAGCCTACTTTGCTCCGACTTTGCCAAAGTCAGAGCCTTGGTAGGGAAAAGGTAGGACCTTGAGACGTGGGATGGTGTTATCTGGGTGGATAAGCATCTTGACCCTTCAAATCCTCTTAGTTTTTCTGTCCAAAGAAGACCCCTTCTTCATGGCTTGTCCTCCCCAAGACCTGGCCCCACCACTTGTTGTCTCCACCCATTCCCAGAGTCAGGTTGTAGCTTTTTATCTCCAGAGCTGGGCTTTTCCTTCCCAGTGTGGGCTGTGCTGCAACCTGAACTGGAAGGAAATGTAGAAATGTGTGTGGGAGTGGATCTTGAGGATGTTATATTAAGGGAAGTGGTGAAGCAGAAAGCTCAATTGGGAGAATTCACTGATTTGGGGATACTTAATGTGATGATTAATTTTAGGATTAATTTTAACTTGACTGGGTTAAGGGCTACTCCCTTTTGCTGGTAAAGAGTTATTTCTGGGTATTTCTGTGAGGGTGTTTCTAGAAGAGACTGTATTCCTTCAGTGGACTGAATAAAGATCTGCCTTCCCCCAACATGGGCAAGTATTCAATCCACTGAGGGCCCAGATAGAACAAAAAGTCAGAGGAAGAGCAAATGCACTCTTCTCTTCTTGAACTGGGACATCCATCTTCTCCTGCCTCCAGATAGAAGTCCAGGTTCTTTGACCTTCAGACTGTGAGACTTACACCAGCACAGTCTCCAACCCCCTTTTCTCAGACCCGTGGACCTTGGACTGAGAGTTACACCATCGGCTCCCCTGATTCTCAGGCCTTTGGACTCAGGCTGAATCATACCACCGGTTTCTTTGGCTCTCCAGCTTGCAGACAGCATATTGTGGGACTTCTCAGCTTTCATAATTGCATGAGCCAACTCCCATAATAATTTTCCTCACATCTCTGTGTATGTATCCTGTATTGGTTCTGTTTCTTGGAGAACCCTGACGAATACATACATACAGAACTCAGGATTTAATGTTTTGGTAAAGATGCCTGAAGCGTGTCCTCGTGGTTTGCTGGGATGGCTCTTTGAAACATAGTCTCAACAGTGGCCTGTAATGAGCAAAGTGGAGAAGCCACAATTCCTTATGTATGAGGGGGAACCCCCCAAAAACCAGAACTTTCTCTAGGAGGGTGGGCTCCTTATAGAACAGGCTAGGTTAGTGTTCTAGGAGCCCATTGGTATCAGTGTTCCTGCTAGCATTGTTGTGAGTAGCTGCATCTGGCTTCAGTGAATTTTTTTTTTTTTTTTTTTTTTTCGAGTTGGAGTCTCACTCAATCGCCCAAACTGGAGTGCAGTGGCCGCTTCCGGCCACCGCGCCTCGACCTGCTGGGCTCCGGCGATCCTTCCGCCTCAGCCTTCCAAGTAGCCGGAATTACAGGCATGCACTACCACGCCCGGCTGATTTTTTGATTTATTGTAGAGATGAGGTCTCGCTGCCCAGGCGGGTCTCGAACCCGCGGGCTCAGGCAATCCACTCACCTTAGCCTCCCAAAGGCACGGGATTACAGGCTGAGCCACCGAGCCCAGCTGCTTCAGTGAATTTTTCTGTGGTAAGCAGGTGACTGGGTCTTCCACCATGACAATGCACCTACCCACAATGTGCTGTGTGTTCTGCAGCTTTTGACCAAAAACAGCATGACTCCCATGCCCCACCCTCCCTATTCACCCAATCTCACCCTGAGTGACTTTTTTTGTTTCCCAAGATGAAAAAAGTCCCCAAAAGGAAACGTTTTGCCAATGTGGAAGAGGCGAAACAAAAAATGGCACAAACACTACAAGGAACCAAAATTGACGAGGTCAAAAACTGTTTTGAGCAGTGGAAAAGTGTCTCAATAGGTTTACTGCATCAAACAAAGAGTACTTTGAAGGTGACAAGTTTAAAGATGTAAGAAAAAACCACCATTGTATATAAACAAATTCTGGTTTTTTAGAGCTCCCCCTCATAGCTGAAGAAGGAGGCAGAAGTCTCAGAAAGATGGGAATATTAGAAGGGTTTATTATGAATGCCTCAGGAACACACCACATAACTGATTCTCTGGGCCAGCCCAGGAGACACTTCCTTCTAAGGCAATAAAGAAAGCACAAGTGAAGAGGTTTTTTGAGGAGTTAGTAGTGGCTGTTCCTGTAGTCCGGAGTGGATGGTGGGAAAGCTGCTGTGGAGTTAGGATCCCTATTATTAGTGGAGGTGATAAAAGATCTCAGTATTACAGGGACCAGGTAGGAGCACTGAACCATGAAGGACGAGGCAGACTTACCACAATGGACAGCCAGGTGAAGAAATAACCAGGGTGACTTTCTCTACAGGGACTCAGATGCTGGCTGATACATCATGGTGTTCCTAGGGGAAGGGTAATCATAGACTTCATTTTCTGCTGTTAAGAGTAAAGAGGGGTACTAGTTTTGATTATACAGGGACAATTCTAGGACCAGCCCAGTCAAACAGATAATTTTGGTTACCCTACCAAAGGGTGAGATAGAAGCACAAGGGGCTAATATAGCATATAGGTTTACCTCCCCTGCCACAAGACTTCAGATGTACCACCATCTGAGAGCTCATAGAATACTTTATCCGTTGACATTACCCCATATGACATTTCTTCAGAACAAGAGACCAATTTTATGGTGAAATAGGGGGGAAATAGGCTCATGACCAGAATCTGCTGGTCTTACCATGTACTTCATACCCCCCCAAAAAGCAGCTAACATGATGATATAGAGGAAAAACCCACTGAAACTCAGATAAGGCAAAGCCAGGAGAAACCTTTCAGAGTAGTGACCCAGGCCCTCAGCTTATAACACACTTGCAACTCTTGACCAATATATGATACTAATCTCTAATAGCTAGGAAGAATGAATTCAAAAACCAAGAGATGGAACTAAAAGTGGCCCCTTTCACTATTGCGTCCAGTGATGCACTTGAGGAATTTGTGGTTTTGTACCTGAAAGTTTAGACTCTGTTATGCTAGAGGTCCTGATTTCCAGGGAAATAACTCTACCAGGTATACAGCCTGGTCCTGTTGGACTGGAAGCTTTGCCTACTACCTGGCTGCTTTGGGCTTTTCGGGTCAGTGGGCAAAGAAAAGAGTTAAAGTATGATTACACAATTTTTAAAGTATAATTATAATTACCTTGAGGAGCCTGAATTATTCCTTCTGGATCTCAGGGAACTAAGAGGATTCACTGGGGTATCTTATGTTGCCTTCATGTCTGGTAGGACAATAATGTATCAATGAAAGTCATTAAAATCAATAAAGGCAGTTCAACTAAGAGCTTCAGATCTCCATGCCCTCCTGCAGGTATGAGATCACTCAGCCGGACAACCATTCTAGATAACCCACTGATGTGCTGGATAAGACCAAGGGAACTTTAGAGTGGGAGGTGGAGATGGGAGATGATGCATATCAATTATTCATCATTCCTTAGTACCAGCAACAGTAGCTTAAATCACTGGTCACTTCCTTTAGGTTTTCTGGAAGATTTTAACTGGCCACAATCTTGAAGGGAACTTTATAACAATGAATCTGTATTTCCTCTCTTAGAAAAGAAGTGAGCATGCTTTATTCTTAAAAAAAAGAAAAAGAGGCCAGGCATGGTGGCTCACATCTATAATCCCAGCATTTGGGGAAACTGAGGCAGGTGCTCAAGACCATCATAGGCAACACAGTGAGATCTCATTTCTAATAGTAATAAGTAAATAAATAATCCAGGTGTGCTGGCATGCATCTGTAGTTCCAACTACACTGTAGGCTGAGGAGGAAGGATTCCTTGAGACAAGGAGTTCGAGGCTGCAGTGAGCTATGATTCCACCACTGAAATTCAGTCCGGGTGACAGAATGAGACCCTGCGTCCAGAGAGAAAGAGAGAGAGAGAGAATGGCAGCTCCATATTCTAACACAAGAGCCATACATAATGGAAGGACATATCTTCTACCCTGGGAGGGGCAATGATTTGTCTTTACCAGAATCAACTTTACGTAGCACACACGCTTTAATAGTCCACAGGGCTTCAGCCAGCACCACCATCTGAGGCTTACAGAATGTCCTATCCATTGACATGTTACCCCACACAACTTTTCTGATTGGTGAGTGAGTAGACCATATCAGATATATCTTCTGAAACCTTCTCAGATTTCCTTGGCCTTGACTGCTGCTGCAGCCAACCAGCTCCAAACCGTTCCACATCCTGGGCCCTGCTCTCTGGCTACCGTTGTACAACCAGATTGACCAGATAGTGGATGTACACTCTGCCTCCTCTTCCAGACATGGGTAAAATACTATACAATAGAATGTGAAATCTGGCTTCTGAGGACCACCAAAAAGGCTCAGTGATATGATCCAGAAGCATAAGGGTTAACTCCCTGTGTGGCAGACAGTGGGAAATAGGAAATGGGAGGCTTATGAGGATAAATTCCCTCACCTGCTTCCATTGTTGGATTTCTCTGTGGCATAGTTTCTCTGTAGATCCAGTCTAAACACTTGCCACAGGGTCAAGTGCCCACATCTGCAAAGCAACCTGCAGTGTCTTTGTGAGGCTCATTATAAAGCAGTGGCCAGAATAGAGACCCATGACCATGCATTGCTTCCTGGCTTTTCTGGCCTCACTTCTATTTTTTCTTACTCTTGCTATTCTGAGTTAATTCCCCTCCCCTAATGAGACATTGGTACTTAACTCTTGCTTCAGGATCTGTTTTCAGGGCAGTAGTTCTAAAACCTTACATCACCTGGGGGGCCTAATTAAAATGCAGATTCTGATTCAGTGGGTCTGTGGTGAAGACTGAGTTTCCATATTTCTAGCCAGCTCCCAATGATACTGCTAGCTGAGAACCACACTTTGAGATGAAGACATAGCCTTAAGAAAGAAAAAAGTTGGCTGGGCTCGATAGCTCAATCTGTAATCCCAGTGCTTTGGGAGGCCGAGGCGAGTGGATTGCCTGAGCCTGTGGGTTTGAGACCTTGCCTGGGCAACTTGGTGAGACCTCGTCTCTACAATAAATCAAAAATTAGCTGGGTGGGGTAGCGCACGCCTGTAGTTCCGGCTACTCGGGAGGCTGAGGTGGAAGGATCGCCGGAGCCCAGTAGGTCGAGGCTGCGGTGGCCGGGAGCGTGCCACTGCACTCCAGCCTGGAAGACTGAGTGAGACTCCAACTCAAAAAAACCAAAGAAAGAAAGAAAAAAGTTGAAAACATTTCCAAGTGAATTAATTACCTACATATGAAAAGCACATGTAAAATTTTTATAGAAAAATGACACAGGTTGGGGAAAATTTATGAGACAGAATTCTTCATAATAAGCACCAAAGAAGAAGAAAGCATTTATTTGTTTGTTTGTTTGTTTGTTTGTTTTGAGTTGGAGTCTCACTTCATTGCCCAGGCTGGAGTGCAATGGCATACTCATGGCCACCCCAGCGTCAACCTGCTGGGCTCAGGCGATCCTTCTGCCCCTGCCTTCCACGTAACTGGAGCTCCTGGCGCATGCTATCACACCCAGCTAATTTTTTGATTTATTGTAGAGATGAGGTCTCACCAAGCTGCCCAGGCTGCTCTCGAACACGTGGGCTGAGGCAATCCCCTCACCTCAGCCTCCCAAATTGCTGGGATTACAGACTTGAGCCACCGCAACCGGCCCAGAAAGTATTTATTAAAGAATGCTGAAGCCGAGCTCGGTAGCTCAGCCTGTAATCCCATGCCTTTGGGAGGATGAGGTGAGTGGATTGCCTGAGCCCGCGGGTTCAAGACCCGCCTGGGCAGCGAGAACTCATCTCTACAATAAATCAAAAAATCAGCGGGGCATGGTAGCGCATGCCTGTAATTCCGGCTACTCGGAAGGCTGAGGCGGAAGGATCGCCGGAGCCCGGCAGGTCAAGGCTGCGGTGGCCGGGAGCAGCCACTGCACTCCAGTCTGGGCAACAGAGTGAGACTCCGACTCAAAAAAAAAGAATGCTGAGTAGCTCACAGACTCATTGGGAGGACTAGAGTACCAGGCTTGAGGCGAGGCTTCCAAGGTCAGTATTCAAAACCATATTGCAGAACAGGACTGCTAAGGAATTTCTGCTACCACCATTTATACTAGACCTTACAACTTGTATTGCCTCCAACTTTACTTTGCTGGAGTGGTTTTTGCTGCCACCTCTAATGTCATTTCTGTGTAGAGCTCAACTGGACACACTCAGCGAACTCTGAAATCCAGACTATTCAGCCATCACCCATTCCCACCAGAAAATGGATGTTTCATGCAGAGCCTATGTCCTCTCACTGCTTTCTTGTGAGCCACTGTCTCACAAGGGTGAATGAGACTGCTCACTTATATCTGACCAACCATTGAAGACGATTGGGGAGGGAGTTTTCTAGATTTTACCTTAGGGAAAAAGGACTCACATGGTAGAAAATTCCCCTGCCATAAAAAGAGTGTTCAAAAGAGGCTGCACAATTCTGAAACTATTTTAGATGTCTTACAGAATTGAACAAATGATTAAGTGTATTGATATTTTTTGGAGACAGTGTTCTCATTATGGAAGAAGGGACATACAAATATGGAACAAGGGAAAGCTAAAAAGAATGTTATGGGATGAATTGCAATTGTTTGTTTTTTGTTTTGTTTTGTTCTGCTTCTGATGGGGGTCTCATTCTATCACCTAGGCTGGCATGATCATAGCTCACTGCAGCCTCAGCTTCCTGGGCTCAAGTGATCCTTTGGCCTCAGCTTCCTGAGTAGCTGGGACTACAGGTGCATGTCACCATAACCAGCTAATTTTTTATTTTATTTTTTTTATAGAGATGAGGTCTTGTTATGTTGCCCAGGCTGGTCTCAAACTCCTGGACTTATGTAATCCTCCAGCCTTGGCCTCTCAAAGTGCTGGGATTTCAGGTATGAGCCACCATACCTGGCCTGGAGTTGTAAGTATTAACACAAACTCATTATTTCTAAGATATGCACATATGCATGTGTGTATGTACCATATACATTTACTAGTGGCATCTGCTGAAAGGACCAAGAAGGAAAGATACCCCAGTAGCAATGAGCAAACCTGGGACTCATATATTGGTTTCTAAGTACCATTACCCACCCCACCTCATCCCACCCTATGAGGTATTATCTGGACATAGACTGTTTCCCCCTCTACTTGGTTTATTTCTGACCCCTCCCTCAGGGAGCAGCCTCTGGCCAAAGCTGTTCTCTGAAGGGTATGCATATTCCCAGCAATGTGTCAGGGGATGCAGGTTACCAAGCAGAGCTGAAAACAATGCAGTCATCACTCTTATTCAACGTAGTTGTAAACACTGTACAGGAATTTGACTAATTAACTTGCTTGCCTATAAAACTTGCTTGCTGTATTGCTCCAAGGTACAGATTCTTCACTGTCTGCCAACCATCAGTGGCTCCCATAAGTTTTAATAAACAAATGTCTTTCCCTGCTGGACCTCCGGATGACTTCTTTGAAAGAGATAAAAATACATGCTGTCTCATATTTGAGATTACCATGTTACAACTGGCATAGCTCTCAGAATATTCTGGAGAGAACCCTCCCCACGCCCCCCATTGAGTCAACAACAGAAGTGTTGGGAGTGGGAGGAATATTGCTGGGGGAAATACTAGGGTGGGCCACTGGTATGGTTAGAAGTTGCCAGCTTGATAGACAGCTGGGGACTGCTGGGAACTGCTGCGTGAGTACAGGGAGGCCCCAAAACACCAACTGGACTACTGGAATTATTGAAAACAGTTTATTAGAATGGCCACTTGCAGAAGAAAAAGGGCAGCCCTGTAGTTGCAGCAGCTGTGGAATGGCCCCTGCTTTGCACACTCCAGGTAGCTACCAAGCAGGAGATAACCACTAGGAACCTGGTGCAGAAATTGCAGGAGGAGTTAAGACTGGAGAGAGACCTTCAGTTAACTCAGGCAGAAAGCAGGGATGTGCTAAATTGCTGACTGGAGCAGATTAGTGACCAGCTGTATGACTTAGCATGTCATTTTGCGAAAGTAAAAGAAAAATGATTGCCTGTGGTATGCATCACACCGTGGTAGCCCACAGTGAGTGGAACGGACAAAAAAATGGGATCCCAAGGAGAAATCAGACTCCTCAGAAGAGGAAGATGAAATAAAGGTGATAGAGGAGGTAGAAGAGCCCCCAGAGACAAGGACTAGCCTAGTGATTACTCAGAAAATAAAGACATAACAAGAACAGCTGGAGGACCAAGATCCAGAACATCTGCCACCACCCCTGCAGTATTTGCACACTAGTATGAACCCATACAGTTTGGTGGAGCTGGTAGAGCTGGCAGCAAAATTTAGGTAGAAGGGGAGGGAAAGCCTGGCAGGCTGGTTGTTAAGGTTATGGGATACTGGAGCGGATGGCGTGGTACTGTTGGGAAATGAGTTGATGAAGATGGCTTTGGTTGTCAACCACACCTTCCTGAGACTGTGCATATGAAGCGGGGCAGCATGATGAGAACGCTGCGCTTCTAACATGTCTCATGGCAGGCGGTAGGGCCACTTGGCCAAAGGAGGGGGGCATTCCGTCCTCCCTCCCCCAGTGGAACACCATGGGCGAGCTACCAGATTACCTCCAAGAATTGGCGATGCAGCATGTCATATTTGTAGATCCCTTTCAAGGGCCAGACACAGTGCCCTTTACAGTTGGAATGAAAGATCGGGTACTACAGTCAGCCCAATCCTCCTTTTATGGAACTCTAATATCTGTGCTATCCCTGCTAGTAGGTGGGACGGTACAGGGGGGTGCACAGGTGTTAGAGGACCTGGGAGAAACTGATTTGATTAGGCAGAAACAGGGAGTTTGCAACCAGCACACTCGCTGCAGCTGCAGCATGCTGCCCTAGCCCAGGGATACATTCACGGTCTCCTCCTCCATCCACTGCCGGTGGCAAAGACCTATGCTAGGGAGAGGATCATGAAATGGAAGGCAGTCTCTGGAATGTTCTGGTAGCTGGGAGTTGGATGGCCCAGTTTGATACTTTTGTTTTTTGGTTGAATGTGTTTCTTCTTATCTGGTGCCTTTGAAATATTTGCAAGTTTTTAATCTTGTTCATTCCACTCTTCCTTTTATTAGCAGGTCTCTCTTTATATGGCCAGGGTAATTTTTTATTATTCCTGCCTGTGTTAAAGTGGCCAGACATGCATAGGACATAGGGGGTAGGGGACCCCAAGGACATACTGAAACGTGAGACCTCTCACCTGAACTGGCCTCTACAACAAAAAGTAATGCCATTAGCTGTTATTGACAAGATCCAGGTTTTTCCCTGCCCAACACTGCCCAAACAGCTACAAGAATTTTAGGATTTGTTGGGATATTGGAGGGCATTTATCCCACATTTAGTGCAGATAGTACAACCCTTGAAGATTAACCAAAAAAGGATCCCAATGGGACTAGACAGAGGCGTACCACCAGACACTCAGTGCTGCCAAAAGCACTGTGAGCACCATCTAGGCGTTGGGTATTCTGAACCAATCCCTTCCCTGTGAATTGGCTGTGAATATTGCCCACGTGAAGTATGCTTGGGGGCTTGACAGCAACAGGGAAACCTCAATTTCCCATTGGCTTTTGGTTGCAGACCTGGAAAGGTGCCAATTGGCTACATTGTAAGATGAAACATACTGGAAAGAAAACACTGTAGGAAGTTGTGCAAGTGGGGGGCTTGGAGGATCTCTGCATTGAATACTTGGACATAGTGACTACTTGTAATGATTGCTCCATATGTGCTGAGAGGCACCTGTGGCTATATCAAATGGGACAATGAACCTTTGACCTGCTGGTAAGAAGACTATTATCAGTCCCCTTCATATATCAAAGGGTTCAGTTCACTCTCACTTGTGTTGATACTACTACAGGATTACTGCAGGTGTTTCCTAGCAAACAAACTACACAGCACTCAACTATCAGAGGACTGTCACAGCTCCTTGCAGCATACGGTACACCTGAAGTCATTGAGAGTGACCAGGGAACCGATTTTATTGGACATCAAGTACAACAGTGGGCTGAGCAGCTGCATATTGACTGGCGATTTCACCTACCCTACAATACCATGAGTGCCAGTCTAATAGAAAGATACAATGACATGCTAAAGAATGCTTTACAGACAGATCAACAATCATCGCAGGAGTGGACAACCCGTTGTATGAAACAATGTCTTAACAAGAGACCCCATGTCGGTTTCCAGCATGCCTAGACATGCTGACAAAACCATAGGCAGCATCCCTGAGGATGCAAATCTGGATACAAGAATCATCGCTGCAACCAAGCTGCCCCACAAGACATAGGAGCTGGAGAGAACACTTTCCACTAGCCCTGAGAATTTCAATCTGAATCCCACTGGCACATCCTGCTTGCTTTCTAAGGACAGGGATAGATCATAATTTAGATATTCATCCTATAGTTGTGGGAAAATGAACAAATACTGGTAAGTATAATAATTCTGGGTCTCAAATACTCAAAAGTAGGACTACTATCATTTTTATGTCACAATTCAGGACACCCTGACTGATCTTTCATGTCATGGGCAAGAGGGCTTCTGGGCCTGATAGGGCATGGTGTTCCAGGCTGGCAGGCCTCCACAAAGAGTCACTATGTTGTCACAGGACAAGAATGCTGCTTGTGTTTACATTTGCTTGTTCCTCTCAGACATCTGTCTTATCATCCTCAGCCTAAGCTGCAGTCAATCGTTCCTCCCTCCCGAATACACGTCAGCATGCTGGGTCTGCTCAGTGTTCCCCATATCAGCAGTCTCAGGGATGCCATGGAGAATGAAACTGGCCAATGAGTCATAGTAGAACGCTTTCTGTCAATGGGACTCATCTTGGAACACTCAAGGCCTTAGTGGATACAATGAGACCAAGAAATATATTTTCTCCTTGGTGAGAGAACAGGTCAATAAGACTTGTCCCTACTTGGGATTCTCAGTATGGAACAGGCTAGGATGGTTAACAGCTGTATGGATAAAGCTCACAAGCCACGCCCCGCTGTGCATTGAGCACCATAATAAAACTGTCCAGAACGTAGGTTGGAACCCTGGACATTTGTGCCATACTTAAATTGAATACTTACTATATATATACATTTCTGACACTGATCATAACATGTCTATGGCCCTTTAATATTGAAATAAATGCTGTTTCCCAAATTGTGAAGACTCTTTTTCCAAGTGTTTTGGATCTCTAGGCTCTTTCTGGCAAAAAAGTAATCATAGGTATCATAATCACTGTAGCAATTTTGCTGCTCGGATCCTGTGCCCTTTTATTGCACATGTGGGATATGGATGCAATGTTTGACTTATGTGTCCACCACAGAACTTGCAGATCAATGGTTACATGAAGATTGTGAGGGTGGAAAAAACCGATGTAGGGTTGGAGTGTGAGGTACTGTCCAGACATAAACTGTTTTCCCTTATACCTGGCTTTTTCCTCCCCCTCCCTCAGGGGGTAGCCAAGGCTGTTCTCTGAAGGGTATGCCTATTCCCAGCAATGAGTCATGGGATCCAAAAACAACATAGTCGTTGCTCTTAATCAAGGTTGTTATAAACACCATATCGGAATTTGACAAATTAACTTGCTTGCCTATAAAACTGCTCCTCTCACATTTGGGGTTACCACATTGTGCCCGCCTCAAAAAACCAGGGCTCATATGTTGCCCCAAGGCATGGATTCTTCACTGACCTGCTACCATCAGTGCCTTCCATAAGTTTTAATAAACCTGCTGCACCTCTAGGTGACTTCTTTAGACTAGGTTAACATTACACACAAGTCCTCTCACATTTGGGGTTACCACATTGTGCCCCCCCCACCAAGAAAACCCAGGACTCATTGTTGAAATGGCCAGATCCATGGATGGTGCAGGGTAAATATAGGATGAGTCCAGATTGTCTTTGTATTAGCCAGTGTTCTCCAGAAAAAAGGAACCAATAGGATATATAGAAATAATATTAAGCCGGACTCAGTGGCTCAGCCTGTAATCCCGCGCCTTTGGGAGGCTGAGGTGAGTGGATCGCCTGAGCCCGTGGGTTCGAGACCCGCCTGGGCAACTTGGCGTGACCTCATCTCTACAATAAATTAAAATGAGCCAGGCGTGGTAGCGCGCGCCTGTCGTTCTGACTACTTGGAAGGCTGAGACGGAAGGATCACCGGAGCCCAGCAAGTCAAGGCTGCAGTGGCTGGGAGTGGCCACTGCACTCCAGTCTGGGTGATAGAGACTCCAACAAAAAAAAATAAAAGCCGGGCTCGGTGGCTTAGCCTGTAATCCCACGCCTTTGGGAGGCTGAGGTGAGTGGATTGCCTGAGCCCGCGGGTTCGAGACCCGCCTAGACAGCGAGACCTCCTCTCTACAATAAATCAAAAAATCAGCCGGGCGTGGTAGTGCATGCCTGTAATTCCGGCTACTTGGAAGGCTGAGGCGGAAGGATCACCGGAGCCCAGCAGGTCAAGGCTGCGATGGCCGGGAGCGGCCACTGCACTCCAGTCTAGGCGACAGAGTGAGACTCCAACTCAAAATAAAATAAAATAAAAATAAAAAAAGAAAGAAAGAATATTAGGGGATATTTATTATAGGAATTGGATCACATGGTTACTGAGGTCAAGAAGTCCCACACTCAGTTCTCTGCAAGTTGGAGAACTAGTAAAGCTAGTGATGTAATTCAATCCACGTCTGAAGGTCTTGAGAATCAGGAGGCTGACGGACTAAGTCCCTGTCTGAGTCTAAAAGCCTGAGAACCAGGAGCACTGACATCCAAGGGCAGGAGAAGATGGATGTCTCTGCTCAAGCAGGGGAAACAAATTCACCCTTTCTCTGTCTTTGTGCTAGTCAACCCTCAGTGGGTTGGATGATGCCCACCCACATTGAAAAGCACTATCATTTGAATTGGTGAACTGATCTTTTCAAATGCTATCTCTTCTGGCAATACAATATCCTCATAGACATACCCAGAAATAATATTTTACCAGCTATGTGGGCATCACTTAGTCCAGTCAAGTTGGCCCGTAAAATCAACAATCACAATCTTATTATGTCAAAGAGTAACTGCTCTAAAAAAAATAATGAGGGCATTTCACAAGGGCACAGAACAAGGAGTTATCTTAAAGGGCTCCCACTGGTCAAATCTGGGACACTTTTAGTACAAAATAATTAACTACAGTAATGAATTACAACCATTGGAAAGAATAGGAATCCGTGAGTCCATATTGGTTATAAATAGATCAATAAATGGAGTAGGGAAGAAGACTCTTGCATAAAGTACAATGCCAATGTGGAGAGAGTGCCAGAATTAGAAAGTCATCATTTGGCAACCATCATAGTAAAGATTGGTTCAAGTAGGAATCATAAATGAATGCTAAATCTAAGGGAAATTTTGATGAGGAGCAGGGTATGCATGGTCTTATCCAGACTGTGTCTCCCTACAGATTTCTTATTAGTCACAAGGGGAAAAATAGTAACTATTCAGTGGAGAAGTTACAGAACTGGTGTCACTTTTGACCAGGTGGTCAAAATTAGCATCACCAGTGATGGTCAGGTGGACTTCATATGTCTTCAGAAGTGATGCCTCAAGAAGGAGGCAATATTTCCTATGCAATATTCTGGCTGAGAATCCACAATGTGAATCCAATCATGAAGAAACGTCAGACCTATGCAAAATAAGAAAGTTGCATTTTTTAAAAACTGTACATTTGTAAAACTGTCAATGCAATAAAAAACAAAAGCTATAGAAATATTACAGTTTGAAGAAGATGAAAGAGACATGACAACAATATATGACAGATGATCATAGACTGGATCTTGACCTGCCTAAAAAAATAAATGTGAATGATATTATTGGACTGATGGACAAATTTGGAGTATATATGTTAGTTTCGATAAAAAGTATTGCATCTATGTTAACTTTACTACGTTTATTAACTGCACTAGTGATGCAGGAGAATAGCCTTAGTCTTAGGAAATACGTGTATACACTGAGGTGTGGAGAAGAAAGGAACACTCAGCTGGGTGAAAGGTATCCGGGTGTTCTTTACCCTGTTCTTATTCTTGCCTCTTGTCTGTGAGTTTGAAATTATTTCCAAATGAAAACTTCAAAAAGGGAGGAAGCTGAATAACCCCAAACCACAATAAATGTCCACTATAATAACCCTGTGAGATAGATACTATTATTTCCATTTTACAAAGGAAGGAAAAAGCTTTAAAAGGTTAGGTGACTTTCATAAGGTAACATAAATCTAGTAAGTGTCAGAGTTGGGAGCTAGATCTAGAGTCTTTTAATCCAATTATCTTCTTTTCCTTTTCATTTTTAATAGCAGGAAGAACATAGATTAAAATGGTAATCACAGACACTTACCAGACATCTTCATGATTAAAGAGTTCTACTGTCTTATTGTTCAAATTTTTGCCTCTCAGGGAAGTGCCTGGAATTTCGGATTCATTTATTTCTCCTATCTCTTGGAGAGGGATGTCAGAGAAGGGAGAAAATGGAAGAGAAGTGAAAACTAAATGACCAAGACCAGGGAATGGCCCGAACTGGAGTCTGAATAATCCACGGGCAGCACCTTGGGCCCTGGATAATGGTCCTTCCTGCAGGTTTAGGATTCTAAAGTACTTTGAGGACATTTGGCTAGAGGAAGCAGAAATTTAAGCCTTTCCTGGATGACAGCTCCTTTTGCCCAGAGAAGAAGAGGATCATCTGCTGTAAAATGATTGCCTTCTCTTACAATGGCAGCCTTCAGTGAGAAGCCTGTTGTCACCTTCTTGACAGTGTAGTCGCAGGCTCTGTGCCTGCCCCTTCCTAGGAAAGCAGCCATCTTGCAGTTACTTGGATTTGGCTTCTGCAGGGCTTTCCTGAACAGATTTACAGACAGAAGCAGTTGCTAAGATGCCTTGGGACAACCGGGATTGTGTGGGGGAAGCACGGCTTTTGGCTCTCTGGCACTTCGAAAAATAAAAATAAAGTGGGTTTAACAAGATAGCATCATTGTCCCAAAGGAAAATGGCGGTGACTCAGGCCTGTCCAGTGAGATGAGCAAGACCTAAAGCAGCTGCTGTGGAGATATGTGATTGGGACTGTAGGGGAGCTACCCTGGGGAGTTTCTGAAGGTTCAGGAACCCACAAACTATGAAGACACCTGCTCATCTTGGCTCTGCCTGGAACTTCCTGGGCAAGGCAGATAGCAGCCCCTATCTATCTGGTGAATGCCAGAGGATCTGTATCATAAATATTCGTGGAAATTGGAGTTGGATACGCTTCCCTGAGCAGGATGAGTGCGTGTCCCATCATGCCTGGCCTCTGAGCAGAGTTACCTGAGTTCAGACTTCTCTACTATCCTCCAGAAAACTATATGCAGATCAGGTTCCTCCTGTATCAGTCAGGGCCAAGCAGGAGACAGGTGGAACTCACAAAAAGATTTAAGTGGAATGCATTTTTGAAGGGACTGTTGACATAGGTATAGGCAGAATTAAGGAAACCATCAAGGACGGGGAAGCACCCAGGACTAGCAATATCTGGAAAACTGTACCACCTAGACCTGAAGGAGCCCAGTGAGAGTAGGAGTCACAGGAGCCCAGGCCCTTGAGGGCAGCTTCCTGTGCACAGAGCAGGGCAGAAAGAGAACCTGGGGGGGAAACAGAGACTACCTGGTATATCCCAATCTTTGGGGTGCATGCCTTTGTGTTTTCTAGGGGCAGTTCACACACATGGAGATGAAAGAGAAAGACAGATCAGATGTAACAAGGACTGAATAATACATGAGGGAAAACAAGCCATTCGTGTGTTCATAACTGTTGGCACAAGTACCTTCAGAGGCTTAACGTTCCTCCAGGATGTGCTGAGTTCACACTGAGAACCCACGGGCAGCTTTCTCCCTTGATTCTGAGTATCCAATTTGAGGAAAGGATTCTGCATTTTAAATGAGCCAACAGGTCATTCTTCCTTAATTGTAGCACTTTCGTAGGTCCTGTGAAAAATGGCAGCTCTTTGGATGGCAGAGTATGTGCCCATGGCAAACATATTTTGGCAAAAGTACTTCACAAAGCTAAAAAGGATACCCACACCCACAATGGTATCATCATATATGATTGCTGACAATTACTGAGAACACACTACATATCAGACATTGTTTTGAGCCCTTCTCACGCATTTATTCATTCCATCCCTCCACAACAACCTCAGAAAAAGGCACTGTTATAGACTGTATCCACCCCTCCCAATGAGTGTTGAAACACTAACCCCCAGTGTGGCTGTAAGTGGAGATGGAGCTTCTAAGGAAGTAATTAAGGTTAAATGAGGTCATCATGGTAGCGCTCTAATCCAATAGGATTAGTGTTCTTAGAAGAAGAGACAGAGAGACAGCCCTCTCTCCCTCCCTTCCTCCTGAACACATGCCATGTGAAGTCATAGCAGGAAGGTAGCCACCTGCAGGAGGGTCCTCATCAGAAGCCAGATCTGCAGCCACCTTTATCATGGACTTCTATCCTCCAGAACTGTGAGAAATCAAATGTCTGTTGCTTAAGCCACTCAGGCTGTGGTACTTTGTTGTGGCAACCTGAGCAGACTAATACAAGTGTTATCAATTGATGAGGAAATTTCAGCATAGGGAAGCTAAGCAGCTTTCTCAGAACACCCATCTGCCTTTGACTTTGGTCTCTTCATCTCTCAGGTTCTTGCTTTTCTCATGAGAAGGGAGTGAGTGAAAATAGATCGGGGGTCATAACCTCAAATGTCAACAGGATCAGGCAGATAACAGAAACAAGCAAAGCTGGCTGAGCGGGGACTGTGGCAAACTGGAGAGGGAAGCCCCCTTAGAGAGGGTAGCCTCTGGTCGGCTTCAACCAATCACTGGCGAAGTGTCTGGTGTTCTCAGAGTTACCCTTTTTCAAGACAAACTTGGAAGTCTGGATCTTTTTGTGAAATGTTCTGGCTTTTCAAATATTCATAAGAAATTTCCTCATGAAACAGTGCGTAGGAATATGTCTTTGGGCCATTTTGGTGTGCAGTGTCCATTTTGCCCCCTCTGAATTAGATGGTTTATATCTTTTCTCCTCCTGTCTCCCCTTTTGGTCATGATTCTCTGCCTTCAAGGGTATTCTTGTGTGCAGACTCTAATAATAAGCAATAACTCCTTATAATAAGCAAGACCTAAAGCAGAAGCTTTCAGTTCCCCTTCAGAACGAGGACCAAAATCACCCAGAAATGTTGTAAGGCACAATCGGTGCAGAGTAGGCTTGCCCACGCCATGCACCTTTGAGTCTGGTTCCCCTCTTGGATATTGGTCCTATAACACCTACCTCACAGAAGTTCCATAAGGATTAAATAAGATGGGGCATGAGGAAGGAATTGGTAAATGATGAATTAGCTGTGTATATCGCCCCTGTTGCGTGTCAGAGACATTGTGCTTGTGTTTTCTGTACACCATCAGGTGTCTCAATATTAGATGTTTGAGCTACGTCCATGTACTTGACGGCTGGTTTTATTAGCTGTAACATGCTTGAAATAAAAATGATCCGCAAAGTTCTAAAATGCAGGATGTTCTGTGGAGCCCAAGGGCGTGGTCGGGAGGTGGGGATGTTTTCAGGAATGAATGAGAGCAGCAGTGATCTCACCCACCCCTGGAAGACAGGAGCACAACAGCCTCCTCTGCCCATGAGGCACTGGGAGGCATGGTCAGCAAGAGCATTTGTAACAACACACTGAATGCCCTACTCAATGCTCAATGGCTGCGGGTAAAAATTCCAATGAATCCATTTGTAGTTGGGGCTAATGAGGGTTAAAAATTCTCCAGGCCGCCCAAAATACTCTCAGCAAGGTGCCCCATGAGGGGTTTTATTTACTGCACTGCTGATTAAGGAGCAGTTTATCTGCTCAGGATCATCTTTCACCAAAGCCCTTATCAGTGTGTTTTTCTGGCAGCTAGTGTATTTTTTTTTAAATAAATGAAAGCAGATTATTTGTGTTCCAAGGCCGTGACTCAAGTTAGCTGTTTGCCAGCTGTGAGGAAGACAGAGCTGGGTCCTCTGGGGCCAGCCCTCCCTTTGCAAAGCCAGAGGGGAGTCACTAAGGAAGAGAAGTGAATAATAAGGAGGCGAAATCACGTATTTCCAGGTCTTGCTGGGGAGCGGCTCAGTGGGCAGTGGTGATTTGGGGAGGACCAGCCAAAAGAAGAATGAATGAGTTAGAGGTCAGGTGAGGTAGAGGAAGGAAGTCCAGAAAAAAACTGGCAAGGAACAGAGAGGGAGAGCAGAGGCAGGCATCTGAGAAGGCGAGCTGGAAACTTCCCCAAGGAGCTGAAGAAGTCAGTGAACAGGGCTGCAAGGGAAGGACATCTCAGTGAGGTTACACTCTCTGCTGGATTCAAATGAAATCTTCTCAGATTAAGAAAAAACTTGAAGGTTGTGACCTCAAGCTTAGGAAAACCTTCTGCACAAAAAGCCAGGAGACCCTAAAATGTGTTTTCTGGATAAATGATGGAGATGCCTTTTGAGTAGAGAACAGCTCTCACTGGATTTGGGGCTCAGCCCTGCCACTCACCTACTGGACAATCCTGGGCATGCCCCCTGTTTGGGCTATACAATGAGGGGGTGGGCTTAGTTCCCTAGCTCCAAACCTTGGCTGCACCTCAGAATCACCTGGGGTGCTGTGAGCACTTCCAATGTCCAGGCTGCAACCCAGACCGATTTGGTCGGACTCTTTAGGAGTGCGTTGACAAGCCGGAGTACTGTACTCAGTCACATTTGAGACTTGGCGGGCTAGGTGGTATCTCAAGGTCTTAATCAGGCCTGATATTCATCAAGTTTTTGAGGAAATGAAAAAGAGGGAGGTTGGTGGGCAGTTCTCAGTGGAAGCAAGACATGGACCAGATAGATGACCTCTCCAGAGTTCTACTGTCCCTAAGATTCAATCATTTGAGACCCCAAAGGGTACTGACTTTTGCTGCCAAGTTTCTCCCCATTAATTCTTTCCACAGACATTTACTGCATGCCTACTATGTGCCTGGCACTCTTCTAGGCACACAACAATGCACTCCTGTGTTCAACAATCCTCTCCTGTGTTCAACTCTTGACCTGTACCCACAAGTACAAGATGGTGCCAAGGAGAAGGGAAGGGAGTTTGGGAATCTGTCAATTCAGAGTTCTCCAAACTCACACATTATTTCCACAACCCCTCTGGTTACAATGGGTCTGTCCTTGTCACATTCATCTCACCTTCCTTTCCTCTTTCAACTCTGGAGTCATAAATAGTTGGATTTAACAAGTAACGCTAGGGTCAGAAAAATTCTGCTCCCTGATCCCAAGTCCACAGCCCCAAGCAGACACCTTGTCTTCCCAACTCAAGCATAAGCTCCTCATGAGCTGAGGACTGGCCTTAAGTCTTTGGGGAGCAGATGGTGTGGTTTAGAGTGTGAGAGCTAGAGACAGATGGTTTCTTACTAAAGACTATCACATCATGACCTTGGGCACAATACCTAACAGCACCCAGCACCCACCTCAGATCTGCATCAGCAAAATGGGGATTATAATAGTACCACCTTCTCCTACTTTTTAGGTTATTGTGAGGAGTAAGTGAATTAATGAAGGCCTATAATCCCAGTATTTTGGGAGGCCGAGTGGGAAGATTGCTTGAGCCCAGGAGTTTAAGACGAGCCTGGGCAACATAGCAAGACCTTGTCTCGACAAAAAAATCTAAAAATTATCTGGATATGGTGGTGCACACCTGTAGTCCCAGGTACTTCAGAGGCTGAGGTGGAAGGAACACCTGAGCCCAGGAGGTCGAGGCTGTGGTGAGCTGTGATCATGCCAGTGACACAGTGAGACTCCGACTCAAAAAAAAACCAAACAGTTATAAATGAAGGCTGGCACATGATAAACATTCAGCACATGGTGACTGTGTCATCCTGGAATAGGAGAAGTCAAACGTGCTTGTTCTGACGAAGCTAATGGAGAGACCAAATGGTTGTATGTCGTGGTGGCATCTACTCTTTCTCATTTCCCATCAGAGTAGGGGGTAAGATATGTGGGTTAAGGTAATGAAAGATACTATAATAGGTAGGCCCTGAAATCTCAGTGACTTCATCCAATAGGAGTTCGTTCTCCTCTTACATAAAGACTGTCAGATCTGGAGAGGAGAGGCTCTGCTCCATACAACCATTCAGGTGCTACAAGTGTCATCATCTTCAAGGTGTGGCTCCCAAGGCAGCCCTCCCAGGAGGCTGGCACACATTCAAGTGGTGCAAGGGAGTGAGTACAGAGTCACATGGGAGGCTTCTGCGGGGCAGACCTGCTCAGGAATGGCATCACTTCTACCCACATTCCACAAGCCAGAACTCAGTCGATGCCATAGGCACTAGGGAAAGGTAGCCAGGAGGAAGTGCAGGAGGAGGGGGCTGCAGTGGTCTGAATGTTGTGTCCTCCCTAATTCACATGCTGAAATGGAATCCCCATTGTGATAGTACTCAGAGGTGGAGCTTATGGGAGGTGGTTAAGTCATGAGGGATCAGTGCCCTTATCAAAGGGATCCCAGAGAGCTGCCTAGCCCCTTCCACCAAGAGGGGATGCAGCAAGAAGTCACCATCTATGAGGAATGGGCTCTCACCAGACACTTAACCTGCCAGCACCTTCATCTCGGACTTCTCAGTCTCCAGAACTGTGAGAAATAAATGTCTGTTGTTTATAAGCCACCCAACTTATGGTATTTTTTATTGCAGCAGCCCAAACTGAGTAAGACAGGGCCCTTTAGGGGTCTTATTAGTGGGCTAGGCTGTCTTCCCACTCAGGTGCCCAGCACTCATGGTGGCTATCCAATCTGGGACAAAGCACTGGGACTACTGTCCACCTGTGGGGCTCACTCCTTCTGTCTCCTTCCCTGACCTTCTCCAGTTACTTTTCTCCTCTTCCTGTTCTCTCTCCAATGGTACCTCCTCCTATTGAGCTCCTGTGTTTGGGGAAAGGATAGCTGTCTGGCTGTTGAGGCCTTTGCTGGAGAGGTGCCCTAGGGATTTAGTGACCGGGGATGTTGAGAGAAGGGAGCGCTGGTAGAGGAGCCTTCCAGAGAGGAGAGCCATGGCTGCTTGCACCTGCTTCCTGTGAGACCTAGAGAGCACAATCCCAAGTCAGCGGTGGGCTTCCAGGAGCCTGGGAGGGGCTCTTAGCCTCTAATATTGTCCCCTGACCAGCAGCAGCCATGCCACCTAGGAAATTGTTAGGAATGCAGACCCCCAGCCCCATCCCAGACTGGCTGAGTTCAGAACATCTCAGAAAGGTTAATAACCTTTCTCAGGAGGTAGTACAGTATCACACAACTAGCAATAGGCAGGACAAAAGTGTTTGAATTGTCTTTCAGGTGATTCTGGTGCACTCAAGTCTGAGTCCCGGCTGCAGAGATGGAGACCCAGGGCGAGGGTACAGACAGAAAAGTGCTTCTCAGTGTCACCCAGTGGCCATGGAGTGAACAACAGCCCAGCCTCCAGCTCTGGGGACAAACTCGGCATTGAGGAGGCAGCACTACTATCACGTAGATTAGGAAGAAAATTCTAGAAGGCACTGGAAAATCCACAGTGCCCATATCTTCACTCACCTGGATATGACTTGTGGACAGTGTTTAAGACCTGAACTAGAGTCCAGCCCAGAGCCAAACCCAAAGTCAGTTTCTAGGCCCTGCATTTACATGTCATAAGGGCCAGGCACAGTGGGCTGGAAGAGGTGTCTATGATCAAACCGATGACCTCATCAAGGGTCAGGCTCCAAATTGCTGCCGTCCTCTTCATGGGGGACCGGGACAGGCAGAGTCCCCTCTTCCCTGGGAAAGTACAGAACTCCTGCTGGGATTCTGCCAACTAGCCCCTGAGTAAGGCCCCAGGCTCACCTGCCTGTGCCCTCCCTGGGCCTCTCTGTCGGGAAGATGGGGACCCTGGGATGGGGAGTGAAGGGAGAAGAGAAAATGAAGTGATCCCTCAGGGCACAGCCCTCTCCTGCATGTGTAATTGCGGGTAATGATCGTGTGCTCAACAAGGAGAAAATGTCCCCAAACCAAGGCCACTTGCCTTCTCCCTTGCCCTTGGCCCTCAGACACAGAAGAAGGCTCAGCACCCTGGGGGACTGGCTCTGATTTTGCTTTGTTTGTTTATTTTTGAATCAGTCTCACTCTGTCACCCATGGTGGAGTGCAGTAGCATGATCATGGCTCACCAGAGCCTCGAACTCCTGGGATCAGGAGATCCTTCCACTTCAGCCTCTGAGTGGCTGGGACTACAGGTGTGTACCACTGTACCTGGCTAGTTTTTTGATTTTTGATTTTTTTGTAGATATAAGGTCTCATTGTGTTACCTGGACTGGTCTTGAACTCCTGGGCTCAGGCAATCATCTCGCCTTAGCTTCCCAAAAGTGCTGGGTTTACATGCTGTTTGCATTTTTATGAGAGGAGCTGGAAGTTGTGGGATTCCCAGGGAATATGCTCAGCTTGCTGGGTAAGCTGCTGGGTCCTGTCATCTATCTTGTCCTGACTGTGCAGTGAGAGAGGGAGGAGAACACAGAAACCAGTGTCAGAAGGGCAGTCTACTTTGCATGGAAAACTCACAGCCACCATCTCATTTAACCCACTCATATCTAATTCCCAACATGCAGATGGTGAGACTCAGCTCAGAGAGATTAGAGACCTGCCCAAAGTCACACCGCTAGTCAGAGGCAGGGCAAACACTCCAAGGTCTGACACCAAAGCCTATGCTCTATCCACCACTCCTTCCTGTCCGTCTCCCACCGCAGAACGCCTCTGGGCTGGCTATCCTGCCAGGCTGATCCCACAACCAGAAACCGGTGGATTCGACAGCAGCAGATAGGTAGTCTCCGTGCTGACCAGCCTTGTCCTGCTCTCTGCACCCAGTTCCCTCCTGGGGCTCAACAGCTGCTGTGACAAGGGAGAAGATGCCAGCCAACAAAGAACCAAGAGACAATGGCGGACATCCTCAAGTATGAGAGAGCGCCTCCCTGTCCTAGGGCAGGACTAAAATCCAGAGGGTGTGTGTCTCCATCCTTAGTGCCTCCCAGCTGAGGGTGCAGAGCTGAGCCTGAGTGTGGGGGAGAAGAGGCACCAAAGCTCAGCTTGTCCAGAGCAGAGACAAATGGGGTCCCTGGAGCAGCATGGAGCAGCTCAGTCACCATGAGCCCCAGTTGTAGGTGTCCAGCCCTGCCAAGCCTGGGATGGTGATCCCCAGATGCCTCACGGTTCTGGGCCCACCACATGGGCCACAGCTACCTCACAGTAAGACCACTCAAAACCAAGGTGGTTTTTAAAGATACATTTTCTGCTATAGCCTTGAAACTACATAATAGCCATGAAAATAAACATGAGAAAAGCATGAATGGATCTATGCTTTAAATTTTGAGGTTTTTTTCCTTTTCTTTTTTTTTGGAGTCTCACTTTGTCACCCGGGTTGGAGTGCAGTAGCACATTCACAGCCACCCCAGTGTTGATACACTGGACTCTGGCAATCCTTCCACCTCAGCCTTCCAAGTAGCCGGAACTACACGTGTGTGCTACCACACCCAGCTAATTTTTTTTTTAATTGTAGAGAGGAAGTCTCGCCAAGTTGCTGTGGCTGGTCTCGAACCCACAGGCTCAGGTAATCCACTCACTTCGGCTGGGATTGCAGGCTGAGCCACTGAGCCCGGTCTCTTTTTTTTTTTTAAATCAGAGTCTAACTCTATTGCCCAGGCTGGAGTGCAGTGGCACAATCATGGCTCACTGCAACCTCAACATCCTGGTCTCAGGTTATCCTTCTGCCTCAGCCTCCTGGGTGGTGACTACAGGTATGCACCACCATGCCTGGCTAATTTTTTTTGGAGAAATGAGGTCTCACTGTGTTGCCTAGACTGTTCTTGAACTCCTGGGTTCAAATGATCCTCCCGTGTCAGCCTCCCAAATGCTGGAATTACAGGCATGAGCCACTGCACCCGGCTATGCTTTAAACTTTAACACAACATTGTCAACAAAGAGCCTAACATATAAGAACCTCAAGTTCTTTCTAAGTATCTGAGTCAGGAGTAGGTGGGCATGGCTTGCTGGACTTTTTGCTTCGTCAGTAAGTCCCAAGGAGCACCCAGTTTTGGAATCTCTAGTGTGGCCAACCGTCATCATCATCATGACTAGACACCCAGAGTGTCTCCCTCTGGTCACCCGACATATTTTCCCCAGTCCTGTCACTGACATAGGTCTTCACCGTGATGTCCTGAGGATGGGCTGGGCGCAGGAAAGGGACTGCATGAAGCCATCAGGGCTGCTGCCCAAACAGACCAAGTGCAGAAGACCATCTTTCTAAGTGGTCCCCGCAGGACCCAGCCCCATGGAGCAATCCAGGCCATCGTCCCCCACGTACTGGGAGACAGCAGAACCAGCAGCAGACCCATGCTGGAAGAGAGCCAGCACCAGACTCCCCTTGGGTTGACAGTCACCGCAGACTCCTCCCTGGAGACGTCCCTCTGGGTCATGGGGTAGACTGGCGCCTGCCCCTTCACTGCCTGCCTGAGGCTGGGGCTGCTACCAGCCACTCCCTGCTCAAGGTTGTTCTGGCCTTCCCTTTCCCAAGGAGGCAGAATGGGACAGGAGAGGCCTTCCCCAGAAATCTCAAGAGTGGGGCCCTTGTTCCAACTCCATTCTTTGCTAGCTATGCAGTTCTTGGCCAGGCTGGGCCCGAGTTTACTTTTCTGCAAGATGGTTGTCATCCATGAGGCTCCATGTTTATAGAGGCACTGAGGGAGCCAGGCATGGTGGCTCATACCTGTAATCCCAGCACTTTGGGGGGTGGAGGTGAAAGGCTTGCCTGAGCCCAGGGGTTTGAGACCAACTTGGGCAACTTGGCGAGACCTGGTCTCTACAATAAACCAGAAAATTAGCTGGGTGTGGTGGTGTGTGCCTGTGGTTCCATCTATTTGGAAGACTGAGGGGGAAAGACTGCCTGAGCCTATCAGGTTGAGGCTGCTGTGGCCATGAACGTGCCACTGCACTCCAACCTGGGTGACAGAGCAAAACTCTGACTCAAAAAAAAAAAGAGGCACAGAGGGGCACCAAAATGCTCCAAGGAAGGGGAGTGGGGTGCTGGGAAATGGTCTAGAGACATATATACATTCTTTTGCTTAGGTTATAGATTATTGAGGGTGGCTTGGGGGACTTGGGGACTGGGAGTCGGGGCGATACTGAAACCCCTCCCAGCCGTCTTTTGTTGCCACTGATGTGTGAATCAAAGGCTGCCTCCCTCATGGGTGGCTGCGATGGTCAAAGGAGACAATGTGGGTGAGATCCTTCAGGAACTGCAGTGCTCTCCACCAAGGGAGCATATTATCACCCCCTCCTGCAGTGGGACCCTCACCCTTTAGTCAGGAGCCTGACCGGCATTGTCTACTAATCAATTAGGTAGTAATGCCCTCTGTCACTCTTCTGCAGCAGGGCCACCAGTGAGCATGTCCTCAGCCCTGGATGATGCTCCAGCTGGCTGTCTGGGGCTCCTTCCCAAGCCAGGGACTTGAGGGGATTGGCCAAGCCCCCTGGAGCACTGTTTTCAGGAGGATTCTCCCTACTCATCAGTAGCCCACGCAGTCCCCTGAATAGGTGACAAAAGCCTTTGAAGGTGCAAGGACTTCATTCTAGTGGGTCAGTGATCCTCTAAAGGCGACCACTGCCCAAACGTTGCAGAAACACTTGGGATGAAATTCTAGGGCCTCACGCTGGGTCCAAGGAATCTACTCCTGGAAGTGGGCTTGAGCAATCTGTGTCTTTTTAAATAATCATGGGCACTCCTGGTTTAGTGTTGGGCACCCTCAATTTGAGTTTTGGAAAGGAATTGTCATGAGATCTGGTCCCCTCCCTGGGATAGACCTCTTGTGAACTATTTGAATTCCAGATAATCTTCCCCATTTCTAAAGAGGGCACCATCCCCGGAGGGTAAGGAAGTAAAAGGAATGCATAAAACTCATCAGCCAGGTCCTTTGGGATGAGTCGGTTGAGACAACGCAGAAAGAAACCTGGGATGAAAAGAATGGGGAAGGTCATGCTTTAAGTGCACCTGGAACTTTTGCTAAGGGCAGAAACTCCTGTCTGTGTGGTAAAAGAACATTCGAGGAGGTCTCACTAGGGGGACAGGTGGATACCCTGTCAGACTCGGCTCAAACAGGAGCTCCACCGCGTCATTCCTTCATCTGTTCCCTCTCGCATACCTCAGAATTCTTCCTTGCTAATGTGACACAGCACGTTGTATGGAGCCCTCCCTAGCACTTTCTCGCCATTGAAGGTCTCCATCAGTCTGTCCTCACTGGGCTATGAGAGTTATCATCGGGTCTTGCTTGGCTCTGCAACACCAACTCCTGACCCAAAGTGCTGTTAAATGTTTACTGAATGAATACACAAACAAATTCCACAATTAATCTGTGGGACAGAAATTCAGAGGAGATACTAATTTTAAGAGATAGTTTAAAGAGAAAAAAAGAAGTCCTTATCATACAATACAATTCATGCAATATACGATTCTTATAAACAATTTAGGGAAAATGTAAACAGAGGAAGGGTTAGGCAAACCCATTGTTGATAATTCTAGAAGTGAATAATTCGGAGAAGTGGTATCCTGTGTGAGTCTGACTCAGTGTGACAGGCCTGGTGATTCCTAGAAAAAACAAAAATGAAATCAAGACAAGTGTCTGTGTTTCTCCCCTCTAGTCTCTCAGAAGAGGGCTGTAGGTTGAAGCCGAGGAATTTTCCCTGTTCAAAGTGGAGAATTTCCTGTGAGTTTCCGGGGCAGAACTTCTCTCCTTTGCTACAGCCTCACCAAATCAGCGAGGGTGTTGCTTGCTTTCTTGCTTAGCTTAGCAGCAGTCAGGGGGCTGCCTGGAGGGGGTGTCAGTGCTGCCTTCACTGACCAGGACATTGCTTTTACCTGGAGCCTAGGTTCCTTTGCTCCCTTCGCAAATCCACCCTGTTTCCCTTTCCTGAATCGGTCCAGAGGAAAGGGGAGAAGAGGAAATCTGTGATAGGCAGAGAGCTGGGCAGACGGAACCACAGCCAGACACTCTAGGAATCAGCCGGCCCTCCTGGTTCCCGTGGGTGGCTGAAATTTGTTTCTCCCCAGAAGCAGACGCCGGGTGGAGGGTGGCTCCGCACAGTCTGGAGACAGCTGGGCAGGCACCATCTGTGCTCTGCCTCCTCCGCCATCACAGACGTACCCACGGGCCTGAAGCTGTTGAGCCATCTGAGAAACGGAATCTCCACAGTGTTCCTCTTCACGGGAAATACAAAAGCCACCCGTCGGGAAAAAGAACAGAACAGCCAGGTCAGAGGGAGCCAGGGAGCAACCATGGGAGAGGGTGTTAAGCCTGGGGAGACCTATAGAAGAGGCAGTGGGTGCCCTTGGGGGGGCAGCCCCTGCAGGGCGGGTGTTCTCAAGGTGTCAGCATCCCTGGGAAGCTGATAGGAATATGCATTCTTGGGTCCCACCTCAGACTTACTGTGTCCCAACAAGCCTTCAGGGTGATCCTGAGACACCTCCACGTTTGGGAACCTCCTGGTTAAGGTGTGCCATCACAGCGAACCCTCTGCCCTGGATGGCGGCAGGACCTAGGGTACTGGGGATCACGCCAGGGGCCTCCAGTGAGAGGCCACCTCCTTTTGCCCCAGTGTGTTGTAGAAATACGTAGTATCCCTTTCTTTGAGAACACAGCAACCTCTTCTCCCTGAGAAGCATACCACAGGGAGACGTGGCAAGGAATGTGCCGACTATTGAAGGATGAGTTCTCCCACTCTTCTGGGCACAGGTAAGGGCTTATCCCAACTTGCTGAGCTTGTTTTCAGATTCCCAAGCAACCTGGCTCAGAGGCTGACATTGCGTTCAGATGCTTTTGCCCAGCATGAGTCCGTCGCGTTTCCCCTTCTTGCTTTTTGGTCAGCAGAGAAGGGAATGGGAGAAAGCATCTGGGTGGGCTGTGGGGTGTCTGCGGAAGGAAGCCCCTCACGGTGCCATTGGGTGAGACCTACAGCAGCGTGGTCAGAGGGCACTCAAAGGATTCCACAAAGGAGCAGCCTCCAATGAAAACAACACGACACTGCCTCCCACTTTACAGAAGCTGTGTCCTGCACGATGTCCACCTCCAGTTAAGCTGAGTCACTGGGCTGTGGCCCACACAGACCAACCCATTATTCGGCTTGGATATGTCACTAGAAACCTGAAAAGGTCACTGATGGCTGTTTCACTACTGCCCCGAGCTATGCTGCCCAGGCAGTGGAAGGCCTCTCATTCGCTTAACATGATGTGTGTGTGTGCATGTGTGTGTGTGTGCGCGCACACATGTGTTTGGGGCAGTGACTGCTACATGTTTGGAAATAAGGCTGAAATGAACTGGCATGTCCCTGTCTCTCCATTTTCAACACCCCCCGCATCCCCACAGCAATTCGGAAAGATTTCAGCAGTGTCTGAAATAGTTTATAAAACGGCCAGTAGAGAAGGCGCGTTCCCCATTTATGGAGTGGAAACGGTTCCCTGCAGGCACTGTGCCAGGTGTGGGTCTAGCTGCCTGGTTTTTTAGCGCTCAGAGGCACTGGACTAAAGCAGAGGAATTCCAAGGACACAGGAGGTCAAAGTCTCACCCAATCTATCTTACTGGACAGTTGAGGCTGCCTGAACTTTATCCATTTAGCCTAGACCAGTTTAAAATGCAAATTCAGGACCATAATCCTAGTACTTTGGGAGGCCGAGGTGAGAGGATCGCTTGAGCCCAGGAGTTCGAGACCAGCCTGGGCAACATAGCAAGACCCCATCTCTAAAAAAAAAAAAAATTTTTTTAAAGAAAGAAAATGCAAATACAATCAGGGTTACACTTGAGGCTGTTACCTGTCCATCTTTGTTAAGATGATAGGAGGTGAGAGAAGATTTAGTCAAACTAAAGGTGAGGGTGACCCTGAGATGGGCAGTGAAGCCCTGGGGCATAACACAATGAAACTGGGGCCTCCCAAGCAGCACAAGCCCCTGTTCAAATGATCAGAAAAGCTTTGCCTTATTCCAGCATGAGACCTGGGTCTGCTCCTATACATCTGTCTGGTAGGAGGGGCTGCCATGGCACTCCCCCATCCCCTGCCTAGATCCAGCTGGTCAAGTGCTGTGGACCGGATTGATTTGTTTTCTTGTCTCTGAGCATTTTTAGAGGAGGCCAGTGTCTTTGTATTTCTAGCTCCTAGCACAAACCCTGACCAAACTGTAAATGCTCAATAAATATTGAATAAGTGAATGAATGAATGTTCATGAGTAGGGAGCCATTAAGTAAATTATGGTATATCAGCCTTATTGCAGTTATGCAGTTATTTGAAATAATGGTTAGCAATGTAATCTTCACCACAAGCCTGTAAAGGTAGGAAATATTATTCTATTTAATTGAGGAGGAAACAGAAATTCAGAGGGTTTAAATAACTTTCCCAAGATCACGGAGAGTCAGGTTTCAAACTGAACACTTGAGACTTCCCAAGGCCATGTCTTTATTCTGTATACCATGATGGATACTTTCAAAAAGCTCATGGAGCAGGAGAGGCAGAGATAATGCACACAAATAACGTAATTAGCCATTCAAGGAAGCTGCCTTATGAATAATGATACCAACTATCGAATAGAGTTGCAAAAAATGAATCCATCCCTGTGTGTAACCTGTCCAGGGAGATATCCCAAAATTCTGTACACCAGATTATGTAGAGGGAAGTTCTGTCCAGGGATAAATCCTGCCCTGCTGGAATGACTCAGAACTTAACCGGTCTTGGTTTGGGGTCAAAATATGTATTCAGCCTTTTCACTGAAAAAGAAATCAATGGGGCTCTTATTTCAGTCTCACTTTTATGCATTATGAAACTTCAGGAAAATTGAATGTATCAGTAGATCTCAGGGCTTGGGACCAGCTCCTCCCTGAAGAAATCAAATGTTTCCCTCCTCCGAGGGAATGAGAGGTGTGCTCATCCAAAACCCAGAGGCTCCGACCAGAAATGAAGTTTCCATTGGTTTCCGCCAGGTTGTTCTCAGAACAGTTAACATTTCATAATGGGCTTAAAATAATAGAAATGAAGGGAAATGTGCAAATGAGGACATATTAACAGGACTAGGCGGAGGCCTGACGCATTGTCTACATGGAAAACAAGGCTCATACGTCTTACCTTAATGAGTCCTTTTTTTATTTCTCTGCTGTGCCTTACTCTCCTTTCTCAAGGCTTCAGGGCCTCCAAAGCCCCTCTCTTCCTCTCTTCTATTTGGGCCTATTCACAGGACATCTATCAGATCTTATGTGCAGATGTAGGAGGAGGTATTCCTTCTTGGAGGTCAATAGTGCTTTAAAAGCTTCTCTCTCTTTAGGGACCCAAAGATATCGTATCTCCTGTGAAATGTTGTAATGTGGTAACCCCAAATCTGAGAGGGCTTCTGGGTAATGTTCTTTATCTGTTCCAAAGAAGTCACCCAGAGGCCCAGCAGGGAAAGACAGTTTATTAGAATTTACATGAGCATCGATGGTGGCCATCCGGTGAAAGAATCCACAACTCTGGACAGTACAGTAAGCAGTTTGATAATCCAGCAAGTTAATTATTCAAATTGGCGTGGTTCACGCCTGTAATTCCAGCACTTTGGGAGGCGGAGGTGAGAGAGTTGCCTGAGCTCAGGGGTTCAAGACCGACCTGGGCAACTTGGCAAGACCTCATCTCTACAATAAATTAAAAAATTAGTCAGGTATGGTAGTGCATGCCTATAGTTCCAGCTACTTGGAAGGCTGAGGCGGAAGGATCGCTGGAGCCCAGCACGTCAAGGCTGCATTGGCTGTGAGTGTGCCACTGCACTCCCGCCTGGGCGATAGAGTGGGACTCCAACTCAAAAAAAAAATTTACTCAAATTGCTACATGATGTTAACAATTACGTTGATTAAGGGTGCCAACTACATTGTTCTCAGTGCTGCTTGATCACCTGCATCCCATGACTCATTCCTGGGGAATATGCACATCCTTCAGAGAGTAGCCTTGCCAGGAGGTTGTTCTGGACAACCTCCTGGGGGGGGAGATTGTTCAGAAAATTACTTCACAAACCTTCTAAAGGCATTTTCCAGGACCCTGTCAAAGCCCCTAAAGTCACTTCAGGGCAGGCTGTCACCTACCAGTCTGACCACTCTCCTTGAGGGAGACGCAGTGTGGTGAGGACAGGTGTTGGATCAGGAAGCTGAGATTGGACAGGTGGGTTACAGGAGAAAGACTTGACTTCAGAAATATTTTACTTGGTTGGGCTTGGTGGCTCAACCTGTAATCCCAGCATTTTGGGAGGACGAAGCAAGAGGATTGCCTGAGTCTGCGGGTTCGAGACCATCTCCGGCAACTTGGTGAGACCTATCTCTACAATAAATCATAAAACTAGCTGGGTGTGGTAGCACATGCCTGTCGTTGCGGTTACTTGGAAGGCTGAGGTGGAAGGATCGCTGGAGCCCAGCAGGTTGATGCTGGGGTGGCTGTGAGTTGCACTCCAGCCTGGGCAACAGAGTGAGACTTCAACTCAAAAAAAAAGAAATGTTTTACTTACATTTCTTTGCCTGCTATGGAAAATAATAACAGCATACTTTTTCTGGATGTAGTTTTTCCACTGAAAATCACAATGTAAATTTTTTGCAATTCTCAATGGAATCTGAGAAAGGTTCTGTGATGTTAAAATTCCTATTTATTATAAGGTAACTGATTATTATAAGGTAACGTAAAATGCTATGTACTTATATTTCAAACAGCTTCGCAGCTTTTGCTTCAGCATTCAGCTGTTTATAAAACTAAGTAATGCTGGAAGCTTTATCCTGAAATAGCACACTAATTATCATTTAAATGGCATGGCAAGAAGTGGTGGCAGCATTTTTTATAGCTTTCAGTTTATCCTAGGAGGCAGTATCTTTCTGCTACCAATTCTCTTCTTTGGCCTCATAATAAAACCACCCTAATCCTTCCTCTCTCCCAGAGGCTCCTGCTCTGGAAGAGTCTCCACCGACTCTTCATATCCCACCTGTCTCCTCACTGGAGGCCTTTAGCCCTCGACCCTCTCATTCTTCATTCTTCCTATTTTCTCACACTTTCCATCACTGATCAATGTAGATGATAGCCAGTCTCCCTTTTCTAGAAGCACGGTTCTTTAAGGATGGTTTGCAGAGCCCTGGAGTCTCCAAGACCTTTTCCAGGGAATCCATAATGTCAAAACTCTTTTCATAATCATACAAAGAAGCTACATTCCTTTTTCACTGTGCTGACATGCGCACTGATGGTGTCAAGGTGGTGGCAGGTAAAGCTGCTGTCCTAAACTAAAAGTGTAATTTGGTATAGTCCCACTTGTTTATTTTTGCTTTTGTTGCCTGTTGTTTTGGCATATTAAAATAACAACAACAAAAACTTTACTACTGGATGTGGTGGCTCATGACTGTAACCCAACATTTTGGGAGGTGGAGGCAGGAGGATTGCTTGAGCCCAGGAGTTTAAGACCAGCCTGGGCATTAGTGAGATCTCATCTCTACGAAACAACAATAGTCAGGTGTGGTAGCATGCCTGTGGTCTCAGCTATTCATGAAGCTGAGGCTAAAGAATTGCTTGAGCCCAGGAGTTTGAGGCTGTGATGAGCTGTGATCGTGCTACTATACTCTAGCCTAGGTGACAGTGAGACCCTGACTCAAAAACAGAAACACAAAAGTTTGCTATGGAGCTATTACCCTGTGCTTCTAGAAGTTTTATGGTTTCGGGTCTCACACTTAAGTTTTTAACCCATTTTTAGTTGATTTTTGTGTATGGATTAAGAATCCAATTTTATTTTTTGACATGTGGTTATCAAGTTTTCCCAATAGTATCTATTGAAGAGACTATCCCTTTCACATTATGTATTCTTGGCACTTTTTTTGAGGATTAGTTGATCATATATGCATGTGTTTATTCCTGGGATCTCTGTTTTGCTCCATTGACCTATATGTTTTTATGCTAATACCAACCTGTTTTGATTACTACCGCTTTGTTATATAATTTGAAATCAGGAAATGTGATACTTCTAGCTTTATTCCTTTCTCAAGATCATTTTAGATATTTGGAGTGTCTTGAGGTTTCATACAAATTTTAATATTGTTCTATTTTTGTGAAAAATGGCATTGGGATTTTGATAGGGATTGTATTTAATCTGTAGATTGCATTGGCTAGTAGGGACATTGTGAGACTATTGAGTCTTCTGATCCATGAACATGGGATATCTTACCTTTTTTTTTGTCTTCTTCATTTCTTGCACCAGTGTTTTATAGTTTTCAGAGTACAGATGTTTCATCTCTTTGATAAAACTTATTTCTAAAGTGTTTTATTCTTTTTTATTTTATTGTGAATGAAATTGTTTTCTTAATTTCTTTTCCAGATAGTCCATTAGTATATGGAAATGCAACTGACTTTTGTATGCTGATTTTGAATCCAGCAACTTTACTAATTTATTATTTTAAAATTTTTTGGGACTGGGTGCAGTGTCTCATGCCTGTAATTCCACACCTTGGGAGACATAGGAGAGAGGACTTTCTGAGCCCAGGGGTTTGTGACCAGCCTGGGCAACTTGGTGAGACCTCATCTCTACAATAAATTAAAAAATTAGCGAGGTGTGGTGATAATCCCAGCTACTCAGGAGACTGAGGCATAAGGATCACCTGAGCCCATAAGGTTGAGGCTATGGTACCGTGTTCATGTGACTGCACTCCAGCCTGGTGACAGAGTGAGACTGATCCAAAAAAAAAAAAAAGTTTTCTGGTAGAATCCTTAGTTTTCTATATATAAAATCATGTCACCTGCACACAAAGACAATTTCACTTCTTCCTTTCCAATTTATTTCTTTTTCTCACCTAATTGCTCTTGCTAGGATTTCTGGTACCGTCTTCTTAATAGAAATAGAAAGAGTGGATATTCTTTCCTTGTTCTGGATTTTAGAAAAGGATTTAGGCTTTTCATCACTTAGTATAATATTAACTGTGGGCTTTACATAAATGGCTTTTATTGTGTTGAGGTAAGCTCCTATGACTAGTTTTTTACAGTTTTTAGTCATGAAAGGATGATGAATTTTGTTAAATATTTTTCTTGACTCTATTGAGGTGACCATGACATTTTTATCCTTTATTCTGTTAGGGTGCTGTATCATAACTATTGGTTTGTGTATGTTGAACTATCCTTACATCCCAGGGATAAATCCTATTTGATCATAGTGTATAATCCTTTTCATGTACTGTTAAATTTGGTTTACTAGTATTTTGTTAAGGATTTTGGTAACTCTTTTCGTCAGGGATGTTGGCTTGTAATTTTCTTTTCTTAAATAGTGTCCTTATCTGTTTATGGTATCAGGGTAATGCTGGCCACATAAAATTCTTTTTTCTCTGTCTTTAGTTTTTGACAGTTTTGAGTATAATGTACGTTGGCAGTCTTTTTTGGGCTGAACCTGATTGCAGACCTTTGAGCTACATGTACCTGGATATCCATAATCTCTCTCACATTTGGGGAGCTTTCAGCCATTTTATACTTTAAGTAAGCTTTTTTGCCCCCCTTTCTTCTTTCTCTTCTCCTTTATTATTTCTATAATGCAAATGCTAGCTCTCGATGCTTTTCTGTAAGTCCCCCAGACTCTCTTCAATCCTTTTTATCCTTTTTCTCCTCTGACTGATTATCTTCAAATGATCTTTGTGTTCACATTTTCTTTCTTCTGCTTGATCAATTTTGCTGTTGACTGTTGCATTTTTCCTTTCATCACTATATTCTCCAGCTGCAGAATCTGTTTGATTCTTTTTTATGATTTCTATCTCTTTGTTGAACTTCTCATTTTGTTCATGCATTGTTTTGCTAATTTCATAGTGTTGTTTGTGTTCTCTTATAGCTTGCTAAATTTTCTTAAAAACAACTAATTTGAATTCCTTGTTAGGCAATTCATAGATCTCAATTTCTTTGGAGTATGCTACTGGAATATTCTTGTGTTCCTTGGTGGTATTATATTTCCTTAAATTTTTTGTTTACTTTGAATTTGTTCATCTGTCTTTGCATTTGAAGAAGCAATCACCTTCTCCAGTCTTTACTGACTGGCTTGAGGAGAAAAATGCCTTCATCAATTAGTGTGGCTAGGAATTCTCAAGCTCTTTCAGATCTTTCCTATGGATTCACCAGCTCCCTTTAGTGGGGGAAAAGAGGTAGGATTCTTAAAATTATATGTCTTTTCTTAGTCCCACAAAACCAGGCCAGGTACTGACAGCTCCTGTTTGTTTTTCTTAGGGTGGTGCCCTTAAATACTCAAGTTTGTGTGCTTGTTCCAGTCCCACAGTTGAGATGTATTTGATGCTTGCTGTTGCTGTCCAAGGGGTGTGCTCAGAGAGCCAGCCTGAGGAGTAGGGGGTGAAGTACAAAGAGTATTTAAGGTAGCCAAGGGCCATGTACAGAGTCAATTCATAAGGGATTCCTAATGGCCTGTGGGCAGTCTTCTTAATGGAGTCTGTGGAGCAGCTAGTAGGTTCCATGGCCTCTCATCCTTGCTCCCAGCCTTTACCAACACTCAGCCATGCCAGTCACCTCAGTATTGTGATTGGGGCAAGAGGTAGGCCTCTTGGGCAGCATCCTATACAGCTGAGCACTCACTATGCTATCACTTTCCCTCAGGAGAGAAATTGTGGGCTGAGGAGGTCTCTCTTGGCAGTAAGGTGTGCCACCTTCAAGGAGGGGTTATATAGATTAAGTAAAAATGTTCTTCTTACCTTCTTCAATGCATCTATTCCAAGATATTTTTGCTCCAACGGTGTGCTGGTACTTCTACATTGGATTTTCAGATTCCTACAAAAAAAACTGTTGTCTAAAGGTAGTTGTAAAAATCAATGCTTCTCTGAGAGGATGGTGGTATATAGCTCCTATTCTGCCATCTTGCTGACATCATTCTTAGAAGTTACATTTAAAGGAATAAAATTTAAATTAGCCAGGCATGGTGGTGTGTGTCTGCTCAGGAAGTCCCAGCTGCTCAGGAAGCAGAGGTGGAAGGATAGCTTGAGCCCAGGTCGAGGATGCAGTGAGCTGTGAACATGTCAGCCTGGGCAATAGTGAGACTCCAAATCAAAGACAAAAAGAAATAAAATATTTTAGTTTCTGTTTTAGCTCTTATCCTTGTGGTGGACCTTGTTTCCTTGCATTCCACAAACTGCTTTTCTCCCTTTTTGCTCATTCTGAAATCTTATAATCCCTTTACACTCTCCATGTGTCCCTAGGTATCAAAACTTAAAAAAGCTGGTCAGGCTTGGTGACTCAGTCCGTAATCCCAGCACTTTGGGAGGCCAAGGCAAGTAGATTGCCTGAGCCCACGGGTTCAAGACCAGCCTAGGCAACATAGTGAGACCTCATCTCTACAATAAAAAATTTTTAAAAAGCTATACAAAATTAACATAAAAAAATAAATTTATTTTTATTTTGAAATAGTGAAGAACAAGCACACAGATAAATAGTACAAAGAGCAATAATTAGAGCATGAGTAATGACTTAAGACACAGGCATTCTTCTGGCTATTGCATATAAATGTATTTTTACATACAAACATTTTTACAGACATCTCTCTCTCCAACAGTCTCAAAGGATAAAAGCTATGTTTGTGACACTTATAAATGCAACAGCTTTAGAAAGCATCCATTTCCTTTCCCAAAATCATTTGATTAAAATTCACACTGGTGATGATTACCTACTCCATTTTCCAAAAATATGACATACAGTCATGTGTGCATAATGATGTTTCCATCAGTGATGGACTGCATATATGACTGTGGTCCCATAGGATTATCATGGAGCTAAAAAATTGCTATTGTCTAGTGATGATGTAGCCATTGTTACATCAGAATACAACATATTACCTTTTTCATGTTTAGATACATAAATATTTATTATTGTGTTGCACCTGCCTACAGTATTCAGTACAGTAACATGCTGTGCAAGTCTGTAGTCTAAAGCAATAGGCTATACCATATAGCCTAAGGGTGTAGTCGGCTATACCACCTAGGTTTGTGTAAGTACATACTATCATGTTCTCACAATAATTAAATCACTTAACACATTTCTCAGAACGTAGACCTGTTATTAAGTGACATATGACTGCAGAATGACATTCTTGTTTGACATCATAAACAACTTTAAAAATACAGAAAAATTATCCATTCATTTTGTATTTTGTCCCATTATATTTTATCCCTTTTCTCTAATCAACAAGGAAATACACATATGACATATATGTATATGCTTTTCAAAAATAAAGTATTCTCATTTTATCTGCAATTTGTTCAAACCTCAGGAATTCAACAAGTACATGATTATTTTAAGTACATAATCATTTTAAACAGCACTGACAGTTAAAAAATAAAAACAGATTTCTGGGGGTGTATTTTTGGACATTTTTACACATAATGTAAATATCAAAGGAAGCTAATGATTGGGCATATTCTGCTTGACCTACTACCAACTGACTAAAAAGGTTAAATAGAGATTTAAAAGTCCCTTGTATCCACAAACAATCAGTTGCTTATCCAATTGTCCAGGGAATTTTTCTCTAGCTGGATTTCAGTTTCTGTGATACAATGATTTGGTCTACAATGAAACGGTATTTAACATTTAAAAAAGATCTTGAGATGAAACTGGACACATTCATTTTATGCATTAGGAAAATGCCGCCCAGAAAGGTGAAATAACTTCTCTGGAGTTATCAGAACAGATGGAAACACATCCAGGATACGGACACAGAGTTCCTGATTCTTAGTTGCGTTCTTTAGGTAATACATTCTCCAGGGTCAGATTCTACATAATTTATAGTCATTTGATTAAAGAATGTTATAATTTAAATATAAATCAACATACATATTCTGCCTAAATCAAAACTGCTATTCACTTCAAGAGTATTCTTACTGATTGGCTTTTTTTGTATATGTGGGCATAATGTAAATGTTATGATAAATGTCATGACTGCCATTACTGTAAAGATATTCCCTATGAGCTTAGAGAGTCGTAACATCAATAACATTTAAAGTCTCACTGTAAACATAACACAGTGGTAGGCACTGTGGAAATACATTTGGTCCTAGTCGCCTTACCCTGAGCATGTGAAAGAACAGACTGTTCCAACGGTGTAATGACTACATATACTATGTGGTGAAAAAGAGAGTCTACTACCCCAGCACACGGAAGGAGCATGCACTTGAGCATAGCAGTCCTCAAAGGAGAATGGTTATAAAAATGAGACTGCAGAGTTAAAACAGTTAGCATGCAAGAGGCTTCCACTAAATGAGACACCCAGGCTATCTGCAGTAATTTAAGTTTTCCTTATCTCAGGAAATCTTCAAGGCAAAATATAAGATGTGATATAAGAAATTATGAAATATTCAGTAACATATATGATAAAGTTTTTGTACTAGAAAGTCATATACTGAAAAAAGAGATAAGAGTTTAAAAAAAAAGGTAATGGATACAAAACTACTATATTTCAAGTTGGAGTGGAAAAATATAGTGTTAGTATTTATCCATGACAGAATGACAGCATAGAAAAGAACTCATGCTGGATGTTGTGGCTCATGTCTGTAATTCCAGCACATTGGGAGATGGAGGCAAGAGGTCTACCTGAATCCAGGGGTTCAAGACCAGCCTGAGCTACTTGGTGAGTCCTTGTCTCTACAATAAAAAATTTAAAAAAAAAAAAAAATTAGCCAGGCATGGTAGCATGTACCTGTGGTTCCAGCTGCTCAAAAGGCTGAGGCAGAAGGATCACCTGAGCCCAGCAGGTTGAGGCTGCAGTGGCTGTGAGTGTGCCACTGCACTCTAGCCTGGGCGACAAGAGTGAGACTCTGACTGAAAAAAAAGAAAAAAAAGAACTCATGGTAATGGGCCATTACCTGAACTCCTTACTTTAACTAGAACATAATTCTGAGACCAAACTCATGAATAGAATCTGTATATAGAATAGTGTTTATGGTCACTGATAGTACCTGTTAAAAAGTACTCTATAATGAGAGTATAAGAAATGGGAAAAATCTTAGAGGTCATCTGGTAGTCTGATCCCAGTACTGTCCCCTTTGGTGGGTTAGTATCATGTTGGTATATTGGACTCATACTGAGGTGGCTTGGACAGTTGGTCAGCACAGTGGAAAGGCAGCCAATTAGAAATATATTGTACATTTGGTTCCACTGGATATTTTTATGTATAAATTGCATGCACTCTTACGTGGTTTATGGGACTGGATTCCCATATTATCATTTTAAAAAGTCTTCCAAGATTTCATTTTCTTCAAAAAAAGAAAGCACCTACTTTTAAGAAGTAAATGTCAAGAAGCTTACTTTCAGATACAATATAAGACGACCAATGGGACACAAATTAGATAAATAGTTGTGTTAACATGATGTAAGCACAACTACTGTAAGAAAAATATTCCTTAAAGTAACAAGGAAACAAAATAATAATTGTCTATTGAGAATTCGTATGGTAATTTTCAAGTAAGTGTTCATTCCCCACCACATATAAACCCAGCCTTACTGCTCATATGTCTTTCCAAGGACGATCATACTGTACCCCAGTTACCACAGGATAGTAACTTTTTCTTTCATCTCAAATTGCTGATTCTGACTGCTTGGACAACATAACAGTTTTTGGTTGTGGATCTGTGGGACTGTCAAATGGCACCTATAAAAATAATCAGAAGATTTAAAATGTATAGCACCTGGCATATGCCATCATAAACAGATAAAAAATTGACTCAGGGAAAAACATAGCTAACTAAATAAGATTGGTTTCACATTTATTCTATGTGCACTTTTTTCAACAGTATAATTGTAAAAATATTCTTTACTTACAGCTTTAACATCGACATTTGTAATTCCTGTATTTATGTTGTGTCTTCTCAGATCAGACTTGATTAATGCTGAAATAGAGGAACACAACGGAGTTACCATAAACTGTTTGTGAAGATATTTTTCTCTAAGCTGCTCAGTGTCTTTCTTAGTATTGTCAAATTTCATACACTATAGTAACATGATATTTAATACCACCTTCATAGCCTAAAAAAAAATCTTTCTAAGTTGTTAAATCATTCATTACTGAACAAATACAGGATACTAGGAACCAAAGATACAAAAATGAAAAGCACAATTCTGAGACCAAATGAAAAGCATTTTCACTAAGGACTCTCCAGTCTAGGAAAACACTGACATGTAAAAAATTACACCACTGTACAGTTAACTTCAAAAATGCAGGTATGTGCAAGGTATAGGGGGGGACTAGGAGAAAAAAATGTCTATGTCAGCCAAAGGAAATTAGGGAAGGCTTGCCAGTGGAGACATACTTGAAACTTGAAAAATGAGGAGGAACTTGTCAAACAGATAAGAGGAGGCATTCTAAGCAGAAAGCAATATAAGCATCCCTCAGAGATATTGTAGATTCAGCTACTGGTAACCATAATAGAGTAAATACCACAATAAAGTAAGACACAATTGTTTTAGTTCACCAGAAAAAGTTGTTTACTTCTATAAAGTAAAAAAGTTATGTTTACATGATACTGTAGTCTATTAAGTATACAATAGCATTATGACTATTTATTTTCCTTTATTTTTTGAGTCGGGGTCTCACTCTGTTGCTCTGGGGCTGGAGTGCAGTGGCATGATCATGGCTCACCACAGCCTCGGCCTCCTGGGCTCAGGCGATCTTTCCACTTCAGCCTCCTGAGTAACTGGGATTACAGGGTGTGCACATCAGTCAATTTGATTTTTTTTTTGGTAGAGACAAGGTCTCATTATATTGCCTAGGCTGGTCTTGAACTTCTGGGCCCAAGCAATCCTCCCACCTCGGCTTCCTAAAGTGCTGGGGTTACAGGCGTGAACCACCACACTCAGCCTGCATTATGTCTTTAAAACAACAACAACAACAACAAAAAATGTGCATACCTTAATTTAAAAATACTTTATTGCTACAAAATGCTAACAATCATCTGAGGCTTCAGCAAGTTGCAATCTTCTTGCCAGTGAGAGTCTTGCCTTGATGTAGATGGCTGCTGACTTATCAGGGCAGTAACTGCTGAAGGTGGGGGTGGCTGTGGCAATTTCTTAAAATAAAACAATGATGAAGTTTGCCTCCTCGATTGACTCTTCATTTTATGAACGATTTCTCTTTAGTATGCAGTGCTGTTTGCATCCTATAGTAGATGGAGATGCATGGTTGAACTTCTTTCAAAATTAGAGTCAATCCTCTCAGATACTCCTACTGCCTTATCAACTAAGTTTATGTCACGTTCTAAATTCTTTGTTATCATTTCAACATCACGGCAGCTGCAACAAGAGTAGATTCCATTTCAGCTGCACACTTTCTTTACTCATAAGCAAACCCTTATCCATTCAAGTCTTATTATGAGATTGCAGCAATTCAGTCATTTTGTCAGGCTCCACTTCTAATTCTAGTTCTCTTGTTATTTTACATCTGCAGTTACTTCCTAAACTGAAGTCTTGAACCCCTCAAAGTCATCCATGGGAGTTGGAATCAAGTTCTTCCAAAATCCTGTTACAATTGATAGTTTGGCCTCCCCATGAATACAGAATGTTCTTCATGGTATCTAAGATGGTGAATCCTTTCCAGAAGGTTTTCAATTTGCTTTGTCCAAATCCAAGAGAGAAATCACTATCTATGGCAGCTTGTAGCTTTAGGAAATCTATTTATTTATTTATTTTTTTGAGTTGGGGGTCTCACTCTGTCGCCCAGACTGGAGTGCAGTGGCATGCTCACAGCCAACCCAGCATCCACCTGCTGGGCTCCGGCGATCCTTCCATCTCAGCCTTCCAAGTAGCCGGAACTACAGGCGCGTGCTACCACACCCAGTTAATTTTTTGATTTATTATAAGGACAAGGTCTAATTATGTTGTCCAGGCTGGTCTCAAACCCACGGGTTCAGGCAATCCTCTCACCTCAGCCTCCCAAAGTGCTGGGATTATAGGCTTAAGCCACGCTCTGCCTGGCCTGAAAATGTATTTCTTTAATAAGAAGACTTGGAAGTCAAAATTACTACTTGATCCATGGGCTACAGAAGGGATGTTGAAATGAAATGAAAACAACATTTACTTCCTTATACATATTCATCAGAGCTCTTGGTCGGCCAGGTACACTGCCAGTGAGCACTCTTCTTTTGAAAGGAATCTTTTTTTCTGAGTAGGTGGTTCCAAAAGTGGGCTAAAAATATTCAGTAAACCGTGCTATAAACAGATGTGCTGTCATTCAGTCTTTCTTGTTCCACTGATAGATCACAGGCAGAGTATATGAGCACAACTCTTAAGGGCCCTGGGATTTTCAGAATGGTCAAGGTACAATGGTTTCAACTTAGTCACCAGCAAGAGAGTCAGCATTAGCTCCAACAAGAGCCAGACTGTCCTTTGAAGCTTTGAAACTAGGCATTGACTTCTCTCTAGCTATGAAAATTCTAGATGGCATCCTCTTCCAACAGAAGGCTGTTTCATCTACATTTATTAAGTCTGCCATCTTGTATGGGTGCAGTTCATGGTGCCCCAAAACAATTACAATAGTAATACCAAAGATCACAGATCATCATGACAGATACAATAATAAAAAAGTGTAGCCAGGCTCGGTGGCTCAGCCTGTAATTCCAGCACTTTGGGAGGCCGAGGGGAGTGGACAGCCTGAGCCCGCGGGCTCGAGACCCACCCGGGCAACTTGGTGAGACCTCGTCTCTACAATAAATCAAAAATTAGCCGGGTGTGGTAGCACACACCTGTAGTTCCAGCTACTTGGAAGGTTGAGGCGGAAGGATCGCTAGAGCCCAGCAGGTCAAGGCTGCAGTGGCCGGGAGCATGCCACTGCACTCCAGTCTGGGTGACAGAATGAGACTCCAACTCAAAAAAATAAAATAAATTTAAAAATAAAATAAATAAATAAATAAAATAAATTTTAAAAATGTAAAAAACTGCTAGAATTACTGAAACGTGACACGGAGACACAAAGTGCACAAACTGCTGAACTTGCTTGATGTAGGGTGCCAGAAACCTTCAGTTTGGAAAAAAAAAAGACTACAATATACGTAAAGTGCAATAAAATGAAACAAGGTGTGCCTGTAGAGACAAAGAAGGGGGTGGCAGGAAGAGTATAGTCTATTCTTGGTACTGAAGGAAGTTTGAAATTACTGGAGCATCAAATACAAGAGGAAGGTGACAGAATTGGAGGTTAGGCTGGTAGTTGCCGTGTGCACCATGTAAAGAAGTTTACATTGTATTTGAGTAGGGGAATGGCACAGACCTACATATTAGGGAACTCACTCTGACAGCAATGTGGAAAATGCTAATTAGCAACAAGCCCAGAAGCAGGAAGTCCAGCCAAATGGTTTTAATCCTGTTGAAAGATTTAGTAAGTGTCTGAATGTGCGAAGAATGGTGATACAGGGGCAGGTTTCAGAGACATTTTTATCTATCTATCTATCTATTGAGTTGGAGTCTCACTCTGTCGCCCAGGTTGGAGTGCCGTGGCATGCTCACGGCCACCCCAGTGTCAACCTGCTGGGTTCCGTGATCCTTGTGCCTCAGCCTTCTGAGTAGCTGGAACTACAGGCATGCACTAACACACCTGACTTTTTTTTTTTTCTTTTAATTTATTGTAGAGACGAGGTCTCGCCAAGTTGCCTGGGCTGGTCTCGAACCCGCAAGCTCGGGCAATCTACTTGCCTCGGCCTCCCAAAGTGCTGGGATTACAGGCTGAGCCACCGAGCCAAGCCTAGAGACATTTTAGAATAAACCAGTAAGATTTGGGGATTTGGTAGGATATGAAAAATGTAGGAAGAGGGGATTGGGTGATTATAGAGTTAATTTTCACTTGGGTAATTGAATGGATGGTGGCCCTACTTATCGAAACCGAAAATACAAGGGAAATAGTTTATGATGAAAGCATGGTAAATTCAATTCTCAACAGGCTGAGAATAAGACACCCCTGAAACAGGTGATAGATATTTGACTGGATATGCTGGTCAGAAATGTAAGGGAGGTTAGGATCTGGGGATGAAGATTTGTAAGCTACTAGTGTTAAAGCGGTAGTTAAAGCCATAGATTGCTCAAGAAGTATATAAAATAAGAAAAGAAGACATATATTTGTGGGTAGTTAAGTGTTCTAATCAGAAAGTAGGGGAGAAATAAAAGATGAAAGAAAAATCAATGTCCTGAAAGCTTCCTGAATCCATTTACTTTTCATCTATTTGTCTTTATATTAAAGTGGGATTCTTGTAAACAACATGTAATTGGATCTTCTTTTTTGATCTACTCTGATAATCTCTTTTAATTGGTGCATTTAGACCACAGGTGTTTAAAGTGATTATTGATATAGGTGGGTTAATATCTACAATTACTATTTTCTATTTGTTGTCCTTGTTTGTTCCTATATTTGTCTTGTTTTTCTGCCTTTTGTAGTTTTAGCTGAGCATTTTGTATGATTCTGTTTTTTTCTTTTTTCATCACATATCAGTTGTAATTTTTTTATTACCTTTTTTAGAGGTTTCCCTAGAATTTGCAATATACATTTATAACTAATCCAAGTCCACTTTCAAATATAACACTATAGCACTTCACAGGTAGCACAGGTACCTTATAGTAACAAAATAATCCTAATTCTTCCCACTCATACCTTGTAATCATTGTTGTTATTCATTTAACTTATATATAAACATACATACATACATTGTCACTATTATTTTGAACAATTTATCTCTTACGTCAATTAAGAATAAAAAAAGTAAAAGTAAAATTAAAAATTTTACTTTCATTTATTGCTTCTCCAGTGCTCTTCCTTTCTTTACATACATCTGAGTTATTGACCTATATGACTTTCCTTCTCTCTAAAGAACTTCTTTTAGCATTTCTTACAAGGCAGGTCTACTGACAATAAATTCCCTCAATTTTTGTTTGTCTAAGAAAGTCTTTTTCTCCTTTTCTTTGGAGGGTAGTTTCATAGGGCACTACATTCTAGGTTAGTGAGGTTTTTCTTTCACTTCTTTAAATATTTCATCCATTCTTTTCTTGTTTGCATGGTTTCTGATAAGTCAGACATAATTCTTACCTATAATCCTCTATAGGTAAGGTATTCCCCACCCCTCCTCTCCCCCCCCCACTCCCTGAGGTTTTTCAGAATTTTTTGTTTATTTTTGATTTTCAACAGTTTGAATATGATATACATAGGTGTAGACTTTTGGCACTTATCCTGCTTGGTGTTCTCTGAGTTTCCCGGATTTGTTATTTGATTTGGTGTCTGACATTAATTTGGGGAAATTCTGTCATTTTTGTTTTGACTATCTCTTTCATTCTCGTCTCTCCCTCTTCTCCTTCTGGTATTCCCATTGTGTGTTGGTTACATCTTTTGTAGTTGTGCCACAGTTCTTGGAAAATCTGTTCTATTTTTTTCAGGCTTTTTTCCTCTTTGCTTTTTAGTTTTGGTGGCTTCTACTGACAGATCCTCAAGCCCTGAAATTCTTTCCTCAGCTGTCTCCAGCCTACCAATGAACCCATCAAAGGCATTCTTCATTTCTGTTACAGTGTTTTCGTTTGTAGCATTTCTTGGTCCTTTCTCTGCTTTCATTGTCTATCTGTTCTTACATGTTGTCCACTTATCCAAGAGAGCCCTTAGTATACTAATTATAGTTGTTTTAAATTCCCAGTCTGAGAATTCTAGTACTCCTATCATACCTGAGTCTGGTGTGGATGCTTGTTCTTTCTCTTCAAACTTGTGCTTTTTGCCTTTTAGTATGTCATGTCATTTTTTCTTGATAGTCAGACATGACATGCTCAGTAAAAGAATAGGCCCTTGGTGATATGGTAGTAAGGTATGAGGGGATGGGAAGTGTTCTGTGTTTTATCATTAGGTCTGCCTTGTAGTTAGCCTGTGTCTCCAACTATAAACTTTATATGTGGTTTCCAAAGAGGTGTCAGCTCCTGGGTTTCTGTTCTGATAATTTATGAGCCTCTGTATTCACCTGTTGGTCTCTGCAATTTTGGAGGCAGTGGTTTACCCTGTAACCTCACTTCTCTTACAGACTTGGGAAGATTCATCGATTTTTTTCATCTTGTTCAGCTTTTTATGTGTTGTTAGTAGGGAGTGTCAACTTCCAAATTTCTTCCATGCTGAATCAAAAACTGGACGTCTAATGTTTCCTTTGAAATTCATATTGCTCCTTTTAATTCTGCTGCATTACTGATACCAATATCTTAGAGAAACTCATCAAGCTTTCTCCATTAAAATAATCAACACTTGAGAGAAATTAATTAGCATTTTTAGATGATCAAGGCATCAATGTAAAACCAATTCTAGGTTGGGCATGGTGGCACATGCCTGTAATCCCAGCACTTTGGGAGGCCAAGGTGGGAGAATCACTTGAACCTGGGAGTCTAGTGAGATCTCGTCTTTACCAAAAAAATACAAAAATTAGCCAGGCGTGGTGGTGCATGCCTGTTAGTCCCAGCTACTCAGGAGGCTGAGGAGGGAGGATCATTTGAGGAGGTGGAGTCTGCAGTGAGCCAGGATTACACCACTGCATGCTAGCCTGGGTGTGAGATCCTGTCTCTAAATAAATAAATAGATAAATAAATAAATAAATAAATAAATAAAAGATCTCTTTCACTTCTTAACTGATATTCTAGACTTGGTTTGTTTAAATTAGCATTCATGAATCTCATGTAAAAATAATGTGAAAGGGATTACAAAACTGCTCCCTTTTTTGGTGTAACAACAGCACTCTGATAGATATAGTACTTGCCTAGAAATTAAGAATTGATATGGAATTATTTATGAACGACCAGAAGTGAAAGCAGTTAATGTATTACATATTTCAGTTTTATGTTTTATTTTACTAACTCTAGAGAATAGGGGGAAATCTCTCTTATGGTGGGATATTTTTCTTTGAAGAAACAGGGTATATTCACTTTCAGCATAATGAATGAATGATAGTGACCCTAGGTAGTTGTGTATATCTAAAATAAATGTTTATTACTGGTAAGATTTTATCACTGGTAAGATTTCATATTGAAGGTTATTCAATAAACATAAAAGAAACTGATTCATATCTTTGATAGATTCTATCCTCAAATTAAGTTATAATCAGATCAAAGAAATAGTCTCCCTCAGTATCTGTGGGGGATTAGTTCCAGGACCCTCTGTGGATACCAAAATACATGAATGCTCAAGTCCCTCATATAAAATGGTATAGTATTTGCACATAACCTACACACATCCTCCTGCATACTTAAATCTTTGCTAGATTACTTCTACTACTTAATACAAGGCAAATGCTATATAAATAGTTGTTATATCTTGTTTAGGGAATAATGACATTTTAAAAGTCCATATATATCCAGTGCAGACACAATCATTCTATTTTTGTTTTAATATTTTCAATCTGTAGTTGGTTGAATCCACAAATGAGAAATCCACAGATACGGAGGGTCAACTATAACCTCTCCTTAAATATCCATGATTTCTGTCTCTCATGTTGATAAAATGATGCAGAATGAAATCCACAAAGTGAAATAACAGCAGAAGCCAACATGGGCCTAGAAACGGCGCTGAACATAAGTCTTGCTTCCAAATCCATTGTTATACCGTATGCATGGCAAACTATGGATGGAAGTTTTTTTACATTCTCTTTCCTGCCCATGACTATTAAGACTATACCTAACAAGTGTAAGTACTAGCTAACCACATAACTTCAACCACCATTTGACTTCATAACACTGTCACCACATTATAATAATAGCGAACATGTATTAGGTACATGCTGGGTGCCAGACACTATACTAGCAGCTTTTCATGACCCATCTCAGTTAATACTCATCATTACCCTATAAAGCAAACTTTTAATGCTCTACTATATAAATGAGGAAAGAAAGATTTGAGAGGGTAAGTAACTTGTCTAAAGTCACACAGCCACTGAGCAGCAGCATCAGGATTTGAGGCCAGGACTGCCCAACTGGGTCTTTACCACTCTTGTTACAACAGTTTTGTTTTCTATGAAGAGTAATTGTATTGAATTTGAAACCTACAAAATGAAGTAAGAGATTCATATCCTTAGAAGAAAACAATGTCCTCTTTTTATTCCATGTTTCCCCATGAGTTCTGCCAAGTCATTGAGAAGCAATATACATGAAAATTAAATATAAACACAGTACTTTCATCAGTCAAATGCCCAATTTACCTGTTAAAATGATGCCTATAAACATCCAGACACAAAGGAAAATGTTCCCTGCCCTAGGACTGTAGTCTGTTGTGAGTTTTCCTTGAGCTAATGTGAATAAAATTCCAAATATCTAAAATAAAATAAGAAAAATAATTTTTATTAAATTTTCTTCTTTAAAACAAGCATAAAGTTTTCACTAGAACTTTTCTTAACTTATTTTTTTCATATGATTTGGCTTCCAGAAACTTTCAATGAAAAGTGGAATTGTTAAAATAAAAACCATGGTAAACTCATTATTCATTAGAATATTTGGTAAAATAATAATCTCAGGTTTAAGAGAAATCAGAAGTTTACCTGTGCAGCAGCATTAAGAAGACCTGATGAAGTACCTTCAGATTCAGGGTAAGTGATTTCAACAGCAAATTCAAACCCCAAGGGGAGGTACCCAGTCATGAAGAAACTAGGAAAATAAATTCAGAATTACATATATTAAAAAATTATCAGAAAGACAATATCACATACTGATGCAACCATTTTATTGCTCAAGTCTATTCTAATGATCAAATAAATGAATATTTTGAAGTTGCTATGTGAGAGTAATGAACTATTATTATTGACTGATCAGCCCAAGGTCACAAGAACTGGGAAGCAAGATAATTCCTAGATATTTTTTTCTGAGTAAAATGTAACTCAGTTTTATAAGTCAACTGTCTTTAAAACCAAATCAAGTTACTTAGGTTAAGTAAGGCTCATTTGTTTTTTACATGTGGTATAAAAAAATTATAAAATTTATAAAATTATAAAAAAATTTTTTTTCAATGATTTTTATAGCTCTTAAGAATTACACATTGACAATAAAAAATAAAAAATAAAAAAGAATTACACATTTATATGCACAGAATGGATTCTTTAAAGTTTAAAATATTAAAGAACCTTTGAGTGAACTTAAGAAATTAAAAACCAGAGTAATGACACTCAGAATTATAACAGCATGCTATCATTCCTCCTGTACACATCTGCTACTTACCCAAGCACCCCTGCAGTAACAAATACAATGATGATGTATCCAAGGTCCAGTGTGAAAGTAAATATAACCATTCCAATAAAAGACAAAATGTAAACCATCAGAGTAGTCTGTCTAAAATATAAACAACAAAATTGTTAGTATTTTGCCTGATTCTCCTGGGCACATAAAAATCACATGGCTAGCCACTGCTCTATCTGTATAGCAATAATTCTTTGTTTTTCAAAATTCACCCCTTCTTCTCTATGGAAAATATATCCATCAAAGCACAGACTTAAAACTTAAATTTAAAATTCAACAGCAATAGACAACCCAAACCCACACCATATCACATAGGAAGGGATGCTTAATATGGATACAATTATTTGTATGCTACCATATAGGATAGATCCCTATTCATATATCAAGATTCAGATCAAATTCTTCCTAATACCCTTCCTAGTCACTACAGCTTATATTAAAGAGTCTCTCTGTCTTCCAAACTCCCTTATCATTTACCACACACAATTGGCACTTGACATCTATCAGACTCATGATATTCATTTTAGTTTGTTATATTTTTATTTAACTTTTCATATGTAAATGCCTTATTTTTCCCATTTAGATCACAAGTGTCTTAAGAACAGGGATCACATATTACTTGCCATAATTTCTATCTAAGAGGGATGTACACAACAGAAGTTTGATGATTGATTGGCAATTACCCTAAGAAGAAAGCCAGGGTGACAACACATTTATATGCCTATCAAGTTTTCTAAATATATAATGGACAAAAGACTACTGAGAAACATAATCCGTTCTATATGCTCCCTTCATCTACAAACTAAGTTGGTTTCACCCTAAGCGATCATGTCATAATAATGAAGCCACTGTGAGTGGTTAACCACTTAAATTATGGGAGAATTATCTTGGAGAATTTCAATCTCAAAAGTACTTTTGGTAAGGTTTAGAATAATAGTATCAAATATATCTGGGGCATTGAAAGGTGTATTAGTCATAGTGCCATATTTCATTCATTTGCTTTACCTCAATCCAATCATTTATGCATTCATCATTACTTCATTTCCCTAAGCAGATGGGAAAGTTTTCACCTGTTAAAAAGTGTGGCTATTCTTTTAAGTCCTAGAGCAAAAGATGCTGCCTCTGAAACCCCTTTCTTGGTCTCCCAGTTAGTATCACTAACTTTTTTCTTTTGTATTAGCATTTTTCTGGTTCCATATAAATGCACAATTAACATAGCATTTTCACATTATGCATTATATTACAGTTAAGTGTTGCTGTAGTTTGGGGTCACTTTAGCTAAAAAGTTTCATCAGAATAAAGACTAATGCTCAACAATAATTGTTTTGATAGGAAATAACAATTTTTTTTTGGTTTGTTTTAAAACCCACAACATAAAAGAACAAGATAAAGTCTGTCCAAAGTTATATGCTTCTCAGAAAGCACCCTTTTTAGAATAGAAATATTCCTTCTAAAGTGGAATGTATGAGTATTGTTAGTGGAAAAGAAGGTTCACACATTACCTAAGTTCTCAAAGCTGAAATAAATATGACCATAAGGCTGGGTACGGTGGCTCACAGTACTTTGGGAGACTGAGGTGGGAGAACTGCTTGGGCCTAGGAGTTCAAGACCAGCCTGGGCAACATAGCAAGATCTTGTCTCTACAAAAAATTAAAAACTTAATTGGGCACTGTGGCATGTGCCTGAAGTCCCAACTACTTGGGAGGCTGAGGTGGAAGGATCACCTGAGTCCAGGAGGCTGAGGCTGCAGTGAGCCATGACTATGCCACTGTACTCCAGCCTGGGTGACAGTAAGACCCCAACTCAAAAAAAAAAAGATCAATAAAATAATACAATACAAAGAACACTGAATCACTAAGTGAAGGAAACCTATGAGTGTTTGGAATCCAAGTCTTTAAGTAATAATGACCCTTTAAAAATTTCTTAAAATAAGAAGCAAAGTTTTCTTAAAAATCAAAATATCTGATCGAGCACAGTGGCTCACACCTATAATCCCAGCACTTTGGGAGGCCAAGGTGAGAGGATTGCCTGAGCCCACGGGTTCAAGATCAGCTTGGGCAACTTGGCAAGACCTCATTTCTACAATAAATCAAAAAATTAGCTGGGCATGGTGGCACATGCCTGTAGTTCCAGCTACTTGGAAGGCTGAGGCTTGGAAGGATCGCCTGAGCCTAGCAGGTGAAGGCTGCGGTGGCCAGGAGCATGCCACTGCACTCTAGCCTGGGCGACAGAGTGAGACTCCCAACTCAAAAAAAAAAAAAAATCAAAATACCTTTGGTTATGTACCACACATTTATTTACTTTCACTTACTTGTATGTTTTGGTATAATCCAGCCATAAACCACAGAGAATGGAGCCTACCATTCCAGCCACTACCAGTGTTAGCCCAATCCTTCCAGCATTCACTTCTTCTCCCTGGAAGCAATTTGCATAAGTTAATCAGACACTGCTAATTCAAATAGACTCTGCATATTCCCATACCTTTTTATAGTCAATGGAAATAATTAGATAAAATTAAGCACACAATAAGAAGAGTCAGTACATGTGTTAGAGTGGAGGAGGGCATTTGATTTTAAAACCAGGGGAAAAAAAGCCTAAAATCACGAAAGAAGTAAAAAGGGAAAATTTTCCTCTATGGTTAGATGTACAGAGATTTTTGTTACTGTAATCACTATATAATAACACTGAGGTAAACATCCAATTGCATATATGATGGTGATCCCCTAGGATTATATAACACTGTATTTTAATTGTACCTTTTCTATGCTTAGATATATCTAGATACACAAATGCCACTATGTTAAACTGCTACAGTATTTGGTACAGTAACATGCTATACAGGTTTGTAGCCTAGGAGCAATAGGCTAAACCATATAGCTTAGGTGTGTAGCAGGTTATACCATGCAAGTATGTGTAAATATATTCTAGGATGTTCACACAACAATGAAATTATCTAATGAATTTTTCAGAACTTATCCCTGTCATTAAGGCAAGACTGTTATTTACAGATGTCTGAAAAAGAGGTTAATCTGATAGCTTTACATAGTATATCTGCTTTCTCCTTTCAAAAGCAAAGAGTGGTCAGTCAGAACTTGATATTTACTTCTTTATATTTATGTTGATTTCCTGTAAAATGTTTTCTTTTTCTGTATAACCAATTATATTATTTCTTTAAAAAATAAATAAGTATTGTCACAGTGATAATAACTTCTGCTGTCCATGTTGTATATTATTTAATTTTTTTTTTTTTTTGAGTCAGAGTCTTGCTCCGTCACCCAGGCTGGAATACAGTGGCATGCTCACAGCCACCCCAGCGTCAACCTGCTGGACACCGGAAATCCTTCTGCCTCAGCCTTCCAAGTAGTTGGAACTACAGCCAACCGCTACCACGCCTGGCTAATTATTTATTTATTTATTGTAGAGACAAGGTCTTACCAAGTTGTCCAGACTGGTCTCAAACCTCTGGGCTCACGCAATCCTATTGCCTCGGCCCCCCAAAGTGCTGGGATTACAGACTTGAGCCACCGCGCCTGGCCTTGTAAATCATTTAAAATGTGTTAAATAAAAATGATGGGAGGCCGTTGTTCTGTATGGAGCTTCTGCACTAGGCCCAAAGACTAGACCAAACCAGAATGGTGTCACTAGTGCCAGGTGCTGTATAATCAAACTGAACTTTAAAATGGTCTAGTTTTCCAGAAAAAAGGAGATTCGTAGCAACTAATTCATAGCAACCAATCAGAACCAACCTAGTTACCCCCGTTTTAATCCTATAAGGAAAGTAACTCTGTTATAACCAAACCACTTTTTGTTTCTTGTTTCTGCTTTCTTCAGTCTTTTTCTGCCTATAAAATCTGCCTTCTCTATTCAGCTTATCAAAGCACCTTTCCAATCTTTATATAAGATGCTCCTTCACAAATGAATCATAAATAAAAGCCAACTTGATCTTTAAACTAAATTTGTGGAAATTTTATTTTTTATAAATGTATTCTCAATTAAAACAAATGAAAATCTTGTACTGTAACAATCTTTTGACTATGCAAACAAGTTTTATATTGCTAATAAAAGTTATTGGCCAGGCATGCAATATAATAAAAGCAGAAGCTTACCTCATAATATGTCAATATCATTTGATTTAATAATGTTGAGACTGAATAAAATGCTCCAGTCATGATACCTACAATAATAAAGAGAAAATTATAAGTGTATCATTTATCAGTTCATGAAGTGATGTAAAATACTATGTGACAATTGTAAAAGTATAATGTATTTCTTAGACAGTTAACAAAATTAAAAACTATTGCCATTCCCTTTCAGAATGTGGACTGATCAATTTCTAACACCTAAATTTACTAAATACACACGATAATAGAATCCATCTTAACATTATTATTATTTAGGTTAACATATACTGACCATATATCATATCCTTACATACAACACTGTACATGGCAACCAATCAAGCAATGAATTGTTTACTGAGTGCCTACGATGCACTATAGACACTGAATGTTCAAAGCAGAACAGAACCCCTGCTCAGAGATCTTACCCCTGTAACAAACACTTAACAGGCAATTTGTAAGGCAGAAGTAACTTAATAGTTTAGAAGAGAACAATAAAAACAGCTGGTTATCAGGAATCATCTGACCAGGTTTGAACCCTGGAATCTCTTTGTATGTAGTATATGAATTTAAGTAAGACTAAACCTAGCTGATACTTAAGCTTATTATTTCTCTCTTTATTATTATATGTTTCAAGCATATACAGTAGTATAGGGAATAACATAACAAATACACTTACTCCTCACCCAGATTTGTCAAACATTAATATTTTGCCATCTTTGCTTCAGATTCATTTTTCAGATTTTTCCCAATCCCATTCTCTCTTCTTTCTTAAACGTAAGCCCTATCTTGATCTTAGTGTTTATCATTTTTTATATTATCATATATACATACCCATAAGCAATCAGAATTATTCTTTATATACTGAAACTTAATATAAGTAATACATTTGTATCCCTAGCAACTTGCTCTTTTGACTCAATATTGAAATGGTTATGAAATTTATCCATGTTGATACTTTTTTCTAGTTCAGTAGTTTTCTCCATTTTTCCCTTGTGTGACTATAATTCAGTTTAATTATCTCTAGTTCTGTTGAGAGAGGAGATAGCTAGAGAAAAGCTAGGCAGACAGGCAAGGAGGGCCCCAAAGTAACAAGCTCCCTGAAAGCCTCTCAAGCTAGAGCTTAAGTACTCACTGCGGGGATAGAAAAACAACCAATCCGCTCATGCCGAGTAGTGACCAATCAACTTACCACTAGGCCCCTATCTCCTGCCGATTGGTTCTCAGTACTGACCAATCAGAATAGCTAGTGCCAACCAATCAGCTCACAGCTAGTGCTAGCCAATTGGTTCAGTCTTAGGGCTATATAAACACCAGGTTTCAGGTCCAAATCAGCAACTCTCTTGCTGTGGCAGCTTTTCTGCCCTTTCAATAAATCCTGCTTTCTCACCTTCTGGCTGCCCATGTCCCTCATTCCTCCTGGATGCAAGACAAGAACCTCAACCTCTAAGAGCTGCAGAAGATCATTGGAGCTGGAGAGTCATGCACCCCAGAGGCTGGCGAGCCAGCCTACGGACCAGGAGAGCTGCCGCAAGGTGAGACTCCCAGGCTGAGACACTCTGGGGGCTGCTAGGCTTGCCAGCTCACCAAATTGGCAACACTCTCAGGGCTTGGCTTGCTAGCCCATTAGAGTCAACACTCTGGAGGCTAGGCTTTCCAGCCCACCGAATCAGCAACACTCTCGGGGCTTGGCTTGCCAGCCCCTCAAGCCAACCCTCTCTGGGGCTCAACTGGCCAACCCGCTGAGCTGACACTCTGGAAGCCCAGGCTGACGTGAAAAATCCGTATCACTGTCAGTAGACACTGAAGGTTTTTTTCTAGTTTTTCACTATTTAAAACAAGAGTGTAATGAATATGTTTTGTTCTTATGTATAGGCATTTCTCTAAATATATATATTATGCATATATGTGTACATGTATATATATATATATGTAGATCTGCTTGCTCTTCAAAGTAGCTGTATCCATTTATACTACCAGCAGAGTTCCTGTTGTTCCACATGCTGTCAAATTTGTTCTCACCAGATTTTTAATTTTTTTTTTTTTTTTTTTTTTTTTTGAGTTGGAGTCTCACTCTGTCGCCCAGACTTGAGTGCAGTGGCCGCTCCCGGCCACCGCAGCCTCGACCCGCGGGCTCCGGAGATCCTTCCGCCTCAGCCTTCCAAGTAGCCAGAATTACAGGCGCACGCTACCACGCCCGGCTAATTTTTGATTTATTGTAGAGATGAGGTATCGCCTGCCCAGGCGGGTCTCAAACCCACGGGCTCAGGCAATCCACTCACCTCAGCCTCCCAAAGGTGCGGGATTACAGGCTGAGCCACCGAGCCCGGCTCAGATTTTTAATTTTTTTGTCGATTTGAATGTGTGTGATATTGTATCTTACCCCAGTTTTGATTTATATTTCCTTAACGCTAGTATGTTTGCACATCATATTTGAACAATACACACATATAGATGCCTTCTGCTTTCCTTGGATGGTCTGGGCTTTTCTTTTCGATTTGTAAGCCTGGGTAACAGAGTGAGACTCCAACTCAAAAAAAAAAAAGTTAATTTTATAGTAGATACTAACCCTTTGTTGACTGTATGTATTGCAGACATCTCATAGTCTAGGTCTTTGTCTTTAGTCTTTACACTTTTTAAAATAGTGTCTTCTTAGAAAAGACAATCATTTTAATGTAATAATGTTTATCAATTTTGGAGGGGTTTATGTTTTTTGCAATAAGAAATTCTTTAACAATAATAAAGATGGTCTCCTGTGTTTGTTTCTAGAACTTTAAAGTTCTGACTTTTACTCTTTGGTCTCTAATCCATTATAAAACATTTTTACTCATGGTACCATGTAGAGACCTAATTTTCCTTTACTTTTCCCATATGGATAATCAATTATCTTCAGACAATTTAGTAAGTATTTTTTCCTTTTCCAAACATAAGGTTTTCATATATGTATAACAAGCTAGTTATTTGAGCTATTTGCAAATATTCTAGATTTTTCCTTTCTAGGCATGGCCATGTGACTTTAAATGTAAGGAAAAGTGACATTCCCTGTTTTCTGCTTTAGTAATCATGGAAGTGTGTACAGAGATGTCAGAATGGATCTCTTAGTAATTCTAATTCACACTGGACGTGTAGCATTGGCAAGAAATAAACTTTTGATGTGTTAGGCCACTAAAGTTTTCTGGTGGGGTTTCATTGCTGTAATATAACCTATCCTACACCAAGCAAAACACAGGGGTAGGTCTCTGGGCTCTCTGTTGTGTTCCAGTGATTGGACCGTTGATCCCTTGCTATTAATGCCATCTTAATTACAATAGTTTTATAAGCCTTGACACCCAAGAATGAATCCCTCATCTTGTTCTTCAACAAAATTATTTTTGTTGTTCTTGGTCTTTATTTCTCTCATAGGAATTTTACAATTAGTTCCATTACAATCCCCGTTTAAACTGGAGATTGTAGGATGAAGCCAAAAAAACTTGTAAGCAAAACTCATCAAAAACACCCACTTCCCACTGAGTTCAGGAATGCACGTGGACCTGGGTGGGTTACCACGGGAAGTTGAGGATAACAAATGAAGCCCATGCTCAGGCCTGAGTATACTCTACGGTGCTGCACATTATGGTGATTTTGAATCTATTCCAGACTGGAATAAAGACTGGAAGGGTTTGAATGAAAAGTCAGAGTAGCAAAGAATACTGTGTTGTCTCAACCTAGAATAAGGTATCTGTCTGAGTTTCAGATAGCAAATAGCAATAGTTTTCCAAATAACCTGACCTTAAAAAAAAAAAACACAAAAACTTAAGACCATTTGATTCCTGAGTTTTGGACTTTATATATATAATCCCAAAAATCCATCCTAGGAGTGTTATTCCTTATCCAGACTATCCCATACAAGACAGCTCCAAGCTAATATATATTACACTAAGCATGGAGGTGAACAGGTGTGTATCCAACAAGTGTGATGTGACCTTCACTCAAACATTATGATCTCTAGCTCTGTGCTCCTTTGGTGAAAAACATGAGGCTGAGAAACTTCTTCAACTTTACTATAGAATACTGTTAACCCTCCTAATGTTTCCCAACTTCTTCCTTATAATCCCTTCAACAAATAAACATGTTTGATTTCCTAAGCAGAATCTGTATCTGGCTTTTTCATCAATTCAAATCTACAATTGTCATTTGTTAATACAGTAGTCTTGAAGATTAACTGGCATCATTACACTCTTGAGCCTTCTGTAAACATGGTATATCCCTTTATTTAAATTTTTAGGTCTTCTTTTAGCCTTTCAATGTTTTATAACTTTCTCTATAAAGTTCTTTTGTCGTATTTATTCCAAGATATCTTATAGTTTTAGTTGCTATTATAAAAGATATCTTTTCATAGGAATGTAATTCCTAGAAATATATAAGAATGCAATTAATATTTTCATTGCTAGATACCTAGTAATTTTGCTTAACTTATTCTTATTAGTTTTAATAACTGTCTTTAGGTTCTCTTGCATTATTTTGATATGTGATCAGCAAACATACTCCGTAAAGGACCAGATAGTAAATATTTTTAGCTTTGTAGGCCATATGCTGTCAATACAACTACTCAATTTTCCCCTTGTAGTTCAAAAGGAGCTATAAATAATATGTAACCAAATAATACTTTTATTTATGAAAACAGGCAATGGCCAGATTTGGTGACTTCTGATATACATAGCCATATTATCTGTGAATAACAACATATTTTTTCCTACATCTTTAAAATTAAAAATAAAATCTTTTTTCTTATGCCTTTTATTTATTTATTTTTCTTGTGTTATTGAATCAGCTAGGACTTCTAGATGCTGAACATAAGTGGTAACTAGGCATCCTTATCTTAAAGAATGCTTCTTACTAATTTTTACGAGTAATGGTTCTAAGGTTTGCTATAGAGTTACTAAAGATACATTGTATCAGGTTCAGAAAATTCATTTGTCTTCACAGTTTGCTAAGAGTCTTTAATTAATGGCTATTGAATTCTATCAACTGCTTTTTCCTCAGTTATTTTGGGTTTTTTCTTTGCTCCATTACCACGGTAAATTATATTCATAAATTTCTAATACTGAATCATTTTTCACTCCTTAGATAAACCAAATGTGGTCAGGATGTAATTTTTTTTTTTTTGAGTTGGAGTCTCACTCGGTCACCCAAGCTGGAGTGCAGTAGCATGCTCACGGCCATCCCAGCGTCAACCCGCTGGGCTCAGGTGATCCCTCTGCCTCAGCCTTCTAAGTAGCCAGAACTACAGGCATGCACTACCACACCCAACTAATTTTTGATTTATTGTAGAGACGAGGTCTTGCCAAGTCGCCCAGCTGGTCTCTAACCCGCAGGCTCAGGCAATCCACTTGCCTTGGCCTCCCAAAGGAGGGATTACAGGCTGACCCACAGAGCCCGACCCAAGATGTAATATTTTTTATTTTATTTTAACTTTATTTTTTTCTGAAAAAAAATAAAGATGCTCCAATCTGGGCATCTCACTATCGCCCAGACTGGAATGCAATGGCACAATCACAGCTCATTGCAGCCTCAAACTCCTGGGCTTAGGTGATCCTTCTACCTTAGTCTCTTGAGTAGCTAGGACTATAGCTCAGCTAATTTTTGTTTTTTCATAGAGATGAAGTCTCAGTATATTGCCGAGGCTGGTCTCAAACTCTGAGGCTCAAGCGACCCTCCCACCTTGGCCTCCCAAAGTGCTGGGATTGCAGACATGTGCCACCATGCCCAACCTATTATTTTATTAAATTGTTGGACTGGGTCTGCTAATATTTTATTTTGGATTTTTACATCTAGGCTTACAAATAAAATTAGCCTATCATTTTTCATTATATTATTCTTGTCTGATTTTGATCATCAAGGTTACATTAGCCTCAAAAAATAAGTTGCAGATGATAACAGTAACTGCCTCTGGGAAGGGGAACTGGGTAACCTGGGAACAGAGATGAGGGAAAGACTAACTCTTCATTGTATAGCCATAGTACCTTTTAATTTTCATACTACACGCATGTATTATCTACTTGTACAATTAAGTAAAATTTAAAATTAAGAAAAAAAGAATTCCATTTCTTCATTTATAAAATGGGGTAATAATCTTTCTATCTCAAAAGTTTTTTGGAGAATTAAAGGAAATAATATGCATGAAAGGCCTTTATACATCCCAAACAACTAAACAAATTTTAACCTCATCATGTGTGTATAATCAAGTAAATAGTAAGTGATGTGACAGCAATGACATCAAAACTCCATAGATATCTGAATGTGCAGAAATGTTCAGAGAAGTCGCCGTCTAAGACCTTTGCTTGTGGTGTTTCCCTCTTCCCCTTTGTCTATCCAGTTTCAACCCATTCTTCAAGTCCCAGCTTAACCATCGCCTTCTGTGAAGCTGTCTGCCAGTCCTAGCTCTTCCCTCCATTCATCCTTTCCCAATGATGTGTCTTGAAGGCCTTTAGCATGGCATACAACTTCTCTTGTGCTATCTTTTTGATAAATATTTCCCACATTGTTGCTTACTTTTAAAATGTTTATCTTATCTACTCAATTGGATGATAAATTACTTATGGGCAGAAATTATATACATGCCTTTTTCTAGCCCACGCACCATCTAGAGCACTATTGTACACTTACTTGGGTGCGTGATAGCAATTGATGGAGTAATTGAATACAAGAATAAATAGCAAAATGAACAATAAGTAAGGTAAACATTAAGATGGCTCTTATAGGATTGCTTAAGGAAAGAAAGGAACACATTTCAGGTTAAAAAAATTGGCACAAAATTACAGAGACTAGAATTAATAGTGTATATGCATGTAAAGTTATGTCTGTGTGTCTAAGTGAGTATATCTATGACACAGGGTTGATTATAAGTTTGGCTGAAAGAGAATTTTGTATTGGAAAGCAATGAGAGATAAAAGAATGGTAAGAAAAAAACCACAATAGGCCAGGTATGGTAGCTCATGCCTATAAACCCAGTACTTTGAGAGGCTGAGGTGGGAGAATTGCTTGAGCCCAGGAGTTCGAGACCAGCCTAGGCAAAAGATGTCATTTCTACAAAAAATAAAAAAAATTAGATGGACATGGCAGCATGCACATGTGGTCTCAGGGACTCAGGAGCCTGAGGCGGAAGGATTGTCTGAGCCCAGGAAGTTGAAGCTGTGGTAAGCTATAATGGTGCCACTTCACTCCAGCCTGAGTGACAGAGTGGGACTCCAACTAAAAAATAACAATAATATTTTGTTCTAATATGTAACAGTGAGCCACTGTATTTTTTCTACATCCTAGTTAGGAATTTTAGGTTTAACCTAGAAAGGGGGTGCAATCAGCAAAATGAAGAAAAAGAACTATGGCATTTTGAAGTATTTAAGGATGAGATGATATAATACCTAGGTATTTTGAGGGGTTTTTTGTTTGTTTTTACATATTCCAGGAAAAATGTAGGGGAAATAGATAAAGCAAGAATGGTAAAATGTTGATAATTGCTAAAGCTGGTGATGGCATAGACAGGTGATAGGTACACAGAAGTTTATTAGATTAAATAGTCTATTCTTTTGTGATTAACAATTTCCACTAAAATAAGAAGGAACTAATATTGGCAAAAAGGTAAGAGTTCAGGACTTAACCTTTTGCAACTTGTAACACATGCATGTACTAGGGTGTGTACCCCCAAATGATATGAAAAAGAGAACAACAGTTAGTGACTTCTGGAGGCAAGTATGGCAGAAATAGGGAGTGCTGGTTGATGTACATGGTGTTATTATACAAAACAAAGAACACACTGTCAGAAAACCATGAAAAGAACCAAGTGTGTTGATCTGCAGTGAAAGCTACCAATTTATGATGAATATATCAGCTATCCTAAAAGATCTAGAAAAAAATTTTTTTAAAAAATTAGAACTGGTAGCCGGGCATGGTGGCTCACACCTATAATTCCAATGCTTTGGGAGGCTGAGGTAGGATGATTATTTGAGTACAAGAGTTCAAGACCAGCCTAGGCAATGAAACCTTATCTCTACTTGGAAGGCTGAGGCAGGAAGATTGCTTGAATCCAGGAGTTAGAGGCTGCAGTGAGCCATGATCAGGCCTCTACACTCCAGCCTAGGCAACACAGTAAGATCCTCACTCAAAAACAAAACAAGAATTAGATATGGTTAAGGTAACCTCCTTAATGTCTAGTTTTGATTGAATAGTTTGTACAGGGTCAAAGAAAGAAACTGTTGATAGCATTTTCCATATGCTTATACCAGTCATAACTATAGTTCATAAATGGCCTGAAATAGTCTATGAGAACTCACAAAAGAAGACAGCATCTCTCTGAGAACTACTGCTTATTTTAAAACCATGTAAGAAAATCCACCCTGGATTTTTTTGTACTTAGTTCAAAATAAAATTTCATGACTATGCTATAATTATTTTTACAGTCAACAAACCAATCTCATTAATTAAAGTCCAACCAATTGGGTTAAATTAGAAGAATCCACAATGAGCAAAGGTTTATACAGACATCAAACAAAATATAAGAAAACCACTTACCATAGGTGATCAACAGAAGGACAAAAGGAATGTTTCTAAACAGGTTCCTTATTGATTTCTTATAGGAGTACTCTTCAGGGGGACTGTCTTGAAGAGCTGCTTGAGCCTGACTTGGTGGATACTGAGGTTTCTCTTTGAATGCTGGAAATATACATGAAAAGGAATATATATATATATAATATATATAATGCATCGTGTTATATATTATGATATATAATTAATTGCATATATCTTTCATAGTAAACAGACCAGATTTAGCTTAATTTTGAAAGTCTTTCACAGTGAGGTTTTTCATTTTCATTGATGTCTACGTGAAAGATAGTTTGGCATTATCATTTCAGTCCCCTGAAACTGACTAAAACTCAGAGATCTGACCAAGTCACATAACTTAACTGCAAAATCATCAATAATATGCCATGACCTTACCCACTGGTTATTCCATTTCTACTTAAGCAAGATTAATTTTTACTACATCAAATACTCAACAATCCTTATTTTTTCCAGATTTAAAATAAATTTTTTTATTTTAAAGATGTGGGGTACAATTCAGGGTTAGGTATACAAATGTTCATTATGCAGGTACCCTTGTTGATGAGGGTGTTCCCCGCCCCACGCTGGCAGTTTCCCACTATTGCCAGTCCTGACCCCCCCCCCAACTCTGCTGGCGGTTTTCCACTACTGCCAATTCCTTTCTTATAGTATTATAATTGTTCAAGGTCCGCTTATGAGTGAGAACATGTGGCACTCAGTTCTTTGTTTCTGTGATAGATCACTGAGTATTATAGACTCTAAGTCCATCCAAGTTGCTGCAAAGTTCATAATTTTGTCCTTCTTTATGGCTGCATAATATTCCATTCTCTTTTTTTTTGTTAATTTTAAAGATGTGGGGTATAATTCAGGATTAGGTATACAAGTGGTCATCATACAGGTAAAGTTTGGGCCTCCCTTTGGTTCTCACTTTATCTGGCTTGAGATCAGGTACCCTTATTGATGCTGTGTCTCCCCAACGCCCCTAATCCAGAATAATCCTATTTTTCAATTCAGTTCAATTTGTACTTAGAGGTAAATATCAGACATAAGCAAGCCAGTATACTATTGAACTTTCAGAGGACTGCCTTGAGTTAGTAACTATTTTCCTCTAAAATTTGATATAGTTTATCATGTGATTTGATTACACCTCTGAAACTGAAAAAGTCCAGGTGGATTCATGAAAGCAGAGCTAGGTCTTTTGTGCTGACTCACTTGAGCTGCATATAGAAAGTATAGGGATAGAGTTAAAAGACATTAAAGTGTGGTATATGGTATGTGATGCAGTAAGTTTTAGCACTGTCCGTTTCTTTCTTTTTTTTTTTTTTTTATTTATTGTAGAGATGAGGTCTCACCGAGTTGCCCAGGTGGGTCTTGAACCCACGGGCTCAGGTAATCCACTCACCTCAGCCTCCCAAGGCATGGGATTACAGGCTGAGCCACCGAGCCCAGCTCACTGCCCGTTTCTAGTTAGAGATTTCACAGCCTTCTCAGTCAGATATCTTGAGATCACCCTTTTGCTGGGCAGGAAAGGATCTATAACTTCCCACAACAGTTGACTAGTGAAATTTCTGTAGGATTAGGCTAACCCAAAGTCAAGACTGATAGAAGAGCTAAACTGCCAAAATTTGTGACCGCGAAATTAAAATCTAGTCTTTGAATTGACTCAAAACTGTAAACTACTGGCTCAAACTTTTTTTCTTTCTTTCTTTTTGAAATAGAGATAGAGTCTCACTGTGTTGCCTAGGCTGGTCTTGAACTATTGGCCTCAAATGATCCTTCCCACCTCAGCCTCCCAAAGTGTTGGGACTACAGGTGTGTGCCATCACACCTGGCCATTTTTTAAAAACTACAACAGAAGGAAAATACTGTATTTCATTGAATCCAGGATACTCTGATGCTTGCACTCAGTGATTTTGCCAGTATCAACAGAAGGTTTTCATATGACCATGTATAGGTGACCACAAATATTAGATGCCATTGATTATGAAGATTATGAAGGGCATCCTGATTTCAGAGTTTTCATGAAAAAAAAAAAGTACACCTTCATATTAATGAAATAGGATAAATTCAAAGAGAAAAAAGGTAACTGGATTATGATAAAAGTGGTATTTTTTGGACAATTATGATTTCTTATTTTTCTTTCTCTCTTTCTTTTTTATGGTGGTAATTTCTTTCTTCCAACAAGAAAGTCCTACTTTGTAGTTTGTGAGTGGGCTAGATCTGATGAACCTATCAACTGGAATCATTTGAAAATTTAAAAATAATACAGATTTTGAGATTCCACCCAAGGCTCAATGGGTGAGAATTTCCAAGATGGACCATGAGATCCTTTTAAACACAAAACTCCCCAAAAGCAAAACTCACTCCAAGCCAGCCAGGTTTAAGAATCAGTGGGAAAGAAATAATTCTTAAAATGTCCATGAAAGACTGTAATTTTCTAATTTTACTGTTTGCTGCTAAAAGTTTTGAAAAATTAAAATTCATTGCTGACCAAAATGTTCATTGTGATATTAATTAAAATTTATCAAACTAAAACATACTTCTATTTTTACAGATCTCACAACTAATTCAGAGGAGCCTTAACTCACAAATATTTGCTTTCTAATATCCTTACATTGAAGACTGGTAGACACAAAACGTTTAAGATGCTGTAATTCCTCCTCTCCCTTTCACCCTTGCACTGTGAGGATGTCTGTTGTCCTTTCCTGAAAGTCTCTTTGTATCCTAGTTAGATAAGAGATATCTCTTTTTATTAACATTGGTAATGTAGAACTTACACAGTTATAAAACAAAGCTTCAGAATGTAAAAACTACGCTTACAAAGTAGTCATGGGTATTTAATGGGTCTTAAGTCTCTTACTTAGGCTTTTACCTATTATGGTAAAATAAGTCTAAATGGCCCAAATCTGAACTCAAATGCAAAAATGAAAATAATTCTTACCCAACTTTAACTCCATTAGATTTATTTTCTGAATACAAGTGTTACCTTTAAGCGATCAAGCTTTCTTTTGGCAAAAACCAAGCTTGTATCTACCAGCTATATGCTGTAGTAAAGACTTAAGTCTACTGAAGAAAAAGAGGAACAAAAAACTATTGGTTTATGCTCTTGTTTACAATGAACTGCTGCTTTCAAAGGATAAAATATGGTCTTTTCTTCTTTGAAATTGAAAAATAATAGCCTTCTATCTTCTCCTCGCCAACAACTTGTGCCAATAAAATAACTGACTATTGAAGCAGTTATTCTCCATCCCTGGCATTAGGCATATAAAGTAGCCAAAGTATTCTTGAATACTGCATTCAAATTTTTCCTCCTGCGATAAAAAAAGAAGCAAGTCTATTGCTGTTTAGAACCACTTAATACTTTTACAAATATGATTATAACATTATTTTTAAAATTTTATTACTTGTCCCTGTGTGATTTAAGCATATATTACACCTCTCACCTTATATGACAAATGTCTGCCTCCTGGCTCACCGTATGACTTTGAGAAAGTCAACTCCTATATCTCAACTTTAGCTTTCTCTAGCTGGGCATGGTGGTTCATGTCTGCAATCCCAGCACTTTGGGAGATGGAGGCAAGAGGATTGCCTGAGCCCAGGGGTTCGAGACCAGCCTGGGCAACATGGTGAGACCGCATCTCTACAACACATTTAAAAAATTAGCTAGGTGTGGTAGCACATGCCTATAGTTCCAGCTTCTTAGAAGGCTGAAGCAAAAGGATCACCTGAACCAGCAGGTCAAGGCTGCAGTGGTTGTGAGCATGCCACTGCATTCCAGCCTGGGCAACAGAGTGAGACTCTGACTCAAAAGAACAAAAACAAGAAAAAAACTTTAGCTTTCTCATCCATATAATGGATATAACAGTAACAAGCTGTTATGAGGATTGCATGATAATAATGTACGTAAGGAAATGTTGTGATTATAGAGTAGTACACAAAAGATATCATTTTTTTGAGAAATATTTATATCAAAAAATTAGAGACTCTCAGGAACATGAAATTTTTATCAACTAAGTAAATCGTATTTCTGGTAAAAGTTTATAACCTACACATATATTGTATATCTTGAATATAAGAATCAAAAGTAAAATTATGCATACAAGTTATATACTCATGTGTTTAAGTACATTAATATTTCATATTTTTATTGTGATTACTTTTGATTTCTACCATCCCTCATTTTAGTGAATCATGAAAGGATTGTAAATGATATAATTTACTGCTCTGCTGCACAAGAACAGCTTTTAAATACAACAGCATTACCACTTATGTAACAATTTGAAATGGAACAAAAAATAAGGTTTAGTAAAAACTTAAATAAAATTTTTTTTTTTTTTGAGTCGGAGTCTCACTCTGTCACCCAGACTGGAGTGCAGTGGCCGCTCCCAGGCACTGCAGCCTCAACCTGCTGGGCTCCAGCGATCCTTCCGCCTCAGCCTTCCAAGTAGCTGGAACTATAGGCGTGCGCTACCACACCCGGCTAATTTTTGATTTATTGTAGAGATGAGGTCTCGCCAAAGTTGCCCAGGCAGTTCTCAAACCCACAGGCTCAGGCAATCCACTCACCTCAGCCTCCCAAGGCATGGGATCACAGGCGGAGCCACCGAGCCCGGCTTAAATAAAATATTTTTATATATAGCATTTTATATAGAGAGATCATCTAGGCTTACATCTGACCTTCAGTGTCTACTGTGACCTTGGGCAAGTGAGATTTATTTAAATTCTGTGCCCATTTTTTTCATCTATAAGATAGGAATAATAATGGTACCTTCCTCTCAGGGTTGTGAGGACTTAATGAGACATAGCATGTAGTATGCCTTAAAACATGTTCACATATCAGCCAATCAAGTGTTAGAAGCTATAACTGAGTTCTCTCAATAGGAATGGGGTATTAGTGTGAAATTCAGTGGAAGGTTTGGGTTAATTCCTGGGAACACAAGATGGATTACACTCATATAAGTTCCATGAGGGAGATGAACAGGGTTACATTGTATTAACCTTCAAGACAGTATTTTAGGAAGATAGCTGAGTATCAGTTCAGCACACATTGCTGAAAAGCATCAGCAAAACTGAATTATTTTTATAAGCATTTGATTGGACTTTCAAAGTAATTATGGGTAGAATTTAGAGGGAGAGGGAAGAAGGGGTTCATCTCTTAGTTAAGCAACTTTAGGTAAGGAAAGATTTTTTAAATAATCAAAATTTTCCTTAATAGCAAATATTTAGGTATGTGGAAAACAAGTATATTTTCCATTTAAATGTCATAATTTTCAACTTAAGACTTATATATCACAACTGAATATTATTGTCTTTTTTTGTACTGTGCTTGTTTTAAAATTATAGGCCACCAGGCAAACTTGACAAAGAGCTCTTTTGTCCTATTCTACTTTTCCCCTTATTTTTCCCCATTTCTACTTCCACTCTCTACTCCCTAAGCCATGAGTATACAATTAAGTATATATAAGTAGCTCTCTTAATTTTTCAAACAAAAAGTGGTTGATATGTCAGTGGTCACACTTACTACTATCATTCTTTGTCCCCTCCTTCAACAAATAAAAATCTTATATTTATAGCCATTTAAATGTATATACATTGTATGTGTAATTTCATATCTATACATATATGTAATTTAATACTCTCTCACTTCTTCCAAAGAGACAAGCACTTGAAGATAACTTTTAAAAAAGGAAAACCAGAATTTATGTAAAGAAACAAAGTTTAGAAAGAGAATTTTAAACTTTAAAAATTCCTACTGCTAATGGAAGATCCACTCATACAAAATGTATATAAACTGCATTTCCCGTTTCATTTATCAAATCAAATGATACCAGAAAGGCAGATTTGAGAGTTTAGGTGTGTTTTTTTAAACAATATAAAATGATTTTAAAACTTTATTAAACTGCTAAAACACTACAGGTATGATTTGTCCTTTTTTAGTAGTCTGAACATCACAAAAATGCCACTCTGTGACTAACTAAAACAAAAACCAACCATAAGTAGATTAGACATGTCTGAATACTTCATATACTACCAAGAGAACATTTTGTTCATCATTATTAAGGGAAATTAAGTATGTGGGCTGAGCTTCCTATACCTGGATCCTGCAGTTCATCTACCAAGGCAGTCTCTAATGAAACATTCTAGAGTCTTCAGCATAAATTCCTTTGAAAACTGAAGATTTCATATCTGGAGATCATAAAATGTGAATTTTTCATTACTATTATAGCCATGGTAAAAACTAATATATAAATTTAAAACACCCCAACTATAATGCAGTTCATACATTTCAATGATTTTCAAAATGGTCTTTCAACTTTATAGTGCCTTTCCTCTTCTAATCAATTTAAGCTCTATTGAGTGCCTAACGGGCAATATTATAGTTATGTTAGCAACTGTATTACTTAAATAAACCTTACCTATCCTTTTCCCTGAAGTCAAAACTGTTTCCCATTAAAATAAACTTTGAAAGGCAGACCTTCCCAAAGCTTCTTCCAAACTGATGATGGCTGCTTGCAGCTGATTTTGACTGACTGCTTCAAGAGACAGACCCCGACGAGAGGACTCAGTGATGAATGGTAGCAGCCGTGCTCTGCTGGAGTTGGCCTAACAAGCAGATAGTTGCCACAGTTTGAAATTCTGCTGAACAGCTTGCTGCTGCCCAGGTCCATTCACTGGTCAACACTTTAAGATTCAATTAATTGCTAGATTGGTAATCCTTGGGAAAATTTATCATTATAAGGAAGGCCATAACCTATCTGTGCATTTCAAAGCATAACAAGAACTCATTCCTGATCAAGTAGGCATTAAGATGCAGACCATGTAGACGAATATGGGAAAGCAGGTAATATGTTTGAAACCAGCAGTTATCAAGAAGAAAAGTTAGTAGAAAGATAAATGAGATGAATTAGTCTTCAAACCCTTTATAATATTAAAATAGATGTAGTGGACCACAACATATCCCTAAAGTTGCAGCAATCATTACCTGAGCAATATAGTGCATGACGAGAATGAAACAAGCAAATAGCATTTGAGATATTACCAATAACATTCTTCAGGGACAGTTATTTTTAAATTTCTGTCATGCATCTATTTAAGCTTTAGGGGAAATAATTCACTTACCAATTGCTGTTAAGATAAATAAAAGTGTGGCAATAGCTGATGTTCCATAAAACATGGTACTTATATTACAAGCCAGGAGATTTGTGTCATTCTGAGTGTTGGGCACTAAAACTGGTGGTAGCAAAAAGCCAACTGCAGTTCCAAGCTGTAAAATAAGCAGTTCTGTTAACGACTATTCTCATTAGAAAAAAAACATTGGCAATTAATAGAACATAAAGAGGATGGCTAGTTTTTTTTAAAGGTGCTTTGTAAACTAAAATACTATGTTCTAATGTTTTTGTTACTATTGCACTGTTAAAGAGAAATTGCTGACCAATACCTTTCCTATTCAAAAAACATTTACTGAGTTCTTACTATCTGAATGATGCTGCTATAAAGCATCATTTTGCTATAAAGCAAAAAACATGTAAATCATATTATTTGATAAGGGTGTAGTATTCACAATATATATAGAACTCTTAAAACTAGACAACAAAAAGACAAACATCTCAATTAAAAAATGGGCAAAGGACTTGAATAGACATTTCCCAAAGATATACAAATGTCCAACAAGCATATAAAAAATGCTCAATATCTTTAGTCATTAGGAAATGTAAATTAAAATTATAATGAGATGTCACTTCACATCTAGTAGGATGGTAGTAATAATAATTAAAAAAGCAATGGAAAATAACAAGTGTTGGCAAGGATGTAGAGAAATCAGAATCTTGTACACTGCTGGTGGGATTATACAAGCCATTATGCAGCCACTGTGCACAACAGTTTAGCAGTTTCTTAAAAATTTCAACACAGAATTAACATGTGACTTAGCAATTCCACTCCTAGTTATATACCCCCAAAACTGAAAGCAGGTATTCAAACAAATAATTATATATGAATATTCTCAGGAGCTGTATTTACAATATCCAAAAGGTGGAAATAACCCAAATGCCTAACTGATACACAGATAAAATATGGTATATCCATACAATGAAATGTTATTCAGCTATGAAAAGAAATTAAGTACTAATATAGTGCTACAACTTGGATGATGTTTGAAAACATCCTAAGTGAAAAAAAGCCAGATTCAAAAGGTCACATATTGTATGATTCCATTTATATGAAATACCTAGTTTGTAAATTCATAGTAAGAGAAGGCAGATAGTAATTGCCATGGGCTAGAGGAGGGGGGAATGAGGAGTGACATGACTATTAAGTGGATATGGGGTCTTCTTTGGGAGTGGATGAAAATGTTTTGGAGCTAGAAAGAGGTTATGATTGCACAACATTGTTAAAATGTACTAAATGCCACTGAATTGTACACATTAAAATGGTTATTCATGTGAATTTCACTTAAGAAAAATATGGTTGAATATAATAATCATAACAAGAGAAATAAAATAAAAAATATTAGGAGGTTCCATGGAGAAAGATATGATTTTTGTAGGGATGGGGTGAGGAGGAAGGGCCCAAGAAAGGTTTTAAGGAGACTGAGGCAAAGAGAATAACATTTATCAAATATTTCATTTGATTCCTTACAAAAAAGCTGGATGGAGAGAATTAAACAAGTAATTTACAAGAGAGTGTGGTAATTTAGAACTGTGATAGAGATGCAGAGGGTGCCAAGACTGGGGAGATCATGTAATTTATCATCCATAACAGAATACTGTTCAGAGTGAAAGGGACTCCATTAGCAATTATGCCAGACAACAGGTGGACACCTGGACTATCCCAAGCAAACTGGGACATATGATCACCTCAACTAAGAGAGTACTTTAGAGGAGTACCAAGTATAGACGGGGTTCAGGAAAAGTTCCTGGAGGAGCAAAGATCTGAATAACAAATTGGAGTTAGCCAAGTGAAGGGAAAGTGGTCCAAGTCAGAGGACATTATATACAAGGCCAGGAGGCAGACACTGTGACCTTGTGAGGAACTGTAAGCATGCAGTTTGACACAGGGCACAGAAAGAATATGTGTGGGAATGCAGGTTGTGGAGAGAGATGAAGTGGAAGGATTGGCAGGAGGCAGATCTGAAGAGTCTCGTCTGTTACATTAGAGTGTTTGAATTTTATCTTAAGGAAAACAGGAAGCCACTGCAGGGGGTAAGGAAGTGCCCAGAACAGGTGCGCACATCCTGTAAAGACCATACAGGATGAATGTGGAGAACAGAGGGAAGAGAGCAAGGGCTGCAGATGGGGAGATAGTTATCAATTCTAGATGAGAGCTGTAGGTGGCCCAAGCTAAGATAGTGGCAGTAGAGGTAAAGGGGAGATAGGAGAAAGCAAATTTTGAGTGATGTGTCCCTAAGAGATATTAAAAGAGAAATGTCCAGCTAGCCAGTATCATATTTTTATGGAGTGCCTACAATGTGCCAGGTACTGAAATGAATGCTGGTGATTCAATTGTGTACATTCAGACCATATGCCTATTTTCATGAAACTTACAATCTAATGGAGGGATGAGAGAAAAATAGATAACAACATAAAAACATATAAATATGTAAATAATAAACACCAGAGTGATACGTGCTATAAGAATTAAAGCATAAAAATGCAATGAGAGTGACTCTAAATGGGATCAAGAAATAATACTGAATATTTTAAATGATTTTAAATTGAGAGATGTGACAATAAAAATATAATCAAGTTATCCTAGGAGGAAGAACATTCCAGGCAGAAAGAATGCTTCTGCAAATGTCCTTAGCAAGTAAAACTTAATGTTGTTTAAGGAACCAGAGACAGCATATTAGTAAAGCTTTGTAACTCAGAGTCACGAATTTACATTTTACTTTAAGTATTATGGGAAATCACTGGTCAAGTTCAAAGCAGGGCAATGACAAGCTTTCTATAATGTTAGGCATATACTGGCCAATACAGTTAATTTTTTTATAGGTAATTTTCAAAGCAAGATGACAAGGTGGTTACTCTTTTTGGTTTTTTAAAGTCCTGTCCTTTTAAAAAATCAAAAACTCTTTTCAATCCCAAACTGCTTCATATCTTTTTTTTGGGGGGAGGGGTTGGAGTCTCACTCTGTCGCCCAGACTGGAGTGCAGTGGCTGCTCCTGGCCACCGCAGCCTCAACCTGCTGGGCTCCAGTGATCCTTTTGCCTCAGCCTTTCAAGTAACTGGAACTACAGGCACGTGCTACTACGCATGGCTAATTTTTTTTTGATTTATTGTAGAGATGAGGTCTCGCCAAATTGTCCAGGCGGGTCTCGAACCCGCGGGCTCAGGCAATCCACTCACCTTAGCCTCCCAAAGTGCAGGATTACAGGCTGAGCCACCCAGTCCAGCTTGCTTCATAGCTTATGATTCTCTTCAGTTAAAGACCTGACAGTGGCCGGGCTTGGTAGCTTAGCCTGTTATCCCAGCACTTTGGGAGGCCAAGGCGAGTGGATTGCCTGAGCCTGTGAGTTTGAGACCAGCCTGGGCAACTTGGCGAGATCTCGTTTCTACAATAAAATTTTTAAAAAATTAGCCGGGCATGGTAGCATGCACCCGTACTTCCAGCTACTTGGAAAGCTGAGGTGGAAGGATTGCCAGAACCCAGCAGGTTGACGCTGGGTTGGCCGTGAGTGTTCACTGCACTGCAGCCTGGTCGGTGGAGTGAGACTCCAACTCAAAAAAAAAAAAAAAAAAAAAAAGACCTGTAGCACAGATTGGTAGCTAAAAGCTAGGATTCAGGAACCAAACAAACTTAAGTATGAATGTCACCCCCAAATAGCTGTGTGACCTTTGGAAAATAACTTCATCCCTTCAAGTCTGTTTCTTTATATATAAAATGGGAAGGCTAATAGTTGCTATATAATATTAAATTGAATGACACAATTCATGTAAAGCACTTAGCATGTTGCCAGTCTCTTAGTGAGTGCTCAATAATGTTGAATATTATAATGAATGGTCACTTCATAACATAGGCTGAAAATGTATAATTAGGAGTCATGAGCAACTGTACAGCTACTGGAGCCAAGGAAGGGATAACACCTAAGGAGAATGTGGGATGAAGGCCCAGAGGTATGCTGTATGAGTAAATGTTTCCATGTATTACTGATAAAATAGATAATGCACAGAAATGGAGTTGATTAATATTTTTGTCATGCTCAATATAATTTTGAATATAATTTTGCAAATGTGAAATGCTTTAAGAAAGTAGCTTCTATCCAAAAAATGCAGATGCCACCATCTAAAGTATCAGTCATAAATTATTTTGGATACACAACTATAGTTCTAACTACCCAATCTTCCATGTTTTTAGATAAAGGAAATTAATATAGAGCAGTAAGCATGTAGAGTTAGTCTTTTGATGTATTTTAAATAAATCTTGAGAGGCTGGGTACGGTGGCTTACCCCTGTAATCCCAGCACTTTGGGAGGCTGAGGCAGGAGGATCGCTTGAGCCCAGGAGTTCAAGACCAGCCTGGGCAACACAGCGAGACCAAATCTCTATTAAAAAAATTTTTAAAGAATAAATAAATTAAATCTTACTGCAATCTTGAGTGTTAGACAAAGTAAAAAAGTAACATTCTTTTGTTACATAGCTACATGTAGCAACATACACACACACAGAGAGAGAGAGAGAGAGAGATGAAGTTTTTGGTGTACAGATTTTTAACCCAATTACCCTCAAGCTGAATGAACTTATATATAATTTACATAAAGTGTTTTAGAATCCCATATGCAGAATTTAAATTACAATAAAAGAATCAGGCTGCAATTTAAAAAACACATGCACACAAAATATCCTACCTAGAAACACTACTTGAATGCTAATGGAATTTGAACCTATGGTGTTAGGAAAGACTAGGTAATTTCTTAATGGATACTTGGCAAATTAAGCTACCCTTTTACAAAGGATTCCATGATCTGCGATTTGTCTTGCATTGCCTTATAGTTAAAAATTGGTAATTGGACTCAGTAAGTCTAATCACCACATTTACTTAGCCGTCATTTTAAAGTAACCCTCAAGTACTAGGCATTGTGCTGACTGCTAATAAATAAAATAACAAAGGAGCTGCTCGCTGACTGCTAATATATAAAATAACAAAGACCTGCTCACAATGACCTCTCAAAATGGAAACAATTTTTCCTGAATCCAACACCTTCCTTTCACAAAGAATACACAAAGAATGGCAAAAATAAAACCTACCCAAGTCTTGTTCATTATTGCACTGGCACGTTTTCTAAGATGATAGGCATACACAGGCCAATACAGTTAATTATTTTATAGGTAATTTTCAAAGCAAGATGACAAAGTGGTCACTTTGATTTTTGAAGTCCTGTCCTTTCAAGAAATTAACAACTCGTTTCAATCCAAGACGTCTTCCTATCTCATGACTACTCATCTCCTCTCCTCCATTTATAGACAAATGTCTCCTGAGGGTTCATCCACACGGTTCACCTATACAGGCCACAGCTCTCAGGGTCTATGGCTTTTCTGGTCCTTTAAGGTTCCGACTCTCATCCATCGCTTACCTGATTGCCCAGCACGGCAGTGGCACAAGCGGTGGACACCTCTTTGGGCCCAAACCACACTGAGGCGATGTGAGAGGGCAAGCCCAGAATGAACACCTGGGCCACGGAGCACAGGCACTGGCCCAGCATGGTGACCCAGAAGAGGTGCTGCTGCACACTGCCGCACTTGACCCAGGCGCCCAGGGCATTGAGGCCGGAGCCCAGGAGCGCGGTGAGCCGCAGGCCTCGGGTGTCCAGCAGCCAGGTGGCCGGGAAGATGAGGGGCACGTAGGCCAGCATGTACACCATGGACAGCCAGTCGATGTGCAGCAACGAGACGCCGTAGAAGCCCTCGAAGACGTTGCTGATGATGCTGTACTGGATCCACTGGAAGGCGTTCACCAGCGAGTACAGGCTGAAGATCAGGAGCACCACGAAGCGCCGCGGGGAGAGTGCCGTCTGGGGCAGAGGGGTGCCCTCGGCTCCCGGGGTCTCCTCTCCGGCGCCCGCAGGCAGCAGCCGGGCCTGGGTCTCCTCTTCCGGGGCCGGCGGAGTCTGCGGTCCGCCCGGGGCTCCCGAGGCGGCGGCGGGGCTGTCCCGGGGGACCCCGTTCAAGGGCAGGCCGCCCGCTTTGGGCCCGTTCTGCGGTTCCACGCCCTCCTTGCAGGCAAGAGCGCCCCTCGGGACCGGGAGGTATCCTTTCGCGAGTGGATGCCCGGGCGCCACCACCGCCCCCTCCTCATCGTCCGGCCGCGCCATGTCCCTGAGCTCCCCGGCGCCGCCTCGCGCCCCCTCCCTTTTCCCGGGCTCTGCACCCCCGACCCAGAGCCCCAGACCCTCCCGGGACCCCACCCCTCTGCCACCGCCCACCGCCCACCGCCCACCGCTGCTCCGCTAGTGCAGCGCGCCGCGAACCGCACGCCGCGCTGCCCCGGGGAGATGACGAAGACGCCCTCCAGACGCGCCCGCACGCCGCGAGTCACTTCTTGTCAGGCCCCGCCCCCAGAGTCGCGTCCCATGTGATGAGGGCCCTGCGGCCAATTAGCGGGCGTCTTCGCCCGGCGCGGCAGCCAATCGGAGGGCTGTCGGGAAGAGGGGGGCGGGAGCGAATGTGCGGGTGGCCGGCGGGCCGGGAGAGCGGGCCGGGGGTTTATCCTCGCGCAAGAAGGCTGCAGGGCCCCGGAGTCAGCAGCATCTGGGGTTGGGCTGGTGGAGGACCAGGGATTGGGCATCTCGGGACAGGGAACGAGAGGCGGGCAGAAACCGAGTGAAGGGGACAAAGAGGCAGGCATCACCCTCCCCACCCAGAAGGGCTTCCCAGGGCGCCGCCGATCCGCAGGCTGAGGACGAATGTTCCTGGCTTTAGAGCAAGCAGGATCACGCGTCTTCAGCTCTTGCTGTCGCTACGGAGAGAAAACTCCCAAAAGCGTTCTAGTCCAGCGAGAGAAAGAGATTTCGCGGGAAATCTGTCTTTACCAAGTTGGAATCGCTCCTCCCCCACCTCTGCCAAGACTGGGGCGACCAAGACGAGTGGCGACCAGATCCTGTGGCTCCACATTCTCCCTGGGGCCGACTCGTGTGGTTAAGAGTTTTGGGCACGCACATTCAGCGGGTTCGGGGGATTCCGGGTACCAAACTTGTTTTGAACCGTAAGTGCCAGACAGGGACTGGGACTCTGGAGAATAAAAAAATAAAAACGAGACATCATGTCTGTTCTCCAGAGCACACGTTAGCCTTGCAGGGAAAAAGTCAGCCTTGCCGCTCTTTGGGAAACTACTTTTGGAAAAAAAAGAGACCTCCATATTCATTACTAAAGTGAAATTGAAGCTAGGTGTATTAACTATAAGGTGTATAAGAGTTCTCACTATACACTTAATCTGAAAAAATTCTGATATCTAGAACTGTCCATACCTAAAGCTCTGCCCATTTATTTATTGCTGCTTTATTATTATTTTAGTCATATATAAAATAGATCAGGCACGGCTCAGTGCAGCTTTGAAATGCTACATTGTAATGCCTTTCTTGGCCATCCTGTATAAATTGCCACATACCTTCATCCTTTTTCCCTGCTTTTTTTTTCCTTCTTAGTATCTACCACCATCTAAAATATCCCGTGTTTAATTTTTTGTTGTTATTGTTGTTATTTTCTCCGTCCCACTAAAATGTAAGCTCGGTGAGGGCAGGGCTGAAAGTTTTACTGCCTTTTGCTGCTGCTGCCCTTTTTCCAGAATCTGTAACATGATCTAGCATATAGTAGGTATTCAAAAAAAAACTTAATGAATGCAGCTAATGAGCATTGAATTACTATTGAATATTTTAATTACTTACTTTGCAAATAAAACCATTTCTTTAAAAAAAAAAGTTCTAAAATTCCCCCAAAACATGATTTCCTAAGCACTGGTTTGAAAATTATTTTAGATTACTGAGCAGTGTTCTCTGAATGAACAGAAAAATAACTAAACTTCAGCCTTAGTTAAGAAATTTATTTTATGGATTTCCAAAAAATGAGCTTATTGCATTGCTTAATACTTGGCATAAAGTCAGGCATCCAACCTAGCTACTTGGGAGGCTGAAACAGGAGAATCACTTGGGCCTAGGAGTTCTAGTTCAGCTTGGGCAACATAGCAAACCCTGTCTCTAAAAATAAAAATAAATAATAAATATTCAGCACAATTTGTTATTCAATATTCATGGCTTTTTTGTTTGTGGTGGTTTTTTTTTGGACTTTCATATATTATGAAATCCTCTACAGAGTTCACAAAAAAGCTGCCCAAAAAGGGAATCCATGAGAATGGGGGGAGGAGCATTTGTAAAAAAAAGGAATTCAGTGGGTTGAGTTTTAAATGGACCTTTCTTTGCTTGCCTCAGTCATACTTCCCTTCCAGATGTAAACAGTAAGCATCCAGGTATCTGCAAACTTCTCACCCCTTCCTGAAACAAGAAACTGACAAATTATTTTAGATTTCACTTCTCTACTATACAGTGCGGGTTGAGGTAAGGTTTTGCCAGATCTGATAATTCTCCTCTCTGTATAGTATGGGCAGCTTCCTGAATGTACTCCTATAGGGAGGTCATTCTTGCTGATTGTTTAGGATCCTTCTGCTTAGAGATCATTTGTCTTCTCTGTATTCTCAGCAAGAAGATTGGATTGGTGTTCCCTGCGTATCCTGCACAGCTGTTCAGTTCCTGGTTTTTCTCCACATTTTTACCAGCTGGTGACTATCCTAGTCTCTAGCCCCGTCTTACCATGTGCTAGCCCTGCACATGACAAAGCTCTGTATTATTTGACACCATCACCAGTTACCTGAGCGTACAACCATGGGGCTCTAGGGTAGTGGGAAAGGGAATCTGGTCTAAAGACAGCCTACCTGGGTTTGAATCCCAGCTTCAGCACTCACTAACCTTGGGCAAATTGCTTAGCTGTTTTGTAATAGGATAGGATTATAGGATCCTGCTTTGTAGAATTGTTATGAGGATTAAATGAGTGACCAATGCCTAGCACGTAGTAGGCATTCTCAGTTTAGTAAGATGATCTAGTGTAGTGGCTAAGTGTTCATTCTCTGGATCCCAATGACCTGGGTTCAAGTTCTACCTCTTTTCTTCTGAGCTGTTTGACCTTGAATTAGTTAGTGTGTGTATTATATAGCTGTAAAATGAGGACAATATTCTTCATGAGCTTGTTGTGAGAAATAAATGACTAGTAATTATAAAGCAGTTAGATGATATTTGTACTCTGATCTGTACTGCTAGCACTTAGTAAATGCTACCCATCCCTGTTTTTCGTTTTTTTGAGTCAGAGTCTCACTCTGTTGGCAAAGGCTGGAGTGCAGGGACACACTCACAGCCACCACAGCCTTGACCTGCTGGGCTCAGGCGATCCTTCCATCTCACCCTTCCAAGTAGCTGGAACCACAGGCATTAACTACCATGCCCGGCTAATTTTTTTTTAAATTATTTATTATAGAGATGAGGTCTCACCAAGTTGTCCAGGCCGGTCTTGAATCCATGGGCTCAGGCAATCCTCTCACATCGGCCTCCCAAAGTTCTGGGACTATAGGCGTGAGCCAACGCACCCAGCCTAACCTTCCCTGTTTTTAATCAACTCATGTATGTGTCATATCTCCTTCTGTTTGTGTTATCCTAGATTTTTTTTTTAAGACAAAGTTTCACTCTGTCACCCAGACTGGAGTGCAGTGGCACAATCACAGTTCATTGCAGCCTCAAACTCCTGGTCAAAAGATCTTCCTGCCTCAGCCACGAGAGTAGCTGGGACTACAGGAATGCATCACCACACCCGTCTAATTTTTCTATTTTTTGTAGAGACAGGGGTCTCTATTGCCTAGGCCAGTCTCAAACTCCTGATCTCAAGAGATCCTTTCACCTTAGCCTCCCAAAGTGCTGGGATTACAAGTATGAGCCACCACATTCGGCCTGTATTATCTTAGATTTGACCTCCATCTCTTTGGATTGTTTGGATCCTCCTGGAGTTACTCCAAGTTCTTTCAGACTGAAATTATTATTTGTAGGGTCCCTCCCCGGAGGTGATCTTAGAACTGCCCCTAAAGGGTGATACACAATGGTGTGTCTTTAACAACTCATATAGTGTTTCTCATAGTCAAATCTCCTTCTCTTTGTGTTATTTTAGATTTTTTTTTTTTTGAGACAGAGTTTCACTCTGTCACCCAGGCTGGAGTGCAGTGGCACAATCATGGCTCACTGCATCCTCAAATTCAAGTTTTTGAGAAGAAACATCTTTTTCTGCAAGAGGTAGATTTCTTATAGTCAGAGGTGATCAACAGTTAAATGAACCATCATGTGACATATCTAGTCAGCAATTCAATGATCTCCTATGTCAGGTATGTTGTGGATAGGATTCCTAAATTCTGTGAAAAAAATTACATTGATATCTAAGGTTGCTATGATTTGTGAAAAGTAAAAAAAGTTATTTCTAATGTAAGGATTAGATGAAACCTATATGCCTATTTCAACAGCGTTTCATAAAGTAAAGTATGGAGTCCAGCAAAGGTGAAAATTCAGCAGTATCTCTCTGTAGTGCCATTTTAATTCCTTAACCTTATCTTCTTTCTCTTGAGGCTTCAGTAGTAGACACTTATTAACCAGGTTAGGCATGAGCCATACTTTATATCATGTTTGGCTGTATAACATAACATGAACCTTAATCTCTCTGTCAGAAAGAACACTACTGGTGGCATCACTTGGCTAGGAGTCAAGATGAGATGGATCTACTTTATGGATGTGGAATGCCAAGTCGGAGAGTGATAAGAGATCTGCATAGCATCTACAAGCCAAGGTCCAAGATGCTAATAACAGTGATGTGACTATTCCAGAGCAAAGGTTTCCTACAGATTGAGAGCTTCAGAGATTCAGATGCAAACAGAGCAATGCTATCAGTGTGTAATCCATGATGTTTCATAGGAAAGTGGGTAGATTTGGGCAGCCTTGCCTTCAGTTTGCACCCACTATCACCAGGCTCTGTCCACCTGAGCAGCGCTACTCTATGGAAAGAACAATTTGGGAGTAGAGTGGGGTAGGAGAAAGCTGGGAATCAATCTCGTATGTGTACTTTTCCCCCCCATTGAGATATTTTATCTATATGTATTTATTATATTCCTAGAAAAAGAGCCTTAGTATTTTTTTTTCTGTGTTTGTGTCTTGCTTCCTCTTGGTTCATGATGACAGTTGAGGTCATCAGTGCAGCAAAACCAAACCAATGGGATAGGAGCACATTATTCTGCTATTTTTCTAGATCTTTGAGTTGTACATTAAATCTGGGCTAATCACTCCACACTTGTTTAATCTGTCTCTGAGATTCAAAGCAACTTTCCCAGCTCTGTGATCATCAACAACTTTGAATTCACCAATGTAACCATGTGTCAACATCACTGTTAAAAGCTGGACAATGATGTTGGAACATGACCTAATAATAACCTGGTGTTTGGGCCTCTTTTTGGCATTCATGCACATCATTATGGTAGTACAGAAAGGTGGTGTACATTTCTGTGTAAATGTGCTAGGGATTTAATTCTGCCGATGGCCAAGACTAGGGACCTAGAGTGATAAGGTCCCTGCAGCTTTGGGAGGGAGAGTGTGATGGTGAGGGGGGCTGGGGACTGAGTTGTAGCAAAGTGGACTCCATGATGAACCTACTTCACTATTTTACCTTGAGCTAGATCAGTCAATGAAGTTGTAAAGGGGTGGTTGGAAACAAGACAAGATATGTTCACATGGTTGGAGAGGAAGAGGAGGACACCCCAGATGTGAGAAAAGACATATAGGTAAGAATGGGAATGGCATCTGAGGGGAACAGGTTATGGCTGCGATTGAAAGAAAGTAGTCTGGGGCCAGATTGGGTGAGGTCTTGCATTTCAAATGCTAAAACCTCAGCTTTATTCTCTAATCATTAAGAAACCATTGAAATTTCTTGACTGGAGATATAGAATGATCAAAATACTATTTTTAGAGTAGGAGATGAATTTGAGGTAGAAAAGAGGTAAGGCAAAAATCCCTATTAATAGGTAATACAATACATAATATGCCTCATATTGTATCCTATAATCTTAGAGAAGTAACAAAGAAAGATGTTGGTAAGGTTTAAAGTGATGCAAACCACAACAAGTCCAGGAAAATGGAGATAGGAGTAGCCTTAGAATGCAGCCTGAAATCTCTGCTGGAAGAGTAATCTCTGACCAAGGAAAATTTGTTTGCTTAAAAATTATTCAAATTGGATGCAGAATCAACCTAAATGTCCATCAACTGATCAGTGGGTAATGAAAATATTATATGTGTGTGTGTGTGTACATATATATATATATATATATTCCATGGCATATATGCATGCCATGGAATACTATTCAGCCATTAAAACCCAAAAAATAATGTCTTTTGCAATAACTGAGTGGAGTTGTAGGCCATTATCCTAAGTGAAGTAATACAGAAATGGAAAACCAAATATTACATGTTCTCACTTATAAGTGGGAGTTAAGAGTCTGCAAAGGCATATAAAATGGCAAAATGAACATTGGAGACTCAGAAAGGGAGGGTAGGTGGGGGAAGAGATTAAAATTCACCTATTGGGTACAATGTGCACTAGTGGGAGTAAAAGTTACACTGAAAGCCCAGACCATTTCACCACTATACAGTGCATTTGCGTAACCAAAAACCATTTGTACCCCTAAAGTTACTGAAATTTTAAAAAGAATGATCCAAATTGGATTTCTTATGTGACAACTTATCACATTGTAAAATAATGATATATTGTTACTTTTGGACATAGTACACATAACCTTCTGAATTAATAATCTAATACATTTTAGAAAAATTCATAATGTTTAACATCTTTTCAGCTGTTATTTAATCCCCATAGCATCACCATACTGATATTAGCTCCACTTTACAGCTAAGGCAGTGGAAGCTCACATCTATAGAAGTCTTCCTCTATGTTGCACTCATTAGAGGAAATTTAGATATAGCCAAAGGCTCTCAGGTGCCAGGGTTGTGCCCAACTGAATAGGTCGCTTGATGAGCCATTTGCATTATCTAGGAGCTTAGTTTAAAAAAGAAAAAAGAAAAAATACCCCCTTATCCTTTGCAACTGCCCTGTGTTGGTCTCTGTAGTTACTAACCCCCAATCTTATGAGCTGACCGGTTTAGTGTGCTTTTTGCCAACCCTTCCTGTAGTTATTTAGGGAATTGATTTCTCTGGCATTATCAACTGCTTTCTTCAATACCAGTCTTCTTTGTTCCATCAATCACTCATTCCTTGATGAGATTTAAAAAATTAGGACTTTTCTATTTTTTTTTTTTTTTTTTTTTTGAGTCAGTCTCCATGTCACCCAGGCTGGAATAGTGCAGGCACACTCACAGCCACTGCAGCCTCAACCTGCTGGTCTCAGGTGATCCTTCCACCTTAGCCTTCCAAGTAGCTGGAACTACAGGCATGTACCACCATGCTCAACTAATTTTTTGATTTATTGTAGAGACACGGTCTCACCAAGTTGCCCAGGCTGGTCTTGAACCCGGGCTCAGGCAATCCTCTCACCTCCGCCCCCCCAAAATGCTAGGATTATGGGCTGAGCCACCACACCTGGCCTGAAGATTTTTTAAAAAGCTGGAGAACTCCTCTTCTGAGAAGAAATATATTGAATAAAATAAATCCTCTTGTAAAATATGAAATTTTAGTAGAATCAATAAAAATAGCCTCTATTTAATGAGTACCTACAAAAAAGCCCCCTTAGATTAGAACTCTTCTTCATGGAGCGAAAGCCCAATCATCCCCAATACCCACAACAGAACCAGGCACGAATAGGTGCTCAAGAAATACTAGTACCTGTAATCAATTGATGCCAGGCACAATGCAAAGAGCTTTACCTGCATCTCTCATTTAATTCTGACTCCTCCATCACCTATCACACACACAAACACACAACTTAATGAAATAGATGTCTTTAGTCCTATTTTATAGATGATGAAACTGATATTAAGATGGTTGCGTCATTTATCCAAGGGCACATAGTTGGAAAGTAAATGTTCTCTCTGACTCCAGAACTTCTTCTCTTAACCAGGGTTCCATGAATAGAACAAATAGGAATGAATCAGAATATTCTATCACCAAGGTAGCATCCCAGTGGGCTGATCCACACCAGTAGACTTCAAACAGGCTCTGGGCTGCTGTATGTTAAAGTAATTTATAATATGCCTATATAAACAGTAATTTGATGTATCTATATAGTCAGTCCTTGTTACTGTGGTAATTGTCTTCTATAAAGTTGCTACAACACTGGGTTAGCAAATGCTGAACCATTGCCCCTAGGAAGAATACAGACATTTTCCGACTTAGGATGGTTTGATTATGATTTTTTGACTTTACAATGGTGCAAAATAGTATGTATTCAGTTGAAACCATGACACTACTGACCAATAGTCTGTGAATTGGGTATTATTTTCACATAACACACAAGAAAACTGAAGCTCAGAGAAGGTAAGTATCTTAAACAAGGTCAGTTAGGAAGTAGCATAGGCAGGGTACGAACTAAATCTTTTTGTCTTCAAAATTCATGCTCTTACCACTTGACTTATACTACTAAGTCTGTTTTGTTTCATTTGGCTCTAGTTTTCAGGTAATTTGTAATAAGAGTTTGAATTGTGTGATCTTACTAAACTTTTAACTAAGATATCATTTCGTTTGCAGTCAACCTACAAAATGGGCTTTTAACAAAATGTAAATTAACTAAAAAGTACATGAGATGGAGTCGGGCTCGTGGCTCAGCCTGTAATCCCGCGCCTTTGGGAGGCTGAGGTGAATGGATTGCCTGAGCCTGCGGGTTGGAGACCCACCTGGGCAACTTGGTGAGACCTCATCTCTACAAAAAATCAGCCGGGCGTGGTAGCGCACGCCTGTAATTCCAGCTACTTGGAAGGCTGAGGCGGAAGGATTGCCGGAGCCCAGCAGGTACAGGCTGCGGTGCGACTCCAACTAAAAAAAAAAAACTACATGAGATGAAATTGCCTTGTTTTATTTTTCCTTTCCTTTAGTAATGTCCCCATTTATTTTTCATTTGTCTATCTCCCAGAGAAGATTAGCAGTGAGAGTATTAAAGGAGACAGAATTTTAAAAGTGTAATTTCTGATGAATTAGCATTTCAAGTAAAAGGAAGTTGAAATGAATGGCAAAAATGAGATATTTGGACTATAGATTTATTTCATCCATATTATTCTTGATTTCTGTTATACTGGATAATTAGTTGGTGATTGGAATAGAGTTGGCTTTATTGAGGTCAATCTAATTCTTTAGTGTTAATTAAACATGTAAAATATTTTGTCTTCCTTCAATTAAAACTTACCAGATGCAGCATTGAAAAGAAATATTTTCTTTTCCCTTCTGCCATTGATATTCTGTCTAAAGAACTGTTTACTTAAATTGCTTGAGTACCAAGGGTCATTTTCAGGTGGATTGTACATTATCTTTTATATTTGTAAGCAAACATTACTGGATTTATACCTTTAAAAAGGTCAGTTTGTCAACTGGACTCCTCCATTATATTAAGCTCAAGCTCCAAAATTTATTGTAAAAGGTATGGTTCTAAGTTCAAGGATTTCCTAAGGGAGACAGGAAGCAAAAATATAAAACAGGAAAGCTGCACATGCCCGAGATGGAAAATTTAGCTGCAGTTCAGTAAAAAACAGATTTTCTTTTCATATTCTTTACCTTGAAAAAAAGTTTCTCTTATTCTGTAAAAATTTCCAGAAACAAAATGAAAATATAGGGGCATTAAATTCTGCCTGAGACACTAGATTAGAGAAAAGTAATTTTTCTTGTTTCTTTTAGTCCTAAAATGTGGGGTGCAGAGCTAAGCTTGGCCCTCAGACAGAGTTCTCAGGTGAACGCTGTCAGCATGAGAAAAAATGTTACTGTTGTATGCCACTGAGTTTTGCAGTATTATTGTGATGATAACTGCCTGAGACAATTGTTTATCATCTTTTAGCAAATTTCAGTCTTCTGTGTGGCTCTGGAAAGGGGGAGGGAAAAAAAAGTGCAGAATTCTATTCTCTCCTAAAGCATTTCCTTCTGTTCAAGGATAACTATCTTCTACAAGTTATAAATACTTGTTGGATTTGTGTGTTAGCCAGAGAGCTTTGAAAATTTACCTCTTCTCCTTGTGTATTTAGGATTGAAAAATTAATGCCTCTGGTGGCTTTCCCAAAACAAATGTGTGTTTGTGTGATTTTATCACCTCAATGTTTCTTTTCTTTTTTTTTTTTTTTTTTTTGAGTCGGAGTCTCACTGTCGCCCAGGCTAGGGTGCAGTGACACACTCAAGGCCACCCCAGTGTCAACCCGCTGGGCTCTGACGATCCTTCCGCCTCAGCCTTCCAAGTAGCTGGAACTACAGGCGTGCGCCACCACACCTGGCTAATTTTTTATTTATTGTGAGATGAATCTTACCAAGTTACCCAGGCTGGTCTCCAACCCTCGGACTCAGGCAATCCATTCGCCTCGGACTCCCAAAGTGCTAGGATTACAGGCTGAGCCACTGAGTCTGGCCTCAATGCACTTCAAAGCATTATTTTTAAAATTAAAAAGTGGAAACAATCTAAAAGTCTAACAATAAAAGGAATAATACATATGATAGACTTTTTTTTTAAATTGGAGTCTCACACCGTCGCCCAGACTGGAGTGAGTGGCACGCTCACGGCCACCCCACTGTCGACCTGCTGGGCTTCCGCAATCCTTCTGCCTCAGTCTTCCAAGTAGCTGGAACTACAGGCGCTGTGTTACCATGCCCGGCTAATTTTTAAAAATTTTTTTAGAGATGAGATCTCCCCAAGTTGCCCAGACTGTTCTCAACCCCTGGGCTAAGGCAGTCCCCTCACCTTGGCCTCACAAACTGCTGGGATTACAGGGTTGAGCCACTGCGCCAGACCATGATAGAATATTACACTGTCACTAAGTATTACATTTCTGTTACTAATGACACATGTGTAATGACATGAAAAATTTTCACAATACAGTATTAAGGTGAAAGAAAATCTAGACTTGTAAGTAATATACCATTCATGTATTCAACAAGTATTTTATTAAACACCTGATATGCATTAGGCAATGTTCTAGGTGCTAATCCCAATTTTATTTATCTTTATTGAGTGGTCATTGACATACAATAAACTACACATTTAAAATGTACAACTTTCCAGCCGGGCTCAGTGGCTCAGCCTGTAATCCCACGCCTTTGGAAGGTTAAGAGTAGATTGCCTGAGGCTGCGGGTTCGAGATGTGCCCGGGCAACTTGGCGAGACCTCATCTCTACAATAAATCAAAAAATTATTAGCCAGGCATGGTAGCACACGCCTGCAGTTCCGCTACTTGGAAGGCTGAGGTCGAGGCTGCGGTTGCCGGAAGCGGCCACTGCATTCCAATCTGGGCGACAGAGTGAGATTCCAACTCAATAAAATAAAATAAAATAAAATGTACAATTTTCTGTTTTTGACATGTGCATACACCCAGTAAGTCATCACCATAATCAAAATAACATATCTATCACCACCAAAGATTTACTCATATCCTTTATAATCCCTGTCTGCCACCTTTGCTCCTAACTTCTCCCCATTCCTAGACAACCACTGATCTGTGTTCTATAGAGTATATTTCCTAGTGTTGTATATAAATGGAATCATACAGTATACTTTTTTTTTGGTCTGGCTCTTTTCATTCATAAGTATTTTGAGATTCAGTCATGTTATTATGTGTATCATCAGTATATACTTTTTAAAAACTGAGTAGTGTCTATAGTGCAGATATGCCACAATTAGTTTTTCCATTCAGTTGTTGATAGACATTTGAGTTGTTAGAACTTTGGGGCTTATAAAAATAAAGCTGTGACGAACAGTAATGTGTAAGTTCTTGTATGTACAAATACGTTTCTTCATATACTTCTATGAGGAATTTACCTTCTTTAGGTTAATACCTAGAATAGGAGTTTTTAAGGAAGCTTCACAATTATTATCCAAAATGGTTGTATCATTTTACTTTCTCACTCACAATATGTAAGAATCCTAGTTCCTCCACATCTTTGCCAACACTTGGTTTGGTTGGTCTTTTTCATTTCACCAATTCTAGTGATATGCAGCGGAATCTCACTGTATTGATTTATATTTTTCTAATGACTGATGATGCTGAACATATTTTTATGTACTGACTTACCATCCACATGACTCCTTTAACACATTTGAAATATTTCATTGTCTTCTGATTTCTGTTGTTTGTTGAGGAGTCAGCTCTTAGTCTGACTGTCTCTCTGATTGTTTTTAAGATCTTTTTCTCATGTTTTATTTTTTATAACTTCATTACTATGAACTTCATAAAGTCCACAGTTGTGGACTTTAAAAAAACAACAACACTGACTGCTATTCTTTGAGCTTCAGTGAAGCTATGGACTGGTATTATTCATCAGTTCTAGATACTTCTCAATTATCTTTCCAAATCTTGCCTCTGCTTCATTCTTTTCCTCTGCAATTTCCATTCCATGTGAGGACACTATACATATAAAACACTTAGCATGTTGCCAGTGTTAGTGAGTGCTCAATAATGCTGAAAGCAAGTATGCTCTATTTTATTGTACTTCACTTTATTGCACTTGGCAGACACTGCATTTTTTTTTACAAATTAAAAATTTGTGGCAACCCTGAATCCAGAAATTCTATCACTGTTATTTTTTCCAAAAGCATATGTTCACTTCATGTGTCTATGTCACATTTTTGGCAATACACCCAATATTTCAAACTTTTTCATTATTATATATGGTGTTATGTGTGTTCAGCTATCCCTGGGTGTATACTATTTGCAATCACCGAGAAAGTCCTGTTGGGATGCAGCTTTATCAGAGACGCTTTGCATTTGCATCTGTCAGGTGCTTGCATATATGTATTTCCAGACTAGAACTCCTTCAGCTAAATTTTGACCTTGGTGTTCCTTGTAATCACCCTTGCTTCTCGCTTATCAGCTTAACATTTCTTGTAACCACCTTGAATGTGAATTTGGGCTGAAAACCCATGCAAGGTTCGGCTAGTGCTCATCACTTGTCATAGAGCTGTGCTTAGTGCTAAGGTAGTATTCTCCCTGCAAGGTGGGATGAGGTGTGAGTTCACTTCTGGTTTTTCATTCACTGACAGGGTAACCCTTTGGGTCCCCACTTAATGTGGAGAAGGTATTCTTTAGAGTCCCTACTATGCACAGGCCTTGGGCTTTGGCTTTTGTGCCCCTTGTCATCAAGGCTGACAAAATTTATTCTCTAACCCTCTGGGATAAGAAAATATCCTTAGAACAAGCTCAGGTTCTATCTACTTCTCTAGATCTTGCTTTATCTTGGTTTTGGGACTGATATTTTCTTTTTCTTTTTTGAGTTGGCGTCTCACTCTGTTGCTCAGGCTGGAGTGCAGTGGCATGCTCATGGCCACCCCAGCGTCGACCTGCTGGGTTTAGGTGATCCTTCCACCTCAGCCTTCCAAGTAGCTGGAACCACAGGCACGCACCACCATGCCCAGCTCATTTTTTTATTTATTTTAGAGACGAGGTCTCACCAAGTTGCCTAGGCTGGTCTCGAACCCCTGAGCTCAGTCAATCCTCTTGCCTTGGCCTCCCTAAGTGCTGAGATTACAGGCTGAGCCACCATGCCTGGCCTAAAACATTTTTCCCCCAGCATTTTTAGCAGTTTGCTGGGGAGGTTTGTTTGAATAATCTAGTCCAGCACAGTCACTTAAACTGAAGTTTTGTTCTTCTATACAAAATGTTAAAATGAGCTTATTTTTAAATGTCAGAGCATAGCCTGTGTGAATAGAAAGAACTATTTATAGTTATTTGGACTTCAAATTAATATTGACTTTCTAAAACTAAAAAAACAAGAGCCTTTCTGCCAACCTGTGATTTCAGTGCATGATTCTTGTCATTCTATTTATAAATTGAGTTATTTTTGCATAAAGTAAGAATTATCTCCCTTATTTTTTTCTGAAATTAATGTTCAGTTAACTCAAATTGAAAAGACCAACCCAGGGTGGGGGACCGATTGGCAGTAGTGGGAATCTGCCAGGGAAGGTGGGGCACACTTCATCAACAAGAGTATCTACATAATGAACATTTGTATACCTAACCCTGAGTTGTACCCCACATTGTTAAAATAAAAATTAAAAAAAAAAAATAAAAGACTAGCCGGGCTCTGTGGCTCAGCCTGTAATTCCAGTGCTTTGGGAGGCTGAGGTGAGTGGATTGCCTGAGCCCATGGGTTCGAGACACACCTGGGCAACTTGGCGAGACCTCATCTCCACAATAAATAAAAAATTAGCTGGGCATGGTAGTGCGTGCCTGTAGTTCCAGTTACTTGGAAGGCTGAGGTGGAAGGATCTCCGGAGCCCAGGTGGTTGAGGCTGCAGTGGCCAGGAGCGGCCATAGCACTCAAGTCTGGGTGACAGAGTGAGACTCCAACTCAAAAAATAAAAAAATAAAAATTAAAAAAAAGACTATCCCTAAGTAATCAGTCCATTACAAACTTATTAACAAAAATCCTTTAAATATGTTAAACTTCCATATAAATTTAACACATCTGGTAGGCTGGGCGCGGTGGCTCATGCCTATAATCCCAGCACTTTGGAAGGCCATGGTGAGAGGATTGCCTGAGCCCATGGGTTTGAGACCAGCCTGGGCAGCTTGGTGAGACCTCATCTCTACAATAAATCAAAAAATTAGCTGGGCATGGTGGCGCATGCCTGTAGTTTCCGCCACTTGGAAGGCAGAGGCAGAAGGATTGCCTGAGCCCAGCAGGTTGAGGCTATGGTGACCTGGAGCATGCCACTGCCCTCCAAACCTACGTGCCTATTTCAACAGAGTTCCATAAAGTATAGTATGGAGTCTAGCAAAGGTAAAAATTCAGCAGTATCTCTCTGTAGTGCCATTTTAATTCCTTAACCTTATCTTCTTTCTCTTGAGGCTTTAGTAGTAGACACTTATTAACCAGGTTAGGCATGAGCCACACTTTATATCATGTTTGGCTGTATAACATAACATGAACCTTAATCTCTCTGTCAGAAAGACTCCAACTAAAAAACAAAAAAATTAACATATCTGATTTTTAAGCACATCAGATACCTAAAAAGTCAACTTTATAGCCCGACCAAGCAAAATCTTCCTAAGTACTTAACACACGTTTTAAAATTACATTCTACCATAGCCAATTTACTGTCTTTTTCTATAATTTTTTTTTTTTTTTTTTGAGTTGGAGTCTCACTCTGTCGCCCAGACTGGAGTGCAGTGGCCACTCCCGGCCACCGCAGCCTCGACCTGCTGGGCTCCGGCGATCCTTCCACCTCAGCCTTCCAAGTAGCCGGAATTACAGGCATGCGCTACCACACCCGGCTGATTTTTTGGTTTATTGTAGAGATGAGGTCTCGCTGCCCAGGCGGGTCTCGAACCCGCAGGCTCAGGCAATCCACTCACCTCAGCCTCCCAAAGGCCTGGGATTACAGGCTGAGCCACCGAGCCCGGCTTTTTTCCTATACTTTTAATAATGAAATCTCTTTGGATAATTTTTGGAAAAGTATCACCCAAAATGTTAATTGTTTCAGGATCAAAAATGATTTTAACTTGTCTATCTTATGTTTTTCTGTTCTTTCTTAATTTTTTTTTTTTTTACAATGAACAGGTATTATTCTTATAATCAAAAGAACCAACAAAAACCAATACACAGTATTATTAAAACAAATTCTCTTACTGTACTCCTTCTATGACCTTTTTCCACTGAAGAAAAACCTAAACAACAACAACAAAAATCCTTAGGAAACAATATAGTACTAAAAAGTGAGGTGTAGGGTGGGTGGCATGGTGGAGAAAAGAGGAACTAATAAATATGATTGTGAATACTGGCTTTTAAGTCAAGCAGGCAACTGATAGTATTTTTTCATTTGTTTGCAGGGCAGCAAGAATCACTTGACAATTGGTTTGTTTGCATAATGGCATCTATAAACAAAACCAGTGAAATAATTAAAAAACTTAAAGTAAACAAGCAATGTCTCCTGGAAGAAATAAACAAAAGACGTGAATCCAACTGCTTAGTGGAAGGAAGCAATCAAGTCAGCCTATTGAGAGTTCAAAAGAGGCACTTCAGGAGTGCCTATCAGTCCTTCACTCATACTGCAATCAAAGAACCTGTTCCTGACAGTGGCAGGAACTCCTGGGTCAAACTGAGTCTCTTTGTTCATGCGGAGAAAAGACACTTTCCACCAAAAAGTAAGATATTATAGTCGAATTTCTATCTAGTTGATAGGAAGGATTTACAATTAAACTTAGAAAAAATTTCTAGCGTTGAAAGAAGTTCTAAGAATTGCCCTGGGATAGTGTGAAGACAATCTATCTAAAGGTAAAGCATCATTAAACTTGGCTAGTTGACATACCATATACTAATAGACCAGAGACTCTCATTTTCTTGTGCATACAAGAATGCCAGGCCCCACCTTCAGACTGGCTTATTTAGTAGGCTCTAATTTGGGTCCTGGAATCTGCATTCTCAGCAGACAAAAGTGATGTTCTTGCTGATGGTGTAAGAACTACATTTTAAGAAAAGTTGTTAAAAGTGGGCCAGATGTGGTGGCTCATGCCTATAATCCCAGCACTTTGAGAGGCTGAGGCAGAAAGATTACTTGAGTCCAGGAGTTGGAGACCAGACTGGGCAACATAGAGAACTTGTCTCTATGTAAAAAAAAAATGTATGTAAAAAATATAATAAAAATAATTAAAATTGACCAGAAAAACTTCAGAGGCCTGTTATCTCACGAATTTCTGTTACATTTCATGTAATTTCTTTTTTTTTTTTGAGTTGGAGTCTCACTCAGTCGCCCAGACTGGAGTGCAATGGCCACTCCAGGTCACTACAGCCTCGACCTGCTGGGCTCTGGCGATCCTTCCACCTCAGCCTTCCGAGTAGCCGGAATTACAGGCATGCGCTACCACGCCCGGCTGATTTTTTGATTTATTGTAGAGATGAGGTCTTGCTGCCCAGGCGGGTCTTGAACCCGTGGGCTCAGGCAATCCACTCACCTCAGCCTCCCAAAGGCGCGGGATTACAGGCTGAGCCACCGAGCCCGGCTCATGTAATTTCTGTAAGCATTTTATGTGCAAAATTGAGGTACAATGAAAATGCTTTTGATGACAAACACCACACAAAAAGCCATGAGAGAATTCTAATAAAGGCCGGGCGCAGAGGCTCACGCCTATAATCCCAGCACTTTGGGAGGCCTAGGTGAGAGGATTGACTAAGTCCACGGATTCGAAACCAGCCTGGGCAACTTGGCAAGACCTCATCTTTATAATAAACCAAGAAAAATTAGCTGGGAGTGATGGCGCGTGCCTGCAGTCCCAGCCACTTGGAAGGCTAAGGCGGAACACTTGAGCCTAGCAGGTTGAGGCTGTGGTGGCTGTAAATGTGCCACTGCACTCCAGCCCGGGCGGGCGACAGAGTGAAACTCTGACTCAAAAAAAAAAAAAAAGAAGAAGAAGCACTAATAAAATGTGAAGGGAGATTGAGAGACAGTGGCATGAAGGTAGTGGTATATTTTGCAGGGGGAAAAAGAGGAAATGGTGAATACCTTGATTGTGAGTACTTGTTTTTTAGTCAAGGCAGGCAACTGATAGAATTTTTCATTATTTGAAAAGAAAGGGTAGTGTGTAATCATATTTAATACAGTCAACAAATTATTTAAGTCAGAAACAAAAGAATTGCCACATTGGAGATTTAACTTCTTTGATGTGGCTGTGACTTTACATTTGTCCAGCGCTCTTAGTAAGTGGTGTAAGGAGTGTGATATAGAGTGGGCATGGTGGCTCAGCCTGCAATCCCAACACTTTGGGAGGCCGAGGTGAGAGGATTGCCTGAACCTGTGGGTTTGAGACCAGCCGGGGCAACTTAGTGAGACCTCGTCTTTACAATAAATTAAAAAATAAACCAGGCATGGTAGCACTGGCCTGTAGTTCCAACTACTTGGAAGGCTAAGGTGGAAGAATCACCTAAACCCAACAGGTCAAAGCTGCGATGGCCATGAGCATGCCACTGCACTCCAGCCTGGGCAACAGAGTGAGACTCCAACTTAAAAAAAAAAAAAGAGTGTGACAGAGTGGAAACCCATTGTGAGTGTGTGTGTGCTATTGTTGTTATTTTTAGAGATAGAGTCACTCTGCTGCCCAGGCTGGAGTGCAGTGGTGCAATCATAACTTGTTGCAGCCTTGAACTTCTGGACTCAAGTGATCCTCCTGTCTTAGCCTCCAAATAGCTGAGACTACGGGCATGTGCCACCCATACCTAGCTTCTCAATTGTGTTGTGAAGTTAATTTGTAATAGTCATGTGTTTATTTACTCAAAAAATAAGTCTTTTACTAGAAGGAATGCCTTTAGTGTTCCTAGGTCTAAAAGAAACTGCATAATCTTTTATTCTGGTTGAATTACTTGGAGCTAGATAAATCACAGCTAGTATGTCAATTCTCACAATTTAGATGGTAAAGGAAAAAATGTGCCTTCTAGGATAAAGAGTATACAACTTTACATGAAAACACATCCTTTTCTACAATACAGAATCTAATGAATATGATTTCAATAACCAGCATTCATGGAATCAAGGATATATGCCAACAATCTTAAATCATTAAAACAAATATTTTAGTATTGTAGAAGAACTCTTGGCTCCTTTTAAGTAAATAGACTTAAGGAGAAACTCAGCTGTAGGATAAGATACAAAATAAGTACAGGCATACCTCACTTTATTTTTATTTTTGAATAAAGAAAAAAATTTGTTGTTGTTGTTGTTGCCCAGACTAGAGCGCAGTGGCATGATCACCACACTGCAGCCTCAACCTACTAGGCTCAGGCGATCCTTCCACCTCAGCCTTCCAAGTAGCTGGAACCACAGGCGCACACCACCACGCCCAGCTAATTTTTTTATTTATTGTAGAGACGAAGTCTTGCCATGCTGCCCAAGCTGGTCTTGCACCCCTGGGCTCAGGCAATCCTCTTGCCTCAGCCTTCCAAAGTGCTGGAATTACAGGCATGAGCCATCATGCCCAGCTATACCTCACTTTATTATGCTTAACTTTCTTGCAGATATTGTGATTTTTACAAATTGGAGGTTCCTGGCAACCCTTGTGTCCAGCAAGTCAGTCAGTGACATGTTTTCCAACAGCATGTGCTCATTTTGTGTCTGTTTCACATTTTGGTATTTCTTGTAACATTTCAAAGTTTTTCAATATTATTATATATTTTATAGTGATCTGTGATCAGTGATCTTTGATGTGCTAACTTATAAATCGTATAATTTATAAATTTGGAAAGGAGATTACTTTTAAACGGTTGCAGCCTGGGAAGCTTGCCTCTAGTCATAGCTATTAGTGGGCACTTTGAAGGAGGAGGGATTAGACAGGAATTTAGGCTGAAGGAGATGGCAAAGTATACATATTCAACAGGTTACAGGAGGAGTTGCAAATATTCATGAAAGTAACCCTGACTCATGTATGTTACACTCATGTTCACTTTGGGTAGAGACACAATATTTAAATGTATATGCTGGCACGGTGGCTTATGCCTGTAATCCCAGCACTTTGGGAAGCCAAGGAGAGAGAACAGCCTGAGCTCCGGAGTTCAAGACCAGCCTGGGCACCATGGTGAGACCTCATCTCTACAATAAATAAAAAAAACTAGCCAGGTGTGGTGTTGCGTGCCTCTAGTCCCAGCTACTGGGAAGGCTGAGATAGAAGGATCGCTTGAGCCCAGCAGGAGGCTGTGATGGTTGTGTTTGTGTCACTGCACTCCAGCCTGGGCGACAGAGTGAGACTCCAACTCAAAATAAAAGTAAAAAAATAAATAAATGTATACAGTTATGCCCTATGCATCAAAAACGCTCACGTGTACAGTCTCTGAAGCCTTGTAAACCAGCCAGAACCAGTTCATAGTCAATGGTCTTACAGGAAAATGTTTAAATCAGCCTCCTGTTCAATCAAAGCTGTAGCTATGGCTTATGGAACAGGATGGTCAATTAGTCAGTGTCTGGTGGTGAGTTTCAATTGTTTGATATTGTTTATCTTCAGACCAGTGCTTGTTTGGCTGCTAGAGAAAAGAGAAAAACGTTGTAGCCATTATAACTTAGTTTATTAAAGTGTGGGAGTGTGTAACTTGGACTTAACCTTTGACTGGCATGGCCTTAGGTCTGTTCATAATTTGGTATCGCATTGCCACAAAGAGTTTGTTCTGTCAGTCTTATGGTCTCTATTTTAACATCAATGCTGGTCCAGTTGTGTTTAAACCACAAAAGGCAAAGGGATAACTAGACATATCTGACTTTCTATCCTATCATGGCTGAGAACTCAGTTTATAAGGTTTTTATGGGGTCCTTGGTCAAGAGGAGGTCTGTTCAGTGAGTTGGGGAGCTTAAAATTTCACTTTTACTTTTCAGATGCTACTATTGTAATAGTTTTGGGGGTGTCACAAGCTGCACCCACATAAGATGGCGAATGTAATCCATACACGTTGAATGTGTTCTGACTGCTGCATCAACTGGCGATTCCCCTGTCTCTTCCTCTCCTCAGGCCTCCCTATTCCCTGAGACACAACAATTGTTGAAACGGGCCAATGAGTAATCCTACAATGACCGCTAAGTGCTCAAGTGAAAGAAAATAGTTGTACATCTCTCACTTTAAATCAAGATGGGAATAATTAAGCTTAGTGAGGAAAGCATGTTGTGCTAATTTTTTTTTTAAGTATAAGACAGCTCTCTTCTGTCCTCTGAATGTTAAAGAACATCAAAGCTCAATACTGGACCTCTTATTATTCTCTTGATGAGCTCAATCTAGACAGCTATAGGACTTAACCTGTTACAGAACTTCAAATATCAACTCTATTCCAATGACTCCATTTTCTGACCTTTCTCCTGATTCCCAGACATGTGTATTAGATTGCATATACCAGATTGCCACCCCTACTTGATGTTGTCTCAAATTTACCATTGCTAAAACAGAATTCCTATTCCCCATCCCCAAACACACTAACCCCACCCCAAAGTTCTAGGAGTCCCTTTGACTCCTCTCTTTCACATTCCACATCCAATCTGTTAGCAAGTCCTGTCAATTATTCCTTCAAAATCAATCTTGAACTTAACCACTGCTACCACCCTGCTTCCATCCATAGTTCTCACTCTCTGGAAGTACAACAGTGGCCTCCCATCTACCCCCAGCTTCCACTCTTGCTGCCACCCACATTGTTGTGATCACACAAAAGCCTGAGTGATCTTTTAAAAACATACATCAGATATGTCCCTTGTTATTCAAAACTCACCTATGGTTTCATACCGCACTTAGGATAAGATCCATGCTATTTACCCTGTGCTTATTATAGGTCCTCCACAAATGGTCCCTACTTATCTTTTCAATCTCATCTCCTCTACTCTCCTTGTCCTCATTCCACGTAGCCACTATGGCTTTCTTTCTGTGCCTGGGACATATCAAGCTGGTTCCCACCTCAGTGACTTGGCACATGCTGTTCCCTCTACCTGGATCTCTCTCTCTCTCCAGATTCTGTTCAAAGTCAATTCATCATAAACCACCCTATCTAAATAGCACTCTTCAACACTTAACAACCCCCTACCCAGCTTTCTTTTTCTCCATAGTGTTTATCACTCTAATGAACACTAAGCTCCCTGAAAGCAGGGATGGTATCTGTTTTTTCACTGCTTTATCTTCAGACCCTAGAATGATGTCTGATACAAATTAGGCACTCAGGAAATGATTATTGTTTGATTGAATAAATACTGGGAAATGGAATGCATATTTTCAAAAGTAGCGGTGGCTCTTACCTCATTCCTCTGGAGACAAACAGCCATGCCCTTGGGTGATGGTTCCCAAGCTTTAGAGTTCCTCATGACAACCTTTGTTGGTTCCTGTAAAATCATCTTTAGAAATGGAAGAGGTTCACTTCTCAGACTTTTGGCTAAGATCAAGTGTAGAAATGGAAGAGGATAATAAGATACATTTTGCTGGATGTATACAATAAGAATTAGAAGATACTCTACTATTTTCCTTTTCACACCCTGTGTGAAAGGAAGAAACACTCATTTATTCTTCATTCATTCAACAAATATAAGTGCCAACTTTGTATCAGGCACTATTCTATGGGTTTGTCAATACAGCAATGAATAAAATCCCTCCCTCAAAAAGCTTAGACACTATTGGGTAGAACCAGGTAAACGAGTTAAACATATAGATATATATGTCAGATAGCGATGAGTGCTAGGGGAAATGTAAAGCAGCAGGGTGGGGGATAGGAAGCGCTAGGGTGCTAGGTGGAGGAGTACATTGCTCCCATAGAACTATATGGTGATCACTAGGGTATGAGGAATGACCTAGGACTCCTAGGCTTCTTGAGGTAGCCAGTGTAAACAAGAATAAGGGACAGAAGGAGATTAGGCCTGAAGGTCTAACCTGGTGCTGGGCTAACCTGACAGAGAGGCCATTGAGGAGAAGGAATGTTAAGAATTTTGCTAAGAGTACTTGAAGGTCTAGGGGCTACTCTTTCTCCTATCAATCATGATATAAAGAACAGGGAGGAAGTTTTCTTAGCCAGAAATCTCCAACCTCTCTTTTCAGTCTTCCATCTGGAGATGTAGAGGCCAAAAGAGTGGCAGGGTTACTAAACTATATAGCCTTAAAAATACTTGGGTTCAAGTTTCGCCTCTGCTACTAACTAGTTCTCATGCTTTTAATCATTTAGGATTTCTAAACCTTAGTTTCTGTATCTGGAAACAGTACTCTGCCCTCTAGAGTTATTTTGAAAAACATGAAATATAAGTTATACAACAAATGCTTTTTATTTTTTATTTTTCAGATAATGCCATATTTGGATAAAGTACATCTCCAGGGACACACAGAAATACATTCTCTCTGAACTTCTTCAGTGTTCGTATTAATTATTTACAGATATTAATTATAAAAGAAGTTAAAATTATACATCCTTCAAAAACATTTAAAATTATGTAAACATACTGCAGCTTTACCCATTCATTCCGTCATTTAGACTGAGATGATTTGAAGAGAGGATTTGAGTTATTAAAGGTATTTCAAAGATGACTGACCTAAGAATTTATTTTACAGCGATTCTCTCTTTACTAATCTAAAATGTTTAAATAATAGTTTGTTTGTTTCTATAAATCAGTAGAATATGTTGACCAACCCCACTGATCAGGTTGAAGGCTAAAGCTACATAAAGTTAACACTTACCTCTAAATGCTTAATTAGATTAACTTACTCTGTTAGAGATATGATTTTGATTATTTGAATAAGTACATATTTGAGAGGGTAATACAAGGTGCCTATAGATAGAGCTTTCTGTTATATTTCATTGCCCATTCCCAAAGTGAGTATTGCTAGAATCATCTCATGACCAAATCCTATTTGGCTGCTATCACCTCTCATTGCTTTTTGGATAGCAGTCTTTTCAAATTTAGCATATTCCATATGGCAAGCAGAATACTGCCTGATCTGGAAACCAGAACTTCTTGGCATTTGTCTTTACATCAGTAAAATATCCACCTTTTATTTGGTTGCCCTCTGCCTCCATAGAAGGCTTAGATTCATACAAAGCCAAAGCACTCTGATGTTGGAAGGGATATGGATAAGTCAGCTAGCCTAAAACCCTACATCAGCTAGGACCGCAATAGGGCACAGTGTGGAGATTAATCAACTATGAGGGTGTGCAGAAAAAAAGCCAGAACTAAATCCAATTTTTTTCACCTTTAAATTTTTTATTTTAAAATTGTGGGGTACAATTCAGGGTTAGGTATACAAATATTCATTGTGCAGTTACCTTTGTTGATGAGGTGTGCCCCCCCTTCCCCAGGCAGTTTCCCACTACTGCCAATCCCACCTCCCCCCACCACCACATGTTCCCACAGTTTCCCGCTACTGTCAATCCTTTTCTTATAATATTACGATAGTTGTTCAAGGTCCACTTATGAGTGAGAACATGTGATACTCAGTTCTTTTTTTCTGTGAAAGATCACTCAGTATTATAGACTCTAAGTCTATCCAGGTTGCTGCAAAGTTCTAAAACCGATTTTTTACTTCTTAAAAGACAAATACCTAGCCAGGGGGCAGGGTTATCAGCCTGTAGTCCTAGCTACTCTGGAGGCTAAGGCTGGAGGATTGCCTGAGCCTAAGAGTTTGAGGCTGCAGCATGCTATGATCTGGCCCGTGAATAACCATTCTTATAACTTGGGAAATATAGCAAGACTCCTTCTCTTATAAGAAAAAAAAGGCAAATACCTAGTGTCAAGAAATGCTAAGTGTTATCCTGCTACAGTTTCATAGGCACCAACAGAAGACAAGAGACTCCTGGTTCAGAAGCAAAGGACTTAATTGCTTAGAGCACAGCAAGGAACACAGCCTCATGTTCAGGTTGGCTCCCCTTGCCCTCCTTTACCCCCTCAAGACCCACGAGACAAAGTGAAGCTGGCCAGATGTCACACATACAGAGGTTTTGCCTCATAGCTGAGGAATCCTGAGCTTAAGAATTCCAACGTTTGCCCAGAGGAAGACATTATCTCTTTATTATACTGGATTGTAAGTGGACCCAATCTCTGCTGCAGAAAGAGACACTATCTGTATCTTCCAAAGAGATAATCTGGAACAAAGGCTGTCAGTGCCTCTGCTCCCTAGATGTCCACAAACATGAGAGCCCTGTGGAGAATTATCTCCCCACACTTAGCAGCACAAATAAAGACTTAAAATATAGTATTATATCTTTGGCTCAAGCTAAGATGAATCATAGGAGATAAACACATAGTAAGTTGAGTGTCAGGTTATGGACAGGACAATTAACAACCTCCCTAACCTCAGTTCACTCTAATCCCATCCTCCTTTCTCCCCTAGGCACCTCTGTAAACTACTTTCAACTCTCTGAACTTGTCTTATTCTGTTACCTCCCCTTCATCTAACTTCAATTTGTGCAAGATTTAATTTAAATACCACCTCCTTCTGGAAGATTTTCCTCCTCCCTCCCTCCACTTAATTAGGCATTTCTACTTTGTCCTCCTCTATATGATAATCTCGGGCTAAAACCAGAGACTCAAAAATCACAAAACAATACATATTTTGGACTCTGACCCTACCTGAAATGGCAGGAAGTTCAGCCACACTCTTCAAGGAGTGTTTCACATCCGTTGGTACACATGTTCCCTCAGTAACGCTAAGTGACATGTTTTCCTGCTTTTCTGCTCTGGTCTCATGCAGAGTCCAAAGGCAGTGAACTCTTCTTGCTTGGGGAGGTCAGACTTTTTCAATTTAGGCCTTCAACTGATTGGATAAGGCCCACCCACTTTATGAAGGATAATCTGTTTTATTCACAGTTCACTGATTTAAATGTTCATCTAATTTAAAACATACCTTCACGCTGAGGTAGAAGGATCGCTAGAGCCAAGCAGGTCGACGCTGGGGTGGCCATGAGTGTGCCACTGCACTCCAGCCTGGGCGACAGAGTGAGACTCCAACTCAAAAATAAAATAAAATAAAACATACCTTCACAGAAACATTTAGAATAATGTTTAACCAAACATCTGGGTACTGTGTTATGGCCAAGTTGATACATAAAATTAACCACCACAGACGTTGTCCTCCAAGATAAGCCTTTCCCTGCTGGGATTCTCTGGCATCTGGAGAATCCAGGCCAATGCCCAAGATTCAGTTTCCCACTCTCTGAGTTCCATTGAAGTGGATCTGGTGGACTCTGGCCCTCCACATATCCTTTAGAACCAGACATGAGTAAAGGGAACCCCACATGAAATGTTGTCCTCAGCTCTAGCAGGTGGCTTGGGAAACTCAGGGGGAAACCTTAGTAGGCTTTTGAAGAAATTTAGTAAAGAGCAAGACTGGTTGGCACTTTGGAGAAATTGTAAGAAATTTGCTGTTTCATTAAGAATTTTAGCTATTTCAATGACAGCTTTCAGATTCCTTAACTTATGTAACAACAAATGCTTCCAAATGGGCCCAACACAAGCAACTTAGAGGAAGCAGAAATGGTATTTGCATGTAGAGTCCATTTGTGGGAAGCTACTGATTTCAGAAGGCCCCTGTTAAAAACGACTTTCCCTGATCATATATGTTCATGAGTCCAGTAAATTTGTTTGGTGACAGTATTGCATTGACAAGCTTTGTCGTGGTGGCAGGGGTAGCTGTGTGACATACCCCAAATCTAAAGAGAAACCTTGGGAAATAGGATAAGTGGAGATCTCTTGTGAACTTTGGGGATTGGGAGAATTTCCCCTAGGACTTGTTTTGTATGAGTTTCTGGGATACAACTTCAAAGATCCTTTGTCTGATTCCAACAGGTGTATTCTATGTGATTATATTAATTCCTGACTTTTCTTCTAATTTCCCAGCAAAAATTCTTTTTTAACCAAAGGACTATTAAGTAGGCAATGAATTATGGCTGCTTATGAATTACAAGACATAACCACCCCTCAGAGCTAATGCTTCAATATCATCTCTGGGGTTGAGGTTGAACAATCCCTGGCAAATTCACTGTTCTTTTTTCCCTATCCTGACATCTTAAAATCAGGGAATGAGGCCCAAAATTAACTCCAAGGTGACAAAAAAGGAACGAGGTCTCAAAGTACACATGAAAGTGAAAGGGAGGGAAAGTTTTGAACTAGGAGATGGTGGAGTTTTATGGACCGTAGTTTGCCTACTATATCAGGGTTCTTAGTATCAAGCAACAGAAAACAACTTTGAGTAATTTAAGCAGACAGAAACTTATTAAATGTATTGGGTAACTCACACAATCTCCAAGAGGCCAGAAAACCAAGTTTGTAGGTTACAGAGCTAGGAACAGTGAGCAAAATCAGGCCACAAGGCAGGTCAGCGAAAACTCACTGCCTTGGGACACTAGATACGTCTACCAAGATCAATGTCACCATTGCCTCGAAAATGGGTGCAGCTGCCACTTCCCATAGCAACACAAAGTCCATACGGTTGGTTTCTTTACATTCCTGGCTTCTGATTTGAAATCTGGGGTGGGTACCTCTGATTGTTGGAATTTTAGTCATGTATTTGTCATGGAACTAAGAAATGCCGAGAAAGCAAATTTTTGGCAATTTTAGTTCCTAGAGTAGAGGATGGGCTCTGCCTCAAAGCGAGGGATTCCTCAAATGTAAGAAAAGTGGACAGAAAAAAAAAAAAAGAAATGTTCATTGCAGTGTATACTTTGGGCTGTCCCCAAATCAACACAGACCTTCTTGCCATATGAATGTCTTTCTGAAATGCTTTTACAAGTTCAATCACCATCTGCTAGGTGCTTCCAATGTCTCATCCTTTAAATTAACTGGAGACTTTCCAGGCTACATAACCAGTCCTAGATTTCCCTCTTTTCCTTCATTTCTCTAAGGGTCTTTTGATGACTGCTTCAGGGTATCAATTTTCTCATTGATCAGGGTTCTTAAAAATAAGCCACAGAAATGAAATTTGGTCAATTTAAGCAGAAAAGGAGACTACTGAAGTATATCTGAAGGTTAATAAAATCTCAAGGAAGGTTGAAAAAAAAAAAAACTCACGCCACTGAACCAGAACCATAAGACTTCACTGCCACAAGCACTGGGCATAGACTGCTTTCACTAAAATCCCTGCCACACTGTCCACCCTTGTCAGCATGGAGTCAGCTCGGTCCTGGCTTCTTTAAAAGTGTCCTGTTTACAAGAGAGGCTGGAAAGTGAATGCCTGGCAGTTCTAACTTCTCTAGTGGGAAGCAGGTTCTGTTTGATAAGTTGAGAGATTCCCCAGCAAAGAAGGGTATTCATGACTATATTTTCTATATTAAACTACTGAACTGGGAAATAGTTATTTGTACCACTTTTAATACCTAAGGTATAAATACTACTCAGATTGTTCATAAATTACAGGGATGCTTATCAAAGAAGTCACCTTTTGTGGAGATATGATTGTTTTGGAATTAACCAAAAAGAAGGAGACTGGGAGGACCTACTAAGAATGTTTTTGTTTGGAGTCCTGTGTTTAAACTTGTTGCACTAGTAATCCCCAAGGAGTTATCTCCTCTCTTTTCATTTTATCTTTTTGACTGACTGTTATTTTTAGCATAGACTTTGTCATAATTTTAAAAGTGAGAATTGCTCATGGCTGAAAAGCTAAGCTCTAACAAACACAGAGCAATCTCTGAAAACCTTTTCTAAGTTACTCATCTCCTGTAAATGAAATGTCAATTCACACATGCTGCTTTGAAGTATCAGTCAAAAGCACAAGAGGGGAAAAAAGGGCAAAGGCAATGAATTCAACTCTGTAGTGTGAGTGTTGCTCAACCACGCAAAAACAAGATTCTACTGCATGTTTAGTTTAGAAGGGGGGCCTGGGAGAGGGAAAGGAATTGTGCAGCAGCTAGGTAAGGGCAGGATTATGACAGGAATGTGGTGAGCAAAAGAAAGAGAGCAAGCAGCAGAATGAGAAAATGAATTCTTAGTTGCATAATGAGAGGAAAGAGCTGATATCTATTTTTTTTTCTTTAAAGAACGATTCAATTTAATTTGATTCTTAATTTTAAAAAAAGACAAGCTGGAATAAGAACCATTTCTTTTGGTAAGAAAAGTCACCATATGCTAGGTCAGGCGGAGGTGGGGGGAGCCCTTTTTGTCATTCAGCTGAGTGGGCAGGGTGTTCCTATAGAACTAATTCTCAGCCAAGAGACTTTTACTCCTATTTTTCAGAATGGTTCAACATTCTAAAATCTCTGAATGGTATTTAGTACATTTATAGGCAAAAAGAGAAAAATATATATCTCAAAAAATGATAAAAAGGTATTTAAAATTCAACATCCATTCCAAAGTTGAAAAATATAATATCTGACTTCTCAATTACAGTCAAACTTACTGTTTCCATTCACTTACTTTAAAAATATTTGAGAGCATATGATATTGCAGACCTCATTTCAGGCGACACAGAAGATGCAAAACCAAAAAGAACTGGTTTGTTCTCAAAAGGTTTGCAATCTTTAAAGGTGAAAAAACACACAAGGTAGTTAGAGTGAAAACGATTATGTGGTGTTATCAGACCAGTTTTTAGTACTTTGTTCCTATTACTTGTATAGCACCCCTCACATTCCTTTGTTTACTTGGCCATCTCCTTTATGAACCTGAGGGCAAAGACCATATCTTATTCCTCTCTGTAACCTATGGATCTAGACTAGTGGGCGGCCAATAGGAGGGACTCAGTAACTGTTTATGAAGTAGCTAAAACAAACAAATGGATGAAGAAATGAAGAAAACCACTAAACAATAGAGGGCAGCAGTCACGTCCAGCTAGAGCAATCAGGAAAGATGGGGTAATTGAAGTTGAACTTTAAAGCATATAGAGAGTTTGGCAAAGAGAATGTGGCAGGCAATAAGGGAAAGAAATGCAGAGTAGAAAGACAGCTTAGATGTCTAGTCTTACTATAACCTCCTGTTAAATATAGGAACTTTGTCTATAATGATGCTGATGGTTAGGTAAATACCTCATAAAGCACCGTATTCTCTGTTTCTTAGCTAGTCTTTTGTGGACAATCTGTCCTAGCATTGGTTTTAATTTCTCTATAAGTGAATTCATTTGGAAGTATTTCTTTAAGATATATGAGGTTAAATCACTTTGATTTAGCAAGATGATTTTTTTCTATGACCAGTACTTTACCCAGCATTTTCCATTTATATAATTTAACAAAATTAAATAACCAGGTGTTTATATTGACCGCAACACTGGCAAAATACACCTAACATAAAATTTATCATCTTAATCATTTTTAAATATACACTTCAGTGGCATTAAGCACATTCACAAATCACCACCATCTATCTACAGAGTTGTTTTTACACCTAAGATTTTTATTTATTTTTTTTTAGAGAATGGGGTCTCTCGTTATGCTATGCTGTCCAGGCTGGACTCAAACTCCTGGGTTCAAGTGATCTTCCTGCCTCAGCTTCCCAAAGTACTAGGATTACAGGTGTGAGTCACTGCGCCTGGTCCAGTTCAGATTCTCAATCAGAACATTTCTTTTACTCAAAAGCTGCCCCCTGAGTTGATCTGGTTTTACAATGGATGGTTTGAAAGCTATTTCAGGAGCAGGTGTTGAAGTTTAGGAAACAGTTTGAATGCATTTTGTGTCGTCACTTCTATAACTTCTTCCAGTGAGATCCCTTTCACCTGGGCAATATATTCTGCTGAAATGGAAATGTTCTTGGGCTCATTCCGTACCTGAAATAGAACAAAGTAGACACTAGGTCAAGAAGACTCTCAAAGGAAGAGGATCCTTGGCGACTACAGATAAAACAGAAAAAAAAATGAGTTGGTAAAAACAATCGATGATTCTCTTCTATTTTATAAAGGGATGAGAACTTGGGGGGTAGGTTTGGCTATGATGTTGATTATAAGTCTATGTTGCTCCTGAAAAGAACCCCAGGGTATTGACAATTGAGACCCCTCTCTCCAAGCATAGGATGTGGTCTGCAAATAGTGAACACCTGGTGATCCGACTGACTGATGGATTAACTGTCCTTGGTTTATTGTTAAAGTGAAAGCCTGCAAAGGTCACTGTTCTGCTGCTCAGTCCCTTACTGCACAAGCTATGTGACAATTGATTCAAGAATGCTATTATGTGCTAAAAAGACTAAATAGACTGTGTACTGGTATTTCATTGTGGTATTTCTAATACAGATTTTCCCCTAGTTTAACATCTCTGAGTTTGATACAGTATATTTTCCTTACATTCAGTGACATGTCATAGAATAACTGGCAGTGTTCTTTCTTTCTTAATGGTCATAAAACAATGCTTAAAAAATAGTGCATCTACATTTAGATTTGATGAAATATATTATTAATAGTATCTACTCAGGATGACAATGTTCAGAAGAGTAAGATTACTAAGGTATAAGAAAACCTTTGGTAATATAGCCTAACAAAACAATAAAAAATGTGCATAAAGATTTAGGTTCAAGGGTGTTGATCATATTGTTTATAATACAACTTAGATGATCAACATTAAATATATTATGGTATTCGCACACACTGGAATACTATGCAATTATTAGACATGGGGAAGAAAAGTATATTTATTAATACATAGAAAGTTTTACCACATAAAAGCCAGTTATAAAATAATGTGTTCTCATTAATTCTATTCTTATAAAATATATGTACGTACATATATGGATATAAAAAAGTATGGAAGGACATAAAAACTTGTATTTACTTAGGGCTTTCTGTAGACGAGGCACCGTTCTAAGCTTTTCATGGAATTTCTCCCTTAATCCTCAAAATAACTCTATGAGATAAGTACTATTATTATTAGCATCCCTTTTTTTTTTATAGATAAGAAAGGATCCTAAACAGCTAGTAAGCAGCCTGGCTGAGGTTTAAACCCAAGCAACCTAACTTCAGAGTTTATGCTCTTAGCTACTGTGCTATAGTGTTAACCTTTGGGTAGTAGATGGTTTATTTAATTGCTTATGATTTTCTGTATTTTATAACTTTCTAGAACAAACATATTTTAACAAAAAGCACACCTGGCTTAAAAAAGGTTCATTTATTCAATAAATATCTATTAAGCGCAGGTTGAGTATCCTTTATCCAAAATGTTTGCACCAGAAGTGTTTTGGAATTTAAATTTTGGAATATTTGCATATACATAATGAGATATCTTGGGAATGGAACCCAAGTCTAAACATGAAATTCACTTATGATTCATAAATACGTAGAGCCTGAAGGTAACTTTATACAATATTTTAAATAATCTTGTGCCGGAAACAAAGTTTGTATTATAAACTTATTTGTGGAATTTTCCATTTGTGTTAGCAGACCGATGCTCAAAAAGTTTAAGATTCTGGAGCATTTCAGATTAGGAATGTTCAACCTGCACCTACTTGCACAAGGTACTATGCCAGAAACTCACAATTTTTGTCAAATCAACTCAATACAAATATAAAGCTTAGTTACAACAATACTCAAAGTTTATTCCTGTTTAGAGAGACAAACGCTACATTCCCTTCCTTCCGTTTTACACTAATCCATAAGGCAATTCTGCAGCATTCTGTCCTATACCCAAATAGAAAAAACTGGAGTTGTATCCTCTACTTTTTCATTCCTATGTCTTTTATATTCTTATAAAAGCTGATTAATAAAAAGTATGTAATTATGGATGTAGAGGCTTATGCCTATAAATCCTAGTTACTTGGGAGGCTGAGAGGGGAGGATCACTTGAAGTTTGGAGTTCAGCCTGGGCAATATATGAGACTCTATCTCTAAAATAAAATTGAAAAAAATATGTAATTCATTGGGCATCAATTAGCAAAATTCACATTGCAATCACAAATAATCACAGTTTGTTAATAATCACACAATAATCACTATTGCTCCCAAACCTTTAAATTTTGAATGCCAGTCCTCTGAATTTGGTGGGCAAGAAAACACAGATCTAATGGGCAGTCAGAGGCACATTATATTGCATATTGGAAGGTCATAACAGGCACTGTCTAACGCAAATAAAGGAGATACTGTGGCTTCCTTTCAGAAAATTATAATTCAAAATAGTAGCAGTATGAAAGAGTATGAAATTTAAAATATGACTCTTTCTGGCCGACAATAACAAAATGAGACACTATAACAAAGAACACATAAATCTATGACTATATCAATACCAGTGCTGAAAGAAATAGGACCTCATTATAACATACTAATTAAAAGAAGAAAAAGAAACACCTTCTACATACCAGACACTGCTAGCCATTTTCATATACATTACTTCATGTAATCCTCACCATAATCCTTTAAAGTATTTTAATATTTTACCCATATTTTTTAAATAAAAAAAAGTTTCAGAGAGATTAAGTAGCTTGCCAGAAGTCAGCTAGTGGGTAACAGAGAGGATCTGAATCTAAGTTTTTCTGACTGCAGGCAATGTGCCTTTTATACTATACTGGTCTGACTCTCATTATTACATAAATTAGGACAAAATCCAGATCAAATAATATTCACTCAAACACATAAGTTACACTTAACAAGATCTGAAAAAAAGTTATATAACCCTTCAACCTAGCATATAATAGGATTCCATAGTGTTTATACTACAATGAGAAACACAGCTAAACTGAAAATAGCTAAAATGAAAGATACAATCTAAGTATAGTAGAAATTCACCTGTTTTTCTGGTCCTAGTGCAGGTGAATCTGTTTCTAAGCATATAGACGTTAAAGGCAACTGTTTCACAAGTTTCTGCTTCTGAGAGAAAACAGAAAGTCAGTAAATTTAAAACATTAGAAATAAATATAAAATAGGGAGCATTAAACCTACATGCTAATGCATCTTATTCTGCAAGAACTTAAAATTTATGCTTTAATATTCAATTGACAAATGATACCTGAATGCCTACTATGTTCTCATCAATCTACTACTAACAGTAATGTTAAAATAGAAACACTCATTGCCACAAATTATCCAATGCTTCCAGAAAAATCAAAGAATAATCATAGCAAAAATGAAGGACACCAAGAAAGAAATCCAAACATTTGTTATCACATGCCCACTGAAAGAGCCAAGGAAGTGACTTCTGTTGCTTCTCTACCATACTGTGCTCGGTGTTTCTATAATCATTTTAAAGCACTCAAGGTGGTTGTGCTCGGTGGGTCAGCCTGTAATCCCAGCACTTTAGGAGGCCGAGGAGAGTGGATTGCCCAAGCCCGCAGGTTCGAGACCAGCCCCGGCAACTTGGTGAGACTTTATCTCTACGATAAATCAAAGACTTAGCCAGGCGTGGTAGCATGTGCCTGTATTTTCGGCTACTTGGAGGGTTGAGGCATGAGGATTGCTAGAGCCCAGCAGGTCAATGCTGGGATGGCGGTAAATGTGCCACTGTACTCCAGCTTGGGCAATGGAGCAAGGCACCAACTTCAAAAATAAAAAATAAAACGCTCAAAGTTTTATGTTTATAAAGCTAAAGTTCTCATGCATATTTAAATTTTAGATTGGGTGACAGATTTATTTTCTTGTTTATGATTTTCTGTGGGTAGACTGTATGGACTGAAATTAATGTTTTATGCCAAGAGTACAATTCTCTTACTACCATAGCAATTAAAATAAAAAACAGGAAGGGGACAAATGATGCACAGCGAAACATTGTTAGAAATAAATTATCTAAGATTAAAATTTCAAAAACACAGAGATGAGTATTCTCATGCACTGTTTGTAGATAAAGATTAAACTGGTATATAATTCCTTGAAGGAAATGTGACAATTTATACCAAAATTTTTAAAATGTGTAACTTTTTACTCAGTGGTTCCATTTATAGGAGATAAGTGGACAAGTGTGCATATGCTTTTGGGGATGAACAAAGGTACTCATGGAAATACTGTTTATAAGAGTGAAAAACTGGTAACAGCCTACCCTTATTTATGATAATGCTTAAATGCACAGTACATACACACTGTGAAATACTATGCATTCATTATAAAAGATGAGGTAGACACAAATAGGTGTTGATGGAGCGGAATCAAAATAAAAAAGTGACAAATGCCCTTAGTTCATCTAAATTAATGTTAATAATAGTTCTCTGGTGGGATTTGGGTTGACCTGAAATTTGTTCTTTCTTTTCTTAACTGTTTTAATTTTCTACGATGCACAAATGTCTTTAAAACTAGGAAAAAAGCACTTCAGTTTTGGGAAAGAAACAGTGCCACAGCTAAACACAACTACTAAATAAAAAATTTCTCTGCAAATGATAAAGGCAGCAAAAATAAATCTTAGACTATCAATTAACTTGACCTAATTGACACTTATAGAATACTCCAACAATAGAAGAATACATATTCCTTTTAATTCACCAATATAGACCACATTCTGGGCTAATAAACAAAAGTCAACTAATTTAAAAGAATTAAAATCATATAATGTCTGTTATCTGAACACAATGGTATTAAGGTAGAAATCATTAATAGAAAGATACCAGGAAAACTCCTAAGAATGTAGAAATTTTAAAAAACATACTTCTAAATAATCCTTATGATCAAAGGATGTCACAAGGTAATTCAGAAAATATTTTGAACTTTAAAAAGTGAAAACATAGTATATCAAAATTTGTGAAGTGCAGCTAAAGCAGTGGTTAAAGGGATGTTTGTAGCATTAAGTGTTTACGTTAGAAAACAAGAAAGTTTTCAAATAAATAATCTAAGATTCCACACTAAGAAACTATAAAAAGGATTACTGTATCATGACTAAGTAGAATTCACCCTAAGAACACAAAGTTGGTCCATTAGAAAATCAATCCATGACAGGGAGACATCCCTTATCAACAAGGGTGCCTGAACGAAGCATATTTGTATACCTAACCCTTAATTGTACTCCACAATATCAAAATAAAAAATATTGATATAAAAAAAAGAAAGAAAATCAATCCATGTAATTCACAACAATAATAGGCCAAAAAAAGAAAAAATATATGATTATCTCAGTAGATACAGAAAAAGCATTTGGAAAAAGCTAATGTTCATTCCTGATTTCAAAAAACAAAACAAAAAACACTCCCAGCAAACTAGAAACAGAAGGAATTTCCTTAACCTGATAAAGGGCATCTATGAAAACCTACAACTAGTATTATACATAATGGTAAAATCATGACCTTGGGTTAGACATATTTCTTAGATACAACACCAAAAGCACAAACCTTAAAATAAAAATATTGGTAAACTGAAGTTCATCAAAATTAAAGACTTCTGCTTTTTGAAACACAGTTGAGAAAAATGCTAGGAGAAGATACCTGCAAAGAACAGAGCACATGAAGGACTTGTATTCAAAATATACAAAGAACTCAAGAAGGCAAATGAAAGTCACAGAGCAATGACTACACATGTATTAAAATGGCTAAAATTAGAAGAAAAAAAACACCTCCAAGGATGCAGTATGAACACTGAATGCTGCTGGTAGAAATTAAAAAAGGTACAGTCAGCCAGGCTCGGTGGCTCCGCCTGTACTCCCGCGCCTTGGGAGGCTGAGGTGAGTGAATTGCCTGAGCCTGTGGGTTCGAGACCAGCCTGGGCAACTTGGCGAGACCTCAACTCTACAATAAATAAAAAATCAGCCGGGCATGGCAGCGCGTGCTTGTAGTTCCAGCTACTTGGAAGGCTGAGACAGAAGGATCGCCGGAGTCCAGCAGGTCGAGGCTGCGGTGGCCGGGAGCGGCCACTGCACTCTAGTCTGGGTGACAGAGTGAGACTCCGACTCAAAAAATAAATAAATAAATAAATAAAAATGGTACAGTCACTTTGGAAATCAGTTTGACAGTTTCTTATGAAGGTAAACATACACTTACTTTATGGCTCAGCAATACCACTCCTAGGTATCAACACAAGATCAATGAAAACATTTGTCACACAAAGACATGTACATGAATGTTTATAGCAGGTCTATTCATAATAGTCCCAAACTGGAAATGACTCAACTGTCTATTTACTGGTAAACAGATAAACTGTGGTACATCACATTTATTACTCAGCAATCAAAATAAACTGTGGTACATCACATATATTACTCAGCAATCAAAATAAATGGACTACTTACACATGCAACAACATGGACAATCCATAAGTACTAACTAAAAGACGCATAAATGATTTCATGTATATGTCATCTAGAAGAGGCAAACTATAAGGTCAGAAATCAGATTAGTGGCTGCCAGAGACACGAGGAGGGGGGTGGTGGAAGGAGGGGACTGATTAGAAAGGTACAAGAGGGCCGGGCATGGTGGCTCACGCCTGTAATCCCAGCACTTTTGGAGGCGGAGGTGAAAGGATTGCCTGAGCCCAGGGGTTCAAGACCAGCCTAGTTAACTTAGTGGAGACTTCAACTTTACAATTAAAAAAAAAAAAAAAAGAAAAGAAAGGTGCATGAAGCAACTTTACGGAATAATGGAAATATTCTACATCTTGAATGTGGTGGTAGTCGACAGTGGGGTGGCTGTGAGTATGCTACTGCACTCCAGCCGGAGCGACAGAGTGGGACTGTAACTCAAAAAAAATAAAAAAGTCTTACTTTTTTACTGTGGAAATTTAAAATTTTGGTGATGTCCAATTTATCTATTTTTTCTTTGGTTGCTTCTGCTTTTGATGTCATATCTAAGAAGCCAGTGCCTAATCAAAGGTCAAGAAGATCAAGATTTGTAAGCATTTTATTTTAGTTTTTGCTTTTAGGATTTTGATCCATTTCTGAGTTAATTTTTATACATGAATGACATGGAAATCTAAAATTAATTTTGTAGTGTAACTAGAGTAGTACTGTAAGTATGTATAAATGCTCATATTTTAAATTGTATTTCACAAAGTCTTAGATGAGTTTTTTGTGGTTTTTTTTTTTTTTTTTGAGTTGGAGTCTCACTCTGTCACCCAGACTGGAGTGCAGTGGCTGCTCCTGGCCATCGCAGCCTCGACCTACTGGGCTCCGGTGATCCTTCTGCCTCAGCCTTCTGAGTAGTCGGAATTACAGGTGCACACTACCACGCCCAGCTGATTTTTGATTTATTGTAGAGATGAGGTCTCACCAAATTGCCCAGGTGGGTCTCGAACCTGCAGGCTCAGGCAATCCACTTACCTCAGCCTCCCAGGGCACGGGATTACAGGCTAAGCCACCAAGCCCGGCTTTAGATGAGTTTTAATGAAAGAATTTACCTGTCCACTTCTTATGATGGAAGGGGGAATTGAGAAGAAGTACCCAGCTTTCACTCCTTCCATGGCTATCGATGGCCGACCATCAAATGCATGCAGCAGTACTTTATCAGCACCTCTCGAAAATTCAAGACAAACCAGAGTTCCATTTTAGTTCTTTAATAAGAGATTTTTCCCATCAATCAAATTAAACAACAGAGATCTGAAATTTTAAGTACATGTTGGTCACAATGCTAATAAAGATGAGAGTCTATGACTCCTAAAGGGTAGATAACTGTATAGTACTCGAAAGAGAATAAAAATATAGTAATTTTTTAATCTTCAGAAAAAAATTATTAAAAAGAAATTCAATTTTTAAAACGATTACTTAAATTTCCTACACCATCACACCTTTTCTAGAAGTCTGTAAGCTGTCAGATTATTGTTCCTAATAGGAGGTTTTTAGGTAGTCAAATTGATTTTCCTAACAAAAATCCTATGAAAGAAAAAAAAGAGCAAAATGACTCACAGAGTCAACAGGCAGAGTTAGATTCATAAAACCACATCCAGTTCTTAAAGGATAGCTGCTCAGCAACATAAAAATCATGCTTTCAGTGATACAGAAAAGTATTCATCACTGAGAAATACAATGCTTTCTAGTTGTAAGCAATTACATTTACTTCAACTATTTCAGTGTTTTTTCAAACAGTAGGTGTGACCAATAATGGATTATGACCATAAGTGAGTTATGAAATCAATTTAGTAGGTCACAACCAATCACTATATGCTTATGTGTGTGTGTAACTCACACCCTTATACGTACCTATACACACTACACATATATGGACTGCTTGTTAAACTTCTGCTAATTTTCTTTACGTGCATATGAGTCTTAAAGTATATTTCTTACTGTGGATGGCACTTTTAGCAGGTTGAAAAATCACAGTGTAAGATATATTTTTATTTTAGGAATAGCTGGTAAAGATGACAGTGCACTTTAGGTGTGACGCCACAATCTGCATAACATCATTTTCTGAAGCAACAGTCAGAAAACATAGAAAACAATGAGCCAATGTGAAGGCTGTATGATTGGCCATCTTTTATCTTGTTTTCCTCCCTCTTCCTTGTTTAAAATTAGGGAATATAAATTATTTAATTCATTTTTTTTTTCTAGGCAGAGTCTCACTGTGCTACCCAGGCTAGAGTGCAGTGGCATAATTGTGGCTCACTGCAGTCTTCATCATCTGGGTTCAGGCAATTCTTCTGCTTCAGCCTTTCATGTAACCGGGACTACCGGTGCACATCACCACACCTGGCTACATTTTTAAAATTTTTTTTGTAGAAATGAGTTCTTGCTGTGTTTCACAGGCTGGTCTCGGACTCCTGGGTTTAAGCAATCCTCCCACAGTCCTGGAATTATAGGTATGAGTCACTGTCCCTGGCCTTAATTCAATTTTTAATTTACTCTTTCCTGGTCTGATAAATATTATAATTGCACTGAAAATCTTGTATGCAATAGTCTGACTTACAAAATCATCCTAGATTATTTCCATCTTTACTTTTGCCCTTGTCCTTGACTTTAAGAAATCAGATTGCCGGGCTCGGTGGCTCAGCCTGTAATCCCGCGCCTTTGGGAGGCTGAGGTGAGTGGATTGCCTGAGCTCACAGGTTTGAGACCTGCCTGGGCAGCGAGACCTCATATCTACAATAAATCAAAAAATCAGCCGGGCGTGGTAGCGCATGCCTGTAATTCCAGCTACTTGGAAGGCTGAGGCGGAAGGATCGCTGGAGCCCAGCAGGTCAAGGCTGTGGTGGCTGGGAGTGGCCAGTCTGGGTGACAGAGTGAGACTCCAACTAAAAAAAAAAAAAAGAAATCAGATTAAGGCCAGGCATGGTGGCTCACGCCTATAATCTCAGCACTTTGGGAGGGTTGAGGTAAGAGGAATGCCTGAGCTCATGGATTCAAGACCAGCCTGGGCAACTTGGCAAGGCCTCATCTCTACAATAAATCAAAAAATTAGCTGAGTGTCATGGCGCATGCCTGTAGTTCTAGCTACTTGGAAGGCTGAGGCAGAAGGACTGCCTTAACCCAGCAGGTCGAGGCTGTGATGGCTATGAGCATGCCACTATACTCCAGCCTGGGCAACAGAGTGAGGCTTCAACTCAAAAAGAAAAAAAATGCCAAAAAACAAAGAAATCAGATTAAAACATGGTTTGTTTTACAAGAATATGGACCGGAATTGTCAAACTTGAAAATTAGGCACAGTTCTCTCAGGAACCTAAATACCTTGCTCACGTAAGAGGTTGATGGTAGGTCTTCCAGCAGAGCGTGAGTGAACATTTCTGTTTAACAACAACAAAATTCCTTTTAAGTACCAATCTGAAAGTATTATTTTGTTTTATTAAAGTAATTCAGAGAAAAATAAATGTAGAGCTCCATTTCAGGAGGACTCTGATCATTATTTAACTTGTTCTATAGCTACTAACATTAAAAAAAAAAAGAATTCACTTACAATGGCAAATTTAGTCTTTTGGCTAGTTGGACCTGTCTGATTAGGACTTCTCTTTGCTCTTCCTTCTGTTCATCAGTGCCAGCAAATCTGGGGGAGAAATCTAGCCCAACCTACAACAAATATAAAAGATATTACATATTTATGGTTTGATAAACCCGAAAAGAGATACTACGGATCAGTGCTGCCCAACAGAAATATAATGTGAGCCACATAAAAATATTAACATCTGATTCCAGTGGTCACATTAAAATTATTAACAAAAACAGGTGAAATTAATTTTAATGTTAACTTTATTTAACCCATTACATAAAAAATATTACTTCAACATGCAATCAATATAAAAAATTGAGTTATTTTACATTCTTTGGGGTGGGTACTAAAACTCTGAAATCCACAGTGTTTTACACTTACAGTACATCTCAATTCGGAGCAGTCACATTTCATGTGCTCAGCAGGCACATGTGGCCACTGCATTGTATAGCACAGATTATAGATGACTACTTACCTTGATTCCACTGTGGCATGCATTCTATAGTCTATATTCTGAATTTAAGTGTTATTCTTATCTTTCATCTTTAATTAAAAATGGAATTTATTACAAAGTAATAATTTTGCAAATGTAAATTATTTAAATAAAAATGTTACTTAATTGCTAACTCTAGCCTATTTAAAGACTGTTTATAAATTACTTATGAAGAGCTATAAGTACTATTTTAACTCACCAGAAAAATTACTCATATTTAAGTGAAAGAAAAAAATAGTAAAGTATTTAGAAATGTTATTAGAGTAAGATAAGCCTATGGTAAGCTTTTTATTGTTTCATCACCAATCTTTCTTGCTCACTGAGCAAGTACCAACAAATTATTATTCAGGTGAATGGGGTAAACATAATTATCTAAGTCAGCTGTAATCACCAAGATGGAATTAAGGATTATTTTCATACATCATATAGAGGGCTGGATTAGAAGTCGTTTGATCAGTTAATGGTTGTTTACCTCTCCAATTGCCAACAAACGATCCTTATAATTTTCAATAATGGGCAAAGCTATGTCCAAATCCTGGGAGAAAAAAGGGAAAATTGTTAAAGGGAAGGAGAAAGAAACTAGTATTTCACAAGCACCTATTATGTGCCAGGTACTATGCTATACTGGTGCTTTACAAATATTTAACCCACTTAACCAGTCAAATAACTGGGAATAGTAAACTTTCTATAATAGTGAGTACCTCTACCTGTAAATTTGAGTAGAAACTTATCCCATATCCATTCAGGTCACAAAAATGTGGCTTTTTATGAAGATTCCTACTTAAACACTGACTTCTGTTTAGAAGGTATTTCCTGGTATTTAGGAGACATTTAGATTTCCTGGAACAGTTTACAGAGAAGCAAACTACCAGGTTGTCAACTTTCCATGTGTGTTTTTGACACTGCATTGTGTCATGTTCTCTTCTTAGGGTACTTCCAGTTAGTGAGCTTACAATAGTAATAATTCCATACTCCCTTTGCACTGTTTTTTTTTTTTTATTTGTCTTTATAGCCTTGTTGCCCTAAAAGTTTGACAATATAAACAATGAATATCACATATATGCTTGTTTGTTAACTACTGAAGTAGTTGTGTACCATTCATTTCAATAATATTATTTTTTCCACTTAAGAGAATTTGCCCTGTGAGAGTTTTCTTCTAAGGCAGAGGAAATACAAATATACAGAAAATTACTTTTAGATACCTTTTAGACTACTTTGCAGATGTTAGTTTTAGGATATGTAAATTGCAAAGTACTTCTACTAAGGATAATCAAAATAAGAGAATAAAGAAAAGGGAGGTAAAGCAGATGTTACAGGAACACAAAGAGTTTTATGCCACCAGAGATATAGAAAAGATGAGGGAGAGTAAACTAAGACCTTAGTGGACTTTATAAAGAGGAATTAACATTGTCATGAAGAGTGAAGAGTACATGGCCCTGGATGTCAGAGACACTGACAATAGTTGAATAGGTTAAACAGTATCAGGCAAAAATTTTTCCATATCAAACACCCAAATTAACTGGGCTCGGTGGCTCAGCCTGTAATCCTGCGGCTTTGGGAGGCTGGGGTGAGTGGATTGCCTGAGCCCGCAGGTTCGAGACCCGCCTGGGCAGCGAGACCTCATCTCTACAATAAATCAAAAAATCAGCCGGGCGTGGTAGCACATGCCTGTAATTCCAGCTACTCCGAAGGCTGAGGCAGAAGGATCGCCGGGGCCCAGCAGGTTGAGGCTGCAGTGGCCAGGCGCGGCCACTGCACTCCAGTCTGGGCGACAGAGTGAGACTCCAACTCAAAAAAAACAAAAACAAACAAACAAAAACCACCCAAACTATTCTATGACCTCAGAGGGACTATGACCTCAGAGGGACTCAGAGGGACTGGAGAAGTGGAAGAAATCACCCAGGAAATGTCTAACACTTAGAAAGTCTAAATCACAAAGAAATTACACATTTGGATGAAGATCAGATGTTAAAACAAAAATGCCTCTTGAAATATATATTATCTATGAATGAAGCAAAACAAATTTATAGTGAGACTATGTAAACTCCTAATAAAACAGATCTAGAAGTTACTTAGCAATTCAATGATAAATAGAAATCAATAGAATATAATTCATGTTACTTAATGTATACAAATGCAATTGTATGTGTGGTCTTTATCATTTTATTTTAGTAGATGTAAACATATTAATGAAGGTATTCATAGATCTATTTCTGACCTCTGTTCTATTCCCACTTCCCCTATAAGATCTCAAGTTCCTTAAAGCTAATAGTTCTATTATGATTTCTTATAAAAAGATCCTATACCACTATACCTTATAATTAGGATACTACTACTATACTATTATACAGTTATACAAATGAGGAAATTAAAAACTTGGCAAAGTTAGGTAGCATGCCAAAGATAAAAGAAGCCAGTAGTCCAGGTCTCTGACTTCAAGCCCATGCTGCTGAAAAGAGGAAAGAGGGAGGAAAAGAGGGAAGGAATGAAAGAACAAAAGGAGGGAAGGAAGATTTACTCAGAATTATTTTAAATAATTAAAATAGATTTTTAAAAATTCAAGTGTTTAGTTTGAGAACCTTTAGAACATTCCAGGTGTCTAACAGAAAGGCGTGAAGTGGGGCAAATAGAGACAGCAGCCAACAGGAGAGCCTATGCCTTGCCTGCGGGGCAGCAGACTATGGCCAGTGAAGTGCAGTTCACTACAGTTCATTATAGTTCCTTCCTAGCACCTGGTAATAATATTTACTGAGTCAATTAATTAATTCAGAAATATGCTGAAAGATCTGTATGATGCTAGGCAATTCATTTTATAAACTAAGTTAATTTAATGAATGCTTACTACATACCTAGCTTTGTACCATGTATTTGAGAAGTTTCTAAAGATACACGGTAAACTTCATCCTTTAAGGGAACTTACAATCTAATAAGCATGGAAAAACTAAATTGTAGTATGGACTACAAGTGCAACTGGAATAAAACAGGGCTACTCTGCTCAGCTGGTCTAGTCTAGAGGTCTATCCTGAAATTTGATGAGTTCATGTCTGCTTTGAGAATCAAGAATTACCTATCTACTATTGGAATACTAATTACTTTAGTAAGTCAAACAGTTCTATCAGTTCTACACTAATGCCAAATGTACGCCACATGTACCCACTTCTCTTTACTTCCACTGCTACCACCCTGGCCCGATTTGCCATCATGTCTCACATAGACTATTGAAACAGCTTTCTAACTTTCTCCCTTCTTCCTTTTTTGCCCTCTTCAAAATTAATTCTTCATTCCAGAGCCAGGGAATCTTTTTAAAACATAAATCACATCTTCTCACTTCTCACTTTAAACCCTCCATTGCATGTAAACTAAAATCCAACAAGGCCCTGTTTGAGATCTCTGCCCATCCCTCTGATCCCGTCACTACCACTGCCCCCCCAACCACATCAGCCTTCTTTCTATTTCTTGACCACATCAAACTTGTCTCTATCTTAGAGGCTTTGCTTTGTTTCCTTTGCCTACAACACTCTGACCCAATCTTTGTATGACCAATCTCTCTGTAGTATTCAGGTTGCAGCTCATATGTTACCACCTCAGAGTCCTTCCTTGGTGACACAATCTAAAAACCAGCATCCACAATACCTATCACATAATCTTGTCTTACTGTCTTCAAAGCACCCAGTGCTATCTAAAGATTTCTGTTTGCGTAACTGTTGTTTGTCTGCCTCATCTAGAATCTTCCAAGAGAGATCTTTTTTTTGTTGTTTTTTGAGTTGGAGTCTCACTCTGTCGCCCAGCCTGGAGTGCAGTGGCCACTCCTGGCCACCGCAGCCGCGACCTGCTGGGCTCCGGCTATCCTTGCACCTCAGCCTTCCAAGTAGCTGGAACTACAGGCGTGCGCTACCATGCCCAGCTAATTTTTTGATTTATTGTAGAGATGAGGTCTCACTAAGTTGCCCTGCCAGTCTCGAAACGGCCGCAGGCTCAGGCAATCCACTCACCTCAGCATCCCAAGGCGCGGGATTACAGGCTGAGCCAAGGAGATCTCTGCAAGAGAGATCTTATCACTGGGTCTGTAGTGCTGAGAGCAGTGCCTGGCATGCGGTAGGTGCTCAGTAAACACTGGTTGACTAACTAAGTGCATGTCTAGTAGTATAAATCCCTACATCAATAAAGGAACTGAAGGCTGGCTATGATTCTCAACATTTGTGGAAGTGTGGCTTTCTGGCAATTTAGCTAATTTTATCATTCTCAACAACTCAGGAGAACTACAGGATAAGCAACTTTAACTGAAGTGAATTAAAAGTAATTGTATTTGTCTATTTATTTATTTATTTAGAGTCAGGTCTCACTCTGTCACTCAGGCTACAGCACAGAGGCATAATCATGGCTCACCACAGCCTCAAATGTCTGGGCTTAGTGATCTTCTAACTTCAGCCTCCCGAGTAGCTGGGACTATAGGTGCATGTCACCAGAGCTGGCTAATTTTTAAAAATTTTTTGTAGAAATGAGGTTTCACTATGTTGCCCAGACTGGTGTCGAACTCCAGAGCACAACCAAACCTCTTGCCTGGCCTCCCAAAGTACCGGAATTACAGGCATGAGCCACTGCTCCCAGCTAAAAGTAATTTTAATTTAAAATAAGCAGAGTTACCTGAGGTATCTTAATATAGGAATAGAGATATGTTGCTATATAAATTTATGAATATTTCCTCATTTAATCTACACATAGCTTAATTTATTCATAAGTGAAAAAAGTCATTACTTCTTTGAGATGGAGCCATCAACCCTATTATGCAATAAAGTACTCAAGAAACTGTGCATATTCTTTTTTGTTTTGAGTCAGAGTCTTACTCCATTGCCCAGGCTGGAGTGCAGTGGCATGCTCACGGCCACCCCAGCTCAATCTGCTGGGCTCCAGTGATCCTTCCACCTCAGCCTTCCAAGTAGCCACAACTACAGGCATGCACTATCACACCTGGATAATTTTTTATTTATTTATTGTAGACACGAGGTCTCACCAAGTTGCCCAGGCTGGTCTCGAACCTGCAGGCTCAGGCCTTCCAAAGTGCTGGGATTACAGGCTGAGCCGCCAAGATTGGCCGAAATTGTGCATATTCTTGATGCCGAGTCAGAAGACAAGTGTAAAATATAAGAAATATTGACCACTGTGAGTCAGTGAGACATTGTGGGTAGGATGTTTTCAGAGAGGGTATAAAAACAGTGCAATTTAGTAGATCAAGAGTACTCCTGTAGCAATGGTTCCATGCTCAAAGAAGATACTACTTACCAGAACTCATCTGTTCCCTAATAGTATGGCACCTGTGAATTTGTATTCTGGACATTCGATTACTTTTTTGCCAAAGCAATATGAAAAAAGTAGTGAAAAATGTTACCTGTAATTCTACCAGATCATCATAATTACTATCATTTCTGTGTTTTTCTCTCTAGTCTGTTAAAAAAATAGGATATATTTTTATGTAGATGTCACTCATAGCAAATAAACCATTTGGTATCCTGCTTCCCCCCCATATTATACTGTAAACAGCTTCTATGTGCTACAAAAACCTTATAATCCCCATTTTCTATAAATGCATTATTTAACAATCTACAAGTTAACTAAAGACTCCTTTATTTTTGAATCTCTAGGTTGTTTTCATTTTTCCTCTATTACAAATAATGGTGAAACTAAAATCTTTGTGAAAGAAGGTAATGTTTCCCTCCTTTGGGTTATTTCCTTAGATCACAAATTAGGAAGAGGAGGATTACTGAGTTAAAAGGTGTTATTTTTTAGTGTTCTTGTGTTACATGACTGTTACCTTTAATGTGACACTTCTTTGGTCTTCTGGTGAAAGTCCTTGAACTGGGTGAACACCCAAGCAGGGCAGAACAAACCCATTATACCTAAAAATGTAGAACAAATTAAGAAAGCAGGAAGAATGGACTACAGTGTTACTCTAAAAAACAAGTAGAAAAGAATCTCTTTTTAGGGCCATATTAAAATGCTTTCCTCCTCATTCCCTTTAAAGATGGACCTTCCATATGATAAAGAAGACATTATAACTATGTCCTTATTAGCAACTCTTTAAACTTTTAATTAGAAGTAGCACCTTTCTGAAAGTTGCATAATCTTTTCAAATTCTCCTGAATGTTCAGCAACTGCCACAAGAGCCACAACATTGGCCTGAAAACAGAAAAAGAAGAGTTAGAGTCCCAAACAATGCACATCTAATATAAAAATAAGCAATTTTAACGTTTTCTGTGTATTTTAGTTATCCTTGTTCATCCATGCTCCGTCAATATAATCATAATGGTTACCACTGAGTACTTACTATGTTTCAGGCTCTGTGATCAGTGAATATAAGTATTTCTTCATTTAATCTACACAAACCTATGAGGTAGGTGTTGCTGTCATCCACTGGATAGATCAGGAGACAGAGTCCAGGGCAGCGTTAAATAACTTGCCCAAGGTTATAAGACCAGTGTAACTCCATAGCCCACACTCCTAATTAAGCTGTCACAATGAAAGTTGGCTATAAAGAAGCAGTACAAGCCGGGCTCAGTGGCTCAGCCTGTAATCCCGTGCCTTTGGGAGGCTGAGGTGAGTGGATTGTCCAAGCCCGTGGGTTCGAGACCCGCCTGGGCAGACAAGACCTCATCTCTACAATAAAATCAAAAAATGAGCCAGGCATGGTAGAGCGCGCCTGTAATTCCGGCTACTCGGAAGGCTGAGGCGGAAGGATCGCCGGAGCCCAGCAGGTCGAGGCTGCGGTGGCCGGGAGCGGCTACTGCACTCCAGTCTGGGCGACAGAGTGAGACTCCAAATCAAAAAAAAAAAAAAAGAAGTAGTACATGTAAAAATGTACTGCTCACACATGCACAAACACACACACACACACACACACACACACACACACACACACACACACAGATCAGGTTTTCAGGAAGATGGTTACCAATGAACACACTTCTCAAAAAAAAAAGTACTGTCAACAATTTCTGGCTGTCACTTTCTGGGAACACCACAAAATGCTAGTCACAATAAATTTTATAAACACAGAAATAATAACTTTTTTCAAATAAATCAAAATATTTCAGAAAACTTTTATAATATATCCAAGATTTCCAGAATAATGTGAATTTAAAAACTAAGAGAAGGACCCATCTGTTCCATAGTACTGGTTAACATGGTGGCTGTAGGAACACATTTTGAATTCAGACTAACTTGTCTAACTTTACTACCATGTGTCTTTGGACTAGTTATTAATCTCTAGGCCTTCGTTTCTTCATCTATAAAACAGGGACTGGTTGGCTATAAAATAGTAACTTCCTCAGAAGGCTATTGTGAAACATTAAATGAAATAAAGTTCAGAAAGGGCTTTGCTGTTTACTACGTGCCTGACATATAAACACTTCATAAGTCTTACTTATTATTAACTACTGAAACAACATCAACATATCTCAATTTCAAGCTGCTTTTCCTTGAAATTAGTGAAGGGGGGAGGGAAATTATAGATGATAATGGCTTACCTTCTTGGCTTTGTCCAACACATCATCAAGATCCTAAAACAAGCATAAAAATCACCATTATTTTAGATGCATAAGTACTGCTCTTTGGCTGTGTATGTAAATACAGTTGAGCACCACAAAAAATGACAATGATAACAAATAGGGTGGTGGAAAGCAAAGAGCTACACTGATCCACCTGTTTACTCTTACTCTCAGTAAAATCTGGATTGTTTCCACTTGACTGAAACAAAAACCTCTACTGTCAAACACAAAGAACATTTCTCTGTCCTCCTCTTACTCGACGTCCCACTCTCCTCCCCCAGCAGCATTTGAACTTTCCTACTTCTTCCTTCTTGACAGACCCCCCCCCACCTCTTCTATCGTCAGTCTCTAGTTTCCAACGTAGCGGGTAAAACACTTTTTAACTGATTTTGCGTTTTTTTTCTTTTTGTCTGTCCCTCTGTTCCATTAGAACGTATTTCATGTACCGCTTCCTGAGAAAAGTAGTATCTCAGATAGGAAGCTTACCGCTACTGAATAAGAAAGAAAAGTCGGTATGTCTGACTTTAAACAGGGAACAAGGAGCAGGTCACACGGCCAAAGACAAGGGCCGGGGGTTATGGAGCTTGGTCCTAAGTTGGGGGTGGGGACAAGAAGAACCTAAGAGGAAAGGACCAGGGGCTCTCCGCTCCCCGGGCCCGTCATCGCCTTCACATACGTTGTCAAAGTCCGGGTCGGAGAGGTGGCAGTGACAGTCCACCAAGCCTACGTCCACAGTCCCCATTGCCGCCCGCCGCCGCCGCTCTATATTCGCACCCAGAGCGGGAGCCGGAACCGCGCAGCTGCTGCGGCATGAGTTTCCGGCAGGACGCATGCTCCTTACACCGGTAGGAACGCGCTCTTCCGCTTCCAGAGTGCCCCTCCCACAGTTCAAACAGGGAAAATGGCGGGGGTTTCTGACTTGGTGGTCCTCCAACCTCTCGGGAGCAAGGACATAATGGCGGAGACAGACAGCCAGGCTTTGTTTCCCCACACTCTAGAAGAAGACTTTCGGGTGCGCTGCACTTCGAAGCGGGCTGTGACGGAGATGCTACAGCTGTGCAGTTGCTTTGTGCAAAAGCTCGGAGACGCGCTGCCGGAGGAGATTCGGGAGCCCGCCCTGCGAGACGCGCAGTGGGTACGGGCCAAGTTAGCCATTTCTTTACTTATCCCTTTAACCCTACACCTCGGGTCTCAGGGCTCAGAAAGACTCTACGCCCGGCCTCCACAGAGTTAACAGTGCCCCAGACTACTGTAGAAGCTGCCTCAGAAACGCGAGGGGCCTAGGGGATGCTGATGTCAACTTATTATAATTAGACCAGCGCTGTCCGGTGAAAATATAGCACGAGCTGAAATTTAGTAATTTGGGGTTAAAAGTAAGAAGAAACAGAGGAAGTTAATTGAAATACAACATTTTATTTAACCCAATAAATCCGAGATATTTTAGCATGTAATAATATACAAACGAATGAGATATTTTCCATTCGTTTGTTTGTACTAAGCTTTTCAAATCTGGTGTCTTACAATTGCAGAACTAGCTGCGTTTAAGTGCCCAATAACTACAAAGTGGCTAGTGGCTTCCCTACTGGTAGTGCAGACAGACACTCTGAGGAATTCTCTAGGAAAGAGTAATCCTGGGAGTCAGTCATTCACCCAGCCCAGCTTTGGGGCTTTCCTTTTGCCTATTGTAGAAAATAAAGTGAAAGCCAAGTCTAAAACAGATAAAAGAGCTGTCTTGGTTATAAACTTTACTAAGATCACACATTCACCCTTGTAAGACATTTTCCCTTCCTTTGTCAGATATTTTGCAAAGCCCAGAAGATGATCGTTTTTTTTGAAACGCAAGAAATCAAGGGATTGATGCCTGTCATAAGGAATCATGTAGTCTATTTACATGTAGGGAAACAAATTTAAAAGCTTATAATGCAGCACATTTGTGAGTTTGAATGACCACAGTGCAAACAGTAAAAGTAAAGGTTAAGTGGAAGAAGAATGAATACAACTGTATTCTAGTTTTGTGTACATTGACTCATGTCATTTCTTCTTGCAAACAAGGCAAGAATAGAGACATAGCTCAGTCCATTTTTAGTCGTTTTTTGGGAGAAGACTTTTGTTGTGTAATCTTAGAATTTGTCTTATTCTAGCAAGAGCTAAGATTCTTAAAACTTTTAGTTACTTTACAGAAAAAGAACTTGGCTTAACCTGTTATATCCTATTAAATAGGACAGTAAAGGGAGTTAGAAGATAAAGCCTGAAGGATTTAGACTATCAAGGGAATTCACTTGTTTTATTTTAAATAAGGCCAAAACTTTAATTATGTTGATGTATTTCTTTATCGACAACTACATGACAATAGTAGTATATATTCTTAAAAAACAGTATTGGCAGGACTCTGCAATAAATATTACAAAGACAGTTGGTCTTCTCAGGTAATCCATGTAAGTCTATTTAAAGTGTAGAATATGTACTTTAAGTCAATTATCAGTCGTTTGATTTGTTTATTTTTAACTCTACAAATGATATAAAATACATACTCATTGTACAAAATTCAAACACTAGCATAAAGCAAAAATCTTTGAATTCCTCTTCCCCCTTTCTCTTCCTTCTATGAAATAATTTACTATTTTGGAGATTACTTGGAGGAGAGTAAACTTTCAGGACTCCTTTTTATGGTTTTACTTCTATCTCTCTATTTGTGTTTGTTTACATTAATAATGTCAAGCTGATGAATTGTTATCGACCTGCTTTTTTTTTAACAGATTTGTCTTTGATTATTATTGTTATTGTAGAGATATTCTTCAAAGTACTGCATGATATGGATATATTGTTTATTTAACTGTTCTCTTAACTTTGAATTTTGATTTTTTACCCACTTTTTTTATACAGTGCCAAAATGAACATTCTTAGTACATCCACTTTGTTTTTTATGAGAATAGTCCTTTAGGATACATTGCTAGAAGTGAAATCATTGGGTAAGAGGGAATGTGCATTTAAAAATTTAATAGTGTTGCCAAATTTCTGTAGTCCTTTGTTTTTTACTGTATTATGAGCATTTTCATCCTGACAAAAAATAGGTCTGTAGAGTGGACATCTATATGTCTACCAACAACAATAGTTAAGATTTTGTTGTACTTGCTATTTTAAAGCAAATCTAAAATTTCTTGTTATTTTCATCCCTTCATACTTCAGTGTACATCTATCAAAAATGTAATCCTTTATAAACAAATTAATTTTACTTTCTTTTAAGCATGTATATTTTCCCTCTTATTAACATTGATACTCATTTAAAAGCGTTTATGGTACTTGTATCCCTGAGATTCGACTGAGCCTAAATTTGCTAGATTTTATTTTTTCTTTCACAAAGAAGTACATTTTTTGTTTACAGGAATATTCTAAAATTTTGTATCAGATTTTCTCATGGGTAGCATAATAGCTCTCAGAGCTAAAATGTAAGTAGAATCAATTATTAAACTGGAAATGTTATTTCATTGAAAAGAATAAATAAATATACTAACAGGTTAATCTGCTACTTTTCTTTATATCCTCTGTCACAAATCTGAAATTGTTATTTTGCTAGAATGTTTGATTTCAGTATTTAAAATTATTTTTGTGACTCAACTACTGTGAATTTATTACAGATTTTTGAATCAGCTGTGCAAGAGAATGTCAGCATTAATGGGCAAGCATGGCAGGACACATCAGATGATTGTCTTATGGGTATGTAACTTAACTTTTGTCAATAATTTCTGGGTTATTTTTACAGCTAATTTTGTTTTGAATACTGTTTTTTAATCCTTTGCAGAGTCATTTTTAAAAAATTATTTACGGCCAGGCTCGGTGGCTCAGCCTGTAATCCCAGCGCTTTGGGAGGCTGAGGTGAGTGGATTGCCTGAGCTCTTGGGTTCGATACCTGCCTGGGCAACTTGGCGAGATCGCATCTCTACAATAAATCAAAAATTATCCGGGTGTGGTAGCGCGTGCCTGTAGTTCCAGCTACTTGGAAGGCTGAGACAGAAGGATCGCTGGAGCCCAGCAGGTCGAGGCTGCAGTGGCCGGGAGCAGCCACTGCACTCCAGTCTGGGTGACAGAGTGAGACTCCAACTCAAAAAAAAAAAAAAATTATTTACTAGGGAAATAAAAAGATGAAACTAATATAGAAGACTATTGAACTCATAATTGGAGGAAAACACAGTAGGTACCTTAATCCTTCATATATGCTGTCTAGAATTTTAAATAGGACTTTCATATGATTAATCTTCAAAAGTACTCTTGTCTAGTTTATTGGATAATACTGTAGAACTATCCTCCAATGAAGAAACAGGTCCAGAGAATTCCTGTAATTATTACTGTAATTACAAAGCAAGTTATATATGTACGTGATCTTTGTAGTGGATAGTGAATTACGTGCACTCCAGCCTGGGTGACAGAATGAGACTCCAACTTAAAAAAAAAAAAAGTGTGAAGTTAAACTATACAAGTAATATGCAAAGGATGAAGTCATGTATTTATAGAAGGCTTCTCAAAAATAATATTTTCTTGATTTGAAGAAGACTTGATTGTACTCTAACTAATGGTGTTGACATATGTAAAGAAATTAAAGTTTTAGTAGAAAGAGAATAGTCAGGGTAGGAAGAAAAATAATAGTAGGGAATGGTCAGCATGGGGAGAGAGGCAGAATTCCTTAGTGTCTATGTAGCAATGTCCAGAGAAGGGCTACCCAGAAAAGAGGGCCAGGTATCTTATCTGTCCCCAAGGTGTTATTACTCAGATCTGACCAGTACAGCTTTATGTCACTGCTGGCATTCACATTATATAGTTATACCCTTGAGTTGATTCCAAGCCCATCATATAACCCTCTGTGGTTATAATTTTTCTTACAAACATTAAGATATTATTCTACTAAAACATTAAGATATTATTTTGCCCAGAAGACTTCACTGTCTAGTCCTTACAATTATTATATTTATCTCTTCAAAGTTACCAAAATTGACGTTTTTAGTTTACCTATTAAAACAATAACATTAGCCAGGTGTGGTGGTGCATGCCTATAGTTCCAGCTACTTGGAAGGCTGAGGCTGAAGGGTCACCTGAGCCCAGCAGGTCGAGACTGTGGTGGCCATAGGCATGCCACAGCACTCCAGCCTGGGTAACAGAGTGAGATGCCAATTCAAAAAAAAAAAACCAAAAACCAGAAATAACATTCGGTTTGCCAAATATTAACAGAGCAGTTGCCAATTAGTAGGGAAGAGGGAGTGCATTAGAATCACCTAGGAATACTTATGGCTAGGCTGCTCATGCCTGTGATCCCAGCACCTTGGGAGGCTGAGGTGAGAGGATTGCCTGAGCCTGGGAGTTCGAGACCAGCCTGGGCAACTTGATGAGACTTAGTCTTACAATAAATCACAAAAACTAGCTGGGCGTGGTGGTGTTTGTCTGTAGTTCCAGCTACTTGAAAAGCTCAGGTGGTAGAATTGCCTAAGCCCAGCAGGTGAAGGCTACGGTGGCTGTGAGCATGCCATTTGCACTCCAGCCTGGGCAACAAAAGTGGAACTCCAACTCAAAAAAAAAAAGAATGAATGAATGAATAAAGGAATGAATGAATATACAAGTGAAACAAACCTCTTTCTCCCTCCCCTTGTAACTACCTTGAAAGGACTTGATTCCAGGAGACTTGACCAGACAAATTTAAGATTTAAAATGTAAGTTCCTTCAGAGCAAATACTATATATGTTTTTCTTATCACTATGTTCATCACTTAGCTTGGTACATAATAGGCGCCCATTAAGTATTTGTTAAATTAATGAATAATTCTTTTCCTGTTCAAATTTGTTTATACATTTCGGTTTTTCAGCTTTATCATTAGGTGGCACTAAGAAACCATTTTCCTCCTACAAAAAAGATTTAGCTAGATACTATCTGATTATGAAATAGTACATTATTCTATTCAGGTTGATGATTTAACTTTTTTGATGGATAAATTAAAATTTAGGGAAGGCTACTTATTTAAATGAGTATTCAAAGTAAGAAATGACTATTTCGTAATATACTCAAAAGCAGTAATTTAGTTGCATTAGTGAATATTTGTTACATGGATGAAAAAGCATACATAATGTATTTCATTAACCTTTAACTAGTATTTGTCAGCAGTTTTTCAAGATGTACCAAAAATATATCTGACGTTTCAGACCACAAACTTATTTTTAATAAAGCTTCTCAATAAAATACTCAATTTCTAGCATAAACTTAAAGCAGAGGGCAGATGATATAGACCAGTTACGCTTAGGGTTTAGCGCTTTAGTATTTGTGACAACTTAGTATTCTCATTCTTTAACATGATTTTCAAAATAAAGTTGGGTAGACCACCTGAATTTATTTCATCTTGGATTTTTATTTCTGGGCCCTCTCCCAGACTTACCATCAGAATGTATGTACTCCCAACATTCTCTTCAGGTGATTGTTCATTCTGCTAAAGTTTAAGGACCACTATTTTAAAACACAGGAGAACTTTCAATAAAATAGATTTAGTTAAATGAAAGAAACTAAACTCACCATATCTTTCATTTTCTTCTATCATCTATCCAGTTGATTCCTATTTCAGATCTTGCTCCTCCACTCACTACTACTATGACAGCTTTGGTTCAGCACATAATAAAGTAAAAATTAGTTAACATCCCTGATATTAAATACTTTTTTTAAAATTATTTTTTTTGAGTTTGAGTCTCACTCTGTCACCCAGACTGGAGTGCAGTAACCACTTCCAGCCACCGCAGCCTCGACCTGCTGGGCTCTGGCGATCCTTCCGCCTTAGCCTTCCAAGTAGCTGGAACTACAGGCGCGCACTACCACACCCGACTAATTTTTTGATTTATTGTAGAGATGAGGTCTCGCCAACTTGCCCAGGTGGGTCTCGAACCCGCAGGCTCAGGCAATCCACTCACCTCAGCTTCCCAAAGCGCAGGATTACAGGCTGAGCCACCGAGCCCGGCTCATTTTTTTTTTTTTTTAAGTTGGAGCCTCACTCTGTCGCCCAGACTGGAGTGCAGTGGCCGCTCCCGGCCACCGCAGCCTCGACCTGCTGGGTTCCGGCGATCCTTCCACCTCAGCTTTCCAAACAGCTGAAACTACAGGCACATGCTACCACACCTGGCTAATTTTTTTTTGATTCATTGTAGAGATGAGGTCTCACCAAGTTGCCCAGGCGGGTCTCAAACCCACGGGCTCAGGCAATCCACTCACCTCAGCTTCCCAAGGCACGGGATTGCAGGCTGAGCCACTGAGCCCGGCTGCCCCTACCATTTTTTGTCCATTAAATTTATACTTATATTTCAAGCTCAGCTGTTACCCCCTTTTTTTTTTTTAAAGCACAGACATACATTGTTTTTATTTTAAAGATGTGGGGTAAAATTCAGGATTAGGTACGTAAGTGATCAACATATAGGTGAAGTTTGGGCCTTCCATTGGTCCTCACTTCTTTGCCTAGTTTAGGATCAGGCAGATGTGACTTCTTTAAAGTCTTAAATTCCCCACACAAAGTTCTATTGTTGTGTGTCCTGATAGCATTTTGTTCATACCTCAGTTGCATTTATCAGGTTGCCTTGCAATTACCTGTTTCTTCTAATGAACCATGAACTCTTAGAGAGCAGAGATCATGTTGTGCTCATCTTTGTATTTTTGTGGTTTAGGCCTAGCTTCCCTAGATGTTCAATAATTAGTTGTTCAATGAGTAAATTAATTGATCACCAAAGTAGGGGCATCTGTTAGCTTACTATATTTGTTTTCCTTAATTATTTTGTGTTTTCTAAATTTAGTTTTTATCACATTTCCATAGAATATAAATAATAAGTTATAAGGAACGTTTTTAGATAGGCTTTTTTTTCTGAAATAGATTCTGACATCAAAGAACTTGAAGATCAGTTTGATGAAATCATAGTAGATATAGCAACAAAACGTAAGCAGTATCCCAGAAAGATCCAGGAATGTGTCATCAAAATCATAAAAGCAAAACAAGAAATTCTGGTAAGATGATGATTTACCTTTAACATGTTATATATATTTTCTTATTAAAAAATTAAAGTGTAAGATCCATGTGGAAATAAGTGATATTTTGTTGTCTTTCTCTTTCCTACCTCAATTAGTATTTTTTGTCTCTTGGTAAGATTTTTTCCTGTTCTAAATCATACTAGGTTTTGAACACAGCTGATACTAAAATTGAAATTGGAGGAAGAAGACTGAGAATGACTTTATGTTTCTGAGACCAGGGTGGAAAAGGAAACTTATCTTTTAAGTCTATCTGTCGTTTATATTTGGCACATTATATGTTTATGATTGTATATTTTGAAAGATCCTTTAGTTAAATTGATGGTGATGATTGGATACTTGATCATAACTGAAATTTGCATTATGAATTGAGTCTAATTTGTTTGCTCCAAAAATCATAACCACCTGAATCAAAAGACAAGGAAGTCATTTCCTGCAGTCCAAGCTTTTTAGTCAGTAGCCATAGATTTGCTTCTTACTTATAATTATTGTAAATATCAGTGACCAATTGTATCATACCTCTATCTTTTCATATTTATGAGAACTGGAATAAATAAAAAATAAACAAGAAATCCATAAGCAAATTAGACCTAAGTTTTCCCATGGGGATGGGGAGGAGGCTTGTTGGGAATTACACTGTCCCTTCAGTGAGTTATGTGTTGCTTTTAGATTATGCTATAGTATTTGCCTTTAGTTTTTGAAATTAGTGAACTTTCACATATAAATCTGGTTACTTCCCCTCAGGGATAATTTTAGGGTATTAAAGGCCAGGCTTAATAATTTATCTAAAACATTTTAGTTATCATTCTATGAAAACTAATATTTATGAGCAAATATTTTTTTGTAGCAGTTCTCAAAAAAAATTTCGTTCCACCAACCTTCTCCCACTTCACTTTAAAGTTTTTTCAGTAAAGACATTCATAGTGTATTTATTTTTCAGTGTCTCTTTTATTACCTTCCCTCCGTTCCCCCTCCCCCAAATGAGTAATCAGTATTACATATAAGAAAGTAGGTTGGCAGGCCTAGGTAAAGTACTGCTGTAGTCGTTTAAACAGTGATGCAAAGTGGGTGAGGTGAGACCTTTTCTTCTTAAAAAAAACAAAAACAAAAACTTTTGGCTTTTACTGGCTTTGGGCAAGAGTAAGAGAGAAACATTTCCTCTTTCTTTTTGCCTGAATTGTGGATTCTGTGCCAGTAATTTTGCTAATGTAGTTCCAGTGTATCATAGGGCTATATAGGCTTTAGTGTGGTGACATTGTAGACTGGCCACTTTTTGGAACAGTTCTGTAGAAATATGAATTTTGAGTTCCAAACACTTGCCCTAAATGATTGTCCTAAATGAACTTTTGAAACACAGTTCATTCATAATTTGGAGAATACCTGCACTTTAAACACAAAATTCAGTCCCTGTGCTTCTAATTTTCTTGATTGCTTTTTCTGAGTATACCTTTTTATGGTGCTATTTCTTAGTGTCTACAGTAGGTGGCAGTACTGGAAAAGGTATAAGTCAGACTTTGGGTTTACTTTTCCCCACCTTTCAATACAGATTTCAGAAACTAAATTATTTTTCCCAAAAGAATGGTATTATTGACTATATAGTATATTTGTTTACATTACCTAAAGGAAACATTTGTCAGATTAAATCAAATATATTTTAATTTATATTATGTTTAGAAGCAGTACCACCCTGTTGTACATCCATTGGACCTAAAATGTGACCCTGATCCAGGTAAGTCAGTGTTCATTTATTGTAAAAATGGAGTATCAGCTTGTAATTTTTGTGAGTCCCTGATATTCTTCTAAAAGGATCAGCATCAAGGGTATCTTTCCTCTGTTGCCTTACTTTCCTCCCAGGCATCGATTTTTATCTCTTCACTTAGAATTATGAAAACCTGCTGTACACCTGTTGACTCAGAATCTCTATGGGTGGGACCCAGGAATATGAACTTTTATGTCTCTCATTGTTATTGTACTATCCATTCTTTGCATTATAGCCAAGGGTATACTGTTAAAACATTCTCTCATAGTGTCATTCCCCAGTGCAGTAGCCTTCATTTGGTTTCTCATTGTTCACAATCTAAAATTTCATTAAAAATGTAATCTTGAATTTAAGAAAAGTGTATTCATTGTGTCTTTGAACTAAATTACTTTCATTAGTTGCATCCCTTAAAACAGAGAAATAAAATTGACACAAACTTTTGTAAATCCAGGAACAGAACTGACATTGCTAATAATGTGGATCATATATATTTTCAAATGGCTATAGTCTCATGTTTTAAAATTTATAAGTTTTTCTGAGAGACTCTTTGAAATTTGCCTTTGGCACTCAAAAATACCATTTTTGAACTATTAGGAAAAAAACAGTTAAATTCTTGATTTATTTATATGGGATATTTATACTTACAGCTTTGAGTACCTTACCTTTGTTGAATTCTGAACTACTTTTTAGCATATCACCCCTGCCCCTTCTCCAAATCTCCTAAGCCAATGGGATAAACAGAGAGGGGGAAGTGACAAGCATAAAGCTATTCTGAAGTTAGTTAAAAGCACATCACTCACTGTGTTTGACATTAAAAATTGACCTAGGGGACCTAACACTTAGTTGTCATGGTTCACTGAAAGGAGGTAGTTGCCATAATGCAGTGGTTGATATTCACTTGTTTTGATTTTGAGCAATATAAAAATAGCAGTTGAAACTTGTACTGTTATCATGTACTGAAGTATATCCAGTTAATTTTCTCTAAGTAACCTTTTTTAATTTAGAAGGGAAAACTTATTTAAATGATCCTTTGAAGACGTATGTGACTTTATTCCCACCATTCCATTATGTTGTATTAGTGGAAGAATCTTCTGCGTCACATGATTCTGACTTTAAAAGTAAGCAAAAGAATAATTAAAATCTGTCTTGATTTGGATATTTTATCATTATGCATTTTCATAATGTTTACAAACTTAGAAAAGCATCAATTCCTTAAGGAAGTAAAAATAACTTACAGTTATTAACTTTATATTCTTGACTTCTTCAAGCCTATTTCTTTATCAGTAAAATGACAGATTCTAGATTTGGAGTTTAATGCTTTAGGTGTGAATTCCAGCTCTCACTGAACATTACAGAATGTTTTGGCTGTTTATCAAGATTGTAGTATAAACTAAATTAGGTAATGGGCTTTATAAACTATAATTAAAACAATAAATAAGTAGTAGTTTAGAAGATGATGCTATGTAATAATAACCATATTATAAATCATATCCTAGCTGCACTCAGTGGCTCATGCCTATAATCCCAGCACTTTGGGAGGTGGAGGCGAGAGAATTACCTGAGCCTAGGGGTTTGAGACCAGTCTGGGCAGTTTGGCAATTCCTTGCCTCTAAAATAAATCAAAAAATTAGCTGGGCATGGTGGTGTGCGCCTGTAGTTCCAGCTAACTGGAAGGCTGAGGCAGAAGGATGTCCTGAGCCCAGAAGGTTGAGGCTGTGGTAGCCGGGATGGTATAACTGCACTCCAACCTGGGTTACAGAGTGAGACTCTGACTCAGAAAAACAAAAACAAAAACCACATCCTATTTACGATAGTATACATTATAATATTGCATACCTTATAATACACTTAACTAATAAAATCATATGAAACTGATTTAAATGACTTAGGAGGAAGGTGGAAAGCATACAGTTCTATTGGCCTTAATAATTTGAATCAGCCACATGGGAAAACTTTTGTGGGAACTTCTTAGAGATTTTTTTCTTTTTGTTATTGTTATACTAAATGATATTACATTTCTTTGAAAACACTTGTAAAGAGGGTTGTCTGGTTTTCAAAATGCATTGCTTAGACAGTACAATATTGCTTAGACAGTATAATATTGATTCAGCATAGTTACATATGGGGCTTTGGTCCCCCAGAGTTTAAAGAGATAAGCAGACAGATTCTCCCCATAAGCACCTTATGTCTGAGTAGGGAATACAATAGATGAACATAAAAACAATGCCACCTAACTGGTTCTTTTCCCAGTGTTCCCTATCTGGATAAGCAGCACCTTGACTTACTTATTGCTTTAGATAAAGTCAGCCTTAATTCTTTCTTCTGTTGAACTCCTCATATCCAGTTTATTAATAAGTCCTATACGTTGTTCCTTTGAAATATGATCTCACTTTCATCCACTTTTCTTCATCTTGCTATCATTGCCTTTGTTCTAGGTCACCATCATTCTAGCCAGGATTTCTACACATGCACTCCTGGTCTTTCTGTTTCACTCTTGCTCTCTTCCATTTCCTGAAATATTTCAAACATATAGAAAATATGAAAGACATAATGGACATCTTTTTACCTATTACCATGTTTAAGGGCTGTTCACATTTTGTTATACTTGCTTCAGATCTTTTTAGGAACTAGAATGTTTGGATACAGTTGAAAATTTATTTGTGGTTTCCACCATCTCATTCTACTTTCTCTTACCTGAGTATCCTTGCTTTCCATGTTTTTCTGCTTTATTTTTTAGATATGTATCCATAAACAATGTATGGCATTTGCTAAGTTTTTATATAAATTGTATCATACTGGTCATATTATTCTGCAACTTTTTTCTTTTCAACATTGTATACACACACAGTTCTCTATTAATTTAGCTACTGTATAGTAATGTATGAGTACACCACTATTCATCCATTCCTCTACTGAAGGAGTCTTAGATGATTACATTTTTCTTTCTATATATAGAAAGGTTGACTTCTTTCAGTTGGCATAATTCAGTTTGCATAATTTTAAAGATTCATTTATGTTGTAGTATGTATCAGTACTTCATTTCTTTTTATTGCTAAATAATGTTTTATGGTATGGATATACCATGTTGTATTTGTCAGTATACAAGGGAGGACCCCCCCCCCAAAAAAAAACCAATTATTTTTCTTGTAGTACAGGCTTCCCCTGCTAGGTAAGTGTTGTAGGAACCCATTGACACTAGTGTACTAGCTAGCACTGTTGTGAGAGGCTGCATTCAGCTTCAGTGAATTTTTTTTTGAGATTCTTTCAACTTGTTTACCATTTCGTAGTGGGCGATTTACAAGCGCACCTGCCTACACTGTACTGAGCGTTCAGCCATTTTTGACCTAAAATAGCTTGACCTCTGTGCCCCACCCTCCGTATTCACCTGATGTCAGTCATCCCAGCTACATTTTTTTTTTGTTTTCCTGATGAAAAATATCCTCAGAGGGAAATTTTTTGCCAATGTGAAAGAGGTGGAACAAAAAAATGACCAAAGCACTAAAAGGCATCAAAATTGATGAGTTCAAAAACTATTTTGAGCCGGGGCTTGGTGGCTCAGCCTGTAATCCCGCGCTTTGGGAGGCTGAGATGAGTGGATTGCCTGAGCCCGCGGGTTCGAGATCTGCCTGGGCAACTTGGTGAGACCTCATCTCTACAATAAATCAAAAAATCAGCCGGACATGGTAGCGCATGCCTGTAATTCTGGCTACTCAGAAGGCTGAGGCAGAAGGATCTCCGGAGCCCAGTGGGTTGAGGCTGCAGTGGCTGGGAGCGGCCACTGCACTCCAGTGTGGACGACAGAGTGAGACTCTAATTCAAAAAAAAAAAAAGCTATTTTGAGCAGTGAAAAAGGTATCTCCATAGGTGTATTGCATTAAACAGAGAGTATTTCAAAGGTGACTGAAATTTAAACATGTAAGAATAAATATGCAATTTTTATAAATAAATTGCTATTTGTTTGGGTTCCCCCCCATACAGACATTTTTGAGTTGTTTCTATTTTTTGACTATTATGAATGATGCTGCTATGAACATTTCATGTACAAGTTATTGTATGGACTTCTGTCTTAAATTCTCTTGAGTATATATACATATGAATGGAATTGCTGTGTCATATGATAATTATGTTTAGCTTTTTGAAGAACTGCCAAACTGTTTTCCAAAGTGGCTTCACCATTTACATTCCCACCAATAGTGTGGAAGATTCTCTACAACCTCACCAACTCTTACCGTTGTCTGTCCATTTAATTGTAGCTATCCTAGTGGGAGTAAAGTGATATCTCATTGTGATTTTAAATTGCATTTCTCTAGTGACTAATGATGTTGAGCTTCTTTTTTTTTTTTTTGAGTTGGAGTCTCAGTCTGTCACCCAGACTGGAGTGCAGTGGCCGCTACCGGCCACCGCAACCTCGACCTGCTGGGCTCCGATCATCTTTCCGCCTCAGCTTTCCAAGTAGCTGGAACTACAGGCGTGCACTACCACACCCGGCTCATTTTTTATTTATTGTAGAGGTGAGGTCTCACCAAGTTACCCAGGCAGGTCTTGAACCCGCGGGCTCAGGAAGCTTCTTTTCATGTGCTTATTGGCTGTTTGTATATCTTCTTTGGTGATTTGTCTATTTGCGTTCTTTGACTATTTTTCATTTGAGTATTTGTCTTTTTTATTGTTGAGCTATAATGGTTCTTTATGTATTCTAGATACTAGTCCCTTATAATGTATCTGATTTGCAAATATTTTCTCCCATTCTTTCTTTTAAAAATTATTTTATTGATAGATAATATTTGTATATATTTATGGAGTGCATGTGATATTTGGATACATACATGCAGTGTGTAATGATCAAGTCAGGGTATTTAGGATGTCCATCATCTTGAACATTTATCATTTCTTTGTACTGGGAACATTTCAAATCTTCTCTTCTAGCTATTTTGAAATATACAATATATTATTTTTAACCATAGTCACCCTTCTCTGCTATCAAACACTATAACTTACTCCTTCTCTGTAACTGTATATTTGTATCATTAGCTAACCTCTGTTCATGTGCTCCCTTCTCACACACCCTTCTCAGTCTCTGGTAGCTATCACTCTTTACCTTCATAAGATCACATATTTTAGCTCCCACACATATGAGTGAGATCATGCAATGTTTATCTTTCTGTGCCTGGCTTATTTCACTTAACATGATGATCTCCAGTTCTATCCATGTGGCTGGAAATGACAGGATTTTATTCTTTTTTTTTTTTGACAGAAGAGTATTTTCATACATATATGTATATACCACATTTTCTTTATCCATTCATCTGTCGATAAGCATTTAGGTTGATTCCATATCTAGGCTATTGTGAATAGTGCTGCAATAAACATGGTGGATATCAGTCCCTTGTTGGATGAATAGTTTGCAAATATTCTCTTCCATTCAGCAGGCTGTCTCTTTACTCAGGTGATTTGTTTTTTGTGTGGGAGCTTTTTAGTTTGATGTAATCCCATTTGTCCATTTTTGGTTTTTGTTACCTGTACTTTTGAGGCCTTAGTTATAAAATCTTTGCATAAACCAATGTCCTACAGTATTTCCCCTATGTTTCCTTCTAGAGGTTTTGTAGTTTGAGTCTTATGTTTAAGTCTTTTTTTGCTTTGTTTTGTTTTTTGAGTCAGAGTCTTATTCTGTTTCCCAGGCTGAAGTGCAGTGGTGTGGTGTGATCAGGGCTCACCATAGGCTTCACCACCTGGGCTCAGGCGTCCTTCCTCCTCAGCCTTCTGAGTAGCTAGGACTACACGCGTACACCACCACGCCTGGCTAATTTTTTGATTATTTGTAGAGACAAGGTCTTGCAACGTTACCCAGGCTGATCTTGGAATTCCTAGGCTCAGGCAGTCCTCTTGCCTTGGCCTCCCAAAGTGCTGGGATTACAGGCAGGAGCCACCACACTCAGCCATGTTTAAGTCTTTAACTCCATCTTGAGTTGTTTTTTGTATATTGAGAGAGAGGGGTCTAGTTTCATTCTCATGCATATGTATAAACAGTTTTCCCACCACCATTTATTGAAGAGGTTGTCTTTTCCCAGTGTATGTTTTTGGTACCTTTGTTGAAAATTAGTTGGCTATAAATACATGGATTGATTCTTAGGTTCTTGTGATATTATGAGAGTGTGTGTGTATACCAGTGGTGCCAAAAAATGTCTACACATTTTAAGAGATGTTTTCCATATATTACTCTTCCAAGTTGAATTGAATTATGGTAGCAGTGTGTAGTATGATTATCGCTCAAATGCTAGTGTCACCATGCAACAGGCAGGTATATATTGAGTATTACAATTTTAATGCTGTTTTTTCCTTTCTTAAAATGTGTAGACATTTTTTGGCACCATGTGTATATGTATGTATGTGTAGGTTTTCATCCACAGTTCCTAGCTCGTAACTCCCATAACCCTTGTTATAGTCTTTTGTTACAATGTTGAGGCAGTTAGGCCTCAGAAACAGGTCTCAGGAAACAGAATCTCTTTCTCTCTGACCTTCTCCTGCCCTCCTTTTACCTGCCAGAGAGGGTCCTGTCCCATGCTCTGGAGGAAGAAATGTTGCAGGAAGAATCTGAACAGACAGACCTTGCTGGGTTTAGATCATACTCTTTTTGTCTAGTCACATTTCAACATGGTTGGTTCATGCTTCAATCATGGGCAACCAATGGAGTCTCCATAAAAAGCCCAAAGGAAGGGTTTGGGAGCTTCTGGAGAGCTGAACACATGGAGGCTGACAGGAAGGTGAAGAACTCATCTTTGTGCCAGGAGGGAGTTGCACCCCACTAGTTCTGTGGGGCCAGAAGCTCCTGTGCTTGAGACCCTTCCAGACCTTGCCTTATACATTTCTTCATCTGATGTTTGTTTGTATCCTTTAAAATATCATTCATAACAAACCAGTAAAAGTATTTCCTTGAGTTCTGTTAAGCTACTCTAGCAAATTAAACGAATCCCAAGAGGGGATTGTGAGAACCCCAACTTGAAGCCAGTTGGTCAGAAACTTTGGATGCCGGGCTTGCAACTTGTGGGAAGAAGTGGGGCAGTCTTGTACTGAGCCTTCAACTTGTGGCATCTGACGCTTTCTCTGGGTAGACAGTGTTGGAACTGAATTAGAGGATACCCAAATGGTGTCTGCTGCTTGATGTGTAGTGGAAAAACCACCACACATTTGAACACAGAAGTCTTCTTTTACGGTGATTGTTGCTGCGGTTTGAGAGCAGAAGAAAAACACGATTTGAGAGTTTGTCCTGAAATAGTTCTGTCTTCTGTTCCATTGGTCTATGTGTCTTTTTTTTTTTTGAGCCAATAACATACTGTTTTCGTTACTATAGCTCTTTAGTATATTTTGAAGTTAGGTAGTGTGATGCCTCCAGCTTTGTTCTTCTGGTTTAGTGCTGCTTTGTCTATTTAGGCTTTTTTGTGGTTCCATATGAATTTTAGAATTGTTTCTTCTATTTCTGTGAAGAATGCCATTGATATTTTGATAAGAATTGCATTGTATATATAGATTGCTTTGGGTAGTATAGTCATTTTATATCTGTTCTTCTGATCCAGGAGCAAAGGATGTTCTTCTGTTTGTATCTTCTTTTTTTAGTTTCTTTGATTAATGTATTATAGTTTTCCTTGTAGAGGTTTTTCACATCCTTGGTTAAATTTATTCCTAGGTGTTTGTTTGTTTGTTTTTGGTAGCGATTGTAAATGGGATTGCCTTCTTGATTTCTTTTTCAGCTAGTTCATTATTGATATGTGGACACAGTGCTGAGTTTTATACAAGGTCTGACCACTAAGTTGGTGAACTCATTCTAGAAAAAGTACTACAGACCTCATTGCTGAATATCACTATGATCACCTTTGAAGTACTCCCCTTGGGAAGCTACACATCGATGCCAGTTCCTAGTCCACATGTCAGTGCAGTTTTGGGACTTTTTCTGAAATGGCCGTCCTAGATGTCATTGCGAGAATGTCGGAGTTTGAATTAGATCAACGAACAAACATTAAATTTCTTATTAAACTTGGCAAGAGTGTAAGTGAAATCAGGGTCATGTTAGTCCAAGTGTATGGGGATAATGCCATGAAGAAAACAGCATTGGATGTCAGCACAACCAGTAACGAGCCGAACTGACAAAAACATTGCAAAAATTCTTTGAATTGTGTGTCAAAATCATCAGCTGACTATGAGAAGCATAGCAGACCAAACAGACATCAATAGAGAAACAGAAAAATCTTAACTGAAAACTTTTGGCATGAAAAAGGTGTGTGCAAAAATGGTCCTGAAGGAGCTCTTGCATCATGGCAATGTACTAGCTCACACAGCACTGTGAGGGAGATTTTAGCTGGTAAACAAATAACTATATTGGAACACCCTCCCTCCTCACCTGATCTGGCCATCAGTGACTTTTTTCTTTGTCTGAAGATAAAGGAAAGACTGAAAGGAAGACATTTTGATGACATTCAGGACATCAAGAGTAATAAACAATAGCTCTGGCCGGGCTCGGTGGCTCAGCCTGTAATCCCAGTACTTTGGGAGGCCGAGGTGAGTGGATTGCCTGAGCCCGCGGGTTCGAGACCCGTGGGTTGTCAAATGGCTGGGCAACTTGGCGAGACCTCATCTCTACAATAAATCAAAAATTAGCCGGGCGTGGTAGCGCGCGCCTGTAGTTCCAGTTACCTGGAAGGCTGAGGTGGAAGGATCGCTGGAGCCCAGCAGGTCGAGGCTGTGGTGGCCGAGAGCGGCCACTGCACTCCTGTCTGGGCAACAGAGTGAGACTCCAACTCAAAACAAAAACAAAAACAAACAAAAAAAAACCAATAGCTCTGATGGCTATTCCAGAGAGTTCCAAAATTGCTTTGAAGGGTGGACGAGGTGCTGGCATTGGTGCATAGCTTCCTGTGGGGAGTACTTTGAAGGAGAGCATAGGTTATTCAGCAATGAGATATGTAGCACTTTTTCTAAGATGAGTTCACGATCTTAACTGTCTGTCCTCATATGTTGATTTTGTATCGTACAACTTTAGTAAATTTGTTTATCAGTTCCGAGAGTTTTTTGGTGGTGTCTTGAAGTTTTTCTGTATATAAGATCATGTCGTGTGCAAAGAGAGACTATTTGACTTCCTCTTTTTCAATTTGGATGCTGTTTGTTTATTTCTCTTGGCTGATTGCTCTAACTAGGACTTCCAGTACTGTGTTGAATAGGAGTGATAAGAGTGGGCATCCTTATCTTGTTCCAGTTTTTAGGAAAAAGATTTTCAGCTTTTCCCCACTCAGTGTGATGTTAGCTGTGGGTTTGTCATATATGGCCATATATGGCCTTTATTATGTAGATGTACAGTCCTTCTGTGCCTGTTTTCTTGAGTTCTTATCATGAAAGGATATTGAAGTTTATTAAATTTTTTTCTTCTATTGAGATGATCATATCATTTTGTCCTTTATTCTGTTGATGTGATGTATACATTTATTGATTTGGTTTATTAGTATTGTGTGGAGAATTTTTACGTCTGTGATCGCCAAAGATATTTTCCTGTAGTTTTATTTTTTTGTAGTATCCCTGTCTCATTTTAGTATCAGGGTAATGCTGTCATCATAGAATGAGTTAGAAAGAATTCCCTCCTCTTCAGTTTTTTGGAATACTTTGAAAAGAATTGGTGTTAGTTCTTCTATATAAATTTGGAAGAATTTAGCAATAATGCCATCCAGTCCTGGACTTTTCTTTGTTGTGAGACATTTTATATATTAGTAATTTAATCTTGTTACATGCTACTGGTCTGCTCAGATTTTCTATTATATTCCTGATTCAGCCATGGTGTGTTGTATGTGTCTAGGAATTTTTTAATTTCCTCTAGGTTTTCAGTTTGTTAGTGTATAGTTGTTTATAAAAGTCTCTGGTGATTTTTTTGTATTTCTGTGGTATCAGTTGTAATGTCTCCTTTTTTGTTTCTGATTTTATTTATTTGGATTTTTTTTTTCTTTTTTCTTGGTTAGTCTAGCTAGCAGTTTATCAATTTTGTTTACCTTTTCTAAACACCAACTTTTCCTTTTGTTGATTCTTTGTATTGTTTTTTCAGTCTGTATTTTGTTTAGTTCTACTCTAATCTTTATTATTACTTTCTTTCTACTAATTTTGGGTTTGGGGTTTGGTTTATTCTTGCTTTTCTAGTTTCTTGAAGTATATCATTAGGTTGTTTATTTGAAATTCTTCTCCTTTTTTTTTTTAAAATCTCAAAATCTCACTCTTTCACCCAGGCTGGAGCGCAGTGGCATGATCATGGCCACCGCAGCCTCCACCTGTTGAGCTCATGCAATCCTTCCGAATCAGCCTTCCAGGTAGCTGGAAGTACAGGTATGTGCTACAACGTCCAGCTAATTCAAAAAACGTTTATTGTAGAGACAAAGTCTCCCCAAGTTGCCCAGACTAGTCTTGAACCCCTGGGCTCAGGCCGTTCTCTTGCCTCCGCCTCCCAAAGTGCTGGGATTACAGGCATGAGCCATTGTACTTGGCCCTTCTAATTTTTTGATATAGGCATTTATTGCTATAAAATTCCTTCTTAGCGTTGCTTTTGCTATATCCCATACATATGTTGTATTTCTGTTTTCATTTGTTTCAATAAATATTTTAATTTTTTTCTTAATTTCTTTATTTTTCACTGACCTTTAAGAAACTTATTGTAGCCAGGTGTGGTGGCTCAGGGTTCAAGACCAGCCTGCACAACTTGGCAAGACCTCATCTCGACAGTAAATAAAAAATTAGCCAGGCATGGTAGAATGCGTCTATAGTTCAGGTACTTGAAAGGCTGAGGCAGAAGGATCACCTGAGCCCAGCAGGTTGAGACTGCAGTGGCCATGAGCATGCCACTGCATTCCAGTCTGGATGACAGAGTAAGACTGCAACTCAAAACAAAACAAAACTTGTTGTATGTATTTGTATAGTTTCCAAAGTTCCTCTTGTTACTGATTTTGAACTTTATTCTATTGTGGTCTGACTAGACATGTGATATAATTTTGATTTTTAAAAATTTGTTGAAACTTGTTTTGTGGCCCAACATATAGTCTACCCTGGAGAATATTTCATGTGCTGATGAGAAGACTGTGTATTCTGCAGCAGTTATGTGAAATTTTCCATTAATTTTTGTTAGGTTCATTTAGTCTCAAGTTCAGTGTAGACTGGGCGCAGTGATTCATGCCTGAAATCCCAACACTGTGGGAGGCTAGGACTGGAGGATTGCTTCAGCCCTGGAGTTCGAGACCAGTCTATGCAGCATAGCAAGACCTTGTCTCTACAAAATAAATAAAATAAAATAAAATAATTAGCCTGGCGTGATGGCATGCACCTGTAGTCCCCACTACTTGGGAGACTGATGTAGAAGGATCACTTGTGCCCAGGAGGTCAAGCCTGTGGTGAGCTGTGACAGAGTGAGACCCCCAACTCTAATAAATAAATAAATAAATAAGTTAAAATCTAGTGTTTCTTTGTGGTATTTATGTATAGATGATCCATCCAGTCATGAGAGTGGATGTTGAAGTCCTCAACTATTGTACTAGAATCTTTCTCTTCCTTTACATATAATAATATTTGCCTTATATTTCTAGATGCTCTGGTGTTGGGTACATATATATTTAAAATTATTATATTCTCTTGTTGAATTGATTCCTTATCATTATGTTATGACCTTCTTTATCTCTTTTTACTGTTTTTGACTTAAAGTTTGTTTTATCTGATATAAATATAGCTGTGCCTGTTCACTTTTGGCTTCCAATAACATGAAATACCTTTTTCCATTTCTTCACTTTCAGTCTATATGCATCTTAAGGTAAAGTGAATTTCTTACAGGCAGCATATATAGTTGGGTCATTTTTTAAAATCCAGTCATTCTATATGTTTTAAGTGGGTAATTTGGTAATTTAATCCATTTACATTACTATTGATATGTAAGGGCTTATTTTGTCATTTGATTAATTTTTTCTGATTGTTTTATATACCCTTTGCTCCTTTTTTTCTCTCTTATTATTTATCATTGTAGTTCGATAGTTTTCTATAGTAGTAACATTTGAGTCCTTTCTCTTTCTCATGTGTATGTCTGCTCTCCTGGTGAGTTTTATGCTTTCATATGTTTTCAAAATGGTATATAATTATCCTTTTACCTCCAGATGTAGTACTCTCTTAGGCATTCCTTAGCAGGATGGTCTAGCGTTTATGAATTCTCTCTGTTTTTGGTTGTTTGGAAACACTTTATTTCTCCTTCATTTTTGAAGGATAGCTTTTCTGGGTTTTGGTATTCTTAACTGACAGTTTTGTTTTTGTTGTTTGTTTTTTTTTAGCACTCTAAATTTATCATCCCAGTCTCTCCTGGCTTGTAATGATACTGCAGAGAAATCTACTGTTGGTCTGAAGGGAGTTTCGCTTCTATATGACTTGACACTTTTCTCTTGCTGTTTTTAGAATTCTCTCTTTATCTTTGGCTTTTGACAGTTTGACTATAACATACCTTGATGAAGACCTTTTTGAGTTCAGTCTATTTGGGGAATTCTGAGCTCCCTGTATCTGAATGTCTATATATTTTGCAGGAATTGGGAATATTTTGTTAGATAGATTTTCTTTGTCTTTGTTTGTCTCTTCTCCTTTGGAATACTCAGCATTAAGATTTTTTTTCTCTTCTGTTTTTGTTGTTGTTGTTGTTGTTGCTGTTGTCTGACTGTGTCATTTCAAAATACTGGTCTTCAAGTTTGCAAATTCTTTCTTCCGCTTGATCTGGTCTGTTTTTGAAGCTCGTATTGCATTTTTTATTTCATTCATTGAATTTTTCCATTCCAAGTTTTCTATTTGGTTCTTTTTTATGTATCTGTTGAATTTCTCATTCAGGTCATGAATTGTTTTTCTGATTTCTTTGTGTTATTTTCGTTCTCTTGTATTTCACTGATCTTGTTTAATATTATTATTTTGAATTATTTTCAGGCATTTTATAGATTTTTTTTTCCATTGGAATGTGGTACTGGAGAACATTGTGTTCCTTTGTGTGTCAGGTTCTTTGCTTTTTCATGTTTCCATGTCTTTATGTGTAACAGTTACTTCTTCTAAATGTTTGAATTGGTTTTCACAGGGAAAGACTTTTCCCTGTAGACATATCTATAATGTTGGTTGGGTAGGGTGCTTTATCTTTGATTTTGGGTGTATACAGTAGTATAGTCTCCGTATGATTTCTTTGACTGTAATTATTGTCGGTGGTGCTTGTGATTTTCTCAGTGGCTTAGGCTGTGGTTGTTAGTGGTGACTGTAGTGAGGCTTTGCTGTGGATGAGGATTCCAGGTAGGCCATTTTTGACCCTAGTAGTGACAGCAGTGGGCCAAGTATGCCCATCCTTGGTCCCTTGGTTAGCGTGCATAGGCCCTGGTGTTAGTGGGTCCAGGCAGGTTGATTCTTGGGCCTCCTGGCATCTTGCTGTCGTGCTGGTGGTGACAGTAGTGGGTTGGATGCATGAGTGGGTCCCTGGGCCGTGTGTATAGTGTCAGCAATGGCAGTAGCAGTGACAGGTCAGCCTCTATATCCTCAGGCAGCAAGCACTGGTACCAGCAGTGGCAGCAATAGGCTGGGCTGGCCAGTCCCCAGACCCCTGTGTGGCATGTACAGGTGTGTCCCAGTGGCAATGGTAGTGACAGGCTGGTCAGACCCATTCCCAGGCCTTGGGAAGGAGCATATGAATGACAGCAGTGGTGTAGTGGGGAGCGATCCTCAGGCCCCTAGATGTTGTACTTGGGCATCAGTGGTAGGTAAGCGGGCTGGCCCTGCTCTCAGGCCTCCTGATGGTTGTTTATGCATATGCCTGTAGCAACAGACAAGATGGGTTGATTCCCAGGCCCCCACATACCACACTTGAGAATAGGGTAGCACCAGACAGGATTGGCCTGTACTGAGGCTCCCTGATGGTGTCCATGGATGCAGGCTGTGATGGGTGGAGCAGGGCTATCCTTAGTCTCTCAGACAATATGTTTGGCCACCAGTAGCAGGGCCCTGTTGTTAGGCCCTCTGATGATGTGTGTGTGTACCAGAAGTAGATGGTATTCACATTCACCTACTACCACAGATGGGGCAGGTAATTGTCAGGTCCTTGGGACAGCATCTGGGCAAGCCAGTCCCCAGACATACTGAAGGCACATGCTAGTGCACAGCAGCCCTACTGCAGAGTAGGTGTGGGATTGCTATTAGTGGCAGTGGTCCCAAGCAGGTGGCTTTGGACTCTGGGTAGCGGCAGCCTCCCCAGTGACCTGCAGTGCTTATTCTTTGGGGTGTAGGAAAATGTGTGGGCTAGAGTGCTGAGGCCCTGGTTGCATAACTGGGCTTAGCTGAAGTTGTGTCACTGCCGCCCTCCAGGTGGATGTGGGCGGATGTCAGCAGGGCTCCAAGAATGTGGAGATGCAAGGTCTGTTGAACCCCCAGGGAAAGTTACAGTCTTGTGGAGTTTGGGCTCTCATAGTGGCACCATGCTGCAGCTGCTTGGGTCTTGGGGTATGTGTGAGACCCAGTGCAAATGACCTCTCTGGAATTACTCTTATGTGAACTCCAGGAGGCTCCCTATCCTAGTCTCAGGAAGACTGAGGAGCTCTCCAGTAGCTGGGATTATAGTGGGGTATACTTTTTCCCTGCGCTGGGAAACCTCTTCTGGCTCCCAGTTTAGCCAGCCTCCTCACTTCCCTTTCCTTCCATGCTCAGATGTCCTGTTACTGCCCTGCTGAATTCCAGTGTTCTTTCCTAGGTGCTGTCTTCCACATGTAATTATCTACTCACTGTTTTAGGTTTCCTTTATGGAGTAACTGAGTGCCAGGTGTCTCCTTTCAGCCATCTTAAAGCCCCCATCCCCATTCTCACTTTCTTTCTTTTTGTTTTTTTTTTTTGAGTTGGAATCTCACTCTGTCACCCAGACTGGAGTGCAGTGGCATGCTCCCAGCCACCGCAGCCTTGACCTGCTGGACTCAGGCGATCCTCTGGAACTACAGACACGTGCTACCGCGCCCAGCTAATTTTTTTTATTTATTGTAGAGACGAGGTCTCACTAAGTTGCCTGGGCAGGTGTAAAACCCACGGGCTCAGGCAATCCACTCACCTTGGTCTCTCAACTACTGAGATTACAGTCTGAGCCGCTGAGCCAAGCCTCTCACTTTCTTAATGATACTCTTTGAGCACAAACGTTTAAAATTTGACAAAGTCCAGTTTATCTATTTTTTTTCCTTTGTTTGCTTGTGCTTTTATTGTCACATCTTAGAAACTATTGTCTGTTGTAAAGGTATAAAGATTTATGCTTACTTTTCCTCCTAAGAGTTTTTATAGTTTTGACTTTTACATTTATGTCTTTGATCCATCTTGAATTTGTTTTTATGTATGGTGTGAGGTAGAAGTCTAACTTCATTATTTTGTCTGTGTATATCCAGTTGTTTTAGCACAAGTTGTTGAAAGGCTTAAATGATATTGAAAGCTTTGTCAAAAGTGAATTAACTATAATACGCAGGTTTATTTCTGGACTCTCAGTTCTATTTTATTGACCTGTATGTCTGTCCTTAGACCACTACTATACTGTCTTGATTATTATAGCTTTGTAGGAAGTTTTAAAATCAGGAAGTTGCATTCTCCAACTTTGTCCTTTTTCAAGAATATTTTGGTTCTTCTGGGTCCCTTTAATTTCCATATGAATTTTAGAATTTGCTTGTCAGTTTCAGCAAATAAGTCAGCTAGGATTTTGTTAGGAATTGTGTTGAAATTATAGATCAATTTGGGAGTATTGCTGTCTTTATGTTGTTTTCTGATCCATGAATAATGGCTGTCTGTCTATGCATTTGTGTCTTCTTTGATTTCTTTCATCAATATTTTCTGGATCTTAACACTTCTTTTTTAAATTGATTCCTAAATATTCTTTTTTTTTTTTTGAGTTGGAGTTTCACTCTGTCGCCCAGACTGGAGTACAGTGGCCACTCCCGGCCACCGCAGCCTCTACCTGCTGGGCTCCGGCGATCCTTCTGCCTCAGCCTTCCAAGTAGCTGGAACTACAGGCGCGTGTTACCACGCCCTGCTAATTTTTGATTTGTTGTAGAGATGAAGTCTCGCCAAGTTGCCCAGGCGGGTCTCGAACCCGCAGGCTCAAGCAATCCGCTCACCTCAGGCACTCTCAACCTTGCTTACTATGTTCCAGTCACACTAGCATTCTTGCTGTTTCAGGACATACCGAGTGCACACTGGCCCTGTGACTTGCACACTTACTGCTCCCTCTATCAGAAGCAGTGTTCCTATCTGAAACTACCTGCCTGATTTGTACACTTCATTCAGCTCTCTGTTCAAAGTGTCACCTCACAGAGAAGTTTTCTCTGACACCTTGTATCAAATTCTCTTATGGTTCCCTTGGTTATTTTCTGTCCCTTTAGCCTGTTTTATTTTTCTCTATCACTTACTAATACTATGTAATTTTTGTTTATTTTCCTCTTCCCTCCCCTCTGTATTGTAAGCTCCCTGTGGGCAAGACATTTAAGATGTTCACTTCTGTATGGTACACTCCAGAAATAGTATGGGCTAGGTGTGATGGCTCACACCTATAACCCAGCACTTTGAGGGGCCAAGGTAAGAGTATCACTTGAGGCCAGGAGTTTGAGGCAGCAGTGAACTATGATGGTGCCACTGTGCTCCAGAGCGAGATCTTGTCCCCCAAGTCCTCCAAAAGAAAAGTACCTATACAAAATACATAATTTTGTATAAATGAGATCATTCTATTTAAGTCAAGGATGATAGGCTTTTTTTTTTTTTTTTTTTTTGTCGGAGTCCCACTGTGTCACCCAGGTTGGAGTACAGTGGCATGCTCACGGCCACCGCAGCCTCTACCTGCTGGGCTCAGGCAATTCTTCTTCCTTAACCTTCCAAGTAGCTGGAACTACAGGCATGTGCTACTATATCTGGCTAATTTTTTGATTTATTGTAGAGATGAGGTCTCACCAAGTTGCCCAGGCTAGTCTCAAACCCATGACCTCAGGCAATCCTCCCACCTTGGCCGCCCAAAGTTCTGGGATTATAGGCATGAACCACCATACCCGGCCAACATTCTATTTTTTACTTACTGTTTTTGCTTTCTTCTGTCTTCCCATCTGCTACCCTTCAGATATATAATGTTAACCTGATGTTACCCCATTTATCCATTTTTCTGTGCTCATATAATTATATAGGAATACATATGTATTGGACATTTGAAGAGTATAATTTATTTTCAGAAAATTGATTCATGTAATCAAGTTAGCTACAATTTATTCTTCTAACTTAAATATAAGGTAGAAGCCCTTTGATTCAACTGCCATAGACTTAACATTATGATTTTAAACTGTGGTTATATTTTAAATTGTGTTGCTTTTATAATTAGTTTCTATACTTTTATAAATGCAAACATAATGTAAAATTTTAAGTAGTCATATATATGAAAATTAAATTATACCATAACCTCTCCTCCCAAGCCTACATGAATCTCACACATTTTCAATTAGGGAACTACTGTGAATAGTTTGGTATGTCTGATTTTAGATCTTTATCAATCTATTTGCATGCAGGTACGTAGGCAAAAGGGTTTTTGAGTTTTATATTAGTATTACACAATACATTATATTCTGTCTCTTTTTTTCCCCCACTCAACAGTGTAACAGATAGTTCAGTACCATGGTTTTTACTGGTAATTTTTTCATACTTATTTATATACACAGAGGCAATTTTATTTACATGGGATTATGTACATGTTGTTTTTGTTTTTTGTAGGGGATTATTTGGTTTTGCTTGTTTCCTCTTTTCTCCTATCTTTCATTAACATCTCCATATATACTTTCAATCTGAGAATTGCTTCCATCTTCTGGAAAGTCTTTTTCCTAACTCTTCAACTTTGGTTCTTTATTATTTCTTCTATTTTTGTCTTATTCTTGTTTTTATTTTGTAACCTATTTTTCTTTTTAAATTTGTTTATGATTTACCTTATTGGATACTCTCAAACATTTAAAAATTCATTTTTGGATTGCTCAGTTTTAATTTCATCTTTAGTAAGTTCCTCTCCATGGCTTGATTATATTGGCTGTCTTTCATGGTTTTGATTTCTTCGTGTATGTTAGACTTTTGATTTTCAAGTGCTTCTTGAGTAGAATTTTTCATGAGCTTATTTTCCTATGGCTGCTTTTGTTCCTCCCTGTCTAGTAATTTTGTGGTTGTCTTCCATCTGGCCTCAAACAATCCCACCCTAGAACCATATCTTAAATTGGCAGCAGAGAGCCTCTGTCCCACTGTGAGACTGGAGATTGGTCCAGGCCCAGGCTTTGAGGCATTATCTGCTTCCCATTAATTCTGGTGTAGCTTTAAAGTAAGCTTCAGCTCCTGGCACTGGTTAATGGCAGTCTTTCTCAGCCTCGTTTTCAGGATGGGAAACGCCATCTCAGCCCTTGGTTTCAACAGTGAAGCTGACTCTTTTCATTTCCTGTTCCTCTGGAGCACTTGGAGCACCTTTTATCTTGTAGGAGAGGCCAATTACTGCCTGCAAGTGGGTCTGCATCTTTAGCCTGATTTACAGCTTCTTCTCCTCTTCTACTTTTTCTGGTTCACAGAAATGTTTATTTTGTGTATGCTTTAGGATGTCATGTTAATTTTCTGTTTTTATTCAGTGGTGCCTTTAGACAAAGGTAGGGAGGTTTTGCAGACTTTCAAGACCAACTTGACTAGAAGTCTGGGATACTTTTTTTTTTTTTAAGATGTGAGGTACAATTCAGAATTAGGTAGATAAGTGGTCATTGTACAGGTAAAATTTGTACCACCCTTTGGTCCCCGCTTCACCTGGTTTGAGATCATGTACCCTTACTGATGTTATGTTCCCCCTTACTTCCCTCCCCTGGCAGCATCCCACTAGCACCAAACCCTTCTTATAGTGTTGTGATACATGTTCAGGGTCTGCTTGTAAGTGAAAACATGTGGTACTCAGTTTTTGTTTCTGTGGTAGATCAGAGTACGATACACTCTAAATCCATACAAATTGCTGCAAAGTCCATAATTTTGTCCTAATTTATGGCTGTATAATATTCCGTCGTGTATATGTACCACATTTTTTAAATCCAGTCCACTTTTGATGGGCAGCACGGTTGGTTCTATATTTTTGCTCTTGTAAATAATGCTGCAATAAACATGGCATGTGCAAATATCTTTTTTATAGAATGATTTTAGTTCCTCTGAGTATATTACCAGAAGGGGGACTGCTGGGTTGTATGGAAAGTTGGTTTTTAGATCCTTTAGGAATCGCCACACTGTTTTCCACAGAAGTTGTGTTAGTTTACATTCCCACCACCAGTGTAGAAGCATTCCCTTTTCTCTGCATCCTCTCCAGCATCTGTTTTTTTAGTTATTGATGATGGCCTTCCTGATTGGAGTCAGGTGGTATCTCAATGTGGCTTTAATTTGCATTTCTTTGATGACTAGTGAAGCTGAGCATTTCTTCATGTATCTGTTGGCTGCTTGTATGTCTTCTTCTGAGAAGTGTCTATTCATATCCTTTGCTCACTTTTTAATAGGGCTATTTTTTTTTTCCTTTTGGCACATTTGAATTTCTTGTAGATCCTGGATGTTAGGCCTTTGTCAGATATATAGTTGGTAAATATTTTTTCCCATTCTGTGGACTGTCTCCTGCTTTCTTGATGGTTTCTTCTGCTTAGAAGCCTTTCAGTTTGATGAGGTCCCATTTGTCTATCTTATCTCTTATGGCATTCACTTTTGGGGATTTGGTCAAGAATTGGTTGCCTACTCCAATGTGCATAAGAGTGTTTCCTGCATTTTCTTCTAGGATTCTTATTGTTTGAGGTTTTACATTTAGGTCTTTGATCCATCTAGGGTTGGTTTCTGTGTATGGTGATAGACAGGGGTCCTGTTTCAGTTTTCTGCATGTGGTCAGCCAGTTTTCCCAGTACCATTTACTGAATAAGTTCTCCTCTCTCCAGTGGTTGTTGTTGGCGGCTTTGTCGAAGATGAGTTGCTTAAGAAGTTGAGATTTGCTTCTGGAATCTCTATCCTGTTCCATTGGTCTATATGCCTGTTCTTGTACCAGTACCAGGCTGTTTTGATTATTGTAGCCTTATAGTAAAGTTTAAAATCTAGACGTGTCATACCTTCCACTTTGTTTTTTTTGTGAGGATTGTTTTGGCCATTTGTGGTCATTTTTGTTTCCATATGAATTTCTGTATTGTAGTTTCCAGGTCTGAGAAGAATGAAGATGGTACTTTAATGGGTATTAACAATGTTGATTCTTCCAACCCATGAGCATGGAATATTTTTCCACTTGTTTGTGTCTTCTTTGATTTCTTTTTGTAGTTAGGTTGTAGAGGTCTTTCACTTCCCTGGTTAGGGAGATGCCAAGGTATTTCTTTCTTTCATTTCTTTTCTTTTCTTTTTTGTTTTTTTGGTGGCTATTGTGAATGGGGTTGTGCTTTTTATTTGTTTCTCTGCCTGTTTGTTTTTGGTGTATAAGAATGTGACTGTCTTTTGCACGTTTATTTTGTACCCTGAGATTTTGCCAAAGTTCTTTATCATTGCAAGGAGGTTTTTGACAGATTCTCCTGGGTTTTCAAGGATCATGTCATCAGCAAAGAGGGATGGATAACTTGACTTCCTCTTTTCCTGTTTGGATACCCCTGATATCCTTCTCTTGTCTGATTGCTCTAGCTAGGCCTTCTAACACTATGTTGAACAGAAGGGGTGAGAATGGACAGCCTGGTCTTGTTCCAGTTTTCAAGGGAAATGGTTCCAATTTCCGTCTGTTTAGCAATATGTTGACTGTGGATTTATTGTAGATGGCTGTTACTATTTTGAGGTGTGTTCTGTCTGTGCTCAGGTGTTTAAGGGTTTTTATCAAGAAGGGATGTTGAATTTTATCGAAAGCTTTTTCTGCGTCTAAAGATATAATCATGTGTGTCTTCTTTTTACATCTACTGATGTATTTAATTACATTTATGGTCTTGCGGATGTTGAATCAGCCCTGCATTCCAAGGATGAAGCCTACTGGTCATGGTGGATGATTTTTGAGATGTGTTGTTGGATCTGATTTGCTAGAATCATGTTGAGAACTTTTGCATCTATGTTTAGCAGGGAAATTGACCTGTAGCTCTTTCTTTGTTGAAACTTTACCCAGTTTGGGTATCAATGTGATGTTAGCTTCATAAAATGATTTAGGGAGAGCTCGTCTTTTTTGATTGCCTGGAATACTTTCAATAAAATTGGTATCACTCCTCCTTGTATGTTTTGTAGAATTCTGCTGGAAAACCATCTGATCCAGGGCTCTTTTTGGTAGGTAGTTTTCTTATGATGGGATCAATTTCCTGGGTTACTATTGGTCTATTTAGGGTTTCAATTTCTTCTTTTTTCAACCTTGTCAGAAAGTCCTCCATTTCATTTAGGTTTTCAAGTTTGTTTCCATACAGGAATGCATATAATCTCTGATAATCTTTTTGTATTTCTTCGGGGTCAGCTGTGACTTGATCTTTTGTGTTTCTGATTATGTTTATTTGGGTGTTTTCTCTGTTTTTCTTGGACAGTCTGGATAGGGGTCCATCAATCTTGTTTATCCTTTCTAAGAACCACCTTTTTGTTTCATTGATTTTTTTTTTTTTTTCTATGATATTTTTGTCTTCTGTGTCCTATATTGGTCTTTTACTTTGGTGATCTGGATTCTTCTGCTGAAGTTAGGGTTTTGGTGGTCTTGTTTTTCCAGCCAAAGTCTGGGATACTTTTAAAACATAAATCAGTCTCATTCCTCTGCTTAAAAGCATAAAATCTTCCCAAAAAAACAAGTAATAAACTTTTAACTTGTTAGAGTTCCCTTACATGATCTGACCCCTCCCTACCTCTCCAAATTCATTTCATCCACTTTCCTTTTTTTCTGTAGCCCCACTGCCCATCTTTCAGTTCTTTGAAAGTGCCTCACTTTTACAGGTGCTTTCCCCACCTCCCTCCTTCTGAAGTTGACATCTTTCCAATTTTTCTTTCTAGTTTAAATGCTTCCTCCTCAGAGAGATCTTCCCTGACCAAAATAGACTCTTCCAGGTCTTTATCATAACACCTGTTTATTTCCTTAATAGCACTTGTTAACGTTTGTAAGTATTTGTATTTATCTCCTTGTTAATGATTTCTCTTTCACAAAACTGAAAACTCCCTGAGGTTTTTGGTTTTTTTAACGTATTTGCATTATATGCAGCCAGCATATGAGAGCACTATGCTCAATCTTGAGTGACTGTTACTCATCTATGCATTCAATCATATATATTGAATGTCTACTGTATGACAGAACTGTTCTCCATGTGGAGGATATAATAGTGAGCAGCACAAAGTTTTTGTTCTGTGAGTTTATATCTAGTGGAGGAAGAAAAGTAATAAACACATATAAAAATAATGACAGCAGTGCACGGGTGATGTGTTTATCAGGTAATAGGTAACGCTTTTTTTTTTTTTGAGTTGGAGTCGCACTCTGTCACTCAGACTGGAGTGCAGTGGCCGCTCCCGGCCACCGCAGCCTCGACCTGCTGGGTTCCGGAGATCCTTCCACCTCAGCCTTCCAAGTAGCTGGAACTACAGGCGCACGCTACCACGCCCAGCTAATTTTGATTTATTTAGAGATGAGGTCTCGCCAAGTTGACCAGGTGGGTCTCAAACCTGCGGGCTCAGGCAGTCCACTCACCTCAGCCTCCCAAAGGCGCGGGATTACAGGCTGAGCCACTGAGCCCGGCTAAGGAAACACTTTTATGAAGCAGTAACAGGAAAGAATTTATCTGGTGATGCTCAACAGGAAGAGCTGCCCAAGCAGAAGGAAGAGCTGGAACAAAGTTCTTAAGTCAGGAATGGGCTTGAGTATTCATGGAACAAAAGGTCAGTGAGGTTGTAGTGGAGTGAATAGAGGAATGGGCATTACAGGATAAGACCAGAGACCTGGCTGAGGCCAGATACTACGAGTTAGGTAGGAAGTTGAAAGTATGCCTGAAGACAGGTACAGCATGGCCCTGAAGGGGTGTGGGTGGGAGTGGCTGCTGCAGAAGGATGTGTCTACCAAGCAGGTGGGTTCAGCAGGTCTCTGTAAGTTCTAGGAAGAGTGAGCTTCCAGAATATCATAAATCACACCTTAGTTTTTGGTTTCATTTTTACCCGGGATGCCGTTTTCCAATTCATGGTTCTAATTCATGGCTTTAGTTGCCTCTTTAGAAACCAGTAGAAGCCTCACATCCTATTCTATGCATGTGTGCTTGTTCATATTCATAAAATACATTGGAAATAGAAAGGAAACACTCAGTTAATGCTTTTTCTCTTTTCTTTTCTTTTTTTCTTTTTTTTTTTTCTGCTGAGTTTCTGAATTTGAGCAGGCTTTTGGAAGTTCATGTTTCCTAGTTTAGTCAGTGTAGTGACCTGAAAGCAAAACTAGGTTGATTACACAATCTTTCATTTCCACTTTTTCATTTCCCTATGTTTTAGAAAGCAAATGACTAGGGAAGGCAGTGTTCTCAAGGGTGCCTAACTTCCACATTTTTAAGGGCATGCTTAAAAAAAAAAAATCCTTGCAGCAATCTACTGATTAGCTGTCTACTGATAAGATCTGGTTCTCATTTGACAATTACAACCTTTTATAATCCTATTAGTATAACAAATAATTGTTTCCATATTGCCTTCTTTAAAAAAAAGTTCTTTGAAATTAACTGAAGAGACTCCCTTTTTCCCTGTCCTTCACTAAACATGTAGTGATGACAAGGAGCTATTTTAAGTTTCTCTGCAGTAAACTTAATGATACTTCTAGTTCTTTCGCTGACCCTACAGGCAAAGGACTCAGAGGCAGTTCCTCTTCTTTCCTAATAATGCTATCTTGCTTAAACCACTGCTCAGAATACTACAGGTAGCCAATCACAAATGGCTATGTTTTAAAATTCACATTTAAGTCTGAGCTTTGGAATTTGAAATGCATTTCCCACTGAAAAAATGTATAAGTGGTATTATAAATCAGTAAGTGTCTAGACTGTCCTTTAAAGGCTGTTTAACCTACGGTGTAACTGAAATACTACACATTTATGATGAAGCATATTAGGAAAATCATATTTCAGATGCATATTAGTTCCAGTACATGATGTGTAAATTGGATTGTACAGAGAATAATCTGGCTCCTCCAACATCATTGTTTGTGATGTTGGAGGCTCTAGAGAAGACACTGAGAAAGCTCATCCTACCTCCTGCATGGGTTGACCAACATCTACCTGGAAGAGCTTTTAAATCAGATGTTTGTGGATCAGGGGTTTCTGTAATACTCACTAGTTACAAAATGTGAAAAATTCATTTAGAATAATCTAGAGTAAGGGAGTAAAATGCTTATATATTTTGAAATTCCCTAAGCAGATACTGTTTTTAGAAAATACTTTTTTGATACATTTACAGACATTTTCACATATTTAGTAATCATTTTTAGTTGTATTTTTCGTCCTTTGTCTTAAAAAAAAATCTTTGGTTTTATTACTAAAATTATTGATGCTACTTAGTTTTGAATGCAAATGACTTAATTTTTTAAGTACCTTCATGGTTAGTAGTTAAAACATTTAACTCTATAATTGTTCTACTTTTACTTCTTTTTTTTTTTTGAGTAGGAGTCTCACTCTATCACCCAGACTGGAGTGCAGTGGCCGCTCCTGGCCACCACAGCCTCGACCTGCTGGGCTCCGGCAATCCTTCTGCCTCAGCCTTTCAAGTAGCCGGAACTACAGGCACACGCTGCGATGCCCAGCTAATTTTTTTATTTTTATTGTAGAGATGAAGCCTCGCCAAGTTGCCCAGGCGGGTCTGGAACCCGCAGGCTCAGGCAATCCGCTCACCTCGGCCTCCCAAAGTGCGGGATTACAGGCTGAGCCACCGAGCCTGACTTACTTTTAATTCTTTGCCAGGCATAATTATTTTCATTTCAAGAGATTTTTGTTATATTGAAGCTAATTTTTGGCCATTTGTTAACTTATATTCTTATGAGGATAGTATAATTTCTGGCAAAATGTTATCTTGGAAAGTTACATACACAGTGTAGAAGAGTGCATGCTTTGGGTTCTAGGAGTTGTGAGTTCTAATTCTCTTCAAGTGTAGATACTTTTTTTTTTTAATCTTAAACTATGGAAGGAGGCTTATGAAAGTTGCTTGCCTCACAGGGTTGCTAAAATTACATAAGGTTGATTGGGAATGTGTGTTAGTCCACACTACCGTAGGGATGGTCTGTCAATGGAACCAGTAGGGAAAGCTTTTATGCCGTTGGGTTTCTCTTCTCTGAACTCTTTTCCTTTCATAGCCAAGTTTCTTAAAATAATAATCTATACTCAACAGCTTCACTTTTACTCTCCAGTCATTCTTGTAAAAGAAAAAAATCAGTAGTATTTAGTATTTATATTATTATGACTGTGTAAATGTTTTTCTGTATGAGTCAGGTAATTATTACTGAGTATATTTTCTTTCTTGAACAGCTTCCCACACCTTTTGGAATAATTGCTTTATTTTTCTGTTTTCTTTGTATTCTGTTGTATCTATCAGAACCTTAAAATTCCTCTTAATATAGTAAACACTTAAGGTTCTCCTTCAAATCCATTTGTGAACTTTTTCTTTTCCTTGGGGACACAGTACTCCTCTGGGAGTCTCCGTCTTTCCATTCCAGTCTGGACTGGCTGCTCTCTTAGGCCTGCTGTGGAGCGTCCATTCCCCTGTTCTTTCATCATCATCCTGGGAATTTCCTTTGCTTCTCTCCTGTTTTGAATCATGTTTTTGGTTCCTGTTTTCTCCTCCTCTTGATTTATTCCCTTGTTTTGGTGTGGCACATCCTCTACCACCCACCTCCTACCCCCACTCACCCCAGCTCCTCTAGCACCAAATCTTGTAAGCTCGGGTAACTCTTATAACGCCGATGAAGCTTTTCCTCTCCTTTCCGTTCCCTTGTTGGATTAAGTTTACCCTCCTTTGTGCCTCCACGGCCTCCTCTGTCATAGCCTTGGTCCATCATAACTATTGAGCACCTAGTCTACGTGTATTTAACATTAGGAGATTCTAAGACTAAGAGAATGTGGGTTCTGTTCCCAAGGAAGTTCTAGAAAATAAGCAAGAATGTCAGGATCCTCACAGGAGTTAGGACTGCCCCCTAGCGGCCCTTGTGAAAAAGTAGAAGGAAGCTTATGATTGCCACAGTAATGGGAAGGTGTAGCCAGAGGCCAGGGATACTAAAATGTCTTGTATATCCAGCATGACTTCAGAATATCCTACCGAGACATTCACGTGTGAAAATCTGTTTATAATTATTCAAGTCCAGGGCCTAACTCCATGTTACACACAAACCCAAACTACTCTTGGCCCTTTTACATTGTCATTGCTTGTGCAACGCGCAGAAAACAGCTATTGTTCAGCAATGTGAGTTTATAGACAAGTTGTTTTAAAAAGTAGCACGAGGTCGAGCTCAGTGACTAAGCCTGTAATCCTAGCACTTTGGGAGGCCGAGGCGAGTGGATGGCCTGAGCCCAAGGGTTCGAGACCAGCCCGGGCAATTTGGCGAGACTTCAAAAAAAAATAGCATGAGTTGTTTTAGGAATTCTTTATATTGGCCATTAATAGCACTTAGTCTGTAAGAATCCTAGTGAGTTGCTTTATAAATCAGTGAATATAGTTATCAGTGCTGTGAATAAAAAAATTAAACAGAATCCCTTGGGTAACAGATTTTTTGGTAAACCTTGCTATAGCAATGAAGAAGAATATGATTGCCATATTTTATTCATAAAAGCAAGATAACTTTTTATAGTCTGATGTTAAAAAATTCTGTTCATTATTGTATGTGTAGTATGTATATATTGTGATATAACATAGAGTGCACAGCTTGATGAATTTATACACACACATGTAACTGCTATCTCAATTTAGAATATCTGCATTGTTGGAAAATATAGGATAAACTTATTTTTAAACATTACCTTGGTACCTTTTCTAATAATGTGTACATTATGTTTTCATTTATATAATAAATATAATTCAGAAAATCTGAAAAATCCAAAAAATCTGAAAGCATGAAGAAAACTGTATTTATTGTATTTTTTTCTTTTTTAGAGTAGCAATTAGGCCTGCTGCTTTAAATTTAGAAATATTTTACCTGAAAAGGTACATTGATGTTGAAGAAAAAGATATTGAACATATTATTTGAAAATGTAACTGACACATATTATCCTGTTTCCAGCTATATGGATACAAATTCATTACTCGAAAAACTTCCCATACCCCTTTTTGGTCAATATATCATTTCCACCAGAGGTAACTGCTATTCTGGCTTTACATCGTCACAGAATTGTTTTGTCTGTTCTTGAACTTCATGTAAATAGAATTGTACTATGTGTATTCTTATGTTGCCTTCTTTGATTTGATGTTATTCCTTTGAGATTCATCCATGTTTTGGGTGTAGCAGAAGTTTTTTATTATTGTGTAGTGTTCCATTTTGTGTCTGTAGACAGTTTATCTCCTGTTCCTCTGTGGATTGTCATTTTGGTTTGTTTCCAGATGTGGGCTGTGAGAATAAAGACACTATGAACATTTTTTTTTTTTTTTTTTGGAGTCAGAGCTTCACTCTGTCACCCAGACTGGAGTGCAGTGGCACAACACAGCTAACCGCAGCCTCAACCTCCTAGGTTTAGACAATCCTTCCACCTCAGCCCTCTAAGTAACTGGGACTACAGGTGCATACCACCATGCCTGGCTAATATTTTGGTTTTTTGTACAGACATGGTCTTCCTATGTTGCCCTGGCCAATCTCAAAGCAGTTTCCACCTCGGCTTCCCAAAGTGCTGACATTACAGGCGTGAGCTACTGTGTCCAGCCTGAACATACCACTTTCACACTAATTTCTCATGGATATATATCTAGAAATAGAATTTTGGGTAGACGTTTGTTTGACCCTTATAGCTATTACCAAAATGTTTTCCAAAGTGGTTATATCAATTTATGCTTCCACCAGCAGTTATGATAGATCCAGTTGTTCCATATTCTTAATAACAGTTGATATTGTTAGTATATTATATAATATTTGTTCAGTCAATGATAAAAAAAATTTAACAAATGATATATCTTTGGATATATTTGAAACTTTAAATGAGGTCTTTCAAAAGCTGTAAGAAAATGATGTAAATCACATTAAAGTGAAGGGAATTATATATTATTTATAAACATGGTTATTGTATAAAAGCAGATCTAGCTGGGTGTGGTGATTCATGCCTGTAATCCCAGCATTTTGGGAGGCTGAGGCAAGAGGATTGCTTGAGCTTAGGGGTTCTAGACTAGCCTCTGGGCAACTTGGTGAGGCCTCACTTATACAATAAACCAAAAAATTTGCTAGATGCATGCCTGTAGTTCCAATTACTTGGAAGGTGGAGGCAGAAGGATCGACTGAGCTCAGCAGGTAGTGGCAGCGGTGACTGTGTGCCACTGCACTCCAGCCTGGGCAACAGAGTGAAATTCCAACTAAAAAAAAAAAAAAAATTTTTTTTCACCAAGAATTTTAATTTTCACCTAAGATAGGCCTAAACTTATTGATTTAAAAATATATTGCTCTTATACTGTGCTAGTTATCTATTGCTACCTAACAAATCATCCCAAAGTTGACATGCTTAAAACAATAAATATATGTTATCTCTTGCTGTTTCTGTGGGTCATTAATCTGGTGGCAGCTTAACTGGGTAGTCCTAGATTAGGGCTCTCACAAGGTTATAGTTAAGCTGTCAGTTGGGGCTGTGGTTACCTCTCAGGGCTCAACTGGGACTGGGAGATCCACTTCAAACTCACTCATTTGGTTGATGGCTGGCTTTAGTAAGGGCTGGCTAACTGTTAGTCAGAGACTTTAGTCCCTTACAATGAGGGCTTCTCTATAACCTTCTTCTAACATATCAACTTACTTCTACCAGAGTGAATGATCTGAGAGAGAGAATGAAGACTCAACATGGAAGTTGTAATCTTTTTAATAACCTAGTCTTGGAATTGATTTTTTATTACTTGAGCTATAAGTTACTGGTCATGCAGGCCAACCTAGTATAGTGTGGGAGATGACTACACAAAGGTATGAATACCGGGAGGTAGGGAGGTAGGGATCATTGGGGACTGGCTACCAAACATATGGATGCTATTTTTCTGTGGTGGTGGTGGTAGTAAAATACACATGAAGCTTATTATTTTAACCATTTTAAATTGTGTAATTCACTGGCAGTATGTTTATAAAGTTTTGCAACCTCTCTGAGGCAATGTCTTGAAATAAAACAACAATGATGTTTGCCACATCAATAGACTTCCTTTCATGAAAGATTTCTCTGTGGCATGTGGTGATGTTTGATAGCATTTTATCCACAGTAGGACTTCTTTCACAATTAGAGTCAGTCTTCTCAGACCTTGATGCTACTTTATCAATTAAGTTTCAGTAATATTCTAAATTCTTTGTTGTCATTTCAACAATATTCACAGCATTTTCACTAGTAGTAGATACCACTTAAGAAACTACTTTCTTTGGTCGTCTGTATGACACAATTCCTCATCTGTTGAAGTTTTATCATGGGTCTGCAGCAATTCAGTCACATTTAGAGGATCTACTTCTAATTCTAGTTCTCTTGCTATTTCTACCACTTCCACGGGTACTTCATCCACTGATGTCTTGAGCCCATCAGTCATTCAGAAGGTTGAGGATTGGAATCAACTTCTTCCAAATTCATGTTAATGTTTTGGTTTTTGTTTATTTGTTTGCTTTTTTGAGTTGGAGTCTCTGTCACCCAGGCCGAGTGTAGGGGCACGCTCACGCTTCACAGTGGGCCTTGACCTCCTGAGCTCAGAGCAATCCTTTCATCTTTCATCTCAGCCTTCCGAGTAGCTGGGACACAGGCATGTGCTACCATGACTGGCTAATTCTTTTGCTTTTTTTTTTTTTTTTTGTAGAGATGCGGTCTCACTATGTTGCCCAGGCTGGTCTCAGACTCCTGGGCTCAAGCAGTCCTCCCATCTCAGCCTCCCAATGTGCTCACGATTATAGGCGTCTGACTAAACTCTTGTTAATGTTGATAGTTTGACCTTCTCTCATGAACCACGGATGTTCTTATGGCATCTAGGATGGTGAATCTTTTCCAGAAGGTTTTCAATTTATTTTGCCCAGATTCATCAGAAGAATCACTGTCTGTGGCAGTAATAGTCTTAGGAAATGCATTTCTTAAATAAGAGGGCTTGAAAATCTAAATTACTCCTTGATCAATGGGCTGCAGAACAGATGTTGTGTTAGGAGGCATGAAGCAACATACTTCTTCTTGTCCGTCTCCATCAGAGCTCTTGGGTGACCAGGTGCATTGTCAATGAACAGTAATATTTTGAAAGGAATGTTTTTCTGAGCAGTAGGCCTCAAGGGGTGGCTTAAAATTTTTAGTAAACCATGGTATAAGCAGAGTACAGGCAAAGTCAATTTAGCATAAATCTTAAGGGCCCTAGGATTTTTGGAATGGTCTGTAAGCATTGACTTCAGCTAAAGTAACCAGCCACATTAGCCCCAAGCAAGAGAATCAGCGTGTCCTTTGAAGCTTTGAAGTCAGGAATTAACTTCTCCCTTGCTAGGAAAGTCCTAGATGGCATCTTCTTCCAACAGAAGACTGTTGTTTGGGTAGCCATCTTCATAAGTGATCACAACTAGATTTCTGGATACCTTGCTTCAGCTTTCCATAGCACTTGCTGCTTCACCGTGTACTTTTATGTTATGAAAATGGCTTCTTTCCTTATAACTCATGAACCAACCTCTGCTAGCTTCAAAATTTCTCTTATAGCTTCTTTACCCTCTCAGCCTTCATAGAATTGAAGAGAGTTAGGGACTTGTTCTAGATTCAGCTTTGACTTAAGGTAGTGCAAGTAGTTTGATCTTCTATCCAAATCACTCAAACTTCCTCCTGTCAGCAATAAGGCTGTTTTACTTTCGTATTATTTTTTGTGTTCACTGGGGTAGCACTTTTAATTACCTGCAAGAACTTTTCCGTTGCATTCGAGATTTGGCTGTTTGGTGCAAGAGGCCTATCTTTCAGCCTCTCTTGGCTTTCAACATGCCTTCTCTATTAAAATTAAACATTATTAGCTTTTGATTGAAACAGAGAAACATGTAACTCTTCTTTTCACTTGAACAATTAGAGGCCATTGTAGGGTTATTAATTGGCCTAATTTCAATATTGTTGTGTCCCCGGGTATAGTGAGGCTCAAGGATAACGGCCAGTCAGTGGAGCAGTCAGAACACACTTGACATTTATTGATGAAGCTTGTCATTCTGCCTTATAGATGGCGCCCCAAAACAATTACAGTAGTAACATTAAAGATCACTGGTCACAGATCATTATAACAGATACAATAATGAAAACATTTGCAATATCATGAGAACTACCAGATTGAGACACAGGGACACAAAATGAGCATATGCTCTTGGAAAAATGGTACTTATAGACTTGCTTGACACAGTGTTCACAAACTTTTAATTTGTAAAAAAAAAAATGCAGTATCTGTGAAGTGCAATAGAATGACTTATGCCTCTGTGTTTGGAGGCCCTGTTGCTGTATGTATATGTGCTTACGTAAATGTTAGATCTTCTGGATGGATTGGCCCTCTTATCAGTATGTTGTTTCTTGTTTTAATTTAGTTTCTGGCTTTAATGAGTGTTTTGTCTAATATTAGTATAGCTACCGCAGGTCTGTTTTGCTTACCTTTTGCATGGGATATCTTACCTCATTTTTTCACTTTTCAGATCTATGTATGCCTTTGAAACTAAAGTGAGTCTCTTGTAGACAGAATATAGTTGGATCTTGTTTTTTTAAAATCCACTTTCCAGTCTCTGCCTTTAATGGAAGACTTTAATTCATTTACATTTACTGATAAAGAAGTACTTTCTTCTGCCATTTGCTATTTGTTTCCTGTATTATACCTTTTTTGTTCTTCAGTCCCTCCATTACTACCTTCTATTTTGTTTAGTTGACCTTTTGGAGTATACTATTTTTATTATTTTCTGTATATTTTTTAGTTATTTTTTAGTGATTTCCCTGGGAATTACAATTTACATCTTAAATCTATAACATTATAACTCAAATCCATACATTTCACTGTATGTAAATTATACCTCCATTTTAAAATACATTAAAAAATATTTAAGAAGGAGTTCATGGGCGGCACCAAATTGCCAAAGAAATTTTTGGTACCAAAAACCAAAAAAAATGTTAAGAACTCCTTTTCTGAAGTCGTCATGTTGCCATTGCCTTTCTCCTTCTGAGTCTCCCTCTGTCTCTCAGTAAATTGTTACTGTTTATTTCCTTTTTTTACTAAATGTGTTCTCGCTTTTTTGAAATGAACCTAAGAAAAGTCAGAAAATAAAAATAGCAGCTATGAAAGAAATTCTTTGCTTGGGTTATTCACCATTCTCTTGAAGCCAATAAAGCTGTGACCCTTCTAACATAGTTGTGTACTTGTTTTGGCAAAGAAATTTGCCAAAGAAATTTCTAATAAGAGCACTTTCCTAAAAACTAATTTTTAGATCACTTCATAATGGAATGAGTTATTTCCAGTTTTGTTTGGAGTTTTAAGAAGATTTTTATCCCTCTTTGTCATTGAACATACAGTTCTGTTACAGAATAGCCATGTACATTTATAAAAAAGATTGGAGGAAAAGAAAAAGTTTTAGGAATCAGAAAAGCATCAAAGAAGTAAGGAAAGCAAAACTGATAATAATGACAATCTAGTCTAGATTTTTTTCCAGATATGGCCTCAGTGCAGTATAATGGTATATTCCAAGTTCAAATATGTTTTACTTTCATAAAATTCAAAGTAAAAAAAAATTAAGTATTAGCCTATGTTTATTTTAAAATGTGATGATATATAGAATGAACATTGAGCTGTCTTTCAGGGGGCAGTGATTACTCATAACAGGCTCTAGTCTGCTATCTAATGCTTGTAACTTTATTTCACTCTACTGTGACAGTGTTCTCACAGTCTTTTTATAGGACACTTGCTGTAATAGAGTACAAGGTATTCTAAGAAAGATTCAGCAAAGGTGAATTGTTCTAGCAGACTTTTGTCCAAATAACATCTGTATGCCTTTAATGGTTTGCTATTAGATAAAAAACCTTAAATACTATTTGGTGACTTCTTTGCAGGCTCTCATATGGAAAATTTGAAATGCAGAGGGGAAACAATAGCTAAGGAGATCAGTGAAGCCATGAAGGTAAAAGCTACCTGCTGAAAAATTATAAAATGAACAAAATGTGTAACTAGGTATCTTCTTTAACATTCATACGTGTGTTAGTCTGTTACTCTGCTGTAGCAAAAATTCTCAGTATTCTTTTAAATAGATCATTAAATAGCTGGGCACAGTGGCTCACGCCTGTAATCTCAGCACTTTGGAAGGCAGAGGCAAGAGGATTACCTGAGTCCAGGGGTTCGAGACCAGCCTGGGCAACTTGGCAAGACCTTGTCTCTACAATAAATCAAAATAATTAGCTGGGCATGGTGGCACACATCTGTGGCTCCAGCTATTTGGAAAGCTGAGGCAAAAGGATCACCTGAGCCCAGCAGGTCCAGGCTACAGTAACCTGACAGAGTGAAACTTCTACTAAAAAAAAAAAAATCATTAAATGAATTTATTATGCAGTAGTAGCATTCAGAATAACTACCATCTATCAGGTATCTCCTGTGTACCAGGTATTACACTTGACTTCTTTAAAGATTGATTATATTTTGGATTCTAGGTGTTTTTAGTTCATCAAACAATTTGGGGTAATAACACTAGCAAAAATTCATTAAGCACTTGGTATAGGGACCATCAAACTGTTTTACATGTATTATCTCATTTAATACTTACATTAATACTATAAGAAGCCAGGAGCAGTGGCTCATGCCTATAATCCCAGCACTTTGGGAGCTGGAGGTGAGAGGATTGCCTGAGCCCATGGGAAGACCAGCCTGGGCAACATGGCAAGACCTTGTCTCTACAATAAATAAAATAGTTGAGTGTGGTGCCGTGTGCCTGTAGTTCCAGCTACTTGAAAGGCTGAGGTGGAAGGACCTTCTGAGACCAGCAGGTCAAGGCTGCGGTGGCTGTGAGCATGCCACTGCACTCCAACCTGAGTGACTGAGGAGATTCTGACTCAAAAAATAATAATTATGAGATAGGTACTTTTTAAAAAAATTTTTTTTCTAGTGACAGTGTTTCACTCTGTCACCCAGGCTGAAGTGCCAGTGGCAAGATCACGCCTCACTGCTGCCACAATCTCCTGGGCTCAAGTGATCCTCCTGCCTCAGCCTCCCGAGTAGCTGGAATGACGGGTCCACACTACCACACCCAGCTGATTTTCCAGTTTGTAGAGACAAGGTCTCTCTTTGTTGCCCAGGCTGGTCTCGAACACCTAGCCTCCAGTGATGCTCTTGCTTTGGCCTACCAAAGTGCTAGGATTATAGGCATGAGCCACCATGCCTGGCAAGATAGGTACTATTATTTCCTCATTTTATAGATGAGGAAGTTGTGGCACAGAGAGCCTAAATAGTTGCCCAATTAAGTAACTGAACCAAGATTTAAGTCTTGGATGTCTGGCTCCAGAATCTATACTGTTAATCACTGTCACCTACCAACTTGGGAGTTTTACTGTTATATAGTAGAATTGTTTATATTCTAGATATTTATGTTACTCAAACAGGAAAGTTTGGGTTTCTAGTACATGAAAATTATTGTAAAGCTCCTCCAGAGCCTCTCTTGTTCCGATGTTAATTTTCCGTAGCACTTTTGTGGTCTGTTTTGATTCCATGATTTCCTGGTGGTCATTATTCACTCATTGCATGTTCGTCATCAGGAGTTGGCAAACTGTAGTGGGCCAGGCTACAATTCAGCCTGCCACTTAGTTTTGTTAGTAAAGCTTTATTGGAACACAGCCATGTTCATTCATCTACTTTTCTGTGACTTCTTTCATGTTACAACAGCAGAATTGAGTTCTTGTAACAGAGACTAAAACTCCCAGAACCTAAGAGATTTGCTATCTTGTCCTTTAAAGGAAAGATATGCTGATTCCTGCCCTTGATTAAGATTTCTAAAATACTCATTATTATGCTTAAATTTGGAATTTCAGACATGAATTTCTTAGCTTCAAAATTCTGTTACCTTCTTTTCTGCCAAAATTTTATTTTACTATCAGGTATTGTAGGAATAGAATATAACTTTTAGTCTTATCTCTTAGTTAAAATTCTTCAGCTTAAACTGTTTTTTTTAAAGGTAAAGTTGAATATCCATAACCCCAAAATATTAGGTCTCAGAAAAAGCCTTGAACTGAAGAGTTAAAATAAAGTATTATGTCCATCTCTGTGTGTTTGTGTTTCTACCTGAGATTAATGTTGATTATTACTGTTGTCTTTTTTTTTTTTAAGTCCTTGCCTACACTAATTGAACAAGGAGATGGATTTTCTCAAGTTTTAAAGATGCAGCCTGTTATCCAGCTCCAGAGGGTCCACCAGGAAGTTTTTTCCGGTTGTCACAGGAAACCAGATGCTAAATCTGAGAGCTTTAAAACACATGTAGAAACCACACCAACAGAGACTGTTTCCAGGAAAACCTCTGATGTGGTACTGAAAAGAAAGCAAACTAAAGACTGCCCTCAGAGAAAATGGTATCCATTGCGGCCAAAGAGAATTAATCTTGATACATAAGCTGTTATTGGTTATTTGGGTAGTTGATAATAGGCACTGTCAACACTTAGATTACAGCCTAATACCTAGACAAGTCTTCATTTAAAACAACAAATTAACTCTTTTACTAGTGATTCATTTATGCAAATATAGTAACTCTATGCTGGGATATGATGTAATATTGTATTTCTTTCCTCACTATTTCATCATAAGTGAAAGTTATATTTTTTAAAATATTGGCACAAAGCTTATCAATGAGCGTTTAAGAGTGTAAACTTTTACTGTCCTTAAATGCCACCAACTATCGACTGCCTTATAAATTTTATGGAATTTCACGAGTAACATTCTGCTGGATTTCCCATGTATACATCTTTCTAAAAAAAGAGAGAGAGCCGTGTGATGGCTCTTCATTTAAGTGCTGAAAAGTACAGGTGCAGTTTTTTTCTTTAAATGCAGCTTGATTTATCAAATTAATATGCAGATGACAAGACTGGCTTTGATTTTGTTACTCTATGTTAAGCTAATTTGGTTCTGTGGGATTAATAATTAGTATTTTTTGTTTTTGTAACACAAAGGCAGCTATTTTGTGTGCAAAAATTACTCTCAGAAATAAAAATATGCATGTAGCCTATGTTTTCTGCCCATGCCTTTTTCTTTAGACCTTTAACATAATCTGACTTGGAACTAAATTGTTTCTTTTTAGGAGTTCTCATTTATGTCTATTTCAAAGTGGGCAGGTCCATGCAGATCTATTCCTAAAGTCCTAGGAAGCTCAGAAGCCACAGAAAGAGCCTGACATACCCAGTTTCTTAGAAGGAAACATTTAATAGGGACTTACGGACAGAAGCCATGTCTGTGTCTCAGGCAGTGACAAGATAGTGGATCCCTGCACCACTACCCTCCCCTCCAGACCCAGAATTTACATATACCATAGGGGGAGGGTGATTCAGAAAGGATCTGTAGGACAGTTGAAGTATGATAACATCAAGGTTGTTTGACCTGAGGGCAAGATTTATGGTAAATACATGCTCTTACACAAAGAACAATAGATAAACTGGAAAAAATTGTCATTATGGAACAAATGAGGTCATACTGAAACATTTTACATTGAGGGTCTTTATATATCATATATATAATCATTGGTAGAAGACAGCTATATACCTTTTAACATTTAACTGGTTTCTTTTCCTTTTTTTTGAGTCAGAGTCTCACTCTCACCCAGGCTGGAATGCAGTGGCACGCTCATGACAACCACGGCCTCCGCCTGCTGGGCTCAGGCAGTCCTTCCACCTCAGCCTTCCAAGTAGCTGGCACTACAGGTGCATGTCACCAACCCCAGCTAATTTTTTTTATTTATTGTAGAGACAAGATCTCGCCAAGTTGCCCGGGCTGGTCTCGAACCCCTGGTCTCAGGCAATCCTCTTGCCTCTGTCTCCCAAAGTACTACGATTACAGGTGTGACACTGCTCTCAGCCTTAGCTAGCTTCTGATAGCTCTTGTTGTGTTCCTTACTCAAATTATACAAGGTAAACAGGACCATCTAACTGTTTCCCCTTTTTATGACTATGATACTTTAATCCATTTTTAGAGGATTACTAATCATGAAGTTGGAAAATCTGTATTTCCCTTGTTCTTTATGTCTTTATAACCATAAATGTCAAATAACAGGTTTGTCTCAGTGAAAAAAACTCTTACAGCCACTTTATTGCATTTTGTGTTTTAGTGTTACAATTTGAAATGTATATTTGTGCACAACAATGTGTGTTTTATTAAAATAATATCAAAAACCAAAATCTTGATGTTGTGTAGTTTTAAGAGTTGTCTTAGGCATTCTTGAGCTCAACTTTAGTAAGATGATAGGCCAGCACCTGCATTTGAGACATACTAGACCTTGTTTTAAAACTGCTTGAGGCTACAGAATATTGCTGTTATTGCAGTGCTAACTTTTTCATAGTATTAAAATTGTATATGATTTGTTTCACTTCAAAAGTTCCCAAACAAAAGAATTATTGCTAATTCTAATAGATTACATAAGATACTTGCATTTTAATTATATAAGGAAATGTACCTCCTACCTTAAAGAGATGCATATTGAAATACAAAGAGTTAAATAACACGATGTCTTAGATTTGCTCTGAAATATTTCAGCAAAGAAAAGAAAAGGAATAGATTGAGCAAATGTGGCAAAAATTTTGATAATGTTGATTTGTATAATGGATATATTCTTCTTTGTACTGAAAATTGTTAGAATTTTTTTTAAGTTTGTTATGTTTTAAAGCCCCCCAATAGACAGCTGAGACTTGAAATTCTCTTGACAGCCCAAAGTTTCACTCCACAGTTACAGCACAGTTTAAAATTTAAATACCATTTGGGAAAGACAGTAAATATATTAGCATGATTAACAAAGATAGGCATGATTGATATCAATAATAATATTAAGTATACACTGTAAGAGAGGGTAGATGGCATAGGCCAAGAACTAGCAAGCTGAAAGGATTAAAAGTGTTTTTTTAAGTCTATAGTTTAGGGAATAATGGAAAGATTGAAGGAAAAAATTGAAAATCAAATCTTGACCTCTCTAGGGTAAAAAGGCTAGATTAGATAGGGTCTTAAAGTTCTCTTTGGAAAAAAATTAAACTCAAGAAGGTCAAATTTAGTCCCAAGGGAGAGAGAATGCTGTCAGTGGTTTTCTAAATTAGGAAAGGAAAATCTGCTTTTCAAACTTCAAAACTTAGAACTGTCTTAGCTTGGGCTACTGTAACAAAATACCACAGACTGGCTTAAACAGCAGACATTTAATTTCTCACTTAGTATCCTCTTCTTATAAGGATACTAATGCTATCAGATCAGGATCCCACCCTTATGACTTCATTTAACATTAATTACTTCCTTAAAGTCCCATCTCCAAACACCAGAGGATTAGGACTTCAACATATGCATTCTGGGAGAACACAAACATTTCGTCCATAGTGTTCTACCTCTGGCCCCCTTAAAATTCATGTCCTTCTAGCGTGCAAAATACTTTCACATCCTCACAGCCCCAGAAGTCTTAACTCATTTTCGTATCAACCCTGAAACCTAAAGTCCAAAGTCTGACTTAAAAATATCTAAATCAGGTAACAGGTGAAACTCAAGGTACAATTTATCCTGAGGAAAATTCCTCTCCAGCCTTGAACCTGTGAAACCAGACAAGTTATGTGCTTCCAGAATACAATGATGGGACAGGCATAGGATCGACATTCCCTTTCCAGAAGGGAGAAATTGGAAGGAAGAAAGGGTTAATGGGTACCAAGCAAGTCTTAAACCTAGTAATGCAAATTCCATTAGATCATAAGGCTCAAGAATAATTTTCTTTGGTTCGATGCTCTGTTCTCCAGGCCCACTGGGGCAGCAGGGTCACCCCACATTTCTGTGGGTGACCTTGTCCCTTCCCCTGGGATAAGAGGGCAGCCCCGCCCATGCAGTCCTGCCCATCCAGTGACTGCCTGGCCTGCTGAAACCCTGAGGAAGCAGCCTTGCCCCCAGGGGCCTGATCTCTGAATTGCCTTCAGGATCATTCTTCCCCTTTTAAAAAGGATTTAAAGCATGTTCAAAGCCAAATCGCTCTGTAGTCCCATTCCGTTCCTTTTGGTCCAAACTGGCAGTGTCTGCTGCTTTGGTCCCAGGTGGCAGTGTTTTTGCTGGTAGAATCCCATCTCTATATCTGGCTTCTGCTGAGATAACTAATTAAATCTGTGGTTCATATTCATACTGTTATCAAATAAATGATTGTTCAGCCATACCCTTAGTGTTCTCTTCAGAGCAGATTCCCTTATCTTTCACAATAAGAATAGGCTGAGAACTTTTCGCATTTTTAAATGTGGACTGCTTTCTGCTTAACCATTCCTTCCATTTCTCTCTGTTCTCTCACATTTTGCTAAAAGTGACAAGGAGAAACCAAGCTACTCCTTCAACACTTTGCTTAGACATCTCAACTAATGTCAGCCTAAGTGACGAATGGGGAGACCCTAAAAGAAAACGGTATTTATTTGGGGATAGGCATTTAGGAATGGGAATATGCATGCCATAGTAAAAATAATATGCATATTCAGGGAGGTAAAACAGGTTAAAGAGTTTTGAAAGAAAAACGAGAAGGATTATGTAATTGTTTTTAGATAATTATCTTTGACTACAAAGATAATTAACAAGGCTAGTCCCAGTCTGAGGTTGGACAGTTGCTGAGCAGTTTTCACAGAAGTGTGTGTGTGTGTGTAATATTGTGTACTCTATGCAAGGTCGTAGTGTTATGTTACGAGTAATGCTTGGCTGCTAACCCTCGATACCAATAAATCAAGAGGCAGAAAAACTAGTAGAAAGAAGTTTATTTCTGATTTTGAATCCAGGGAGCAGAACCAGGCTCCTGGCCATTCTAAAAGGGTTCTGCTCGCCCTTCAAGTTTTACAGTTCAGGGTAGTTGGTACCGACACATTGGCTGTATGACTAGCAGAGCATTGTATAGCACTTAAGTCACAGCTGCATTTTGTTAATAACGACAGTTATGGTCCACATTTCCTGGCACTGGATGACCAGAGGTATCTCACAGCTTCTTATCAGTAACACCTGGTAGAAGCGTTAATCAAGCTTGCCATAGAGTAAAGGGAGTTAACAAGGCCTAAGACATCATACATTACTACATGTTGTCATATGCAAAAGTTATACAAATCACAAGATTTAGGATTACATTGGTATTGAAGTTATACAAATCACAAGACTTATAATTACTTTGATACTATAGTATTCAAACCTGTGACTACTAAGAAAAGGGAGTGAATGGGATTTTACATCTCTCAGTTAATTGGCACAGTCTTCAGGGAAGTTAAGGATTCTCTGAAGTTACTGAGAGTTCATAGGAGATAAGGGGAAGCACACTTTTTGTTAACTCTCAGGAATGTGGGTACGTGCAGGAGTGCAGGAACCCTTGCCTCGCCCCTCTCTAGGGGTTGTGTCAATATGGACACGCAATAGCAGGTCTCTGTATCAGTAGTTTTTGCAGTCTTTTGTGATAAGTTTAGTTATCAGGAAATTGCACATGAGAACCCTCCCTTCATGGCCTATCCCTGGCTCTATTTGTCAAGGTATTTAACACAAGTGACTTCATTTTTATTCTGACAACTTTCACTCTAAATACCCAGTAAATTTCTACCTTCCACAAAACACCAGAACATAATTCAGCCAAGTTCTTTGCCTTATAACAAGGATCACCTTTTCTCCAGTTTCCAATAACCTGTTACTCATTTCCACCCGAGGCCTACCAGAATGACCTTCAACATTCATACTGTTGTCAACAGCTTGTTCATGAATACTTACGTATTCTCTAAGAAGATGGAGGCATTCTCTCTAGCTCTCCTCTTTTCTTTCTGAGCCCTCACCAGAATTGTATTTCTTGTCCATTAATGCACCATTAGCCCTTCATGGCAATCTAGGGTTTTTCTGGCATGCACTTCAAAACTCCTTCAGCCTCTCCCCATTGCCTAGTTTCAAAGCTGCTTCAACGTATTTAGGTGTTTGTTATGGCAGCACCTTACTTGCTGATACTAAACTCTTTATTAGTTTATTTATACTGTTACTACAAAATACCACAGACTGGGTGGCTCAAACAACTGATAATTTATTTCTCACATTTCTGGAGGCTAGAAGTCCATGGTCAAAGTGCTGGCAAATGCAGTTTCTGGTGAGGGCTATCTTCCTGACTTGTAGATGGCCACCTTCTCGCTATGTCCTCACATGGCCTTTCCTTAGTGCCTGCATATGGAAAGAGAGAGTAAGCTCTCTGGTGTCTTATTAGGACACTCATCCTATCAGATTAGGGCCCTGTCCTTATGACTTCATTTAACCTTATTACTTCCTTGGAAGCTCATTCTTCAAATACAGCCACAGCCACACTGGGAGTTCAGGCTTCACTGTATGGATTTGGGGGTATACAAACATTCAATTCATAAAAGAAGCCCACAGAAATCTAATCATAGACCTCTTTTCCTTCTTGAAGACTTGGACTACATAGAGAACAGTCAATAAAATCAAAAATTTTTATTTGCTTCAACAAAGTATAGCTTTCTCTTGTAAAATGTACTTATTTCTAAGACTGAATTTGACTTCTATTGGCGGTATTGACTTTTCCTTATCCACCTTCATTCAGTTATTCATCTATTTAATAAACCATGTTTGGCCCCTACTTAGGGCAAAAGTCAGCCTCTAACTCGAGCTCAAATGACCCACATCAGCCTCCTGAGTAGCTGGGACTGCAGATGCACACCACCACACCTGGCTAATTTTTAAATTTTTCTGTAGAGATAGGGTCTTTCTATGTTGCCCAGGCTGATCTTAAACTCCTGACCTCAAGTGTCTCCCCATCTCAGCCTCCCAAAGTGCCGGGATTACAGGCGTGAGCTACCATGCCTGACTCATATTACTTGTTGGTTAAAGGAAATGAAAACACAGGACAAATGTTACCTTCAGGAAGCTCAAATTCCAGTGAGGAGGATGAGTGTCTGAACGATGATAAAGCAATGCCGCAAATGCGCTCATGGATGATGCTTGGGGAACTTAGGGGAGAAGTCATGGAAGTCTTTGTAGAAGAGACAACATCTGAACAGTCTTGGATGTTTTAGGCAAATAGAGAAGAAGATTCCAGCAGTGTGAAGAGAATTTACCAAGGCAGGTAGTTATGAGAGAACATGGTATGCTGGAGACTATCAGGCTGGCCTCTATGGGGGGACCTAAAAAAACCCTGGAATTTATTTATAAAAAATTGTGTGTTTATTCTTACATGTTTAAACTTCAGTCACCTTCAAAGTATTCTCTGTTTGATGTAATACAACGATCAAGATACTTTTTCCACTGCTCAAAACAGTTTTTGAACCCATCAATTTTGATGCCTTTTAGTGCTTCTGCTGTTTTTGTTTCACCTCTTCCACACCAGGAAAACATTTCCCTTTGAGGACTTTTTTCATTAGGGAAACAAAATGTCACTCGGGCAAGATCAGGCGAATAGGGAGGGTGGGGCACAAGGGTCATGCTGTTTTTGGTCAAAAACCGCTAAACACTCAGCATGATGTGGCCATGTGTGCTCGTAAAACACCCATCACAAAACAGGCAAATGTATTGAAAGACTCTCCAAAAAAACTTCACCGAAGCCAAATGCAGCCTCTCAACAATGCTAGCTGGTGCACTAATGCCAGTGGGTTCCTAGAACGCTTAAAACCTAATGGGAGCCGGGCTCGGTGGCTCAGCCTGTAATCCTGCGCCTTTGGGAGGCTGAGGTGAGTGGATTGCCTGAGCCCGCGGGTTCGTAGACCCGCCTGGGCAGTGAGACCTCATCACTACAATAAATCAAAAAATCAGCCGGGCGTGGTAGTGCGCGCCTGTCATTCCGGCTACTCGGAAGGCTGAGGCGGAAGGATCGCCGGAGCCCAGCAGGTCGAGGCTGCGGTAGCCGGGAGCGGCCACTGCACTTCAGTCTGGGCGACAGAGTGAGACTCCAACTCAAAAAAAAAAAAAAAAAAAACCTAATGGGGAAGCCTGAACTACAAGGCCCTCCAAAAAAAAAAAAAAAAAGAAAACCAGCCAGTGTTTGGTCCCCCTCTTCGTATACAGGTCTTGTCTACATAGACCCACTAAAAGTGAACATGAAGAGATACGCAGGGTCAGCTCTCAAGAACATAGTACTTAGAGTTGGTGATGAGGAGCCAGTGAATCCAACAGAGAGGAGGGAGATGGAACTCTGTTGAAGCCCTTTTCCTTCTTGTGTAGCATTTACCCCAAACAGCAAGAACAAGAGAAACACGCACTGATTTTTTGATGAAGCTAGAAGGTATGTTGCCCCAAACCAGAGTAAGCAAAGAAGGAAAGTGGATGGAAGAGAAGTTAATGACTTAGCAGATCAGAAGATCAAATCTAAGTGCCTGCAGAGAGGAGCACTAATAAGAGAATCCAAGGCTGGGTGTGGTGGTTCACACCTGTAATTCCAACATTCTGGGAGACTGAGGCAGGAGGATCACTTGGAGTTAGAGAGCTGCCTGGGCAACATAGCAAGACACTATCTCTACAAAAGAGAGAGAGACAGAGATCCTGTTTGCCCCAGAATCTCAACAACTAAAGAAGGGAGGATGCCACAAGAGGTTGAGATGAGATGGAGGAGTCTGAAAATGAGATCACGTACCTGTTCCCTTCATTTACTGCCAGTGTTTGCCTCCACCAAAGGAGCTTATTTTCTGGAAAATTGAAATAAAGAGGCCCTGGAAGGTAAGCATGAACTCAGAACTAAGAACGGGAGCAAAAAGAAAGCCTGCGCTGGAAAGGTGAAACTCCCAGTTCCAGAATACTGGCAGCCTGGCTCACAAATCTTGGACAGTCCTCTGGAGAAACTGAACACCAGAATAAAGCTATAGATAGTGATATGTGGGGACCCCAAACCATATGTCCAGCTGACTACTATGGAGTCATTTGGTATCTAATCTCCACTCAAAGCTTCCAGGAATATTTTTATATTTCATATTTTAAAATGAATAGACAGAATTTTTTAAACTGGAAGCAACCTAAATGATCATGATGAGATCTTGCCATGCTAAGGGGAAAAAAAGGTAGAATGAAAAATTAAATTTGGTATATAAATGTAATGAAATACTACACAGGAATAAAGAACAAATTACTTACATAACCATGTGGATAAATATCAAAGATATTATACTGAATAAAAGAAGCCAGGCACAAAAGAATATGTACTGTGTATGAAATCATAGAATGGGGAAACCTAAATGATGGTGGTTACCGCTGGGAAGAGGGAACATGGTAACTGGAAATGGGCACAGGGAACCTTTTTCTGAGTGAAGGAAATGTTCTATATCTTGATCTGAGTGGTGCTTGTATGTAACATTCTGTTGAACCACACACTTAAAATATCTGCACTTTATGTAAATCCCATCTTTTAATGTTTTATATATATATATATATATATATATATATATATACTTTATTTATTTATTTTTTTTTGAGTTGGAGTCTCACTCTGTCGCTCCTCGACCTGCTGGGCTCCGGCGATCCTTCCGCCTCAGCCTTCCGAGTAGCCGGAATTACAGGCGCACGCGACCACGCCCAGCTAATTTTTTGATTTATTGTTGAGATGAGGTCTCGCTGCCCAGGCGGGTCTCGAACCCGCGGGCTCAGGCAATCCACTCACCTCGGCCTCCCAAAGGTCCGGAATTACAGGCTGAGCCACCGAGCCTGGCTAATCCTATCTTTTAAAAAATACACAAATAAATTAATACAAGGAACATTTCCAGAATTGAAGAATCCCAAGTCTCCAGACAGAAGGGGCTCATTGAGTATTCAATGCAAAGAATGAAAAAGAAAACGAGAGAGAGGGAGAGGGAGGGGGTGGGGGGGGAGCAGGGAAGAGAAGGGAAAATCACCCTGGCTAAGGCACATCATTGAGAAATGTTGGATCACAGGGGATAAAGAAAAATTCCTAAAAGCTTGGGGTGGGGAGATCATAGAAGAAGGGGAATTGGAATGTCACCACACTACTAAACAACACTCCTAGAATCTAGAAGCTTCTGGAGCAACACACTCTGGACATTCTCAGCATCACTGATTAACAACCTGGGATTTTACACGCAGCCAAAATAATAAAGTGTGAGGTTTGCCAGAAGCTATTCTCAGATATGTAAAATCTCGAAAGAAAAAAACGAAAACCCTCCACAACATCCTGTTTGTGACTCTTACTAATGGTTGTGCGCTACTACCAAGGATAAACAAAAAGAAGCAGCCATGGGATTGAGGAGCAGAGGCTCCTTTTTTTGTTTGTTTGTAATCCCAAAGCGCTGGGATTACAGGCTGAGCCACCTAGCGCGGCTGTCTGATTGTTTTAATTGATTTGTTTCTTTAAACATCTGAATGACACTGTAAGTTTTTTTCATACAATTTTCCAGGTAGTTAAAACGATCACTCGTGTTGTCAGTGATCCTTTCTCCTCCTGAAAACCTGTCTTCTGGAATCCCACCTATTCTTATTCCAGCCTGCTGCCTGGTTCTCCAAGCGGGCTGATGCGCCAGTGTCCTGTGGACTTGAGTGTGCCGCAGTCGCCTTTGGGAGGCTGAGGTGAGTGGATTGCCTGAGCCCGCGGGTTCGAGGCCCGCCTGGGCAGCGAGACCTCATCTCTACAATAAATCAAAAATTAGCCGGGTGGGGTAGCGCGCGCCTATAGTTCCAGCTACTTGGAAGGCTGAGGCGGAAGGATCGCCGGAGCCCAGCAGGTGGAGGCTGCGGTGGCCGGGAGCGGTCACTGCACTCCAGTCTGGGCGACAGAGTGAGACTCCAACTAAAAAAAAAAAAAAAAAAAAAAAAAAATCAGACAAATATTCACTACAGCAAAAGCAGAAAGTTGTATAAGAAGAGAAATGCAATCATAGTTACCCATTGTTTCCACAGTGAGCAATATTTATATAGACATAATAAAATCCCTGAATCTGAATCTGAATTCCAAAAAAAATAGGCACAGTTATTTTGGGAAACTAAGAGGATGGGAATTAGCAGTTAGTACAGCTGGATGGAAATTGGTCAAAGCCCTGAAGCAGGGTGTGGAAGCTCCTATGGCTGCTGGGTCCTGAGGAGTTTGGGCAGAGTGGCAGGGATAGGGCCCTGTTCCAACCGGTACAAAGTTCATATTTGAGCATCTAAATACTTGATACGGTAGTAACGGTGTGAACGTCTGAACATCAGCTTTGAATTGGCAAAGTTGGATAATCTCTACAGTAGCTGAATCAAGATCAACAATATGGACATTATTCACTAAACACCAGACAAGAGCTGAAAGGGTGGAGAGTGTTAATTGTGGATGAACTTGGATGGAGGAGGGGAAATGGACCAGGGACTGGCATTATTTTGGTATAAGCCTTAGGGATCTGATTTTGTAAATTATGTGCGTGTAGTACTTGGGTAAAAGTAAATTTGATTTTTAAATTATTTTTAAACTACCACAGATGCCACAAATAAGTTAACATGAATTATTTTCTCATGATCTTCTACTCTTCACAACATTGAGAATGAAGAAACAAATGATCCCCAGCTTTCTCAGGGCCTCCGTTATATTATCACAGTATATTTCATGTAAAATTTGTATTCTCTGTTTTTAGCTGAGAGTTTTAGTTTTGGTTTCTTTGTTGTTGTTTTTTCTCCTCTCTGACCATTTGTTTTGCAAATAGATTGTATTATCAAGTTTTTGTGTATAAAACTGAAGAAAAAATATCTTTCTAGAGAACCACTGAAGGGTTCTTGGGGATTATATATGAAAGGATTTGGGCAAATTAATATTATATTCATTTGATGCTTCAGGGATGAAAAGTCCTCCCATAATTAATTGCTGTATCTCAATGTGTGCTTGTACCCTATGGGCTCTCCACTAATATTAGTTGAAGGATTTCATATTGCAAATTTCTAATGTATCAGTTTCTCTAGATCACAATCTCATGTGTTAACAACTTGTGGTATTCATAGTCATTATTAATTAAGCTTAGAAGATGGGCTTATTATTGCAGAGTGGGGGATATCTTAGGGACTGAGGAGGGCAAATCCCTGGGAAACTCACCTGAATTCAGACTCCGACAGTCTCCTGGCTACTGGTGCTAAAGTCTAGACCCCATATCCCTTCAGGACATCAGAAGAGAGGATAGCATTGACAGCCTCAAATCCACCTCATGGCGCTAGCAGGTATACTTGCCTTCTAGTCCTCTTTTCCTTTGGCTATGTTCCCTTGACTTCTGGGTGGCCTGGGATGGCCAGATGGGAAGACCTGACCCCTACCCTGCAAGTCTTCTCCTCCAGCTGATTTCTGTGAACGATCAGGTGTCTGTATCATCATCTTGACTAGCCTCATTCAGAGAACAGCTCCAGTGCCTTTGGGCTCACACCTCATCACAGATATTAAGACCTCCCTTGCTGCCCACTCTTGTGGGCTTTGTGGCCCACATCTTCTTCCTTGATGGCACTGGGGCTCTCTGTCCATTTCTGCCACTGATCCCACCTGATGAGAATGCTGCCCCTCCGCGCGCCTCTTCACTGGTCCATAAGCATCTGAGACTTGAGCATTACATTCTTGCCATTTCTTCAGAACTCTTCTAGAAGTTTATCTCCTCCATAGGGCAGCTCAAATTGCTCTCCCCATCAGGGTCCTTGCTGCCTGGATCATTCCAACAATGTTTAGGCCACCCCATCTCTGCTCTCTGAAGCACCAGCTAACTCAGTTTCTTTCTCCCATATTATGACTCTCTGTTCCTCTGTTCCTCCATTTAAAGCTCCTTTTCTTTTGAGCCCAGCATCTCCACCAGAAAAGTGGGTGGGGAAATGAAGAAGAGAGGAGACCTTGACCTTGGTATCTTGCTTTATTTCCTTCCCTGATAAAAATTTGATGGGCAAAAGGTTAAAATAAGTATGAATTCTCTCTGATTTGTCATACTCAATTGATGCCCTGTCTGCCTGCCTCTGATCCTGTAGAAATTAGGGATGACACTGGCAGAATAATAGACTGGCTGACTTGTAGAATTCCCCTGCTCCAGGTTCCACACGTTCCCACTCCAGTGCCTCGGGATCTTTCCCAAACAAGATTTTAAAATTATTTCCCATGAACCACACTTTCTTTTATTCCACAAATACTCAGCGAATCCAAGTCGTGTACTAAGAGGTGTGTGGCTATACACCACCTGTAAACCAAGGCACAAGTGCTGTCCACAAGCAATTTGCCATCAGTCCTGGGGGCACATCAGTGGTAACTGGGATTCCTTATGGGGGCAAAGAGGGAGCTGAGGCGGAGGCTCAGAGCCAGGGCAAACCTCCACTTTTGCTCCTAGAGGGAACTTGAGAGTGAAACTCATGAGTTTGGACACTTCTGTGGAATTAGCTACTTGCAAGAACTGGTTCTGGAAACTGATGGAACACTAAGATATTCCTGTAACTCTGGCAATTTGTAATACTTACTGTAAGTGCTTTTTGTTGTAAACCTAACCCAAGAAGTCTTCCTTTTTAAAAAACTTTGAAGATTGACAAATGAGTGCTTCTTTAGAAATGCTTCTTACTAAAATTACTCTTCATTTATTGTCTTTCATATTCAGAGACAACAAAAAGTTCAAACACATAAATAAACGCTGCTCTCTGCTGGAGTGATGAACTCTGTGGCCTCCCCATGCCCAGTATCCCAGTATTGTTCTCCCTGAAACATTGGACTTAATTTGCCATGCCCTAGCCCTCCCTCCCACCACCCTGAGCTATGAGCTGACTAGGAGGGGAAACAGAGAAGGGACAAGCTGAGATGTAGCAACAGAGGGAACCACAATCAAGTTTACCTCCCACACACCCCACTGTTGTCTGTGAAGATATCTCATTCTCCAGAGATCTCATCCAATGGTATATATGATGTGCAGATAAGCCTGGGCTTCCCTTCACTATTTAATACATTAGCTCAGAATTCTCTGAAACCAATTTTTTTTCTGACAAAAAAACTCATTTTCTCTTTCCTAGAATCTGATTTGAAAAAATTGTTTCAACAAACCCACGATGTCAGATTTGTTCTAAGTACATGAGGTCACAATTCATCTACTCTCGTTAGTGCAAGATAAAAGAAACAGAAGAGATTAAGTAAAGCCACAACTGCAATAGTGCCTCAAAATCGGGTGAAAGGCCTTTAAAAATAGTATGAATTATAGATGTGTTTAAAAACTGGCATATAAAAAATCCACTATGTGCTCAAAATTTTGCAAAATACTTTTATGAATATTTAAGTATAATGTTATCAGCTTATTTTCTGAAGATAATAGCAGTAAAATACTAGTAGTTACTTGGTATTGAGTGCTTAGTGTATCCCATGCATCATCTCTCTTAATTCTCAAGACAACCCATGAAGTAGGAGCTATCGTCATCTCCATTCACATGATGAAAAGATGGAGATGCGAATGGGCAAGCCCCGGCCACCTTCCCCGTGGTCCATACACTACACAGAACAGGGTGAGGCTTCTGACTCCAAGTTCCTCCTCCACCTTCTCCCATGATTCACAGTAAAGACCTTGCCCAAGGCCTCAGATGTCCTCCTCATTACACCACAGCTATCTTGTCCGTTCTTTGTTGCTGTTTTTTTATGGCATATGGCAACATCCGTAATCAACAAACATTTCCCAGGAGTTAATGAATAGCTAATATTTCCAGGTAATAATAACATCTAAGAAAGTTCCCCAAGTTGTTTAAAGCAATGATCTTAATGAGGTTAAATATGTACTTTTGCAGTTAATTTTCTGGAAAACATAAATCACCATAGCCAATTTTTATTTCATTGTGGGAAGCTGACAATTCTGACTGTTCAGGACTATAATTATAAGAAATTCTGGTGAACTGCGAATTAATAAGGTTTCAAAACAACTTCCAGACAACTGAGTCATAAAGTTTGTAAGAGAAGTTGTGCCATGCTTTTAATTTATTGTCCTTTCTTTTCAGTCGCATATTTGTGATATAACCTAAATTATAAAAGAAATCATTTAAATTGACTGCTGCTCGAAATTGTATCAGCAAATTTAGGTAGCATCTGTTACAAGGATAATTTCCTGAAAACATCAACTTGACTTATATTCATTTCCCCAATTAAACTTCGTTCCCTGCCGTTCTTCCTTCCATGTGCTAAGTGCCACTTGCAATTTGGAAGGGGCACATGGGTTCTGCCTAGAGCAAAGGGCTGTGGAACAGTGAGAAATCTCAAGGCAAGTTTTGAAAGCCATGTGTTATTGACAGAGAAAGAGATTTTCTAAGTTCTATTAGTCCCCATTGAACAAATTAAGAGCTTTGGTGGACTAGCTCTAGGGACAGTCTAGGAGAGAAGGGGGACAGGGAACCTTCAGCCTTTCTGCCTCTGGTGAATGTGGGAAGGTGAAGAGGGTGAAGCTAATGGACCCAGAGCCTGACTTCCCTTCTCTGGGAAATCGTCTCAGAGGAAAGAGTAGACTGGAGGGTCTCTGACAGGACACAGCAGGAAGCACACTCTCTCCATGCCTGGAGCCCACCTTGATGAGACAAGATGGTAAAACCAATGCTGTGGGGCAACCCCCTTGGGTCCCCTCCTGCTCTGGGAGCTTTTCTGTCCCTCAGTAAATCTTGCTTCAAAAAAAAAAAGCCAATGCTGTGTCTGTGTTTAGTGTTCTTCAGAGGGAGGGACACCGTGCAGTTCTCGGAACCTGCTTAGCTCTATTGCTGCACAAAAGGCATTTGGAGATCTCCACACGCCATGTGGAGGATTGTGAGGAGCTGTTCAAGGAGCCTGGCAGCCTCTCAGGGAGACACCACAGAGAATGGCCCCAACATCCTGCATTTGAAGACTGCAGAGTGGCCCATCGATTTGGACATCCTTGGGTTCATGCAGTAGCCCTGGGAGCTGAGGTGAACCAAGTGATCAGGGAGGGCCACAAGCCTGGATCAGATTTCAACAAACCAGCCACAGACTTCATCATCAGATGTACTCAGAGACCAGGTGGACAGGGGCATGGCTGTGGAAACCCGAGGAACCAGAGAAGTTACAAGGACCTGCACAGATGGTTCCAGCACCCTCTGTTTCCCTATACCCACCTGCCATCTTGATGAAAAGCAAGACAATGTGAAAAATCTTGAGTCATCCAAAGAGCCAGAGTAACTTCCCCAAAACTGTTTAAATAATCCAATTAACTGGATTTTCTGACCTTGGCTAATGCTAGTGTTTTGTTTTGTTTCTCCTACTGACGCATAGAGTAATAATACATGGAGGACATTTGATCCCTTCATTTTCTTCCAGAGAACTAACCACTTATCCTGACACCATTATTGAATAGTCCCCCTTTGCCCCACTGATGGGAGAGGTCATGTTTTTTATCTAACAAAATCTAATATATATTTGGGTCTGTTTCTATTCTGTTCTTTTTTATATGCCCATATCATAGTGCTTTAATTTTTATACTATCATTGTATTTATTTCTATTATATAAAATTCCTGGCTACTTTTGCTTATTAATTTCTCCACATGAACTCTAACATCAACTGACCTGAGATGCCAAAAATATCTTGCTGGTAGTTTGGGGGGATTACATTAATTTTATAGTTTATCTTCGGGACAATGGACACAGTAGTTCTCACCCAAGGACTTGGTATGGCCTAGTTTGTTTAAAAGCATATTCTACCATAACTCTTCTTTTTTTTTTTTTTTGAGTTGGAGTCTCACTCTGTCGCCCAGACTGGAGTGCAGTGGCCGCTCCCGGCCACCGCAGCCTCGAACTGCTGGGCTCCGGCGATCCTTCCGCCTCAGCCTTCCAAGTAGCCGGAATTACAGGCGCGCGCTACCATGCCCAGCTAATTTTTTGATTTTATTGTAGAGATGAGGTCTCGCCTGCCCAGGCGGGTGTCGAACCCGCAGGCTCAGGCAATCCACTCACCTCAGCCTCCCAAAGGCGTGGGATTACTGAGCCACCGAGCCCAGCTCATAACTCTTCTTGATTTTAAGTTTCTGAGCATTTAGTCTATCAAAGTATCTTGAAGCTGCTTTGGAAGATCACGTACTCCTTTCCTGTCTTCATAAATGATAGTTTTTTTCTGGTTATCAGCTACTGTATAACAAACCATTCCAAAAATAGTGGCTTAAAACAGCAACCAAATGTTGCAATTTGAGCTGGGCTCAGCTGGATGGTTCATTGAGGGTCTTACAGGTGGTTATTCATGTGGCTGTGTTCACTTGGGTTGACTGGAGCCTGGGTTCAGCTGGAACACTAGGACTGCTGAACTTCTCTCCCTTTCCCAGTAATCTCAGGACCTCTCCCTTTCCAAGTGAACTCTCCACGTGATTTCTCCAGCATAGCCGGTCTTCATACACGGGAGCTTGGTGATCTTAAACTCACAAAAGCAGAAACTGCCAGCTTTCCTTGGGCTTAAGCCTGGAACTGGCACAACATCACTTCTACGATATTCTGTTAAGCAGATTCAAGAAAGGGTGGGGTAAGAGATTATACAAGGACATGGATACTAGAGAAATGGTTCAATGTGGGCCACCGAATTGATGGTTCACCACAATAGTCTTAAAAACTTTCAGTGGCATTACGTCTCCAGTACCTAACACAGTCCTTGGCTCAGAATAGGTTCTCAGTAAACATTTGTAGAATGAATACTGCTGGAAGCATCTGGCTACTGCAGCACATATAAACAGCACCACTGGGAATTTAGAAGTTCAGGTTCTGAAGGCTAAGTGTGAGCAACTACTTGCTGAGTCACACCTAGAGCAGCAGCCTTTGCTGCTCTGATGTGTTGGGGTCATTTAGATACCATTCTACTTCTCAGAAAGCTTCATCTTTAATTAATAGACTTCCTGAGAGTCTATTAAAAACACATATTAAACCAATATGTTCACTGAAGCATTTATGTTCTGTGAAAACAAAGGGGAAGTTCTTTGAGGAGAGTGGTTAGTGTGGACGGAGGCCAGAAGGTTTCATTGTTCTAGTAAGTCAGGGAAGACTTCCTGGAAGAGGTGGTTTCAGGAACCCTTTGAATGATGGGAGAAGATAGAGGTTGAATGGGAGTATTCTAGGCGAGTGGTATGAGCTTTAAGAAAAAAGTCAGAGACACAAGAGTAAGATGAATAAAACAAGGGTAGTGGATAACTGTTTGCAAATAATAGAGGGTCGATTGGTGAAGGTGTTTAACAGACTAGTCCAGGCACTTTCTGTAAAAGTAAAGGCCTCGAACACCTCTGCAAAGGTTGACCACTTGACAAGTCTGAGATGTCAAAAGGAGAACGCTTGGACACCTGCTCTCCATTGTTAGGATTCTCTCCCCCTCTGGCTTCCCGGTTACTTTTAGAGACGGTCAGTTTGAGGCACAGGATGAGTAAGTCTCAGGTTCATGGGTAAAAGACTGTATCGATGCAGTCTCAATACCACCACATTTAAAAGTGACTTCTCTGGAAAGAAACAAGGAGGAGGCAATTCTTGGGTGAGCCCCAATTACCTAGAGCTTCCTTCCAAGTTGAGTGAAAGCAGACCCTAGGAGATCTGAGCTCCTCAAGGAACATAATCCCCAGGACACATCCCCTGCCAGGGAACACGTCGCCTGGAGTCTCTCATAACGTCTTTTGTGATCACCCCTTTCGAGATGAATGTGGGGACAAGAGGCTGGGAAATGGACAGGAAGCCTGCGTTATTTTCCCTGCTTGAGACCACCACAGAGTAACCAGCAGGTTCCTGGAAGTGCCTTTACTGTGTTTTGTGGCTCTTATTAGGAACCACATTCTTGAGTCATACAGCCAGTAAGGCTTACTAAATATTTGTCATGTGCACAATCCCAAGCCAGGTCCCAAGAGGGGGCACATAACATTAAAACTGAAAGGGAGTCCCAAAAATCATCTGGTCCAACTCCCTGCTTTCAGGAAGGCGAATGTCAAGTGACCAAGTAAATTCGTTGCCAGAAGAAATATACCTCTCTCTCAGCCTCTCAGGAGCCTCAAGGGATGCCTCAACGTGAAAAAACAATTGAAGAGTGAGGCTCACATGCCAAGGGGAAAGACATTTAAATGATTCACCCTGAGAAGAGCAGGTTAAGGTGTAGGGCTTCAGTTCTGTGGAAGTTGCTTAGGCAGAGGCGAGAGACCAACGCGTCTTGCCTCTGCTGGGGAAAGAACAAGAGGAAATAGGCCTGAAGAACAACATGTGGAACCAAAAATAAACACAAAGAACTGCCGCCCATCAGCGTTATTAAGTCCTGGGACACTGAAGGCAGCGCAGACTATTTTAGCCAAATGAAACACAGTCTGAAATTATATTAGAACACTTCCCTGGTCTTCAAACTGTTTGGTATAACAGAACATTGATATGGAGGTATACTGAAAAATGTGCATTTGTCTGAGGAATTATTTTGTTTGCTACCACTTAATGAATCTCAAAATTTTGAATTAATGTATCTCAGTCTAATCAGACTTCTTATGACCTTTCTAACTACATTTTAAACTCAATTTGTGGGCTGGGCATTTTAAACCCTTAATTTGTGGACTGGGCACAGTGGCTCATGCCTGTAATACCAGCAAAGTAGGGGAGACCAAAGTAGGGGAGGATTGCTTGAGTCCAGGAGTTCTAGACCAACCTGGACAATGTAAGGAGACCCCATCTGTACAAAAAAAATTAGCCAGGCGTGGTGGCGTATGCCTGTAGTTCCAGCTACTCAGGAGACTAAGGTGAAAGGATAGCCTGAGTCCAGGAGGTTGAGGCTGTGGTGAGCCATGATCGTGCCACTGCACTCCAGCTTAGGCGACGGTGAAACCTCAACTCAAAAAATAAAAATAAAAATAAAATAAAACCCTTAATTCCTATTTCTGGGTGTTTGCAAACCTGATTGCTATCATGAAGTAAAAATGTATTACTCTAGGTATTCACTAGCTACATAAACATAGATTTTATTTAGCAAGCATATACTATTTCTCAGCTCTTTTATTCCCCCAACTTTTTCAGTGACCTGGCAACCTTTAAGTATTTTTAAAATAAGGCATTGGTCCGTGGATTAAATCAGTATCTAAGTGAATGTACTGATGTTTTATTGATCAGATCAATAAAACAAGTGGGCATACAGCATATATCTGGGTATTCTTATAGTTATCTTTTAACATCTTATTTTTTCATTATTATATATCAACATTAATTTAGTCTGGGGTCTACAAGAGAAAATGCATGATCAAATGTTTGAATAATCATAAATTAAGACATTATTAGTCCAGTAAACTTCTTGCTTAATGTTTTTCTAAGTTCTAGTTTGGATGTTCTTATTAAAGTTGTGAGGGAATTATATTTTGAAAGGTATTATAATTTATATATTTAACAGTAAAGAGGAAAATGTAACCAAAATTAGTGTTCTTTCTCTATACCCACTGGTACCTGAAGATTCCTTTCAAAAGAAATCTAGGGCCGGGAGTGGTGGCTCAAGTCTATAATCCCAGTACTTTGGGAGATCAAGGTGAGCGAATTGCCTGAGTTCAGGGGTTCAGGACCAGCCTCAGCAACTTGGCGAGACCTCGTCTCTACAATAAATCAAAAAATAAGCCGGGCGTGGTGGTGCACACCTGTAGTTCCAGCAACTTGGAAAGCTGAGGAGGAAGAATCGCCTGAGCCCAGCAGGTTGAGGCTGTGATGGCTGTGAGCATGCCACTGCACTCTAGCCTGGGCAACAGAGTGAGACTCCAACTCAAAAAAAAAGAAAAAGAAAGAAAGAAAGAGAGAGAGAGAGAGAGAGAAGGAAATCTAGCCCTTTTCTGATTTTAGTACTTAATTTTTCTTCTTAACTTAAGCGATCTTTCTAATTCAATAGCTGTGTTCTTTTTTAATATCATGCACAGGGGCTAAGTTGATGTTAAAACAGTTTGCAGGCCAGGTGCAGTGGTCACGCCAATAATCCCAGCACTTTGGGAGACAGAGGCGCAAGATCAGCATGGGCAACTTGGCGAGACCTCGTCTCTACAATAAATCAAGAAAAATTAGCTGGGCATGGTGGTACATGCCTGTGGTTCCGGCTACTTGGAAGGCTGAGGTGGACTGCCTGAGCCCAGCAGGTCTAAGCTGGGATGGTTGTGAGTGTGCCACAGTACTCTAACCAGGGCGACAGAGTGAGACTCTGACTCAAAAGAACAAAACAAAACAAAAACAGCTTGCAATTAAAAAAAAATCAGCTTTAAAAAATAAATAAATACAAATATTAAAAAAAAAAACCTAAGACTATCAGGCACAGTCTTGCCTAGACATAATCCAAGATCTAGAACAATCTCTTCAAATTCTTTCTATGTTTCCAGCAGTTGTCTCTGGGTAAAGGGATTATTGGTGATAGTAATACTTTAATTATCTTAACTACTTATTAATTGGATATGTAATAATTTTACAATAATTATCATTTTTTTTTTATATTTTTAAATGTTCTATACTGCTTCATTTTTGGAACACGATAAGAATTCTTATTTTTTTAAAAATCTCTTCTGATCTTCTGTGACTTAAAAATGTATGGTTCAGGCCCAGTGTAGTGGCTTACACTTGTAATCCCAGATTTTTGGGAGACTGAGGCAGGAGAATTGCTTGAGCCCAGGAGCTCAAGATCAGCCTGGGCAATATAGCGAGACCCCATCTCTACAAAAAAATGAAATAACCAGGTATGGTTGCATGTGCCTGTAGTCCCAGATGAGGTGGGAGGATTGCATGAGTTTGAGGTTGCAGTGATCATGTCACTGCACTCTAGTCTGAACAACAGAGACCCCAAATTTAAAAAAAGTATGGTTCAATTTTTAATAAAGTCTGGAATTGCCTGGTATGCAAACTTGCACCCATGTGAGTTATAAAACTTCATGGCTACTTTCATGTTGTATAAAACTTGCCTGAAATAATTTACTTTAAAAAAAAAATAAGGGTGTGATCCAGACATTTTTTTAGTTCATTATATTATGCTAACCACTGAAACTATCAGCTAACAATAATTGTAATTATTCCAAAATCTATGATCAGCTAACTAGCTTGAAGATACAAAAACTCAGCACTCAGTGAAGTGTTACCCACTTTCACCTCACAATAAAACAAGTCACATTTTTAAAATATACTTTTCAGTTGTTTTGCTATTGAGAGGATAGTTCATCTCTCACTGACATGTATATAGAAATCACTTCATAGCATGAGTTTATCAATATTTTTTATTTATTCTTCCGATCTGTTATATTGGTAGTATTTCTACTCAACAAATTGGCAATTTGCCTAATATGCCATTTTTGGTGGATATAGTCATCTGTGATGGAATTTTAACATTGTTCACTATGTGAACTAGAATATTAATTAAAGAGAAGCACTTTGCCTATAAGGCTAAAAATAGATGCAAAAAACCAACAAGACAGTATGGGTCTGAATCACTGAGGTGAGACTATCAAGTAGTTAGTTTCCCAGATGTATATATACATTGTGATATCAAGCCACATGGCCATTATATGACGGATGTTCTAGAGTTGAGAGGAAAAGGTCAATGACTTCCAGTTGCAATGATCAAGAAAATCCCATAAAGGCAGCATTTGAGCCACATTTAAGGTGTACATAGGATTTTGAATGACAAAGAGCATTGTATTCAGAGGGAGTGTCATAGCCAATAGTGTGGAGGGAGGGGCTAATGCTGTTGAGAAATAGGGAAGCATTGACACAGGTGGATTTGGTAAATCAGAAGTGTACCAGAGAGGTTTTAAATGTCAGGCTAAAGTTTAAAATTGTATTTGTCAGAAAATGGAGAGTTCCTGAAGGTTTTTGAGCCAAGTACGTGTCTCATTGCTTGTGGCACTGTGTCAAGTGGAAAAATACAAGGAGAATTACCCAGAGACATATTCCTGACTTCTTTATTCAAATACATCTGCAGAGGTCACTACATGTGTAAAAACAAGAACAAAAACAGAAATAAGAAAAAAGGCAATAAATTTGGATGATTGGTAAAGTGTCAATTACATGTTTTAAAAAGTGCAAACAGAAGAAAGGAAAACATTTAATTTGATGATCAATCTCACTAGAAATCAAGGAAATGTAAATTAAGACCACAATAACATACCATTTTAAACCTACTAGACTAGCAAAAATTAAGATTATCTGACAATGACTGATAGAACAATTAAGATGAAAAATCAGCAAGGATAGAGATCTCAATAGCACCATCAATGAACAATATCAAATTGATATTTCTAGAATACCCTACCTAACAATAGACATTAATTTCAAGTGTCCATGAAACATACATTAGGATAGACTATATTCTGGACCATAAAACAAACATCAACAAATTAAAAATAATTTGAATCATACTGAGTACATTCTCTGAGCACAATGGAATCAAACTAGAAATCAATGCAGAAAGACAGCAGGAAAATATCCGGACACTTGAGCTATACACTCTTTTAAATAATTCACAAGTCAAAGGGAAAGTTTCAAGATAAATTTTTAAAAAGATATCTTGAACTGAATGGAAATGAAAACATAATATATCAAAATTTTATGACACAGCTAAAGCAGTGCCAAGAGGAAAATTTATAGCATGAAATGTCTCAAAACTTTCACCTCAAGAGCTTAAAAGAGAGGTGCAAAATAAATGCAAAGCAAGCAGAATGAAGAAAATAGTAAGCCGGGCTCAGTGGCTCAGCCTGTAATCCCACGCCTTTGGGAGGCTGAGGTGAGTGGATTGCCTGAGCCCGCGGGTTCGAGACCCACCTGGGCAACTTGGCATCTCTACAATAAATCAAAAACTAGCCAGGCGTGGTAGCGCGCGCCTGTAGTTCCAGCTACTTGGAAGTCTGAGGCGGAAGGATCGCCGGAGCCCAGCAAGTCGAGGCTGCGGTGGCCGGGAGCGGCCACTGCGCTCCAGTCTGGGCGACAGAGTGAGACTCCAACTCAGAAATAAATAAATAAATAAATAAAAACTTAAAAAAAGAAAATAGTAAATAGCAGAAATGTTAAAAGTTGAAAACAGAAAACAATAAAGAAAAACCACTGAAACAAAGAGCTGATTCTTTGAAAAGATCAATAAATTCGGCAAACCTCTAGCAAGATTGACTCCCCCCCAAAAAAAAGAAAAGAGAGAAAAGGTAGAGAACACTAATATCAGAAATAAAACAGAGTCTATCACTAGAGAACTTCCAGAAATCAAAAAATGACAAAATAATACTATGAACATTTATACACACATAGATTTGACAACTTAGATTTTAAAAAGTACTAATATCTTAAAAAACACAAACTATCACAACTCACCCAATATGAAATAAATAATTTTATTAGCCCTATAACTACATTGACTTCATAAAAGAAAGCTCCAGGCCCAGACGGTTTCCCTGGAGAATCTACTAACATTTAAAGAAGAATTAACAACTTTTAAAAATACCTTCCAGAATATAGAAGAAAAAACACTTCCCAATTCATTTTATGAAGCTAGTAATACTCTGATATTCAAACAAACAAAATCAGGACAAAAAAAGAAAAGCATAGACCAATATCCTTTATGGATGCAGATAATAAAACAACAAAATATTAAGAAAAATAATTAATAATATATAATGAAAATTATACACCACAACCATGTGAGTTTACTCTGGGGATACAAGTCTAGTTCAACATTTGAAAATTGCCAGTTATGGTGACTCATGCCTGTAATCCCCGCACTTTGGGAGGCAGAGGCAAGAGGATTGCCTGAGCCCACAGGTTCAAGACCAGTCCAGGCAACTTGGCGAGATCTCACCTCTACAATAAATCAAAAAACATAGCCAGGTGTGGCGGTGTGCACCTGTAGTTTCAGCTACCTGGAAGGCTGAAGTGGAAAGATTGCCTGAGCCCAGCAGGTCAAGGCTGCGGTAGCTATGAGTGTGCCATTGCACTCCAGCTTGGGCAACAGAGTGAGACTCTGACCCACCTCCCCCCCAAAAAGAAAGAAAATCAATAAATATAATCCACCATATTAACAGGCTAAAGAAGAAAAAAATTATATGATTATATCAATTGATACAGAAAGAGCATTTGGAAAATTCAACAATGAGTCATAATAAAAATTTCCAGAAAAGTAGGGAGAAAGAGGAACTTCCTCAATTTGATAAAGAGTATCTACAAAAACCCTACAGCTGACATACTTAATGGTAAAAGACCAAATATTTTCCCTTCTAAGACCTAGAACAAGACATTAATGTCTGCTCTTATAAGTTTTACTCAACACGGTGCTGGAAATTCTAGTCAGTGCAGTAAGGCAAAGAAAAGGAAAAGCATGATCAGAAAGGAAGAAATGAAACTATCTTATTTACAGAAGACATGAATATCTACATAGAAAATCCCAGGGAATCTACAAAAAACTCCTAGAACTAATAAGGTCAGCAAGGTCACAGGACACAGATAAACCTACAAAAATTAATAATATCTCTCTATACCAGCAATGAATACATGAACACTGAAATAAAAAGTATAATATTATTTGTATTCACTCAAAAAATGATTAGGCATAAATTTAGCAAAACGTTGAAGTCTGTACAGGACTTTTAAGTTAAAAGCTACAAAACACAAATGAAGGGAACCCAAGATAAAAATAAAGGAGGGACACACCATGTTCACAGACTGAAAGACAGCCTGGTCAGTTCTCCCCAGATTTAGATACATGTTTAATGCAATTTCCGTCAAAATCCCAGCAAGGTTTATTTATTTGTTTGTTTGTTTTGTAGACACATGTAAGATTATTTTAAAATGTTTGTGGAAATGCAAAGGAACTAGAATAGCTAAAACAGTCTGGGAAAAAAACAAAGTGGAGGGAATCAGTCTATCTGATTTCAAGACTTAACCCTGTAGCTAACAGTAACGAAGACTGTGCAGTGTCGGCAGAGGGATAGACACACTGAGAAATGAAACACAGTAGAGAGCCCAGAAACAGATTCACACGGATATGCCCAGTTGAGTTCTGACAGTGGTACAAAAGCAATTCAGTGGAGGAAAGACAGCCTTCTCTTTTTTTTTTTTGAGTTGGAGTCTCACTGTGTTGCCCAGGCTGGAGTGCAGTGGCACACTGCTCACGGCCACTGTAGCCTCTACCTGCTGGGCTCAGGCAATCCTTCTACCTCAGCCTTCCAAGTAGCTGAAACTACAGATGCACGCCACCACACCTGGCTAATTTTTGTGATTTATTGTAGAGACAAGGTCTCGTTAAGTTGCCCAGGCTGGTCTCGAACCCCTGGGTTCAGTCAACCCTCTCGCCTCGGCCTCCCAAAGTGCTGGGATTATAGGCTGAGCCACCACGCCAGGCCAAACCATCCTTTTCAACAAATGGTTCTGGAGCAATTGAAATCCATAGGTAAAAGAAATGAACAACCATCTCAGTCTCACACCTTATAGAAAAATTAACATGGGACACATGGTTAAGTTTAAAATGAAAAACTGTAAAACATGAGAAAAGGATAGAAGAGAATCTTCAGTATCCAGAGCTAAGCAAAGATTTCTTAAATATAACACCCAAAGCGTGGCTTATAAAAGGAAAAATTGATAAATTGGTTTCATCAAGGTCACAGGACACAAAAACCTACAAAAAATCAATTGCATCTCTCTATACTAGCAATGAACACATGAACAATGAAATTAACAAATATAATACCATTTGCATTCATTCAAAAAATGCTTTGCAAAAGACTTTGTTAAAAATATGAAAAGACAAGCTATGAAGTATTTGCAAACTACGTATCTGACAAAGGATTAGTATCCTAAATATATAAAGAAAAGAACTCTCAGAATTCAGCTTCAAAACAACCCAACTATAAGATGCACAAGACATAAAGAAGTATTCCATGGAAGAGCATACATGGATGGAAAATAAACACATAAAAAGATGTTCAATATCATTTTGAAAATACAAATTAAAACCATGATAAGCCGGGCTTGGTGGCTCAGCCTGTAATCCTGTGCCCTGGGAAGCTGAGGTGGGTGGATTGCCTGAGCCCGAGGGTTCGAGACCTGCCTGGGCAACTTGGTGGGACCTCATCTCTACAATAAATCAAAAAATTAGCCGGGTGTGATAGCGCGCGCCTGTAGTTTCAGCTACTTGGAAGGCTGAGGCGGAAGGATCACCAGAGCCCAGCAGGTCGAGGCTGCGGTGACCGGGAGCAGCCACTGCACTCCAGTCTGGGCAACAGAGTGAGACTCCAACTCAATCAATCAATCAATCAATAAAACCATGATAAGATATCACTCCACACCTAACAGAATGGCTATTCGGGAGGCTGAGGCAGGAGGATTACTGGAGCTTGGGAGGTCAAAGCTACAGTGAGCCATGATTGTGCCACTGCACTCCAGCCTGAGTGACAGTGAAACCCCCACAACTAAAAAAAATTTTTTTTAAAGTTTTGTTGATAATAGCCAAGAACTGGGAAACAGCCCAGATGTCCTTAACAATTATTAAACAAACTAGCACAGCCATGGTATGGGATATTACTCAGCAACAAAAAGGAGCAAACTTGATACAGGCAACAACCTCTAAAGAATTGCGCTGAGTTCTTTAAAAAAAAAAAAAAGCCTACCTCAGATGGTTGTATTCTGTTTGATTACATTTGTATAACATTCTTGAAATGACACGATTACAGAAAGGGAGAAGATTGGTAGTTGCCAAGGGCTAAGGAGGGGGTGAGACAAGCATGGGCAAGGGCAACACGAGGGGTCCATGTGGTGACAGAAATGGCCTGTGTCTTAGCTGGGCACAGTGGCTCATGCCTGCAATCCTAGCATTTTGGAAGGCAGAGGTGAGAGGATTGCCTGAGCCCAGGAGTTCAAGACCAGCCCGGACAACTGGGCAAGACCTCATCTCTACAATAAATCAAAAAACTAGTTGGGCGTGGTGGCACATGACTGTAGTTCCAGCTACTTGGAAGGCTGAGGCGGAATGATCGCCTGAACCAAGCAAGTCTAGGCTGCAGTGGCTGTGAGCGTGCCACTGTACTCCAGCCTGGGTGACAGAGTGAGATCCCGACTCAAAACAAACAAACAAATAAGAAATGTCCTATATCTTGACTGTATCGATGTCAATATCCTTCTTGATTGTGACATCATATAAAATATAGGTTTTCAAGATTCTACCATCGGGAAACTGAGTAAAGGGCACATGGGATCTCACTGCAAGAGAATCTGCAAATATGTCAAAATTTAAAGGTTAAACTTTAAAATTAATTAACCTACAAAAATCAGTTGTATGCCTATCTTAGCGATGAACACATGAACATTGATAAAAAAAGATATAATACCATTTGCATTAATTAATTGTGTCAGGGTTTCACTCTGTCACCCAGGCTGGAGTGCAATGGCACAATCATGGCTCACCACAGCCTCAACCTCCTGGGCTCAGGCAATCCTTCCACTTCAGTTTCTCAAGTGGCTGGAACTATGTGTGCACCACCACACCCAACTAATTTTTTGATTTTTTTTTTTTTTAATAGAGACAAGATCTCACTATGTTGCCTAGGCTGGTCTCAAACTGCAAGGTTCAAGCAATCCTCCCTTCTTTACCTCCCAAAGTGCTGGGATTATAAGCATGAGCCACCAAGTCTGGCCAATTTTAACTTTTAAAGAGAAGCCGGGCTTGATGGCTCAGCCTGTAATCCCGTGCTTTGGGAGGCTGAGGTGAGTGGATTGCCTGAGCCCGCGGGTTCGAGACCCGCCTGGGCAGCGAGACCTCATCTCTACAGTAAATCAAAAAATCAGCCGGGCGTGGTAGCGCGCGCCTGTAGTTCCGGCTACTCGGAAGGCCGAGGCGGAAGGATCGCCGGAGCCCAGCAGGTCGAGGCTGCGGTGGCCGGGAGCCGCCACTGCACTCCAGTCTGGGCGACAGAGTGAGACTCCAACTCAAAAAAAAAAAGATTGTTAAAAGGGAAAGATTTCTTGAAACAGTCCCAGGCACCCACCTTGAGTGTGGGGGGCGTGGGGGCCATGGTGGGGGTGAAGACCAAACTTGTTAGTCCTTCTAGTGAAATCCACTGTGCTGCCAGTAGAGCCATTCATCGTTTATTCACTCACAAATGTGTGATCAGGACTGTGAGCCCAGCTCTGCGCCAGGCGCAAGGAGTTAGAAATGCCTCCAAGGAAACACAAATTAGTCGTAGGTGATGATGGGTCCTAGAGGAAATGAGTGAAATTATTTTTTAAAGTGAGTCACTAATGACACTTCTTACTCATTGTTTAAAAGAGAATGAGGAGCAATCCCTTCAGATACCAGGCTGCTGTAATTCCCATGGTGTGCTGTAATTTAGGACTGCCCTAGAAATAGTTAGTTAAAACACAGTTTTGCTAGATGCCTCTCCCTAAGAAACAAAATTAGGGAGAAATAAGAAACATTAATTTTCTAAAGCTTTTTTGGGGGGAGACAGAGTTGCCCATGCTGGAGTGCAGTGGGTGAGCATAGCTCACTGAAACCTCAAACTCCTGGGCTCAAGCGATCCTCCCACCTCAGCCTCCTGAGTAGTTAGGACTACAGACACATGCCACCACACCCAGCTAATTTTTTGATTTTCATAGAGACAGGATTTTGCTATGTTGCCCAAGCTGATCTAGAACTCCTGTCTTCAGGTGGTCCTCCCACCTTCCCCTCCCAGAGTGCTAGGATTATAGGCATCATACCCAGCCTGAATTTTTGAATGAAGTATGCTGCCATAATGCCTGTAGAAGTCACTAAACACCGTCACATTTACTTTGATAGTGTGTGCTAGACATCTTTTGGAGTAACTCTTCTATCTAATCCAAATATTACTTGCTGCAACATAACTATGCATTAATTACCAATTAGGTAAACCTTTATTAAGTACATACTCTGCCTGAGTTTGAATTCCATCTCTTTCACTTCTCTGGGTAAGCTGGGCAAATTTCTTAAACGTTATATGCTTCAATGCCCTCATTTCTAGTGCTGGTTATTACTACAGCTGACACTGGGTTGGGAGTGGGGCCAGAGCGATGAAGACACTGACTTTTCCCTCATGAGGTTTATGATCAAGTAGGAGGAGGCAGATGTATAAATGAGGAGTGGGATACTCGTGTACATCTATAAAATCTGGAAAGATACACACCAAACAAACGATGGGAATTGGAAGCAATGATCACTCTCAACTTATGTGAAAATGGTTGACTCTCCCTTTTTACAATGGAAATGCATTCACTTATTTCTTATTAATCAAAGCAAAAGTTTTTAAATTTTATAATGAAGTAGAGCAGTGGGAAAAAGAAATGTGTGGTTTGGCCCAGGTGCGGTGGCTCAGGCCTGTAATTCTAGCACTTTGGGAGGCGAAGGCAAGAGGATTGCCTGTGCTCAGGGATCCAAGGCCAGCCTGGGTAACTTGGCAAGACCTCATCTCTACAATAAATCAAAAAATTACCCAGGTGTGGTCGCACACGCCTGTAGTTTCGGCTACTTGGAAAGCTGAGGCAGAAGGATCGCCTGAGCCCAGCAGGTCGATGCTGGGGTGGCCAACACTGGGGTGACCGTGAGCGTGCTACTATACTCCAGCCTGGGCGACAGAGTGAGACCCTGACTCTAAACAAATACATAAACAAACGAACAAATAAATGTGTGGTTCATTTTGACTGCCAAGGAAGGAGTCTTTCTGGAGGGAGAGATGCTTAAGCTACTTCTTGTAAGAGGAGTCCATGTTTATTAAATAGATTGAGTTATGGATGGGGAAGAGACTTGTGTGGAGAAAAGAAGAGAGAAAGACAAAGAAGACAAAGAGAGTAGACACATCTTGGTGTGGTCTGGAGGATCCCAAGCAGTTCTACTTCGTGAGCAGAAGAGTGAGGGTGTCAGGAGGAGAGAAGTTCAGAGAGACAGGGAAAGCCTTGGAAGCCAAGCAGGGTTGCTGTCTTGTATCCTGGCAGAAAAGGAGAGTCAAGAAAGGGTTTATTTATTTGTTTTTTTGTTTGTTTGTTTATTTCACTCTCCTGGGCAGAGGAAGCCTTGGAGGCCAAGCAGAGTTGCTGTCTTGTATCTTGCAGAAAAGGGGAGCCATGAAAGGGATTTCTTTGTTTGTTTGTTTATTTTCAGCTTCCTGGGCTCAGGTGTTCCTTCTGCCTCAGCCACCCACGTAGCTGGGACTACAGGAGTGCACCACCATGACCATCTAATTTTTGACTTTTTGTAGAGACCAAGTCTTGCTATGTTGTCCAGGCTGGTCTCAAACTCCTAGGCTCAAGCAATCCTCCTGTCTCAGCCTCCCAAACTGTTGGGATTACAGGCATGAGTCACAGTGCCCATCAAAGGGTTTTAAGTACAGGAGTCACGCAACAAATGTGCATGCTCCAGTGCTGGAGGGCCTTGACAACAGGAGGCAGGCCTATCAACAGGGCTGTCGCTGTGGTCCAGATGAAAGAGGATACAGGTGGGGGAGGGGAGATGAAAAGGAGAAGGGATCCCAGAGTTGTTATGAAGATAGAAGTCCAGATAGATTTACTGTGAAGCTAGTGACATTTAAGCTTCAGCCCAAACATCACTTAAATCCCTTCCAAGGCCCTGAGAGGGGTCATAGTACTGGGTTCATCTGGACAATTTTTTTGGTAAAATTTGTAAAAGAAAGATACTTCTACTGCAACTGGTTAAGACTGCTGTCTCTTTCCACTCCAAGTTTTCCTCTGACATATTTCTTCTTGGGTCAGGTGGCACTGGGGTTGCCCTGGGCATTTTTGGGAGAGAGTGAAGGGGAAATGAGTTGGTATATGATGAGTCTGGGTTTTGCTTGGGAGTAGAGTTGCTATTGCTAGGATATTGATGTAAGCCCAGCTTCCATGATCCTCCTAACACACGCCAGGCCAACTCACTTGGCATGGAGATGCAAAGGTACACATGGGGCTAGAGGTGACTGGATATGGATGTGTCCTACGGTGCCAACACCAGCTGTAAGTGGGCAAGGGAGGTTTGAAATATACGCAGTTGAAGCTAGCCAGTGGCAGTCTTCTAGTCATTAGCTACCTAAAAATGAGGGATTTCCAGCTACTTGGAAGACTGAGGTAGAAGGATCGCCTGAGCCCAGCAGGTCAAAGCTGCAGTGACCATGAGCGTGCCACTGCAATCTAGCCTGGGTGACAGAGTGAGACTCCAACTCAAAAACAAACAAACAAACAAATAAATAAAGAATTCTGTTCTCATGGACACCTAAGCCAAAAGGAAGTTCTTACCCAGTCAGAATATGCTTGACAATGCAACTGAATTATAAATGCACATACTTTCTGACGGGAATCATAGAAAATATGAGATCTGACAATTAAGTTCATGAACTTGCTGCAGTGCGCTTACGTTGGCAGCACTGTACAAACAACTCAGTAAGGTTTCATAACCTTGGTATATCAGTGTCTCATGGCAGTATTCATATAAACGTGTGGCAGTGTCTTGCTGAGTGGCATTCATTATTATTGTTGCATTTTTGTGTGTGCAATCGTGAGAATGTCGGAATTTGAATTAGAGCAATGAACAAACATTACATTTCTTGTTAAACTTGGGAAGAAAGGAAGTGAAATCAGGGACATGTTAGTCCAAGTTTATGGAGATAACGCCATGAAGAAAACAGCAGTGTACAAATGGATTAAATGTTTTTCTGAAGGAAGAGAAAGCGTCACTGATGAAGAGAGGTCAGGATGGCCACTAATAAGTAGAACTGATGAAAACATTGCAAAAATTTGTCGAATTGTGTGTCAAAATTGTTGGCTGACGGCGAGACACCAAAATATTAACAGTTATTTCTGTGTCGGTGCTTGGATTATAGTGTCTTTTCCTTCTATATGCTTTTTAATTGATTCTAGATTTTATTATCATGTATGACCAAGTATCATACAAATATTGAAGGACGTGAAGTTAACTAGTTATTAGGTGCTAGCTCCCTGCCCATCTCCACCACAGTGTCACGGACTATTGAACAACAGGATCAATATAACTACAAATTTTTAAAACTGACAAATACCAAAAATATCAGAAAATTTAAAAAATACCATATCTTATTAACTTCCTGATATACTTCTAGAATCCCTCGTGCTCTTTGTTCTCCTTTTCATATGACAATGATTCCTTAATGCCAGTTTATATAGAGAGACTAGGAAGATAATTCAGTCTTTCCATGTAATGGGTAAAATTTTGATTAAAATATTCAGATACCCAGGCGTGGTGGCTCACCTCTGTAATCCCAGCACTTTGGGAGGCCGAAGTGAGAGAATTACCTGAGCTCAGGAGGGTTCAAGAACAGTCTGGGCAACTTGGCGAGATCTCGTCTCTACCATAAATCAAAAACTAGCCAGGTGTGGTGGCACATGCCTGTAGTTCCAGCCACTTGGAAGGCTGAGGCAGAAGGATCGTCTGAGCCCAGCAAGTCGAGGCTGCAGTGGCTATAAGCGTGCCACTGCACTTCAGCCTGGGCAACAGAGTGAGACTTCAACTCAAAAAAAAATTTTTCAGATAATTTTTTTTCAGCCTCCCAACGCATTATTTATTGGGTGATGTCACGTAATGTTTTAGAATTGTTGGATTTAGAAAAATCTCTATTAAGTTTTTTTTATATATGAGTTGTAATGTTTCAGGGCATTCCATGTTTTCTCTTTCAGTGATTCATTTGAAATATTCTTAGAATTGATGACACTCATTAACACTCATTAACCAATTTGTTATCAATGTCCTCATTGTAGTGGCACATTATGAGTTTAGGATCATTATCACTGATGTTAATATTTCAGCTGAGAACAGCAAGAATTGTTTTGTTTTGTTTTTTGAGTCAGAGCCTCACTGTTGCCCAGGCTGGAGTGCAGTGGCATGCTCACAGCCACCGCAGCCTTGACCTGCTGGGCTCAGGTGATCCTTCCGTCTCAGCCTTCCAAGTAGCTGGAACTACAAGCTTGTGACACCATGTCCAGCTAAATTTTTTTATTTATTATAGAAATGAGATCTCGCCAAGCGACTCAGGCTGGTTTCAAACCCCTGGGTTCAGGCAATCCTCTCACTTCTGCCTGAGATTACAGGCATGAGCCACTGAACCCAGCTAGAGCAGCAGGAATTGTAAATGTTTTTCCATTATGTTTATATGCACTACTCTTCATCATTATTGAGTTATCAAACAACCCAAAAGCCTGTTTGCTCCTTCCATTTGAAATTTATCTTCTTCTCTGAATAAACTATTGCTTCTAGTATAATCTGAAATGTACTGTTACAAATTGCTTATTGATGTCAGAAAAATTTTTACTGATTTTTAACTGCTTATCTTTAGCTCTTTTTTATATTTCATTAATTTTATAGATTTTTCCTTTTAGTTCTTTAATACATAACTAAATTTAGAGATGACAAAGGATGGTGCTTTTCACATATGTACAAATCAGGAGTCTATAATTTCTAACTTGTTTATTGAAATATGTCACAATATATTCCATATAGCTGTTTAAATGTCATATTTGGCCACCGCCATGTTTCCTAAGCTTTGACTCTCCCTCTCCTGTCTTGGAGAGATGAATCTCCTCTCTCTCTCTAATTTAACTTTCTAAATAAGCTATATTTTCCAATCTAAAAAAATGTCATATTCAAGCTTTATTCAATATGCCACTACAGTTAACAAAATTTTAAAAAACAAACATGTGGGCTCTTTAAAAAAATAAAATTGCCAGGCTCGGTGGCTCAGCCTGTAATCCTGCGCCTTTGGGAGGCTGAGGTGAGTGGATTGCCTGAGCCCGCGGGTTTGAGACCCACCTGGGCAACTTGGCAAGACCTCATCTCTACAATAAATCAAAAATTAGCCAGGCATGGTAACGCATGCCTGTAGGTCCAGCTACTTGGAAGGCTGAGGTGGAAGGATTGCCGAAGCTCAGCAGGTCGAGGCTGCGGTGGCCAGGAGCGGCCACTGCACTCCAGTCTGGGTGACAGAGTGAGACTCCAACTCAAAAAAATAAAAAAAATAAAATATCAAATAAAATTTGTGATCGTATGAGCTATATTGTTACTCTCATGTCTAGCAGGAGAGAATTCTGTTTTGACTAGAGGAAGATAAGACTTGAATGCTCTGCTTACAGTTTAATATGTATGAAGATCTGAAGAGTTTTTTATAGACAAGGTTCTGGAACTGTAATTTCCATTCTTGTTTCTGCTCCACCACCATGGTACACACATGTCTGGTGCAGGCCAGTGCAGGATGTGTTTATATCTCAGTATAACAGATGTTGTCGGGTGAATTCGCACTGTGGGTGAATTCGCACTGTGAATTCGCACTGCACTCTATGCAGAAGTGACTGCAAGCCACATACGCCTATCCTAATATAGTAACATACCTGGTTAAGCCTTCCTTTGCAGGGTCGTCCCAACATCCATAGCCGCTTCAATACCACCAGGCATGAGGGGATGCTTACTAAAAGGAGACAGTGCTCTTAGTCATTGATGCTTTAAATATCCCATTTTTACAATTTTATTAAAACATATTACCCCGTAAACATATTGCAGGGCCCCTTTTGGACCATTGTGACAGGGACCCATGCAAGTGAGATGCCCTGAAGCCTCATTTCCTCAGCTTCCTGGCAAATTTGTCTCAGGTTCCATCGTTGCCAACATCTTCCAAGCCCTCATCCCAGCCTCCTGGACTATTGTTGTTACCTCCTGCTTCTTCCTTGCCCATTTCAATCTATTCTTAATACAACAGCCAAAGTGATCCTGGAAAACACTTAAGTCGGATCCCATCATACCTCTGCTCAAAAACCTGCAGTTTTCCCATCTCTGAGTAAAAGCCAAATAGCCCAGAAAGAAGGCCCTGCATGACTGGCTGTTATTGCCTTTCTGATCTCATCTCTCAGTGTCCACCCCTTCCTCACTCCACTCCAGCCGCATAAGCCACCTGTAGTTTCTGGAATGGTCAGGCATGCTCCCATCGAGCTTTTGCATTTGCCGCTCATGCAGCCTGGACCCCTTGCCCCAGAGGCTCAAAGGGCTCCCTCTCTCACCTCCTTCAGAGAAGCCTTGCTTGACCTCCGTCTATAAAAATGCACACCCTTACTACTCCCTATTCCCTGCTTTATATTCCTCCATAAAACGTCCCACCATCTGGCATACTACTACATTTTTTAACTGTCTGCCTCCCTCCCCTGGGACACGAGGTGTGGATCGTTTTTTTTGTTTTGTTTTGTTTTTGAGTTGGAGTCTCACTCTGTCGCCCAGACTGGAGTGCAGTGGCACACTCTTGGCCACTGCAGCCTCGAACTGCTGGGCTCCGGCGATCCTTCCGCCTCAGCCTTCCGAGTAGCCGGAATTACAGGCTACCATGCCTGGCTAATTTTTTATTTTATTGTAGAGATGAGGTCTCGCCTGCCCAGGCGGGTCTCGAACCCGCGGGCTCAGGCATTCCACTCACCTCAGCCTCCCAAAGGTGCGGGATTACAGGCTGAGCCACCGAGCCCGGCTAGTGTGGATCATTTTTTTGTCCACTGCTGTATCCCAGTGCCTAGAATAGGGCCTGATACACAGTGGCTGACTCTGATAAACACAGTGGACCTCTGGTGTGGCCCTGTGCTCTTTTTTCCTGGCTTTGACCCCCTCTCTTATCTTGGGAACGTGAATCTCCCCTTTTTCTCTCTCTCTAGTTTATTCTAAATAAACTATATTTTCTAATCTAAAAACAACAACAGAAACCAAAAAACACAGTGGACACTACCTTCAACTTTCTATTCTCTAGGCCCCTACCCCCACCCCCACCCAGCAACCTGCAGGACCACCTTCTGGGAAAGGGCAGTGAGAGTCCAATTACTGAAAGGCCAATTTCCCTATAAGAGAAGAGTAAAGGCCAGTGACAGAGTTTTTGAGCATTTGAGCCACACTTTTTTTCATTATAAAAAACTGTCTTCTTGTGAAGTGAATCATCAGAACATTTGATCACTGAGCCTCCCAAACCTCCTCCCCCTGTCCCCAAAGATATAATCCAGGGTCATTGTGGTATTAATAGGAAATTGCCAAATCATATAATTTCTGTTCCCAGTTCAAGAGGAAAAATACAAATTTAAAAAAAAAGACAAGGCAGAAGAAAAGGAGAAATTTTAAATGTTTGTTCTTGCTTATCTTTTCATTTTCATTTTTCTTTCTCCTTCTGATTAAGGAGGATAAAATGAACCAGAAAATGTTACAGAAAAGCAAGAAAACAGGCTGTTGCTAGAGCATTCAATGTGGTCAGAGAAGTGTTGGCATTCTGGTATGGCAAACGAGCTTGGTGCCTGGGAAGAGAATAATGTAGATATATCTACATTACTTATAAATATGAATTGTTTTACGATGCTAACAGAATAAAACATTTTTCAAAAACTTTAAAAAGACAGGTAAAGGAATTTATTTATAATTCCACCACTATGAGAGAAAAACTACACCTTGGTGTGCTCTCTTCCATTTTTTTCCTCAAAAGTATATATTTTTACCTACCGTACATGTTATACATGCACTTTTTGTATTCTGATTTTTGTTCCTCAGTTTACCTCAAATCAAATATCTCTTCCATGTGGTGAGTTTACTGGCATGCTTGTAATTTTATTTTATTTTTGTGTGTTGGGGTCTTACTCTGTTGTCCTCAGCCTCGACCTCCTGGATTCAGGTGAGCCTTTTGCCTCAGCCCCCTGAATATCCTGAGTAGCTGAGACTATTATGCCCAGCTACCATGCCCAGCTTTTTTTTTTTTTTTTTTTTTGTAGAGCCAAAGTCTCACTATGTTGCTCAGGCTGGTCTGGAGCTACTGGGCTCAAGCAATCCTCACTCCTCAGCCTCCCAAAGTCCTACGATTACAGGTGTAAGCCACAATGCCTGGCCCATGCTTGTAATTTTTAAGACTCTTAATAGTCAGTCTTGTGGCAATAACATTTTATTTAGCCATTCACTATAATTGGACATTTATGTTGCATGCAATTTTCACTCTTAAAATGTCATTATGAACTTTGTGTGCATATAGTATTTTTCTTCTTAGTATTTTAAATGATCTTCTTAGGATCATTTTCTAGAAGTGGGAAAACTGAGTCAAAAGTGATAACTTGCATCTGTAATCCCAGCACCTTGGGAGGCCAAGGCAGGAGGATTGCTTGAGGCCAGCAGTTTGAGACCCAGCCTGGGCAACATAGTAAGACACCATCTCTATGAGAAATTTAAAAATTAGCTAGGCATGGTGGCATGTGCCTGTAGTCCTAGCTACTCAGAGCAAGGAACGGGTGGGGGTGGGCAGGGGCTGAGGCAGGAGGATCACTTGAGTCCAGGAGGTCAAGGCTACAGTGAGCCATAATCACACCACTGTGCTCCAGCCTGGGCAACAGAGTGAGACCCTGTCTTTAAAGAAAAAAAGTGGCCGGGCTCAGTGGCTCAGCCTGTAATCCCGTGCCTTTGGGATGCTGAGATGAGTGAATTGCCTGAGCCCACATGTTCGAGACCCGCCTGGGCAGCGAGACCTCATCTCTACAATAAATCATGCGTGGTAGCGCATGCCTGTAGTTCCGGCTACTTGGAAGGCTGAGTCGGAAGGATCGCCAGAGCCCAGCAGGTCGAGGCTGCGGTGGCCGCACTCCGGTCTGGGCGACAGAGTGAGACTCCAACTCAAAAAAAAAAAGAAAAGAAAAAAGTGCTCACTTACACAGCACATATACTAAAATTGGAACAATACAGAGAAGATCATCATGGCCTCTGTACAAGGATGACGCAGAAATTCATAAAGCATTCCATATTTTTTTTTTTTTTAGTTGGAGTCTCACTCTGTTGCCCAGGCTGGGGTGCAGGGTCACGCTAACAACCACCCCAGCATCAACCTGATGGGCTCTGGTGATCTTCTGCCTTAGCCTTCCAAGTAGCTGGAACTACACAGCACCACACCCGGCTAATTTTTTATTTATTGTAGAGACATGGTCTCGCTAAGTTGCCGGGGCTGGTCTCGAACCTGTGGGCTCAGGCAATCCACTCGCCTCGGCCTCCCAAAGTGCTGAACCACCAAGCCTGGCCGCATTCCGTATTTCTTAAAAAATATTGTAAAAATTGATTATTCTTTTATGATTCTTGAAAGTCACAAGTGCTGATTTACAATGAAGCCCAGTGAAATATGCAAAATATACTAATTTCACCACACTCTCACCAACATTTGAGACTACAGTTTTTTATTTCGTTAATTTAATATTTTAAAGGGATTCTTATTTTAACATGTATTTTTTTCTGTTTCTTTTCCTTGATTACATCCTGTGTTAGGAAATGCCATTTCATGTCATGTGTGCAATTTACCATTGTGGGGTTGTCTATATTTTTCTTCTTCCTTTTCATGGGCTGTGTAGTAACCCTTTCTCATATGTACTGTACTTCCCCAGTCTTACATTTCTGGTTATACCGTCACCTAAAACAATGGAGTAGTTTTATATAGTTCAGATCTTATCGATGTCCTTTCTCCTATCATGTGTAATATTAGAAAATCTTCTCCTTGTCTTATTCCCAAGACTCTCATAAGGATTAAATTCTGCTTTATCTCCCTGATTTTTATGTCTGCATCTCACTCTTTATTTAATCTGTTCTTTTAGATGTATGATATGCAGGTCAAACTGATCTCTTCCCTAAATGCTAACAAGTTAATCAAGACTCCTTTCAATACATTTGGAGTAACCCTCGCATAACACTAGACAGGAGACTAAGCCTGGACGAAGAGCTCTTGTGTGCGGTGCACAGTTCCAGGGTCCCTGGGGAGAGACAGGGAAGGCTCAGCCCCAGAGGACTTAGAACGAGGTGTGGCTCCGTAGAGCACGTAGCAGTGCGCACGACCAGAATGAAGTGTGGGAGTGCACCGAAATGTCCCTTTCCCCGCCTGAACAAAACTGGGGAATGAAGTCGCTTCTGAACCGTGTGACCACCTGACCCAGAGGTTTTCCCATCTTGTTAGAGTCCCTTTAGTTTTTCAAGAATGAGCACCCTCAGCTGACCTAACAATACATTTATTGAGCCCCGGTCGTGTGCAGAGCGCGGTGCTGAGCGCATAGTGTACCTGCATGGGCGGCAAAAGTAACAGCCCCCGGGCAACCCCGAGTTATGCTGTGCGATGAAAGAGAAGGAAATGAAATGAGGGCGGGGCGCAGTGGCTCACACCTGTAATCCCAGCACTTTGGGAGACCCAGGCGGGAGGATTAGTTTGAGTCTTGCAGTTCGAGACCAGCCTACGCAACATAGTGATAACTCGTCTCCCCAAAAAATAAAGAAATAAGTTAGTTGGGTATGGTGGCGCCCGCCTGTAGTCCCAGCTACTCGGGAGGCTGAGGTGAAAGGATAGCCTGAGCCCGGGAGGTCGAGGCTGCGGTGAGCCGCGACACCGTATCGCTGCACTCCGTCCTGGAGGACCAAGTGAGACTCGCACTCAAAAAAAAAAAAAAAGCGGGAGGAGGAGGAGACGGGAAGGGTAGTCCAGGCAGATAACCCAGCGCCGAGAGGACTCTGCTGCAGCCCTGCTGGCGTGCGGCGCGACTGACGGAGGCTGGCCTCCGCGTCTTCCCCACCGCCGCTCTCAGCGGGCTGCTCCTGCTCTCCGGCAGGAACCTCCACTCGCTCTCCCGCCCGCAGCCAGGTCGCAGCCTCACCCAGGCTTTCCCAAGCTCTCGCCAGGGCGCCGAGGGCCACGTGCACTCCGAGAAGGTTTGCACTGGAATCCGACGTGCCCGTCCCCAGGCGCCCTCAGCACGCGAGCCTGAGCCCCCGCCCGCCCCCACGCCGCGCTGGGAAGCCTCGATGCCCTCCGGGTCGGGGTCCCGGCCACACCCCGCTCGTAGTGGCCCTTCGCTCCCGGTGCACCACCCGTCGTCGCTCCTGTGTTCTTTGCTGGGACCAGGCACTGGTGTCTTGACTTCGCATCTTTTAAGCAGGCGAGGGGAGGGGGCAAGCCAGGCTGGCGAGGAGAGGGGGGCGAGTCAGCCCTTTGCCCGGTCCCCAGTTTGGCAACGACACGTCTGGACCCGTAAACACGGCAACTGCCACTTTCATCTCGAAAAAGAGAACGGATCTGGGCTATTTAACCTCAGCGTGGCGGGTCCAGATCCCCGAATCTGGCGGCGGATTCGCCCTCTGGGAAGCCCGTCACTGTGTCTGCCGGGACAACCCCCCCCCCACCCCCGGGAATTCACTCGCGGACACTCCCCCCTGCACCCTCCCCTCAGGGAATTCACCCTCGGACAGTCCCGCCCCGCAGCCCCCCAGGGAATCCACCCTCGGGCCGCCCCGCCTCGCGCCCTCCCACAGCCCGTCGGGGCCGGGAAAGGACCAGCAGGTGCTCCCGGCAGAGAGGCCCTGGGGCGCCCGTGGCTCCCGGGGCGCAGCGGGACTCGGCGAGGTCGGCCCCTCCCCTGGCCTGCGCCTCCGGGGCCGCTGGAGGAGTGAGAGTGGCGCCCAGATACCGGGTCGCCGCGGAGAGTCTGCGACACCGCGACCCCCGCGCTGGGGCGGGCGGGAGGCGGGGCCGGTGCGCAGGAGGGGGCGGCGACCCGGCCGGGAGGCCGCCCCCCCGAACCGCCCACTCGCGTTCCCGGGCCTGAGTTCCCCGAGAGCGGCGAGGGACCCCAAGGGCCGCGCCGCGCCTCCCCCGCGCCGCCTCTCGCGGGTGGGCTCCGCGCTCCCCCCGGGGTTTCGGAGCCACCACGTGACTTCCACGAAGCGCAGGGGCCCCAGCGGAAAGCCGCGCCGGGGTGGGCTCGGGGACCCCGAGGTGCGGAGCGAGGGCGGGGGAGGAGGAAGCGGGGCGGGGGCGCGAGACGGAGGGGCGGGGCGGACGTGGGGCCGGGCCGGACCGCGGCGGAGACGGGGCGGACGCGGCGTGCGGAGGAGCCGGGCGGCGGGCGGCGGGGCGGGCCGGCAGGTGCGGGCGCGGGATGCCGGCGGCGGGAGGGCGCGCGTAGGCAGCGCCGCGTGCAGGGCCGGCGGGCCGGGCGGCCGCTCCCCCGCGAGGCTGCGCGGCGGGGCGGGCCGGGCCGGAGCAGAGCGCGGCATGTCGCAAGGGCTCCCGGCCGCCGGCAGCGTCCTGCAGAGGAGCGTCGCGGCGCCCGGGAACCAGCCGCAGGTAGCGGGCTAGAGGCCGGGGGAGGCCACGGGGGGGCGAGGAGGTGGGGCCCGGGGCTTCCCGGGTGGTGGCGGCCGAGGACCAGGAGCCGGGGGCCAGAGGGCGTGGGGCGAGGGCGGGGGCCTCGGCGCGCGCCTCTGCCCGGCCGTCCCCGGCGCGCGGGGTGCGCGGCGCTCCCCGGGGCGACAGGCTGGGGTGGGCACGGCCCTCGCTCCCCGCACGTGAGCCGCTCGCTGCCCCGGGGCCGCCCCGCCGTCGCCGCCCGCGCGCGCTGCCCTTCTCGGCCGCTCCGGGAGGGAGGATTCAGACCCAGGGGCCGGCTCGTCCCCGGCCACTCCCAGCACCCCCCCTCCTCTGGCTGCCGCCCGAATGGGGAACGCGGGACCAGGCCGCCTGGGGGTGTGGGGCGGGGGCCACGGTGGGCAGACTCCACCCCCAGCGCTATGGAAACCCCTCGCCCCTGTCCAGCGAGACCTCCGCGCTGTCCCCAGCAACATTCACAGCTGCGCACTCGGGGAACTGAGCCCGGGTTGCCCTCAGGGACGGGCATTCGGAAACTGCGCACCCAGGCGCCTTAGGAGGAAAACTGGGTCTTGTCTTCCTTACTCGCCCCCTTTCCAACAGTAGTGTCATCGGGTGACGCTAGATTGTCACACGGGTCTGAGTTGGGGCTTCGGCTGTGCCACATGCAGGCTGAGCAGCCTTGGGCAATTTGCTTAGCCTCTTGGAGCCTCAGTTTCTCCATCTTAAAATGAATGTAACATTAACCTCTCAGGAATTTTGAGGACTAAATTAAATCTGCTAAAAATATGTGAATACCCCAAAACTTTGCTTACCTCCTTCTGACTTGATTAAATGTTTCTGCTGGATTGGCAAGTGTGAGCAGGTATGATCAGTGATGAATACAGTTTCTTATATTATCTTATGTTATTTTTTGAGTCGGGGGTCTCACTCTCACCCAGGCTGGAGTGCAGTGGCACCATCATGGCTCACCAACAGTCTAGACCTTGTGGATTCAGGTGATCCTTCCACCTCAGCCTCCCAAGTAGCTAGGACCACAGGAGAGCACCTCCAAGCCCAGTTTTTTTTTTTTTTAAGAGACAAGGTCTCACTATGTCTCCCAAGCTGGTTTCTAACTCCTGGGCTCAAATAATCCTCCTGTGTCAGCCTCCCAGAGTGCTGGGATTACAGGTTTAAGCCATCCTTCCTTCACCCTCAACGCCTTCCCCGCCCCCTCTCCTCCAGTCCAGTTTAGAGTCAGCTTCCTGGGGCTGAACCAGGCTGCTTTCTTGTGTTCTGTGACTTTTTGATTATGGAGAACAAAGAGACATGATTTCATGAAAAGCACCATAGGGATTCAATAAAAAGAAAATAACAGTAACTGCAACAAAGGCAGGTAACTTCTTGAGGGCATACTGTGTGCTGGGAGCTTTAGGGCAAAAATCTCATTTCATCTCTGCCAGCCCTAAGCATTGGGCCGTTGGCATGGAGGCTGCATAGATCACAGATCATTTGTTGAGGGCTTATATCCCCAGTGCCTAGGATCATACCTGGTGCGAGGTAGATGCTCAGATAATGCGTAATGAAAGAATGAATGAATCACACTTACAATAAATGAGGAACTTGAAAATTCAGAGAATGTGAACCACTTACCCAAGGCCACCGGCAGTAAGAGACAAAACTTGGATCTGTGTTATTCCAAAGCTGAAGTTCTGTCTTCTGTATCACACGTTCTCCCTGTGTTTATCAAGACTACTTTGCCTGTAGAGGAAAAATAACCATGTTTTTATACCTTGTCTCTGTTCCCTTAAGCTTTGTCTCCAGGCCGTTTCTGTGTGTTATGTCTGTTACTTATTCTTCTCCTTTTATACTCTTATATTCTTGCAAATGCTGAAAATTCTTACCCACGTGTGTGTTTTTCTTTTTCTTTTTCTTCTTTTTTTGAGTTGAAGGCTCACTCTGTCGCCCAGACTGGAGTGCAGTGGCCGCTCCTGGCCACTGCAGCCTCGACCTGCTGGGCTCCAGCGATCTTTCTGCCTCAGCCTTCCAAGTAGCTGGAACTTCAGGCGTGCGCTACCACACCCGGCTAATTTTTTTTTAATTTATTGTAGAGATGAGATCTCACCAAGTTGCCCAGCGGGTCTCAAACCCGCGGGCTCAGGCAATCCACTCACCTCAGCCTCCCAAGGCGCGGGATTACAGGCTGAGCCACCGAGCCCAGCCATGTGTGTTTTTCTTACTTGGAATACAAGAACAGATAAAGTGAGAACTTAGAATACCCATTATTTTGTGTTAGCAATGTCTGCTTTCCATTAATATTAATAACTGAGTAGCTTTCCTGTATTTGTGGCCCACTAACCTCTTGGGTCTTAAACTCTTTAAAGGTAATATTTTTTCCCTCTTGGTGTCATCTCACTGGATTCTGGAAAGCGAGTATAGCTCTACTTTTGTTTCTTCTATAACTGAATGAAGTGATTTTACTGTGGTGGGTGCATTTTTCTGCCTGCCTGTTTCATGATCACACTTGAAGGTTTTGACTAAGTTTGGCTAAATCTCATAGTTAAGAGCTTTCAAGTCACATCATAAATTTGCTTTCTGATTCACTCCGACCACTGAAACAAAGTGTCAGTGAAGAATTGTTCAGGCGGGGCTCAGTGGCTCAGCCTGTAATCCCACGCTTTGGGAGGCTGAGGTGAGAGGATTGCCTGAGCCCACGGGTTCGAGACCCACCTGGGCAACTTGGCGAGACTTCATCTCTACAATAAATCAAAAAATTAGCCGGGCGTGGTAGCACGCGCCTGTAGTTCCAGCTACTTGGAAGGCTGAGGCGGAAGGATCGCCGGGGCCCCGCAGGTCGAGGCTGTGGAGGTCGGGAGCGGCCACTGCACTCCAGTCTGGGTGACAGAGTGAGATGCCAACTCAAAAAAAAAAAAAAAGAATTGTTCAAATGAACACACGTCAGTGGAGTTTAAGATCATTTGTTGTGTTGATAGAGGTGTGTGGTTGTCATTAGTTGTAAGTGTAATCATGACTAGCACACAGTATCAAAAACACCTGTGGGGGGGTTAGGGGAAGGGCTGGCAAATGACAACTTCCAGGTAGCAGATGCCCCCAGCTTGCCCAGCCTCGGATGAATAGCACTGACACCACCGCTCTTCCAGGCACACGCCCTGTGGGGTAGAGGTTTACGAACGTTGGTTTGGAGACCAACAGACCTGAGTTCCACTTCCCACTCATGCACTTACTGGCTATAATACCTGGAGCAAGTTCCTTAAGCCCTCTGAGTTTCTTATTCCTCATCTTTTAAGTGGCGGTCACACCACACGTTTCTTTGGATGGTCGTGGGGCCCAACAGCTCGGCAGAGCCGCAGCACATGGTGAGTGTTCCCTGACTAGGGACTGTGGTTAGCCCACTGATGGAGCAACCTGGCTGCCGCCCACTGCGAGTAAAATGGTGACACTCGGTTAGCAATGCTGAGTGGAGACAGGGCAGAAAAGGGTGAGGCGAGGGGCTACAGCATCACACCTCACAAATGTTTTCCTCCAGAGCCCCGAGGATGATGACAGGAAGGTCCGAAGGAGAGAGAAAAACCGAGTTGCTGCTCAGAGAAGTCGGAAGAAGCAGACCCAGAAGGCCGACAAACTCCATGAGGTGAGACTGGTTGAGGCAGACTGCATTAGAGCCAAGGGACAACCTTGCATGGGGGCGGGGGTGATCAGGTCCCTGTCCTCGTTGTCATGAATTCAGCCACACACATATCTAATTCTGTCGGGTCCTTCCTGCCTAGGGTTCTGAATCTTTTGCTTATGGACATCTTCAGTTCTCCCTCATCCACCGGCTGCTTCTCGTACTCAAGTTTCTTTCATTATAAAGCAAAACAAAGCCCCTTCTCGGTCCCCATTCCCTTTCAAGTTCTTGCCTCCTTCCTTTTCTTCCCTTACTGGCCTACTTAAAAAGGGTGACTGACACCTGCTGTCTCTGTGTCCTCATTTCCTGTTTATTCCCCAGTCCTCTGTGATTTTATTTCTGCTCTTCCCCACCCAGTGCACACAAACACAGCACACACACCCAGCACACATGCATGGACACACACAGCCAACACATAACACACTCAAACATGCATGCATGCACCACTCACAACCAACACACACATACAACACACATGTGTGGATACACACAGCCAACTCACACTCGCACCTAAACACACATGCATGTGTGCGCACACACACCCCCTGCAGAAGCTGTTCCCTCTGCAACCACTAGTGCCCTGGCACTGCTCTATCCATAGTCCTTTCTGATCTCATCATCCTTGACCTCTGTGGATCATTTGCCATCTTTGACCATCCTTTCTTGAAGCTGTTCCCTCTCTTGCTTCTAAAAGACCACATTTCCTAGTTTTCTTCTTCACTACTTTTTGTTTCTTAGTTCCTTTGTTAGCTTTTCTACCTCTGTCTGTTTCCTTAAATGTTGGTGTTGACCAGGTTTCAGACTCTGTGTGCTTTTTTCTTCATGCAAGATGTACTCTATTAATGTGTTTTCCTAACATTGATTACTTACTCTAAGCAGGCCCTCTGTCCTGGTCCCTACACCCCATAACTTCAGTTATTGGCTTAGAAGTCTCCCAATGGGTCTGCTGCAGGTTTCACCATTGCACCACATTCATTACTGAGTACTGTGTCTCTTTACCCTGAGACCTCCTCTTCTTGCTGTCTTTGAATTATAATTAACGGAGCTAACCATCTTTCACACATCTTTCATCTTTCTCACATCAGGAGCTTAGGATTTATCCTAACCCATTCCACCTTCCTCAACCCTTAAGCTTGAACCCACACAATCCCACAACCAGGACATGGAATAGCTCCATACCAAGAACTGGGCTTAAAACCATCCAAGGACCTATCTAGGGACTGGGAGACAGATCCCTGCTTTCTTCTTTGCACGGGATTGGTGTGCATGATTAAAGATGTTAGGTTAGCTCTCTCCTGCTGTGCTTTCTTGCCATGGCTTGTCTCTGTCAGGCCAGTCTGGGGCATTGAGAACACAGAGACTCTGAGGTGTTTCAGGGAGAGGAGAAGGGCAATCTCAAACTCTTTAACAATGAACAGAGAACAAATGTAGAATGCACGCAGCCCAGGGGCAACCCACCAACATAAATTCACAGCGTGGCGTCAGTTGTAAGTGTCACATTCTTTTTGGCTAGGCCTAGAAAGGAGGGTCTCCAGACCAGGGTCAAGGATGGTCCTTCCCAGCCTCTGTTTGTACTGTGTATAATTTCCACAGAAGAATTGCAATGTTCTTTGCCCTCTCTCTTCCTTCCCTCTTGCTCCTGAAGCAATTGTGGTTCTGGCTTCATGTTACCAAATAATACCCGCAGGAGCCTGGGGCTCACAGTTAGTGCACAGTCCTGTATTCAGACAACATGTACCAGCGGGACAGCCAGGGGTCTACCCCTCAAGAAGCTCCTAGTGTAAGCAAGGTGCACTAATATATATATATATTTAACTCTAGTTTTATTTTTTAATTATTTGTAAGTCCAGACCAAGTATGTGTCCAGAGGTGACTAAGTATCTCAGACAAGGACTTTCATGAAGCAAAGTTGAATAGATCTGTCCCACAAATACCAAGGCGTAGCCATTGGGTCACAAGGAGAGGAGGAAGATCTGGTTCCTGTCCTTGGGGAGCAGAGGATTTCCCAATGAAAGTGTCTTGTAGCTGCTGTAACAAATTCCCACAAATTTGGTGGCTTAAAACAACACACATTTACTATCTTACAGTTTTGGCAGTAGACATCCGAAATGGGTCTTACCAGGCTAAAGTCAAGGTATCATCAACAGGACTGCATTCCTTTGGGAGGCTCTGGAAAAGATATGTTTTCATGCTTTTTCCTGCTTCTAGAGGCTTCCATGGTTCCTGGGCTTATGGTCTTTTTCCGCCTTCAGAACCAACAATGCTTGGTTGAGTCTTTCTTGTGCTGCATTGCTCTGACACTGCTTCTGTGGTCTCATCCTCTCTGACTCTCCTGACCCCCTCCTTCACTTTCAAGGACCCTCGTGATTACATTAAGCCTGCGTGGATAATTTAAGATAACCTCCCCATTTTATGCTTCTCAACCACCTCTGCAAAGTCCCTTTTGCTATGTAAGGAAATATATTCACAGGCACAAGAGATTAGGATGTAGACATCTTTGAGGGGCCATTATCCTGCCTACCACCAAAGATAACATAAATACTCACATAACTTTACTACTGTCAAAAAGACACCCAGATGAAGCATCAAATTTCTCTCCATTTCTCTTATTGTTAGATTTAATAACCAAGTGAACCAGGTGTCTGGGAACTTAGGGAAGTTGCCACATTTACCCCTGCCAGATCCCTCTTGGAAGCATGGGGCGGAGAGCCCTTTCATGGGGTACCCACCCTACTCTCCTGCCCAGAGACTGTGTTGCATGAGGGTCACGCCAGCTGCTCTTTCCAGAAGTGGGATAGGTTGATCTGAAGCCCAGTCTCTCCATAGAAGAGCACCCTCTTCTCCTCTTTCTCTGTGGGACTAGAGGAATGGGTCAGGATTATGTACCACTGGCAGGTCACCTCAACAAGGCCAGCTTTGTTAAGAAACACAGGGTCAAGGAGGCCAGGACAGTGGTTCCATCTGTATGCAAACTCCAAAACCGTAACCCCGATCCTACCCTCACCATTCATATAGTGTCACTGGTCACAAGAGGGTATGAGGGAGTGGGATACTGGTTTAGGAAAATGGAAACACATTCCAAACCGTCTGCAGAACAAGAGGGACATCATTGCTGAACCGAAGGGTGGCATGTGGATAATCCCTTCCCTGCTCATTCCTGGTCTTCCAGGAAGGCATTGTGGCTATGAGGATCAGTGCTCTGCAGATCCAACGGTTTAGTAGTAGGATGTTGAATGACTAAATCTACCTGTTGGAGCTGGGGTGCCTGGTTAAAAAATGGGGTAAAGAGCCAGTTTCCCGTGCTCCACTGAGTTGAGTGCAGAGCACCTAGCACTTTGCTATGTGCTTGGGACCCTGGGCCTCCAATGCCACATCTAGGATGGGGATACCAAGCATGGAAACCTCCTCAAACTTGGAGTGGGACTAGTTCATTGGGAGGCACAGAGGGACTTGGAACACAGCCCCCTGGTGGCCATGACTGCCTGCTGCTCTGTGGAGCTGGTGGCTCCTTGAGAGGGTTTACCCACTGGTTCCTTTATGCCATGCTGTGGTGTAGCTTTCCTGAGTATGTCAGAGTAACTCAAGCTCTTCACTTGCCTTGTTTGAATACCCCGAGGGGGAAGCTTTAGACCAAGATGCTTAAAACGGTCACTTTTCTCTCCTGTCCATCTCACTCACACACCCCACTTTCTCCTGAGCCCATCTCCCCTCCAACACCCTCAGAAACCTCCTTCACCTCCAGCTCTTAAGAGTTTGTGGCCAAGTTCCTCCCCTCCTGACTTTCCATCATCAAAGCCCAAGGGCTGTCCATCAAGGCAGGAACTCCATGGAGGGGAGGACAGGGAGAGCCCCTGCACAGGCCATTGCCAGAGGCAGGAGCTGGGGTTGCCCTTCGACTAGAGTTTTCTGGCAGTTAAGTTGCCATGATGAAGAGCGGTTCCTGAGGTGGGTCTGCATACCTTGGTGTTCACTGTGGGTTTCAAATCGTCCCTTCTACCCGCTTACACCTCTCATGGGGATTTTGACCTCCATTCATCTCTGAACATTAGGCGTGTGCCCAAGTCCACACTCACAAATGGGAGCCAAAACAAACAGCCAAGACCTTTAGGACAACCTAAACGATGATTCAGAAGTGGGTCAGGCTGGTTCGACCGGGTACCCAATGGTGTAAAACTGAGAATTTTGAGTCAGAAAAGGAGAGTAGCAGTGCTATCCTCGAAAGCCCCAAATGTTACAAACTGACAAATGACTTGGGCAGTAGGGTTGTGGGTGTGTTGCCATGGTTTTTTCACATATTGCATGTTCTGGGAGAATGCTTCATGTCAGTACTCACTTGGTTTAGAAACTGATTATGACACTAATGTGGATAGACCTTGCTAGTGACACAGTTTTTCTGCTGGGAAGTTAAGACTTGGGAATTGATCGACTTATTGTCAAATTCTGAGATCTTATGGCCTCTCACTGCTGGTAATTACCATGGGGAAACTGGGGCCAAGGCACTGCCAACCGAAAACAGAATTATTGATGCTGTATGAGGGTTGCAGTTGACCTTGAAATCAGGGATCAGATCCCAAGTCTGTATGACCTTGGAAAAGTCACTGTACCTCTCAGAGCTTTGGTTTTCTTAACTTGTGAAATGGGGTCTGTGTGCAGCTGTGCCCTGATGGCCTCTTCCTACCCCTCCTTTCCTTCTCACCTTAGTTGCCATCTCTGGTCCCGGGTACCCACATCAGCTTCTTTACCACTCCTTGATCCTATCTTCAGCCTCAGAGGCACCCTGAACCCGAAATACCCCCAGACAGCTCCTCAATTCCCAGTCAACTGCTCCCAGATGCCCGGAAGAGGGTTTCTCAACCTCAGCACTGTTGACATGTAGGGCTGGATGATTTCTTGCTGTTGATGGGCTGTCCTGTGCTCTCTATGACATTAAGCAGTATCCCTGGTATCTAGCCAGGGGATGCAGTAGCAGCCCCTCCCCCAGCTGTGGTAACCAAAAGTCTCCAGATGCTGCCAAATGTCCCTTGGAGAGAGCCAAAGCTGCCCTAGTTGAGATCCGCTAACATAGGCAGCTAAATTTTTGAGACAGAACTGGGATTTGCAGTGATTTCACCACTTCCAAATTTTAGGTGTCTGCTTTGAAACGGTGTCCTGGCAAATACCCAGGGAAGGCAGCAGAGTAACCTCAAACCTGCCTGTGGCAAAGGATTCGAAACCCAGCAGGGTTTGAGCTAGATTGATCAGGTCTTTGGAAATAAAGGGTTCAAAGTTCTTTGCATATTTTCTGTTTGCAATAATGCCAGTAATTTCTTCTCAGTGTGAAGTGGGTTTCATTCTTTCTCCTTTATTCCAATCCCGTGTTCTCTGGGCTCTTCTTTCTTTTCTCTCTGTTCTTTTCATTTTTGTAGAACCGGTCCCACCTGAAGATTTTGACTTCTCTTCTTTTTATTCCCTCAGCTCCGTAAAAGTCCTTTAGCAGATGAATGAGCAAAACTTACATTCCAGAAGAGAAAGTCCCTGTGGAGAAGGCAGATGAGGGGCCTGCATGACTGCCTGTGCCAGGCAGCTCTAAAGGCTCTTTGAGCAGGGAGTTGGGGAAAGCGAGGGTGCCTCAGTAAGGCATTAGGCCTCAGGGCTCCTCGTGGCTTCTAGAGACTAAACTCAGAAGCTCAGTATCTTGCTGCAGAATTCAGCCAATGCAGAAAAGCAGTTTGGAATATCCTGCTGAAGGAAAAGAACTTTGTGTTCTTTGGCATAGTTAAAATGCTAGCTTGTTAGAACCATTCAAATCTACTTTCCTTTTTTCCCTTGAAGGTAAAGGGCATTTCCCGTTGCAGAGTAAAGTGTGTGTGTGCACGCATGTGCATGTTACAGCCTCTCTCATCCCTCTGCAGCCTGTGGACTTCCCTCGATCCCTTGGCTTCCACCCCCATCCTCCCATCCAGACCCTCCTCTCCTCTTGCCCATGGAGGGCTTGTTGCTGGTTGCATAGATAAAATTCTGACTCCAGGACTAGAGCTGGTCAGGAGCCAAAGGGGAGCTTGAGGCATTGGGGGTGGGCACCAGGGAGGAGGATGCAGACAGAATGGGAACAGTGCATTAGTGAAGCCACGCTGACCTAGGTCAGCCTGTGAAGAGAAGCCTGCTGCCCTGGAGAGTGTTCCCAGGAGGCCACCCTGGGAGCCTGTCTGGGAAGGGCTCCGTGGACTTTGCGGTCAGACCCTCCAGGCCACTTGGTTCTGTAAGAGGAAGATGCCTAGATGGGGAGGGAGGGAAGGAAGGTGTAAGAGGAGACCAAGAAGTCACTGAGTGAGTAGATGCTGGTACTTGGGCCCATCAGGCAGGGATATGAGAGAGGGTAGCAGACGCTCCTATACATCTCTCACCTTTGGGGAGAGACATTATTTGACATCCGTGAGACTGAGTATGACATAAGACTGAACAGAACATGTGATAAAAGATGTGGTTCTGTGAAGCCTTCTTGGAAGTGGTAGGCTTCAACTAGTCCCACACAGAAAAGAAGGAAGACATTCCAGTTGGGAACTGTATGACCAAAGGGGCAGGATTGAGAATTTACATGTGTCTTCAGGACTATAAGAAGATCAGACTTCTTTAGTGATAATTGTTTTTTCTTTTTTGAGTCGGGGTCCCACTCTGGCACCCAGGTTGGATTGCAGTGGCATGATCACAGCTCACCGTAGCTTTAGCCTCCTGGGCTCAGGTGATCTTTCCACTTCAGCCTGCTGAGTATCTGGGACTACAGGCACATGCCACTGTGCCTAGCTAATTTTTTATAAGTTTTCTGTAGAGTTGAGGTCTTGCTATGTTGCCTAGACTGGTCTCCAACTCCTGGGCTCAAACAATCTTCCTGACTCAGCCTCCCAAAGTGCTGGGATTACAGGCATGATACACCATGCCCAGCTTTAGTTTTATATATATATATATATATATATATATATATATATTTTTTTTTTTTTTTTTTTTTTTTTTTTTTTTTTTTGAGTTGGAGTCTCACTCTGTCGCCCAGACTGGAGTGCAGGGGCCGCTCCCAGCCACCGCAGCCTTGATCTGCTGGGCTCCAGCGATCCTTCCGCCTCAGCCTTCCAAGTAGCCGGAATTACAGGCATGAGCTACCACGTCCGGCTGTTTTTTTGATTTATTGTAGAGATGAGGTCTCGCTGCCCAGGCGGGTCTCGAACCCGCGGGCTCAGGCAATCCACTCACCTCAGCCTCCCAAAGGCGCAGGATTACAGGCTGAGCCACTGAGCCCAGCTTAGTGATATTTCTTTAAAATTACTAGTAAGAAGGAAAGTGGAATGGGTAATAAGGTTGGATCCCCAACTTGGGAAACGCATAGTGTTCATGGGACAACAAACTCCAACTGTAAGCTAGAAGTGAATGAAAGCATGTCAGCCAGATTTAAATAAAATTGGGCCTAGAGAGTGTCTCTATTGGCATTCCATAGAACTCAGCCAATGGCTGTGTGTTGAAGAACTTATTCATAACTTGGATGCAGAAGAGGAAGACCTGCTTATCAAGTGATTGGGGTGGCTTAAAGCTGTGTGGTATCACACATCCAGGAGGCCACACAGTCGAGATATAAAAAGGTTCTGCTAGGATCAAAGGTGTCCAAATAAAGAATGAGATTCAGTGAAGACAGATGTAAAGCCCTATCCTTAAGCTCTGTAATATCAGTCATCGTCCCAGTATACACATAGAAGCAGCACATGCAGACAAAACTCGCACTTCTCTGCCTGCGCAGGGTGAATCCTCAACACCTTGGGTCCAGCACAGAGGAGGCCACAGCCACACATTTGCCCTCTGCATGGTCCCCAGAATCATGCACAGCATCCTGGGAGCAACAGTTTCTTAGAGCAGCAGTTTCTCAGAGACTCTGGCATATGGGAGTGCATCTTGGGGATGGTGTCCAGAAGGGCACAGGGGCTGCAAGTCCTGACATGAGGAATTGGAGGATCTGATATAGCTGAACTCAGAGAATACCCAAGCAGGAGTGTATGGGGCTGTATTCTTACATTTCAAAAACTGCGATGTTGAAAAATGTATTATATTTACTCTGTGGTTCTGTTGGGCGAAACCAAGTCCAAGGTGTGGATTTGGATCCTTTCAAAGAGTTTTCTAATAGAACAACTCAGACATGACAGGGACTGTTTTTTGAAGGTGGAAGTGCTCAGCACAAGTTGGGTGTCTGCGCTAGAATTATATGTGGAAGGATTCTACATTGTGTGTGTTGGGCCAAGGGATCTTTCTGGTCTTCTCCCATTCTAAGCCTCTGTAAACCCCAATAGCGTGGAAACTAACCAGATGGGTCCTGGAGCAAAGCAAGGATTGTCTTCATTCATGTATTTGTGCAACAAACATATGTTATGTTCCAGGTACTGTCATAGGCTGGGGGTATAGCTGTGAACCTAGCAGAGACCTTCAGAAAGCACATCGGCAGCTGAGGGGACTGACTGCCAGGGGGCATGAGGGAATTTTTTGGAGTGATGGAAATGTTCTGTATATTGATCAACACAGGTGTATATATTTGTCAAAATGCATTGGATTATACATTATACATTGGATTATAGATGCATTTTATTTTATGTAAATTATACCTCAATAAAGTAGTTTCAGAAAACAAAGCCCTGCATTGATGACCCTTTCATGATAATGGGAGGAGAAAGACATTATGCAAATGAACACATTTGAATGGCGGAGGGGACATGATGATGCAGCTCATGGGCAGTGTGAGGTGGGCAGTGTAGGGTAGAGCTGCTGGGGGGACAGAGGAAGGCAGGGTGGTTTCAGAAACGATGTTGCCTGTTCTCTGCCTCCCACAGGAGTATGAATGCCTGGAGCAAGAAAACACCCTGCTACGGAGAGAGATCGGGAAGCTGACCGAGGAGTTGCAGCACCTGACCGAGGTGCTGAAGGAACACGAAAAGATGTGCCCGCTGCTGCTCTGCCCCATGAACTTTGTGCCGGTGCCTCCTCGGCCAGACCCTGTGGCTGGCTGCCTGCCCTGATGAGGCCTGAGGACGCTCCTCGGCCACGTGGGAACTTGGTTGCTTTCACACTTGGGAGGAAGGGTTTCCCTCCACAATTGTGTACAAGGGGACCTGTGGGGGGGTCGCCTCCTGGGAACTCCCAGGCAGACTGGGCTCAGCATGATGCCCCACAGGGCAGGTGGCTGGCTCTCAGAGCCCTTAACGCAGATCCAACAGGAATGCCACCCTCGGGAGTGACTTCTCATCCACTCTGGTGTTTAGTAGGTTCTGCTATTATGCAGAATCGTTTATGCAGAAATTCCTGTAGAATTTGGGTAATAAAAATGATTATTATCTCTCTTTTCTCCAAGTTCTTGGAATTTAGAGGCACAATACACTACTTCTGGAGGAGGAGAATAGAAACTAAGCAGATGAATGTCTCTTTGGGTTGTCTTGTGGCTCATGGGCCTTGCCTCCCTGTCTGGTCACATCCATGGTAGGCTGTGGCGGAGCATAGGCCAACACGACTTCCTTGCCACCCTAGGCTTCTGAAAGTTGTTGACCCAACTGGGTCATGAAGGGGCGTGCGGGATATGACTCATGTCTGTTTTATCCTGTATACAGTCCTCCATCTTAGTCAACTCTCAGGCCCAAGCTGGACTGTTGTGGAAGAGTTTCTGTTCCAGGTTGGATTTCTCAACTGCTCTGTGTGCTCCTGGCACTTTCCCATTCCATAAGTAGGTACAGGATCAGAGGAAAACTTTGTATTAGTTATTAGTTAGTCTGAATCACGAGTGTGTGTGTGGGGGAATCTGTCCCCTTATTTAAACAAATATTTGGATAGATGAGAAGAGTAATTTCCTTTCAAAAGTCCTATCTGTCTGACTATAGTCTTTCAGAACCAAGCCATGTTGAAGGTGTCCCAGGGAGGAAAGCAAATTGGTAAGACACTCCACATCCTACTCCAATTCTCTTTTTCCTTGAAAGAGAGGTGGTTCTGGAGAGTGGAGCCATCCCATCATTTAGGGAACAAGAAATGGGGACAGAAAGGGAAGTGCTTTGTTGTAAATGTAGATGGCTAACAAAGAAAAGAAAGAACAAAAGAAATAGAGCAGACAGCCGGGCTGGGGTCGGGCCTGGCCTTGCTGGCTGCTGCAGCACTCCACGAGAGGTAGAAGATGTCTATGGATGTGACATTTCTGGGGACGGGTGCAGCATACCCATCTCCAACCCGGGGTGCTTCTGCTGTGGTCCTTCGGTGTGAGGGCGAGTGCTGGCTCTTTGACTGTGGGGAGGGAACACAGACACAGCTTATGAAAAGTCAGCTTAAAGTAGGACCGAGTTTTCGAATGGCACATGGATTGGGAGAGAATAGCATCAGAGAGACCAGTTCCAAGGCAGCGGTGATTTATTTGAGAGCGAGAATAAGAGTATGAGAATGTTGAATGTTGAAGGAGGATGTAGAGAGAGGGGTGGAGATGAGAGAGTTCATTTAAGAGGGACTCGTAGAGCCAGAGGCAAGTGGTGACTGACTGAGTGGCCAGTGTGTGAGGAAGTGAAGTCACTACAAGTCACTGATGGTGACGCACTGGACCTAGAGGGAAGTCAAGAAAAGGGTTGCTGGAGGAAGAAGCCTTGGAGCACGTGGCCTTGAGGTATACACCATGGAAACTTACTTATTTACTGTCTTGGGTTGAACCCCTGAGGGAGAATTCCCAAGATCTTCTTCACACATCTTCATGGAGACCATTTATTTGGCCTTCCTGGCCTCCTCTGCACCATCATTCTGCAGAGTGGCTCCATGGTCTCCAAATAGCCTGTTGAAATCTACGGCCCTGTAGGGCTTCGAGACTTCATCTGGCGAACATGGAGCTCTCTCACACGGAGTTGGTCTTCCCTTACGTGGTCCATGAGCTGGTGCCTACTGCAGATCAGTGTCCTGCAGAAGAACCAAAAGAGTATGCCCTTGCGAACAGAGCAGAAAGCCCACCCAAGGAGGGGCAAGGAAGAACTATCCTATTAGACTCAGAAGAAAGCTCATACCTTCTGGTTGATGATGAACAGTTTGTTGTAAAAGCATTCCGCCTTTTTCACAGAATTCCCTCATTTGGGTTTTCAGTCATAGAAAAGAAACGCCCAGGTAAACTCAATGCACAGAAACTAAAAGACCTCGGTGTTCCGCCAGGTCCTGCCTAAGGGAAGCTGAAAAATGGAATTTCTGTTGTTCTGGAAAATGGGGCTACAATTTATCCCCAAGATGTCTTTAAAAAACCTATTGTTGGAAGAAAAATCTGCATATTGGGTGACTGTTCTGGGGTTGTGGGTGATGGAGGAGTGAAGCTATGCTTTGAAGCAGACCTGTTGATCCATGAAGCAACCCTGGATGATGCCCAGGTGGACAAAGCAAAGGAGCATGGCCATAGCACACCACAGATAGCAGCAACATTTGCAAAGTTGTGCCATGCAAAGAAGCTGGTTCTGACTCACTTCAGTCAGAGGTACAAACCAGTTGTCTTGGCCAGAGAAGGAGAAACAGATGGCATTGCAGAACTAAAAATGCAAGTTGAGTCAGTGCTGGATCTCCAAGAAGTGACTCTAACAGAAGACTTTATGATGATAGGCATTCCGATCAAGAAATGAAACCAGTGTTCCTGAATGCATATTGACATATCTGTGAATATGTTACCCTATAGTCCTGTTTTTTATTTTTTGTTTTTAGTCTGACAATATCTGGGCTCTAATAATCCTAAAAAGAATGGAGCTGCATTGCTGAACTGACTCAATAGAGGGAGCAAGTTTTTTATAGTAAATCATTTTTTAAAGAAAAAAACCCCAGCAACCTTCTTACAGCCCAAATCTGACAATATGTTCAGGTATGCTTCTTATTTTGTGCTGTTGCCACAGCTAAAAGTCAATATTCCATGCAGTCCTGGGCTTAGCTTCTGCCCAACTTTATTGCTGCTTTTGGGAAAATACACAGGGCTTGACCCTCTTGGCTAAAAATTGTTTTTTGACAGTTTGTGTTGAATTTGTTTGTGTTATTAACTGACTAGGGAGAAATGTAATGAGACGTTGGACATGCAGGATTGACGATAACGTGACTATAGCTGTGATGGAATACTGAGTGGAGGGTTTGGCTGGGTGTTTATTTTATTGAACTTTCTGGTTTGCTCTTAATCCATGGCTCTCAGCTGGGGTGAGGCTGCTCCCCTGTAAAAAGCTTTGATGTTGCGGAGATGTTTTCTTCTCACAGTAACTGAGGGTGGGGGATGGGGGTGGTACTTCTACTGGTATTTAGTCAGTAGAAGTTAAGGATATTAGATGTCTTGCAAAGTTTAGGTCAGTCCTATACAATAACCCTCTCTCCCCAGAATGCAAATTGCAGGTCCGTTGAGCTACACAGCAAATGAAAACTTATACTCCCAATGTGGATATTCTTTACCAAAATTAGTGTCATTAAAGGTTGAATTACTAGGTAAATCAAATCCTACAACAAATCCTAAAGAGTAAATATTGTTGAAATTGGAAGAAAAAAAAATAGATTGCAGCCCCTCCCAGGAGTGAAGAACTTGCTGACTCCTGTAAGTATACATTGCCTACTCCCCATGAGCCCTCTCTTTCCTGGGGAGGGTTCCCATCCTACTGGAAGCCTGCCTGGTCTCCTCTAACAGGCACAGGATGAAGGTTGCAAAATATCCCTCATCAGAGGCACGGGGAGGCAGCTGATAGGGAACAGGGCCGATGCCTGCGGGAAGTCAGGAGCAAAAACTTCCTGAGGTAGCTGATTCAGAGGAATGATGCCAGTTTATAGTACAAGAGACATTAAAGTCACTCACGCTGGCCCCTCCATTTTGCAGATGAAGGACTTAGATGCAGTGAGGGGAAGGAGCTTGCTCAAGGGCACCTGGGGGTGAGCAGTAGAAGCAGGTTGAGACCTCAGGTGATCTCCTCATCCGCTGTTGAGTTCATAGAGTTAGGTGGAAGCCATTTAACAAGGAGCTAAGTTGAGTCCTGCCCATCTGGTGTCTACATGTGGCATGTCCTCTATCATCAACTCACAAGGCTGGTCAGGACAGCACTGTCCAATAAGCAGCCCGTTTGTGATCAGAGCCAGGGTCCCAGGGGTCTCTGTGGCTGTGAGTAGGAACACAGCAGGCATTTTGCTGGCAGCTGACTTTCAGCTCCAGAACTTTCCAGGCCTGCAGGGTGCTGCGGGTCTCAGCTTGATCCTGCAGAGCTTCCTTCCATGTTCTTGGGAGTTGTGGACCCCTCTGGCTGACCTGACTTCCAAAGTCCAGCTGTGCTGCTCTGACCTTTATGCTCACTATCATCCTGCTGGCTGCTCCCCTGCTCTGCTGCTAACCCCAGGGTGTCCATGTCTGCTGGCCCCATTGGCCTGATTTTCTTTCATCCCTGTCCAGCTTGATCTCACATAGCCCCCCCGGCTCCCGTTTTCTCTGTGTCCCCAAGGCCTCGCAGTGCCTCCACTCCTCCACTTTGACTGGGGGGCTGGAGAGGAGGGGTCCATGGGGGATGAGGTAAAGGGCTATGTCCTGGAAGTGACAGTCCCCATCCTCCCCCACAGTCCACTGGCCAGAACTCAGTCACAGGGACTCAGCCGGCTACAAGAGACATTGGAAATGACATTTAGCCAAGTGCTCAGGGGAAGGAGGAACTGGCTTTGGTGAATATCTGCCAGGCTTGCCGTGTGTAGTCCTTTGGGAGACAGAAGCAAGAGAATTGCCTGAGCCCAGGGGTTCGAGACTAGTCTGGGCAACTTGGGTGAGGCATTGTCTCTATAATAAATCAAAAAATTAGCTGGATGTGGTGGTACACACCTACGGTTCCAACTACTTGGAAGGCTGAGGTGGAAGGATCACCTGAGCCCAGCAGGTCAATGCTGTGGTGGCTGTGAGCATGCCATTGAACTCCAGCCTGGATGACAATAAGACTCCAATTTAAAAAAAAAAATCTGCCAGGCTCTGCCATAAGATCTAGCTCTCGCTAAAACTACCCACTTAGAGGTCACCAGTAAGCCCTGGTTACTAAATGTAACAGGCATACCTCAAGTTTTAGCTTCCTTTGCTTTATTATTATTATTATTATTATTATTATTATTAGAGATGAGGTCTCACTATGTTGTCTAGGCTGGTCTCAAATTCCTGGACTCAAGCGATCCTCCTGTCTTGGCTTCCCAAAGTTCTGGGATTATGAGCATGAGCCACCACATTTGGTCATTATCTTCCTTTGTTTTCCAACAGACAATGACACTGGCTTCTATCTTTCTTCTTCCCTCTTCCTGCTTCATCTTAGGCACCTTCTATCCCTATACTGACAACATTCACATATGCGCCCAGAACCTGATATCTCTTCCGAAAGGAGACCTGGATATCTATTCATTTGCCTGTTAGTTGTCTCGGAGAGAATGTCTCACAGTATCTCTCACCCAGTATGTTCCGAGCTATTCTCATGACCTCATCATCTTTCCTTCAAACACCAGACAGCCTTGAAGCTTGAGGTTTCCTTCACTGAATCAGGTTTCCCAGCCTGTTTTTAACTATTTGATAGAGGGCTCTAACATCTACCTCAGCAGAAGCCTACTGATTCTTCCTTGTTCCCAGGTGAATCCACCAATTGTGGATTCATCTAAACATCTAAATATCTCCCAGCCAGCCATTTTGCTCTAATATGCTAATTGCTTTATCTAGCATCAAGAACTTTATTCAAGTTAACTCTGAACTCAGGGGACTTCCTCCCTGGCTGCTGTGTATTCATTGAGGTTGAGCCTCAATTCAGGAAAGATCAAGACTGCCTTCATTCTGGCATTAAAACAGTAAGTTGGGAGATAGGAAACCAAAAGTAGGGTAGATCAGGATATCACAGGGTGCTAGGGAGCACGTCCCCTCTGAGATAACGAGCTAAGACAAGAGTTCTGAAAACCAAATGTCCAAAAGTAGTAGCTACTTCTACTCTAAAAAAGGAAAAATTCTGTACAGTAGAGACTTGAGAAACTATTATCTTCTTCCAGGAGGGACAAGGAAATGGACAAGTGGCTGAGAGTTGGATTGGTTGTATTCACAGTTTGCTCTGTGCCAGGCCTCATGCCAGGAATTTACATGAAGTCTTAGAGTGGCTGTCTGTTGGTCTGGGAGGAGGGGAGGCAGCCTGAGAAAGGTCTCCTTGGCATAGAAAGTGTCAAAGAGGGAGGAAGTCCTTCCTTCACACCCACACAGTCACACCACTTCCTGTCCGCAATTCTGCCTGTATTGCACCAGCCAGCCTTAAAGCTTGGGGTTTCTTTCACTGAATCAGCCCCCAGTTTTGGCCCCAAACCTTGGTTAGGAAGAATGACTCTAACATACAGGAAAGCGAGAGACCCAAAAGCCCCTCTCTTCTTTCCCATCAATGCTAGGATCTTTGCAACCCTGTGTGTATTTACTGTCATGGAGTTTTGACCCAGCAAGAACTAGAAGAAATGGGGTGGCCCCAACTCTCACTGAATGCCTTCCCTCCCTCAGTACCCGGGAAGTCCTGTCAGAGTTATCTGTGCTACAGGAAGAAGACTTATGAGAGAGAGCCAGGGAGCAAAAAGAAAGAAGAATGGAGAGGAGGAAGGAGAGAGGAAGGAAGAGAAGGAAAGATAGAAGAGGGTTGGGGAAGGGAAAAGGGAAGAAGGTAATGGGGATCCTTTTGCTCTGAACTCAAACCATCTCTTCCCCTGGGGAAGTTACTGAATCCACAGGAAGGTACACTGGTGGACGCTCCCCCACCCTGTACTCCCCCACGGTGCTACATAACTTGAAGTGTGAGGATGAGGCTCTCCAAGGCCAGCATCTCTGGAAACTGCCCCATGCTTGGAGTCATGGGAACATTTCTGGACTGCCCATTTGGAAATTGACTGCCGTATAGTGGGAAACTGCCGGGGCGGGGTGGGGTGGGGGTGGTGAGATTGGCAGTTGAGGGAAACTGCCAGGGGAGGGAGGGGCACACCTCATCAACAAAGGTACCTGCACATTATATACCTAACCCTGAATTGTATCCCGCATCTTTAAAATAAAAAATAAATTAAATTATAAAAAGGTAATTGACTACCTTGATGCAAGTGCCCCACCTTTTCTATTTGGATAGAGAAGGTGAGAGGTGTAGGTGTAGTTAACACCACTGCTATGGATATCATCACCACTAGAATAACCCATACCACAAGTTTGTATTTAGCAGGTGGCCATACGCTTGGTATGATATGCTTGAAGGGCTTGCACCCTAAGGCCTGGGCTGTGTTCAGGGCAGATGCTGCCCCCTGAAACAGCTCACCTACTCTCTTGGGTGTTCTAGCATAACCCTTTCTGGTACAATATTCTTAAGAAGACCAGAAATGTCATCACAGATCAGAACAAAGACTACTAGCCCAGAATTTTGACCACAGCCCTGGGAGAAAGTGCGAGGGAGAGTCCAGTGTTTGCATTCTACGACCCCATCCTGAAAGACCAGAGATGTGCTTGGAACTTCCCTGATTTCCCTTAATAACCTGCTACTTATTTTTCCATCCATTACTCAAGATTCTTCTGAAAGTGGGTTAAGTTTTCCATTGCCTTGTGCAGGGCGTGTGCTTCTGCTGTGCTCCGGATTTGTCCCTGCACTGTCTGAGCTCAGAGCTGCCAGGTTCTTGGACACGTGCTTCATGTTACCCAGAAGCCTGGGCTCAGGGCCACTTTCCGAGCATCCCCAGCTTTCACGGGAGCTTCCTCACGGTCTATCCTCCAGATTAGTGGCAAGGCCAAAAAGTACCTTCCAGAATGTCACAAACCCATAAAAGGCTCAATTCACCAGACAGTACTTTTTGAAATTGAGAAAGCAAGAAAGTTTGAGAAACACAAGTGGTGGCCAGCAACCTGAGGTTAAAGAGTAGAAAGAACAAATGATTGTATCTCCCGGCAGCTCTTTGACTGTTACAGCTAATTTGCAAATTAACTATTAGTTAATTATCACTAATCTTTATTAGTAACTAATTATTTATTCTAATGATTTTTTTCAATAAACCAATAAATTTTGTAAAAATAGCCACCAAATATTTATGAAAATAAATAAAATAATTATTAGTAATTAGTTATTACTAACTTACAAGTTAACTGTTCAAACAATTAGTGGTTAAGTACCCATTGTGAGTGGGGGGTGGGGAGGGCAGGAGCTGGGAGCAAGACCAGCAAGGGAAAGACACCCCTCACACACACACATTAGGGGCCCGCCTGTCATTCAACTTCTGAAATCTTACCTCCAAACCTGTTTCAGTTTGAACAGAAGCGATCTAATGATTTCCCCCATCTGGGCTGAACAGGGAACACAACTACTTAGACTGTAAGCAACAACAGGGCAGCAAGTATGTTTCATTCATCCATATAAGCCAGGCTGCTTAGCGCTGTGCCTAGCTCATGGAAAGCACTAAAAAAAAAATCTATCTGAATAACTGAATGAATGGCTACTCCCTCCCCAGTCTTCATCCCAGTCTTCGCCCCCACTTCAGCCCTCCTCAAATCACTTCATATTTGCGATGTGAATTTCTCATTGTTGTTTCCCCATTTAAGAGCACAGGCACACCCTACTTCCTTTGCACCTATAATTCTTCATCTAGGTCATTCTGCCTGTTGTAAATTCGGAATTCCCCCAAGTCAGCAGAAAAGTTGCTTAAGCAAGGCCTTGTAACAACAATGATGAAAGTTACAATAGGTTGATGATGATGATGAAGGTTGAGACATGGAACAGAAATAGACACAGGACACACATCTCTTCAGTTGCTATCTTTAGTTTCATTAGAATGTTGTAAATATAGCTATCACATTTTTATTTGTTCTACAATCATTACCATTTAAGTCTCTAATGTTTGCTTAGTGTTACTTAATTTATCATGTGTGCATAGAGGAATTTAATACACAAATCACCAATGGCCCTGGCCAGAGAAGAAAAATAATTTGACAGGTTGGCCTTGTAAGGGAAAAGTGCAAGGGAAAACTATGCATTGTCTTCAGAACACCCCTCTCAGGTTACCTGATTACAGTCTTTTAGTGTCTTTGCACGGTTTGACAACTCTGTAAGTTGCAGCTGACTGGCAACAATACAAAATAATTCTTATCTATGGACATGCAGATTATGTCCTGTCCATAGCCAATCAATTTATTTTCCTTCTTCCCTCTCCCTCAGAAAAACCAGATTGCCTCCCTTTGCATGTTTATCTCAATATTCCAAATCTACAAATATGCCTGTTCTTTGGATTCTCTTGAACTGGCTACAACTGCGTGGCTCCCTCATCGATTAATTATCATCAACCAATAACAATTTTAACACTTGTTTATTTCATATCTAAATAAAAGCATAATATTTCCTCTAAAAGACTTATTTTTCAACAGTGTCAAATACTTCTAGTGTTTTTAGAAGATGTCAATTTTCCCCCAAGTGCATAGCGACACCAAGAATACCAGGCAGGGTATCGACTGAGTCATTTCTATGGAGCAGAATCTCCAGGTCATCTCACCTGTTCTACTATCCTAGACTGCATTATCCTGAATCAGGTCCTCCTATTTGCTGTTTCTCCCCTTCATTTTTTTTCTAAATCCGAAGCATCCTTTAGGTCACAGGCTGAACGTAGCTTTCCCCAGAAGGCTTCTGTGATCCCTGACAAATTTGATTAGATGCTTTCCCCATGTGCTTCCCATGAGTCATAGCATGCATGCTATTCTATTGTTATTGCTTATTTGAATAAATGGATAAACAAATTACTGACGTGAAGGATTCCACAGTACCTTTTATCCACCTGCTTCAGTATCAGACTTTGGTGAGAAATCTTCTTGGTCCTAACTGAAATCTTTGTGGAAATGTTTCTCTTTCTTCTTTCTGAGTGGACACATCACTCTTTCTTTGTTATGTATTGCCACATGCTTGGAAATGCTTACTAGCTTCATGTCCCACTTTTTTTTTTTTTTTTTTTGAGTAGGGATCTCACTCTGGTTGCAGATGGGAGTGCAGTAGTACGATCACAGCTCACCAAAGCCTTGATCTCCTGGGCTCAAGGGATCCTCTCACCTCAGCTTCCTGAGTAGCTGGGACTACAGGCATGTGCCACCACGCCCGGACCCACTTTTTATTTTTCTTGCTTTTCTCTTTGTGTTTTTTAATTCCCTCCTCTCCTAGCCTCTTTAATAAACTACAGATCACATAACTAAACCTGCATTTGTGAACAAATGCTTTGAAGGCAGGAAGATCCCAATCTCTCGCTGTTCTCCAGTGGCCAGGGACACTTCATGGGCACCACAAAGAAGTCAGCAAACTTCCTGAAGCCAAACTGACCAAGTGACCTTAAGCCAGTGTGTACAGATCTTCCCACCTCCAGAAGAAAACTAATGGTGTGCCTGTGAGGCATCTGACCCCGGTAGAAAAATCAGGCAAGTCAAAGCCCAAGAGGCCCTCTGGGGCCCAGAGCCAGCTGAGGAAATCTGTGCACTTACCCAGACCAATTCTTTATATTAATAAGGAGAAAGATCATACATTTCAAAAATATTGGGACCCCCTTTCAAACCTGGATTGCAGAAAGGCTCTGCGGTGCACCTCCTTTTCACCCCAGGGCCAAGCAAATGTGGTTGGTGGTCACTGAAGCGTCTTTGCCTCCAGCTTACTGGGTGAGAAAATATGGAATCCTGTGTCTTTAAGAACTGAAACCATCTAGAAACAGGATTTGATACCCTGTAGGAGACAGGAGACTTCCCTTTTGCTGTTCAAGTTTCATCTTCAGTTATCAGGAACTGAGCGAGGGGCACCGGGACTTGGAGCTGCGGCAGCGCAGGTCTGCGGAGCTGCGGCTCTCTGGAGATGAATGCGCTCTTCTTTCTTTTTGAATGTGCCTCACCACAGTGAAAAGTACGTTTAAGAAAAGCCCCTGGCTGGCGCTGTCCCAAGGGTTTGCTGGAAAAGGGGAGTCGCAGGCCCATTCCCTGAGGCTGGCCCGTCCTCGCCTCGCCGGCGCTCCCCTTGTTCCGCCCTCCTCCTCTCGCGTGGGGAGCCCCAGGCGAGGGGCCGGGCTGGCTTGCAGCAGCCAGGGGACCCTCTGCGGGAAGGCGTCGAAGGTCACGTGGTCCAGCCTACTGGCTTGCCAGCTGAAGCTTGGAGGCCTGAGACGCAGGCAGCACGCCCCTCAGGACACGGCTCCGTGTGCGGCGGGGCCAGGGATGCGAGCATCTGGCCTTCCGTGCTGTGGCTTTTCTGCCATTCCACAGAGTCCCCTGCCCCACCGCCACACCCAGGCTGTGTTCCACAGGCTGCTTTCTCTCTCTCATCCCTGAGCCCACACACCTGGGCCATTCTCCACTCTTCTTTGCTCAGCTCCTCCCCTTCCCCGTGGTTGGCTTCTAATTTGCATGAGCCAATGGGAGGTACGAGTAGGAGTTTGGAGAGTGGATGGCAGAAGGGAGTTGGAGGGGGGTTATGTTTCCTGTCTGCACCTCCTTGATTCAGTTGCTCCGTCTGGCGGTGGCTGTTCTTCTGGGAGCCCGGTCTGTCTTCTAATGCCCCAGTTTCCACCTGGCTCCAGTCATACCATCTTCTCCCTCTGCCCCTTCAGGCCTGCGTGCGGTAACACACTCCCACTGTTGAGAGCTCCTGTGTGCCTCAACATCCCTGTGGGTTCCCTAATCGGGCCCACATCCCTGCAAACCATCCCTTTATTAAAATCCCTTCAGTGGAACAATCAGTGTGAAATCCTGGAGTCCAACTGATACACTGGTCAAATTTGTTCCAGCATTCTAAACTAAGGGACAATTGTCTAGGGGTTAACACAGCCCATGCTAAACAACAAAAGCAAAACTATGGAAAAAATTACTTTGTGTGAGCTCAGACTCCTGAGACTCAGCATCTGTCCAACTGATGAATGCCCAGAGAACATCTTCCTCACCAGTGAGTTCTGTCCCATGGAGGCAAAATCAGAAGCATAACCAGAAGCAAAGGCAGAAGGGCAGACTGGAATCAGCCCAACTCCAGATGGGCCCACTCCGGCAGACTGAGTTCCTGAGCTCTCTGTGGGACTTGTAGACTACCTTCTGCTCTCAACCTCTCTCTCTCATCCCCACTCCCATGTATAAAGCTACTCTACTTCCCATTTCTCAAGTCCTGGAAAATGAAACCGTTATCCACCCAACTTCCCAAGCTGGAGACTATAGTTGATTGGACTTCTACCTCCACCAAATCCAGTTGGTATCCAAATCTATCCCTCTCTTCCATCTGTTTTCCCTTCTCTGTCCCCACAGGTGTCCTTTTCTTTGGACCAGTAGTTCTCCACCAGGATCAATGAGGGTGTTTTTTCAAAGTTCAGATGCTCTAACAACTCTTCTATCCCAAAAAATATAAAAATTTTTGGCCAAGGTAGGAAGTATTTTGCTACAACCTCCATGTTCCCTGAGTTCATTGATTTTGGCCTTCATTTCCTCTTATTTAGAATACCTTCTCCCCTGGTCTGTACCGTCTAGTTTCTCCACATATAGCCAGAATTGCCTGTCTAAAAGTCAAATCGAATCATTTATTTCTCCTGCTTAGAAATCTTCAGTGGTTACAAGGACAAAAATCAACCTTTCTGGCTAAACAAGGCCCTTTATGTTCTGGGTCTAATTGAACCTATCCTTCCAGTTGAATGTCTGGAAGTAGAGAAAATAGCTGATGGGAAGAGGAAGCAAGAGAGATGGACATTAAAGATTTAGGGGCTTCTGCTGCTGAGGCCAGGAGAGAGGCTTTATAACCAGAACTGCCCTCTCCACTCGGAATCCATAATATCTCACCAAAACTTTCCATGAGACTCTGAACGGTGCCACGTGTAAACTCCCTTTTATAACTAAATGGGATGAGTTTAGTTCCTTATGATTAGCAAAAATGAATGAGTAAATCAGTGCCCTTTATGAACATCTCTACCTCATAGGTATGGAGCCCTCTTTCAACGACCAGTTCCCATGTTATCTCCTTGGAGGAGTCTCCCTTGAGTCACATAATCAAAGCTATTTTTTTTCCTCTGTGCTATTGTAGAATCTTGTATGTGTCTCTGTCACAACATTGGTCTTATTTTATTGTATTTTAGATTCATTTCCTTATTTTTAAAATTCTGTATAAATCACTAAGAACCCCAGCTGCTTTTAGATAGCTGAATTGCATTGAACCTATATTTAATTTTTTAAAATTCATTTAAAATATGGGTTTTTTTTGTAGCGATAGGATCTTACTATGTTGTCCAGGCAAGTCTTGAACTCCTGGGCTCAAGTGATTCTCCCACCTTGGCCTCTCTCCCATAGTGTTGGGATTACATACAGGCGTGAGCCACCGCACCTGGCTGCATTGCACCTGGCTGCATCGAACCTGCAGTTCCACTTAGCGACAGCTGATGTTTTGATAATAGTGAATCTTCCAATTCACAAATGTGGTGATAAGTCTCTTCATTTAAATATTCTTTAATTTTTCTCAGCAATGTCTTATAGTGTTCTGTGTAGAGGTCTTGCAAATCTTTCATTAAATGTATCCCTACGTATTTTATATTTTCTGATGCTATTGTAAATGGGATTTATAAATTTTAACTTTTCCTTTGTTTATTGCTGGTATATTGGTTTTTGCATCTTGACCACATGTCCTTTAACCTAAATTCATTTATTAATTCTAGTAGGGTTGGGTTTTTTTTTTTTTTAAAGAGTTCATGGGATTTTCTATGTAGATAATCATGTTGCCTGTAATCAGAGAAAGTTTTACTTTTTTCTTTCCAACTTTATGCCTTTTACTTCTTTTTCTTGTCTTATGCATTGCTAGGGGCTCTAGCACAATACTTAATAGATGTGCCAAGAGGGATTATTTTTTCATTCTTCCCTATTTTAGGGGAAAGCATTCAGTCTTTCACAACTAACTGTATTGTTAGCTGTAGTTTTTTTTCAGAATTGTCCTTTATTAAGTTGAAGAAGTTCCCTTCTATTCTTAGTTTGCTGAGTTTTTATCATGAAGGGAAATTGAATTTTGTCAAATTCTTTTTCTGCATCTATTGAGATAATTATTTTATTCTTTATCCTGCTAATGTGGTGAATTATAATGATTGTTTCCCAGATATGGCGTCTTGCTACAAGGTGTGATCATGGTTCACTGCAGCCTCAAACTCATGGGCTCAAGTGATCCTCCTGCCTCAGCATCCCTCATATTTGGGACTACAGGCATTGATCGATTTTTGAATGATGCTAAATCAACTTTCCATTTGGTCATGCATTATTCTTATTATGTATTGCTAGATTCAATTTGCCAATATTTTGCCAAAACTTTTGCATCTGTGTTCATGAGGGATATTGGCCTATAATGTTTTCCTTAAACTGTTGTTGTCATAATTTTGAAAAAAGGTTTACTTTTTAATTGCAACTTGATTTTTAATCAACCGTATGCATAATTTAAAAAAAATCAATGTGCTAGAATGCTATGGAGTAATTAGCATTAGCTTCAGCTACACATAACAGAAAAACCCCAAATATTTGATATTTTTTAAATTTTATTTTATTTTAAAGGTATGGTGTACAAGTCGGGATTGTGTACCTAAGTGGTTTAGGTAGAGGTGAAGTTTTAGGCCTCCCATTGGACCTCACTTCACCTGGATTAGGATCAGGCACCTTTACTGATGTTATGTGTACCCCCTTCCTCCCCTGGCAGTGTCCCACTACTGCCAATTCCTTTTTTGTAGTATTATGATAGGTGCTCAGAGTCCACTTATGAGTGAATATTTGTTCTTATTTGAGTGAATATTTGTTCAAGATATATATGTTTATATTTTTTTCTTGCATGTAAAAGCAGACTAAGAGGAAGGAAGCCAAGCTGGTATGGCAGCTCTATTGTGTAGAGACTCAGACTCATTTTTTTCCCTGTTCACTTCACATTCCAAGATGGCTGCTGGAATGCGCCATCCATCAGATCCTCGTTCCAGGCCTACAGAAAGCGAAAGAGGAAGAAAAGGAAAAGGGTATCGGGTATCTGTTCCTCACTTTTACAGAGTCTTTTTCAGAAGTCCCACATGACCCTTCTGCTTATGCCTCACTGGGCATCCTTTTATCACACAGCCACATCTGGTTGCAAGGAAGGCCAGGAAGTGTAATCCTTTAGCTAGGTATATTGCTCAGGTCAGTTACTAAGGAAGAAGGGGAGGATGGATACAAACATACTGAGCAAAAGAAGCCAGGGCACAGAAAGAGTACATACTGTATGATTCTAATTTAGAGAGACAGAAAACAATTCTAATTTATAGTGATAGAAAACATATCATTAGCTGGATGCAGTGACTCATACCGGTAATTCCAGCACTTTGGAAGGCGGAGGTAAGAAGATTGCCTGAGTCCAGGGGTTTGAGACCAGTCTGGTCAACTTGGCAAGACCTCGTCTCTACAATAAATAAAAAAATAATTAGCTGAGTGTGGTGTTGTACTCCTGTAGTTCCAGCTACTTGGAAGGCTGAGGTGGAAGGATCACCTGAGCCCAGCAGGTCGAGGCTGCTGTGACTGTGAGCATGCCACTGCACTCCAACCTGGGCAACAGCATGAGATTCCAACTCAAAAAAAAAGAAAAAAAAGAAAGAAAGTAAAGAAAACATATCATTGGTTGAGGGCCAAGATTGAATGAGATGGAATACAAGGACACTTTTGGGAATAATGGAAATGTTCTGCATCTTGATTGTAGTGATGGTTCCTTGGGGGTATACATTTGACAAAATTCTACCAAATGTACATTTAAAATGGATGCATTTTTGTAAATAAACTACACCTCAATAAAGTTGATTTTTATAAGCATGTAAAATCTCAACACTATAACAAAATACTTTTGCATTTCATTCATTTTCCTTCCAGTCTTCTTTTATTTGCTTATCTTTTTTTTTTTTTTGAGTTGGAGTCTCACTCTGTTGCCCAGGCTGGAGTGCAGTGGCATTCACAGCCACCCCAGCGTCGACCTGTTGGAATCCGATGATCCTTCCACCTCAGCCTTCCAAGTGGCCAGAACTACAGGCGTGCGCTAGCACACCCAGCTAATTTTTGATTTATGGTAGAGACAAGGTCTCGCCAAGCTGTCTGGGCTGGTCTCAAACCCGTGGGCTCAGGCAGTCCACTTGGCTCGGCCTCCCAAAGTGCTGGGATTACAGGCTGAGCCACCAAGCCCCGCTTACTTGCTTATCTTTACATAGTTGAAAGTGAAATGCACATACTACCTTTTGATTTTTGCATTTTTCACTTTACATCATAAAAATTTTTCATCTTGCTACATTAATTTTCATAACCACCATTTTAAATTTCCGTATAATCCTTTGGGAATTTAAAACAGTAAAAAAATGCAAAAGCACCAAACAACACACAGTTAATCCAAATCTTCTCCTAACTCTGACCTTCAAGACCGCCCACTTAGAAAAAGTGATGGTTCCTTGGGTGTATACATTTGACAAAATTCTACCAAATGTACATTTAAAATGGATGCATTTTTGTAAATAAACTACACCTCAATAAAGTTGATTTTTATAAGCATGTAAAATCTCAAGACTATAACAAAATACTTTTACATTTCATTCATTTTCCTTCCAGTCCTCTTTTATTTGCTTATCTTTTTTTTTTTTTTTTTTTTTTTTTGAGTTGGAGTCTCACTCTGTTGCCCAGGCTGGAGTGCAGTGGCACTCACGGCCACCCCAGCGTTGACCTGTTGGGATCCGACGATCCTTCCACCTCAGCTTATCTTTTCCTCTCTTTTTCAATACAAATGAGACAATACTAGATACAGTTGGTCTTCTGCATCTGACTGTTCCATGTTCATGAATTCAACCAACCATGGATTGCTAATATTAAAAAAAAAATTAAAAATATGGCTGGGTTCAGTGGCTCAGCCTGTAATTCCAGCACTTTGGGAGGCTGAGGCAAGTGAATTGCCTGAGCAGGCGGATTCGAGACCAGCCTGGGCAACTTGGTGAGACCTTGTCTCTACAATAAATAAAAAATGAGCCGGGCGTGGTAGTGTGCGCCTGTAGTTCTGGCTACTTGGAAGGCTGAGGTGGAAGGATCGCTGGAGCCCAGCAGGTCGACGCTGGGTTGGCGGTGAGTGTGCCACAGCACTCTAGCCTGGGTGACAGAGTAAGACTCTAACTCAAAAATAAATAAATAAGTAATAATACAACAACCATTGACATAGCGTTTACATTTATTAGGTATTATAAGTAATCTAGAGATGATTTAAAGTATATGGAGAATGTGTGTAGATTATATGCAAATACTAATGCCATTTCATATAAGGGACTTGAGTATCCGAGGACTTTGATATTCTGGCATTCTCCTTGAACTAGTCCCCCCCAATAAGGAAGAGTGACAGTACTTGTTTTCTCATATATCTTGGATACCATCTCATGTTCACACATTGAGACAGAACTTGTTCTTTTTAACTACTGCATAATATTCCATGGTATGAACATTCTATAATTTGTTGAGCCAATATTAATAAACACTTAGGGTTTTCTCAGTTTTGTTTCCTATTATTACCCATGCCACAAGATTTAATGTTGAAGTTTTGACTCAGCTACCAAGTTACAATAGATGCTACCTCCCAAAGAAAGTGCTACACTGTATGCAAAATTTATTGCAAAGGAGCTGAAAGCTGGTCGCTTGACTGTTGAAACCTCTCAGTTACACTGAAGATACAAGAGGATAGAGGCAGAGGAGATTTGTGAGAGTTTCCTCCTTCCCCTAAAGTCAAGAAAGAGGAATTCAAGGAGTAACTCAAGAAATGCCCTCGTTGCTCCTCCCAATCTAAAGGCCAGCTGCCAAGGTCATGGTGTGTACACCCACCCACTCGATCTGTCCTCGCAAGCCTCGGGTTGTTCCTTCTCTGCTCTCCCCAACTCCAGCATGGTCCAACTGGCTGCCCCTAGAATATGGTCACTTGCTGAGAGAGCACCAGCCCCTGTTAACATCACTGGAAACAAAGCACAAACTCAAAGGAAAGCTACTGCCCATGAAGACAATAGCCAACGTGGTACTTCTCGAACTCTAACATGCTTTGGAAGCACCTGGAAATCTTGCTAAACTGCAGCTCCTGGTCCAAAAGATCTGGGCACTAATGAGTCTACATTTCCTGTCAGGTTCCAGGGTGGCACCAAGACTACTGTTTGTAGACCAAAATTGAATGCAGAGGAATTAATACATTCCAAAGCCAAAGTCATTTTTCAAAAGCATTCCTGTAGGTTATCTCATTCATTCTGAATAACTGAGATAGGGAGGGCATTCTGAAATTTTGAAAAGGGAAATTATATAAATATTGTAAAGCACAAAGCATTTTTATTTCTGTGTTATCACAGCATGGAATGACAAAGGGTTGGCAAGAAGAGGGTCTCGTGAATCTACTTCAGTGAAGAAGTAAGCATGATTTGAGATTTCCAGATCTGTTTTTCAACAGAACTCCAGGTCCTTGAAACAACTTGAAAACGCCCAATTCTCTCCCACGGACTAAAGTGCTACAGCTGATGTTACCCTTTTTTTCCTTGATAGCAATGGCCATTTATAGTTTAGTGTTTTTTTTCCTAGCTCCCCTTTAGTGCATTCTCACATATACATTATGTGAATGAGAAAATAGCTGAATTCATTTGCCCATAAATTAGTTCCTTCATAGAGTGCACAAAAGTAGACTTTGGTCCTGTCACTAAGTTATCACAAAGTCTGAGCAATGTCCAGATTAATGACACTTCCCATGATCTAAGCCAGTTTCCTTCCCATGCCCCTGCATGTCCAAGGATTATCCAGTGCTGGGCACATGTGTTTTCCCGAACATGGCTGAGCAAAGACAATTGGTAATCATCACCTCCCCCAGCCTGTGCTGGAGTAGGGTGCAGAGAGATTGACAGAGAAGTGAAGAGGTTGCTTTTGGAGGCTGCTGGGTAATTACTGCATGGTTTTTCCCTTAGTCATCAAGGCAGGGGTGAGGTGGGGAGTGGGGTTTTCCTGCCAGTATTTGGGTTCTCATTGAGGGTGAGAGGATGCAAATGGCTCTGACAACCAACCCCACAGCCGTCACCTCATTTGCATGAAGATTTACATGGCTGGGGCTTGAATACTCATGGGCAGGCATTTTTCTAGGGTGTTTAGGGAAGTCCATGCTTTATGCAACAACACATGTGCAAGCGAGGAGTTGTTGGGAGTTATGAGGGGCCAGAGAACTGTATTTTGGGCTGTTTCCTCATTTCTGCATTTCCACCAGCGATGCCAGCTGCCAATGTCATCATGCCCATGACGCTGGAGCATCTAACTAGGGTCCACTTTACGAAGACCTACATGTGGGACCCTTGGCATTGGAATGAGAAAGACATAAAGAGAACTGCTAAACACAGCCTTGGCTTCTGAGGTATCAGCAGTCTGAGGCAGGGGTAGAGGCAAAGAAAGATTCCGAGAACCCTCATGAAGGAGTGTCTGGGCACACGGGCTTAGGAGGCACAAATGCACAAAGGTAGTGACCATGTAGAAAGCAGAGAAGAATTCACTGTGCCCGCTGGATTCAGTTTCCTACTGGTACAGCCAGACTAATAATACCCACCTTGCTCAGTTGCTTTGAGGTATAAATGAGATAATGAATGTAAAATGCCTACAACAGTATCTGGCTCCAAATAGTATCTGCCATAATGATCATTGTTATTCATAAGGTGAAACTATGGACCCATCCAGATGCTGTCTTGCACATTTGGCTTCCTTGCTGTATATTTGGTTATGAGAAAAGCCTGCTCTGGGCTTCCCATTTCCTCAAACTTTGGGTATTTCTTGGGATCAACACCAATGAATGGCTGCACAGGCTGCAGTGTGCCACCCGAGACCCCCAAACAGGACAGACTAGAATGGGCTGAGTGGCTCACTCGAGGGTAAAAGCTGGGACTTCAACCTCAGGAACAGCATAACTTCCCTTCCCTCAGTCAGAGGCTGTAACTGACAGACTGAGACTTTGTGGCAGAGCAGGAAGGGCATAGAGTCAAATGGGGTTCAACTCTTGGCTCTGTCACCGGTTGGCCTTGAGCAAATATTTCCCAAATGTTGTCTATCCACATTTGGTTGAATCCACAGATGTGGAACCCATGGATACGGAGGGCCGACCATATAAAGTACTTGGAACAGTGCCTGGAACAGAGTAAACACCATGCAAAATGTTAACTGTCCTTACTTAGTGAGATCCTTGGGTGTGATATTTGAGTTTAAAAAAAAAAAGTTTTAATTTTATTTTAAAGATGTACGGTACACTTCAACAGGATTAGGTATACAAGTGGTCATTGTACAGGTAAAGTTTGGGCCTCCCTTTGGTCCCCACTTTGTCCGGCTTGAGATCAGGTGCCCTTACTGATGTTGTGTCCCCCTCACCACCACGGCAGTATCCTGCTACTGCCAATCCCTTTCTTATAGTATTAAGGTAAATATTCAGGGTCCGCTTATGAGTAAAAACATGTGGTACTTTGTTCTTTGTTTCTGTGATAGAGCACTGAGTATGATAGACTCTAAATCTATCCCAAGTTGCTGCGAAGTCCATTTGTTTGTCCTTCTTTGTCGCTGCATAATATTCTATTGTGTATATGTACCACATTGTAAAACATCCAGTCCATTTTCGATTGGCAACACAGCTGGTTCCATGTTTTTGCTATTGTGAATAGTGCTGCAATAAAATGTGTGTGCAGGTATCTTTTTGTAGAATGATTTGAATTGAATTGAGGTTTTATCACTCTTTGATAATTTTTGATGATGGGGTGACTGGAAGTATGTAAGATGTTGTGAAATGAGTGTGTGGCCAGAGGCCTAAGGATGGCCAGGTGAGCAGGTAGTGCCTTCCCCTGGCCATGGTCTGTGAGTTTTCAGGGATGGAAAAGACAAAGATGGTGGCTGGGATGGAGGACGACATGCGAATCCAAAGTCAAACAGAAACTCTAAAAGGCTGACTAATATTCTCGGTGCTTCCACAGAGAACCCAGAGCCCTGCCTGGGATGGCATTTTCTCCTTTGTAGATAGTAACTGGAAGTGTCTGTGTGACCTTTCTGTGAACCATGGCCCCAGGCTGCAGCCTGTGCTCCCCCCTCGGTGCCCCTTCCACCCCTCTTTCTGGCCAGCCTTCCTCGGGTACATTGGTGTGTAAACCTTGTCCTGGGATATCTGGCTTTTCCTACTGTTATTTTTCCTTCTTTTCATTAAAAAAAAAAATCTTAACTGGGTACGGTGGCTCACACTTGTAATCCCAGCACTTTGGGAGGAGACAAGAGGACTGCCTGAGCCCAGGGGTTTGAGACCAGCCTGGGCAACTTAGTGAGACCTCGTCTCTACAATAAATTTTAAAAAATTAGCCAGGCATGGTGGTGCGTGCCTGTAGTGCCAGCTACTTAGAAGGCTGAGGCGGAAGAATCACCTGAGCCCAGGAGCTAGAGGCTGAAGTAACTGTGAGCGTGCGACTGCAATCCAGCCTGGACAATAGAGTGAGACTTCGACTAATAAACAAATAAATAAGTAAATAATCTTGTTGCATCATATGTATTTTTTGTAAGCCACCTTAGGTTATTCCTGGAATAGACAGAGAATTCGTTTTTAGAATTCTTATTTACCTTGAGGTTTTTGTAGCTGTGGTTTTCAATTTTTTTTTGAGTTTTTCTTCTTTTTCTTTTTAGAGATAAAGGCTTGTCCTGTCACTCAGGCTGGAGCTCAAGCAATCCTCCCACCTCAGCCTACAAATATGTGAGACTACAGGCACACACAAATGCACTCAGCTAACTTTTTTAATTTTTTGTAGAGTCCAGGCTGGTCTCCAGCTCCTGGCCTCAAGCGATCCTCCTGTCTTGGCCTCCCAAAGCACTGAGATTTTATGTCACCCTGCCTGACCAGGATCCCTCTTTAAAAAATGAAATATTTCCTAGACCCCCTACATATATATAAACAGCTTGCTCAGATGAGTATAGGGAGAAGGACCCCAAGCTCCCACCCTCTCTGCCCATCCCCTTGTCTCCTGAGCCATGTTTACCAAGCCCTGGCTCTGAGAAGCCCTGTTTGTAAACCACCAGTCCACTCCATGGAAACCACACTGTAGTATTTGCTGTATTATTTTGATGCCAAAATAAGGAAGTGGTAGGGTTTCTTATGACGTTTTGGACAATTTGCTAATTATTGGTAGACATTAACTGCTAAAGAATGAATATTAGCTAATCTCTAACAGGAAAGAACAATGAACAAAAACAAAAGTCTTGTTTACCCTTCTAATATGGAAGATAATCATTTGTGAGTTCAAGTAACAATTGCACCTCAAGTCCTACTGACGGAATGGAAACAGAAGCAATAGTTAAATGTGGGTTTTTGATGTGAAGTGCAAAATAATAAAATTCAAAAGCAGTTTTGACACTGAGTTCAACCAATAGAAAGTAAATTAGAAGGAGAGGAGATTCAGTCCCTCAAGGTAGGGAAGAGGGCCAAAGCTTAGGAAACATGGTGACGGCCATAGCTCAAAGAGCACATGGCTTAACCATAGCTTAGCAAAGCAATGGCTAGAAAGTAAATAGAGAGAGAGAGAGATAGGACATTCATCTCCCCAAAGTAGGGGAGGGAGGCCAAAGCTTAGGAAAACATGGCCTGGCCATAGTTCAAAGAACACACGGCCAGACCATAACTGAGCAAGACAATGGCCAAGTTTAACCAATAATCAACACCACCTCCACATCGGCTACCTCAATCTCCCCCACACAGGGAATTCATTCCTCAAATCACTCCTCCTTTCCCATCTCTCTCCTTCTGTGTTTAACCCTCTCCTCAAAGTACAGCTCCTGGGTGAAGTCTCATGAAATCTGCCTAGTCCAAACTCTGGCACTTTATTAAACGCAGCTTGCCCTGTCTTAGGGTGTGGGCCTGGCGCTGTCAGTGAGGGGGCTGATGTAGCACTCGGGCCACTTTGTATGCAGTGGTCAGTGGACACCCAATCACTGTTCCTGTTATTCTCTCTCTCATTCTCCCTGGTGCCCAAACAGTGCGTACTTCTGAGGAAATGAAGATTGACAGTGACATGGCTGTGTTGGTTGAAAGGCAAATAGATTAATATTATATACTAAATCACATTCTTTCAATCTAAAATCCATTTTTTCTTCTGATTTTTTTTAAGAAAAAAATAAAGAATTGCTATATTGTCAGGCTATTCTTGAACTCCTAACCTCAAGTGATCCTCTCATCTTGACCTTCCAAAGTGCTAGGATTACAGTTGTGAAGCACCATACCTGGCCCCTTTTCTTTTGATTGTAAAGGTAATTAAAACATTTACATAGCCGGCTCGGTGACTCAGCCTGTAATCCCGTGCCTTTGGGAGGCTGAGGTGAGTGGATTGCCTGAGCCAGCAGGTTCGAGACCCGCGTGGGCAACTTGGCGAGACCTCATCTCTACAATAAATCAAAAAATTAGCCGGGCATGGTTGCGTGCTCCTGTAATTCCAGCTCCTCAGAAGGTTGAGGCGGAAGCATCGCTGGAGCCCAGCAGGTCCGGCCACTGCACTCCAGTCTGGGCGACAGAGCGAGATTCCAACTCAAAAAAAAAAAAAACATTTACATAAGTCCCTAAAAGTATGATGGACCCTTGACACTGTGCATGTATGTAAGGCTACCACTGGACTGGCTATATGGACTCTGGCAATTTCTCTGGGTTTAGTTTCCTAATTTGTAATATGGGGCTAATAATAGGACTCAATCTGCAAGATTAAAAATGTTAGCCATTACTTGTTTGTATTGCAAAGTTCAATATAGGGAAACACAGAGGATAATAACCTCTTAATTTCTTCTTCTTATGCTCTGATCCATCATCAAATCTAATTTTTCAATTTATTTTTGGCAAACACAGACTTCCTATTTCAAACAAAAAGCCCTACCAAAAAAAAAAAACCTAAACCAAAAACTCTTCTGAGATCTCCAAGGACCCTTGCCAAGCACCAACTTGATGAATTCACAGTAAATGAATCAGAGACATACGGTTTAGATTCCCCTCTCAACATCCTTCAAGGGAAACAGGAAGGCTGCGGGCTTCAGAGGGCAGCTGGCTAGGCAAGCCACACTCTGCCAGCTGAGCAAGAGATTAGGATATGCTGGAGCCTCTCAGGTATCTCCTGGACAATGCTTTCCCCTGGACACTCACTCTTCTCATGTGACTGTGTCCTCCCCCGGAGAGTAGATGTCTCCAAGGAACCCTGACTGGAAACCAGATAGTTACCAGGACACCCGAAACCCAACACTTGGTCATTGCTTAATCCTTTACCTTCATTCCATTCATTTCCAGCTGCAGACAGGTAGGACTTCTAAGAAAGGTTTGGAGGGGTGGGGGAAGGTGGATTTGCTCTCTGTGATTGATGTTTTCCAGGAACTCAGCTTGTTTCCTGAGAGATGTCACACACTGGAACGTTCCCATGGCCAACAGGGGATCTCTGGAATGACTCAAGTGAGGACCTGAGCCAGGAAAGGGTGGGTTATGGCCTTAAACCGCACCCTCCTCTCACTTTATTACACTGCATCCGTTTCAATGACAACTTCAGCCTCTTCTTCCTCCCTCAGCAGGAAGCTTTCCTAGATGAACCAGAAGCACTTTCTACCCTCACACCTCCAACACTCTCATTTGCATCTGTGGTTAGCTTTTTAATGATAACAGAGTGATCTGTGAAGGGCTTCAGCAGAGGCCCTCTATGGAAGCAAATGAGCATCATTAAGGACCTGATTGAGATCTAGTTTGGTAAAGCAGCCCTCAGAGCCAATGTGTCAGGCAGTCAGTTGACGCATGTGGAGTGATTGTGCACTGTGCGAGAGGGAAAGGGATATTAAGGAAGGACTCAGTCCTCAGAAATGGAAAAATCAGGAAAGACATAAATAAAAACCCTCAAAGAGCTCCAGACACAGGCAGCTACAAACTGACTTGTTAGCCTGTGGGGCCGTGCACAGCAGAGGCAAAAGTTCCACACTATGTGAACCTGGGTCATGGCGAAGTTTCTAGAGTCAGGTTCTTCTCTGCCTAAGCAGGCTTTACACAGAACACACAGACCCTCCAATCCTGAGAGGAAACAAAACAAGGTTTGGCACCCATCCTCCAACACCCAGGCAAAAGGGGTTCCCTGGCCTAGAGGAGAACAAAAGGCTGCTGCTCTCACCACTCAACGTTGGACAACACCTGCCTGGGAGCAGAGAATCCAGGGAGGTGGACACTTGGCAGTTGTACTAGCATCTCTGGGTAAGAAGGCACCACCTGAGAAAAGACAAGATGGAGACAGAGTTGGAGGCAGAGGCGTGGTTCGTGGCAGCCACGATGTCCCTCTCTGCTATGTCTATTTATTTTTTGGCTGAAAAGAGTTCTTTATTTTATGTAGGTAAATAATATTTCCATTAATTTTTTAAAATTTTAAATATGTGGGGTACAATTCAGGGTTAGGTATACAAATTTTCATCATGCAAGTACCCTTATTATTTATTTATGTGTTTGTATATTTACTTGAGAGGATGGGGCTCTCTTTATGTTGTCCAGGCTGGTCTTGAACTCCTGAGTTCAAGTTAGCCTCTGCTTTAATTACTACGCATGAGGTGAAGACCTGCGCTGGGTGTTCCTAAGCAAAGAGATACATTAAGACATGATTCTCGGTGAATAGGACCTTCTGTGTGAGAAGTTAGTCAAAACCACAAGGCTGCCAAAAGACCAGTATATACCGTACATTTCAGAGGAAAAGAAATAATAACATCTATGGAGCATTATTTGTCAAAGCACTATTCTAAGTGGCTTAGATATATTTAATTTTTCCAACAGCCCATAAGTGTGAACTAGGATTATTTCCATTTTACGGATGAAAAAAGTGAGGCTCAAAGACGTTAAAAAACTTACTTGGAGTCACAAAATTTTTAACGATAGGTCCAGAATTTGAACTCGAAATGCAAGCACACTCCAAGCACGCGCGCGCGCACACACACACACACACACACACACACACACACACACGCACACACACACGCACACACACCTATGCGTAGTTTTCTGAAGTAATGGGAGAGGATTTGGGGAAAGGTAACAGCAGGGATGGGACTCTTTCTTCTGTGTGTAACTTATTTTTTGATACATAGAGGGAACTTCGACGGCTGTTTTCAAGTAAGAGCAAACCTTACAATGAAGAGTTCACTTTTGTTAATTAGTTGTGCAGTGTGCAAAGCCTGCAAATTGTGAGCGCGTTTAAATTGGACCCGGGGAGAGCCGTGGGCTGGGATTGGCCGGCCGGCCGGGCTCGGGAGGAGCGAGGGGAAAGAGGGAGGGAGGACCGGGCAGGGGAGAAGCGGCTGTCTCCGGGTTGCCTGGGAGTCGCTGGGGAGTCCCAGCCCGCCCTTGGGTCTAAAGCTCCCCGATGCGGACTCTACTCTCCGCAGGGCCACGGGGCGAGGGAGGAGGCGGAGGGGAGACGGATTCCGGAGGAGAGAGGGATTCCGGTGGGGAGTGGGACAGCGGCCTCCATAATGGCTTGAGTCCTTCGCGGAGCATCCCTCAGAGTCGCCTGGATCACAGCGCCATCTAGTGGCTTCTGGCGGGTCTACCTTGGGCCCTCGGGCTCAGGCGAGAACCCGGCGCTCTTCCCGTCAGCAGCAGGGGCTCACCCGGCCGCCGGTGGATTCCAGCTGGCTTTCTCCTCGAGCAGGGAGCTGGGCATAGGTGCTGGGTCCCGAGGCCAGAACCAGATTTGCCTGGCTGTGAGAACTGTGCTCCCCCACATCCTCCTGGCTTCTCAAAGAGTAGCAAAATGGAAGAAATCGTCCTTAGAGTAGACAGGGCAGAACTCTGCTTGTTGCTTATGAACTTTTGTCCCCGAGCCCTTCTGGGCCTCAACGTTCTCATCAGTTAAAAGGGCATAATAACGCCGGGTGGAGAACATGTTGTAAAGTCTCTAACACGATGCCTTCAAGTAGCAGGCACTCAGGACATCACTGATGGCGACATCACCATCAATCACTATAGCAGGTCTCAGGGCTGCTGAAACTTGTGGTTGGCAGATGGCAGATGCTCTGGGATTAGTGCAGATTTGGTAGTGAAGCCTTCTTAGCTCCAGTTCAGTAATGGGATGGTCGTAGTACTAAATATTTGCCAATTTCCATAAATGACAACGGTCCATCTGGTCTTGCAAACCACATAAAAATAGCCGACTACTGAATTGTCCATTAGCGGGGAGAGTGCTCCATCAGCACCAGCGACTCCTGCATCCCACATCTGCCTGTAGGAGACCCTATTGAAACAAAAGCATCCCACTTCTGGGAGGCATCACAGCAGTGAGGGAAAGGGCAGGGATGTGGACTACATAGACCTGGGATTCCCTTACCAGGTGAGGCCTGGGAACAAGCCACTAACTTCTCCAAACTCTGGGCTTGTCATCTGTAAATCAGGGATACTACTTCCTACTTTCTTAAGCTTTTATGGAATTAAATGAGATTGTTCATGAAAAACTATTAGTACAGTGGTATTAGTGTGTGTCAAGATCACCCAAAGATCTACTAAAATACTAGTTACTGGGCCCCTCCTCAAGTTTCTGAATCAGTAGAACTGGGGTGGGGTTCAAGGATTTGCATTTCTAATTTGCATATCAGATGTTGATGCAATCTGTGCAGAAACCAAACTTTGAGAAAGACTAATCTACTAGATCTTCTGTGAATGTTTATTGTCATTCCCCACCCACACAAATACAAATCAAAAGGGAAAATGAGGACATATGGGGAAATATTACCTCAAATCTAGTCAAGCTAAAGCTACAAGCTCAGCATCTCACTAAGACTGAAGAATAGTTCAGTTTAACAAATATTAGTTGAATGTTTTCTTTCCATGTCTTCCATCCATTTTGTTGGGTAGTGCCTCATTCATGGGTTCCCTGTTTGACGCTCATAATAATCTTGTGAAGCAGCCAGGCTCGGTGACTCAGCCTGTAATCCCGCACTTTGGGAGGCTGAGGTGAGTGGATTGCCTGAGCCTGAGGGTTCGAGACCCGCCTGAGCAACTTGGCGAGACCTCATCTCTACAACAAATCAAAAAATTAGCCAGGTGTGGTAGTGCGCGACTGTAGTTCCAGCTACTTGGAAGGCTGAGGCGGAAGGATCGCCGGAGCCCAGCAGGTCAAGGCTGCGGTGGCCGGGAGCGGCCACTGCACTCCAGTCTGGGCGACAGAGTGAGACTACAACTCAAAAAAATAATAATCTTGTGAAGTGTATAGTGATCCCCATTAATAGGCGAGTGACTTACACAAAGCTCAAAAGGGCACAAAGCTCTGGAAGGCAGAGCATAGACTCATTTGGGGTTGGCCAACTCAGACTGGGGCCCTTGGGGGTTGCGTCTCAGACTCCTGAGTGAGCTTCTGGAGGCTGGATGGGCTGATATGAATCTGCCTCAGGCCCTGTCCTCTGTGAGCTTCCATCTTGACTGAATTTCCTACTCAAGCACTTTTTTTTTTAAAACCCGCTCACCCTGCTTTGGGGCCAAGTGTGAACTGGTTTCTCCTTGTTACACTTATTGGTTCTGTTTCTCTTTTCATCACCTGGACACTTGGTCCTTCCCAAGCATGGGCCTCGCAAAAGGACAAGGCTCTCAGGGGCAGAACGGGGAGGCCCACCTTTGACGATCAGTTATGGCCCAAGCCCTCTAGGTTTCACGGGGAGATCCCCTCTTCTCCATCCTGGGCATCTGAGAGGCGCCATGCTTCTTACTCAGCGCCTCCTCTGCCTCTTCTTGGTGGGGAGGGGAGGAACACTAGGTCTGGGTGGATTCTGGGACACCAGCAGTTTCTCTTCCAGTTCTCTCCTCTAGAACTCAGATCGTCTGAGTTTTTATGGTTTGTGGAACTAACATGGCCTTAAGAGCAAAACGATCTAATTTGGATCAACCCCAGGTCTCTGCTACCAAAATACTGTGTGGTGGTTAGAAGTCTCTTGCCTTCTTTGTGTTAGTTTTCTTATCAGCAAAAATAGGCACGGGAGGATTCCACTTCCCAGAACTATTGTTTGGCTTGAGTGACATCTCTGTGTTAAAGATGCTGGCACCTACTGAGCAGTCTCCCAGTCCATTTAGGCTGCTGTAACAAAATGCCCTAGACTAGGTGGCTTATGAGCAACAGAAATGTATTTCTCACAGTTCTAGAGGCTGGGAAGTCCAAGATCAAGGTGCTGACAGATTTGGTGTCTGGTAAGGGCTGCCTTCTTGCTGTGGCCTCACACAGTGGAAGGAGTGAGGGGTCACTATTGGCCTCTTTTATGAAGGCACTCATCCCATTCCAGAGGGCTCCACCCTAACCACCCTGCAAAGGGCAAAGGCCTCACATCCTAACTATCACCTTGGAGTTAGGGTTTCAACATATGAATTTGGGAGAAGGGCACAAACATTCAGATCATGAGCAAACTCCATTTTCCTTCCTTTGACCTCTACATACCAACTACTGTAAGCCTGTCTTGGGGCTCACAGGTGGGTAAGCCAAAGCCCTGCCTACTCAAAGGCACCCCACATCCTTGCCCTATTTGTTTTATTTATTTATTTTGAGAATGGGTTTCACTCTGTCGCCCAGGCTGGAGAGCAATGGCACAATCTTGGCTCACTGCAGCTTCAAATTCTGGACTCAAGCAATCCTCCCATCTAAGCCTCCTGAGTAGCTGGGATTACAGGCACATGCCACTATGCCTGACAATTTTTTTTTAATTGTAGGGACGAGGTTTCACCATGTTGCCCAGACTGGTCTTAAACTCCCAGGCTCAAGCAATTGTCTTGCCTCAGCTTCCCAAAGTGCTGGAATTGTAGGCGTGAGTCATCGTGCCTGGCCTCTTGCCTTATTTAGACAGTGGTGGAAAACCAGAGACCAGACCTGCCTGGGGAAGTTAGGTACAGGAGGCTGCTGGTGCAAGGGATGGCACCCAGTGAACGAACTCTGTGCTGGCTGTGCTGGAATCACAGCTAATGGTTTTCATAGCTTTGCCCTGGAGGTGTGGAGAGCCCTGTGAGTCACGCTGTGTCAGCCAGGGAAACCAAAGGCTCCTCCACCCAGCAGCTTTTGCTCTTGGCTTCTTGTTAAGTGATCATTCACCCATTCATTCTCTCATTCATTCATTCCACAAACTGGCGCTAGGCCCTGGGGATCCAGGCCTGGAGTGAGAAGGATGGACTTGATGAAAGGGGATTACCTCCCAGCCATCCACCTCTCCTCTCCTGGGGCTCTTCTCAGGGAACTCCTCTTCTCATGGTGGGGAGGGTCCCAGGGAAGGCCTGAGGAAAGAGGTCTTTCTGAGGTTACTTGGCACGTGGTCCTGCAGGGATGGGTGATGAGGAAGGAGAAGACGTGGTGACCAAGGGACCAAGAGAGGGGTGCCTGCCAGTGAGCGGGCTTGGGGGGGGAGGGGACCAATTTGGTTTCAGTGTGTTTTCCTCCGTTTCTTTTCTTTAGGAGATGAAAAGAGAATCCAATAGTCCAGGAAGGGGGAACTGGTAGATAAAAGTGAGGCTGGAGAGAGGGCAAATACTTCCAAGGCCTGCTCCTTCCAGCCTTCCTTCCCGTTCCCGTCTCCTACACTTCTCTCCCTCTCCTGGCCAGTCTCTCTACTCCCCTGTCTCCTCAGTGACTCCTCATCCCAGAGTATGTTGAAACTCCCAGGGAGTAACTGGAAAGTACAGTGAGCCCCCATACCTGCTCCCTCCTCGGCATTCAGATTTTGTTTCAAAGTTCTGCCCTATGACTTACAATTAGAAAAGAAGTCCTGCTTAGAAAAAAAAAATTGAGGTTTGAGTTAGAGGATGGAAGGAGCAAGTGGCCTCCTTCACACCCAGTTAAGGGTCACTCTGCTGTGGCTAGTGAGTTGCTGTCAGTGGATTCTCAACATCGGCTCCAAACACCACTCAAATCCTGTGGAACTGGGAAATTGCTCTTAGAGGTCTCATGAAGGGTTAACTGATGGATGCTGACAGTCCAGTGACTCGTCTAAGGATACTCCGTAAGGATTAGCTCTCTTCTTCCTCCTTCAAAGTTTCTTAGGAAAAGGCAGTCCCAGCCCGTCTTAAGCTCTTCTTTGTCATTCTGTGGTCACAGGCCAGCTTCTGGCCTCTTACCCAAGTGCCAGAGTCTCATAGTGGTTAGGGGCTTTAGTGAGGGGCCTGTGTTATCAGTCGTGGGGACGTGGGCGAGTACTTAGCCTTTCAGAGTCTTAGCTCCCTTGTCTGTCAAATGGGACAAGAATAATGTCTACCCTTTGGGATGCTGTGAAGCTTAAATTGAACAATCCATGTGAAGGGCTTACCATGGTGCCTGGTCGAGGGTAATCTCTCAATGTGTGTCAGCAGATAATAATTACAACAATAACATCTCCACTTATATCACCTACAAGTACTTTAAACTCAGCAAATTTCCCCCCTGCAAACCAGCTCCCTGGCTTTATTTTCTAGTTCCCTTTAAAGGAGTCATCTTTCCTTCCACATGCCTTTGCTGAACCGCCTCACCTGGATTCCACTTTGTTCTTTTCTCATGACCATTCTACCACTCCCTGATGCTCATGTTCAATTTTCTGCTATTTGTTATCTGGGCTCCTTGATATCTGTCTCTTCATTCAGTCATCTCCACACAGCCACCAGATTTGGCTTTTGGATTATGTCACTCTCCTCCTCAGGAACATCCAATGGCTCCCTAGTGACCACTACCAAAATAACACATATTTCTCACACTTGTGAGATCCTATACCATAGGCCCCCTGATACACCTGACTACCCACTCCCTGCCCTTCTCCTTATCCAACTTTCCTTCCTGAAGTCCATATGGCTGTCCATACCGCCCTGTTGCTCTGCACAGGACAGACTTGCAGCACCTATTCTGGATTTTAAAAAAGGAAACTTTTGGTGCCTCATCCAAACCACCTGGTTTTTTCTCCTCTCTTTCTGACTCTCTTTCTCAGTGTTGGCCCTCTTGAAAGGATCATAGCAACTTACCTTAAGGAGTATCTGAGGAGTTTTGTCTCCCAGGAATACGAACATCGTATCTCTCATGTGGAATTTCAGGCACTGACTTCCCAGGCAAAAGAAGTATGGTTTTGGACTGGGAGGATTTTCTGAGGCCTCTGAAGAAACAGCACACTGACACCTCTGTCTGCTAGCTGCTGTCCAGAACCAATGTTCCCACTAGGTTTGGGCCACTCTTTGGAATCTTTACAATTTCCAGCCTTTCCTTGAGCTCTCCCTGGCCCAGACACTGCTGCTAGAAAACTTGTGAAGTGGCATGAAAAACGTAAAGGACATGAAACCAGCCAAAACCACAAAAATCACTCAACCATGAGAGGAAGAGGACTGCCATGTCAAGGGAGAGAGAGAGATCCCAGAGACTCAGAGAGATTGAAAAATGGAACCCAGGACAAACGTGCATGTGTGCACTCATGGATACCACAGGAGCCCTGGCAGAAAGAGTAGGGGACACACTTTGCCCTTCCTCAGGCTCTGGCATCTTGGGTGTCTCTGGCCACAACCCTGCCCAGGCCCAGCAGAAGCCCACTCTGCCCCTTTGCCCATGACTCTCAGATGCCAAGATCTGGGCTCCATCCCCACGATTCCCCATGGAACACGCCTGGAGTTCAGTCTTCTTAGTGTGTTGCCATAGGATAAGACTCAGGAGACCTGGGTTCTCCCTCTGGTTCTGCCTCTATATCTGCTTCAGATTCTCCTATTACAAAGTGACTCAAAGATCTCCCAGGTTTCTTCCAGCTCCAACAACATACGATTAGTTATTTTGGAAAAACAGGGAAATTCAGTCAATCAGTTTATCAGAATGTTTTAGCTGCAAATAACAAAGCACTTAGGATAAGAGAACTGAATGACAAGGAATAATTCCCCACAGAGAACTCACAGATCAGAGGGAAGTTATTCCAGGCTTGGTGTGGTGGCTCTGAGAGACCACTAAGGATCCAGGCTCTTCTACCATCTCTTTGTCTTCTTGTCCTCATGGTGGCAAGATGGCTGCATGGCTCCAAGCTTCCTTTCTCATGTGGCAACTTTTCAAGCAGGAAGAAAAGGGGCTGGGGCCCTTTTCCTCACAATCAGTGAGGAAAATATTTCCATATGCTTCCTGCTCTCAGGATTCCCCTCAGGATCTTCCCCTCAGGTCTTTTTGACCTAACCTTAGACCAATCACTGAACAAGGGAATGGGACTGGCCAGTCGTGACCCATATACTCAGGCCAGGTGTAAATAGGAACAAAGGAACATTAGGGTTTTATTAGCAAGAAACGGATGGGGAGCAGCTGTTGGGTGGATCACCCACGATGCCTGCCACAACTAGGGGGAATGCTTTCAGGATCAAGAAAGCCGGATTGTGTCCGGTTGTTGTAACCAGGGAGTAAATTTATTGGAAGGAAGGTCTGGGGTGAATCCGGAAGAAACAGGCAGGAAAAAAGCAGGAAGCACAATCAATGCCTTTGGCTGGGTAACCTGGTATGGATTCCTCATCACTGTGGAAGAATTCTAGTGCCTCTGGGCTTTGTGTCACCCATTCAAGACTGACATCTTGGCTGAAGTGTAGTATTGGCTCGGGCTGGGATTCAGGCCTGGATACCTGGGTGCAGAGAGGAGGACTTGGCCTTTTTAGTCTCCAAAGTGACCACCTAAGACCCTATATAAGGGGAGATTTCCCTCCAATAAGAAAGAGGAACTGGATGCTGTACAACCAAAACAAAGCCAGACTGCCCAGTTCACATTCAGGAATCTGAAAAGTCTTTATTGAGCCTATTGGCCTGGGAAAAGCAGTACTTGGGAAGGCATTGTCCACCCTATTATTTATGTTCACCATAATTAATCACCAGGAAGCAAGTAACAGACATTACTTTATGCTTCATATAGTCATGCTTCATATCATTTTGCAAGTTTTATTAACTGCTGGGTAAATTTAATTTTATTACAACACGTATATATGTTCATGTCTGCCAAGTTTGCAGTGTGGTTAGATGTTCACAGTTTTAAGAAATTATAAAAATATCGTTTTACAAAAAAACGAACAAAAAACACTTAAAGGGGACATTGAGAAGACCCCCACGGAAGACATTGATGGGAGCAAGAGGTTCCCCAGGGCACTCATTTTATCTCTAGTTATTTGGGGATGGGTTGAATTGGTCAGGCAGAGAGAAATAGGTGGCGTTGGGTTGTACACATTCTATCGCATTGAGGCAGAACTTCTAGTCGTCTGCACCACCTTTAATTAAAATGAGTCTAACACATGTTCACACAGCATGGGTTTCTCCATCCTGAACCCAGGGACCACGTAGGGGCGGGGTGGTGGTAAGGGTGGGGCAAAACGGCACACAGCCAATGATGCGCATGCGCACACTCTCCGACTCGCACATGCGCACACAGAACAGACACACGCGCACAGCCTGAGACAGGAAGCCAAGTGACACCCACGTCTGATGCCAGGCCAGGGGACTTTGAAATTCCTATGCTGGCTGCTCCTGGCCCAGGAGATGGCAAAGTCACAGAGTCTGTTGAGGTGACTCCCTGGATTTTGATTGGAGCTAAGTGACCTCTTTCATGGAGGCTTCAGGGTAGGGTTCAGTCCTTACACTCATGACAGACAAGGCTCCCATCTGGGCCCGTCATCTTCGGACATGACAACCTCTCCCCCAACCACTACAATTCAGACGTTTCAGATATTTTTCTTCCCCTTAGTGTGCACTCAAAATTGATAAGGAACCCCAACCATGGTGGCTATTATTGTATCATCGAAAAAGAAACATTAAACTCATTCTTGAATATTCAAATCAAACCACTGTGCATTTTAATCTTCATTAAAACAAGCAAAATTTCCCCCTAGATTTTCAGGCCCGTTTAATAACCTCCTAGAGCCAGTCCCTATAGGAGCATCACAAAGTCCCCCCTGTCAGGGCCTCCAGGGAAGGGGTTGACATCTGGTGCTCAGATCACCAGGCTTGAGGCAGCTCTGGACATCTCAGGCACAGTAAAAAAAAAAAAAAAAAGTGGGAGAAGGGGTAGGAAGGGTGCTCACCCCCTCCTGCCATCTGGGTCTCTCTGTGTCTCAGTCCTCTTTAGCTGAAGTTCTCCCTCTTCTCTCATACCCCTCCCACTCAGATTTCCCATGCCTGGCCACAGGTTTTTCCTTGTCCAGGTGGAGCCATAGGTGTGTGACAGTTTCTATTTTCCCATCAGACCCAGACTACTCACTGGCCCCTCAAAGGCTGTTCTACTCAAAACTCCTTTTTTGACTATCCTGCCCCCACTAGACCTTGCACCTCAACCTTGCTCTCCTCCCGCCATTATTAAGGGTTTTTATGGCCATCAAACACTGAGCTTCCTTCTTTGCCAACTTATTTTTTCCTAGTTCAAAGGTTATAATTGATATTTATATTTACATGACTTCACTCAACTACAGATGTGATGTATGTGGCAATTTGAGAGAAGGGGATGGAAAAAGGTGGCCTATACTCTCCACATATGACATTCCTTCTAGTTTTCCTTCCCAGTCCATTTATTCATTTCTTTGTTCATTCATTCATTCATTCATTAAATATTGCTTATCGATCATTTGTCAGGTATTATGAAAGACATTGGGCATAGAAGAAGATAGATAAGACACACAGTTCTCCCTCAGCGTCTCCTCCTCAAGAAGCACAGGGTCTAGTAGGACAGGAGTTAGAGGGTTACACTACAGTGTAGTGATAAACCATTATGAGAGTGGTGCAGAGGAGATGGAGCCTGGGTGGAGATGAGACCTTGACTGGATATTAGAGAATGAGTAGGCAATAGCCAAGGGAAGGTGAGGGTGGGGGGAGGAAGATCAGGAGACGGTTGTGTAGCCGAGAGAGGGGACTGCATGAGTAAGCATGAAGACCAAAAGTCACCACAGTGTGTGCTAAGAACTGAAGGTAGTTTGGAGTTGCAGGAGCGTAACTTTGAGGCAGGGAATAGTGAGGGATGAGGCAAGAGCTGCTTTAGCTTTAGGGGGTGTCATTCATACTCTGGTCATTGTGAAATGTAGCCCCTTTTGTGCACAACGTTTATGTCTCTGACCATGGCCTTGAGTGAGACTGAGAGGCAGGTAAGGGCTAATCCTGGCAACAAGGACTACAATATGATGAGGGCTGAAGAACTTGAACTTTAGCCTCATGCTGCCCCCAGGTGACTGGGCCCCCAACATGCTGAGTCCTTCTAGGCACCCACACTCCGGTCTTGTCTTTCTCATCTCCCCCTCCTTAGTTCATAAGCTGTCAGAACTAGAGGAAACCATAGATGCCATCAAGGGCAACCTCCTTCTTTTAACAAATAAAACAACACAAAAACAAATACCGACCCAGAAAAAGGATTTGTTTGCCAGAGGTCACACAGCAGCAAAATCTGCCAGCTCTGTTCTTCTCTCAGGCCCAGTTCCCTGTGGGCAATATCCCCAACATCCATCTTGCCCCCTAACTTCTCTTGGTATTTTCTTTCAGGCACTTGGGTGTGGCTGAGGCTAATTTACCAAATCCCCTCCCCAGACTTTTACAGTTAACGACTGTGGGATGGGTCCTGGCAGTTAAACAATGAGGCCCTGGGAGAGTTTTATTGGTGATCTGCAGGAAATGCACTTCCTTCCTTTTCTGAGAGCACTTCCAAAAGTGCAGGGCACTCCTGGTTGTGTGAGTGGGTCCTGCACACAGTCACTGGGTGGAAACTCTCAAAGGAAGTTTGGAAGAAGGAGGTCCTTGGGAAACACATATAAGGTAGGAGGGCACCCAGCTTCAATCCTTTCCCCTCAGCCCTTTGGGAATGAATACCGGATACACCCTCACTGCCTAGTAGTGTGTGGTATTGGGTGACCTCAGACAGGGCCAGTAAAAGGAAGAGAGACTTTCCTATTGCCACCTACTTGGTTGCGCCTGTGGGGCTGGGGTGGAAGGGCACAAATACTTGGAATTTCGGGCCTAATCAGGGAAGGAGCAGTGGCCCACGGTGACGCAGGGCCTGAGGGAAGCAGCTCAGGATACTCCGAAGCCCTGGTGCGCGTGCAGCTGTAGGCCTGAGTTGCACATGTTTCAGTTCTGGGTATCAGCAGCAGCAGGTATTCACCCAGTGCCCCCCTCTGTGGGATGACTATACATCCTCTCCCCTTGCTGTCAGGCTGTCCTGTGACTTGTTTTGGTCAATGGAATGTGAGCATAACATTACTACGACTTTAGATGTGCTTGTGTATTTTGGCTGCTTCTTCTGAGTTTCACCCCCAATGAGGAGTGTTTTGTCCTAAGCATCCACTAGTCCCAGAATGAAGAGAAGCATGGAGTAGATATGAATACAGCCTACGGTCTGAAGTTGCCCCACAGGCCTTTGAATGAGAAATAAATGTGATTGCCATCTGAGATGTCAGGGTTGTTTGTTAAGCAGCATAGTCAGGCAAATCCTAGAATACAGGGTATTCTGAGAGTGATGGAAAACACAAACGAACAGTGATTTAAAACAAGAACGTTTTATTCTCTCATGTAAAAAGTTCAAAGTCAGGCCATCCAGGGAGTTAGCAGGACCCAGGATCCTTCCCGCTTTTGGATTCATCCTCTCCAGGGTGTGGTCCCAAGTGGGGTGAGTGCTCAGGGTCCAGCGATCGTGTTCACATACCATCCAGCAGGAGGGAGGACTGAGGGAGGGGAGAAGAGGTCACTATATCCCTTTAAGGCGATTTCCTGGAAGTTTTACACCAAGAGTAATTTTCAAATTATGTAATGGTCAGTATGACATGGGTGTCAGTTAATCAAAATGGATGCCAGCTGTAAACAGGTTCTTATCTATACATGTGAGTCAACTATCAGCTCTGATCACATCTTTCCATTCACAGATCTTATCAACCAGATCTTAGTCACATGACCACACCTAGCTGCAAAGAATGCTGGAAAACAATCTTTATTCCAGACAGCCATAGGTTCAAACACAAATTACAGGTTCTATTACCAAGGGAGAAGGAGCAGGCACTAACAGTGGGACAGCTAGTGTCTGTGCCACATTATCAAAAACACTTAGCAAAGCCCCCGGTACAGGTCCACAAGCCCTTTCCACAATTTGAAGAGCAATTTTCCAAATTTCTCTGAAACGTTCATTAAAAAATGTTTTTCATAAATCTTTAGGTGGGAGAATCTGACCTGAAGTTTCTATTCCTTGGATGTGAATATTCCTACGTTTATTGTAGAAATATAATGCATTTGATTATGAAGTGCTGCCCCAGATCCTTCTAGAGTATTTGTGCGTGTATATACACATATATATATACATACGTACAGTATATGTACACATACATATATTTATACAGTATTACCTTTATAGAATCCAAGAATCTGAATTTGAAACACAATTGCCCCCAGGGTTTTGGACAAATAGCAAGGCCATGCATCCTAATTTGTCTAGGACACTTCTTGTTTACAACTGTAGTCCTGGGGAAAGTATTGACAGCTCTCCCTCCCCTTTTCAATTTCAAAATGACCTGGTTTGGATGATCAATTATATGGTCAACCTGTGGATAAGAGATTGTGAGCCACAAAGCAAACCCTCGATATGTGGCAGCAGTTATTACCATTCCCAAGTAGAGCTTTTGTAGCACTTATTTTTTTTAATTGATTTTTTTTTTTTTGAGTCAGAGTTACACTCTGTCACCAGGCTGGAGTGCAGCGGCACAATCATGGTCACCACAGCTGCGACCTGCTGTGCTCAGGTGATCCTTCCACCTCAGCCTTCCAAGTAGCAGGAACCACAGGTATGTGCTACCACATCCAGCTAATTTTTTGATTTATTGTAGAGATGAGGTCTCACCAAGTTGCTCAGGCTGGTCTCAAACTGCTGGGCTCAGGCAATTCTCTCACCTCTGCCTCCCAAAGTGTTGGGATTACAGGCATGAACTACTGCATCTGGCCCTTGTAGCACTTATTCATGCACGAAAAGAGGCGACAATGTTTTTTTAAGTAGCCATTCAGCTTTCTGTGGTTAAACAGTACCCCCATCCCCATTTTGCTTCCATTCTTTATGAATTGACTTCCAAGGTGGTGTGGCAGCCAGCTTCACCCCAGGTTGCCTCCAAGTAATCACAGGCCGGGAAACAGTGAGCACTAAATCAAGGCTGTTACTGAAGCAGGAAAAGGACTAGCACATTCCAAACCTTGACAGGCTTTTCGTTCTTTATTTTTGGGGAATGTAAAAATAGGCCTGGAAGCGGGGCTCGGTGGCTCAGCCTGTAATCCTGCGCCTTGGGAGGCTGAGGTGAGTGGATTGCCTGAGCCCGCGGGTTCAAGACTCGCCTGGGCAACTTGATGAGACCTCACCTCTACAATAAATGAAAAATTAGCTGGGCGTGGTAGCATGCGCCTGTAATTCTGGCTACTCGGAAGGCTGAGGCGGAAGAATTGCCGGAGCCCGGCAAGTTGAGGCTGCGGTGGCCGGGAGCAGCCACTGCCCTCTAGCCTGGGTGACAGAGTGAGACTCCAACTAAAAAAAAAAAAAAAAAAAAAAGGCCTGGAGATGACTTTTTGCAGCTGAATTCCACATACATGATATTTCCTGTCCTCAGTAGAAATGTAAGCAAAACCTCTGACTGGATGGGCCTTTTCTTGACTTGAGGTTCTTCCCCTGGGTTCCGTAATCAGGAGCTCAACTCCTAAGTGACAGGCATCAGAGTCTGTCTGAGCAACACTGAAGAAGGCCCTCCCCCTGTGTTGCCTTACCATCTCCTCTTGCCTTTCCCTCTTCCTCTTTCCCACGGCAAAGTACAGTGTAGTGTTTCCCAAACTCTTGGCTCATCTTCACTTGCACCTGGGTGTATGTAAAAACACAGATTGTTGTGCCCTGCTCTCAGGAGGGTGATTGAAGAGCCTTGGGCCAGGCCCAGTTATCTGTATTTTTTTAAACTACCCCCTTGATGATTCTGAAGAGCAACCTGGTTTAGAAACCCTTGCACAGCGAAATGAGCAAAGGCTTTGGAATCAGACAAAGCTGAGGTCAAATCTAATTTTTTCCATGGCAGCCGTGGGCCATTAATAAACTTCTTTGATTCTCGGTTTATGCATCTGTAAAATGTGAAAATTAAATAAAATAATCTATAATGTATTTTAAAATCCAGGGATCATAATTGACAGATGATAAGGACTCAATAAATATTAGTCACCACCAAGTTCCGTGTAATAATAAGGTATAATTGACTAATAAGATAATTATGGGTTACTCTTCCAGAGAGATGAGCATTTAAGAGGGGTGGGCAAAGTGTTAAGACCAAGAACTAGTTCTCTAGATAGAGCTTCAATGGAAATGTTTGGGTGGAACAGAAGAGGTCTTTCTAGCCCCTATAAATTACACCTATGGGATTTCCTATGTTAATAGAAAATTGTAAAAGCCTTTACCCCTTCGTTTCCCCCTCTTGCCAATAGTCCTTTGCCTCCCCCTCATTTAAAAATCAGATTGGGCTGATTCTGTCATGCCAAAACTACTGGTTAGTGTTAGCTTATATTTGGTAGAATGGCAGCCTTGTAGAGGAAAGGTTGATTGACCAAGTATGTTTCTTTTGCCATGATCATAGTGTGGTCCTTACATGAGAGAAGACTCAAAAAAAACCCAGAATTTATTTATTAAAAAATTGTGTATTTATTCTTACATGTTTAAACTTCAATCACCTTCAAAGTACTCTCTGTGTGATGCATACACCTATCAAGATGCCCTTTCTACTGCTCAAAAAGTGCCTTTTAGTGCTTCTGCTGTTTTTGCTTCACCTCTTCCATATTGGCAAAATGTTTCCTTTTGAGGATTTTTTTTAATCCAGAGAAGCAAACAAAGTCACTTGGGATGAGATCTGGTGAATAGGGAGGATAGAGCACAGGACTTATGCCCTTTTTTGGTAAAAAACTGCTGAACATTCAATGTGGTGTGGACAGGTGCGCTCATAAAGCAGCCATCATGAAATGGGTAAATGTGTTGAAAGAATCTCAACAACCACAAAAAAATTTCACAGAAGCCAAACGTAGCCTCTCACAATGCTAGCAAGTACGCTGATGCCAATGGGTTCCTAGAACAGTAAGCTAGTGGAGGAAGCCTGTACTACAAGGGGCCTGCCCTCCAAAAAATAATTTTGTTTTTTTTGGGGGGGTTTCCCTTGTATGATATTTATTCAGCCCTCATTGGTTTGAGGCAGGAATGATAGGACGCAATGGTGAGCTGCAAATCATTGATAAAGCGTTTGGTAGGCTTTCATGGTGACCATGGCTGTGCTCCAATTCATAACACCACACCCATGGGATGAGGGTCAGATGGAGATACTTTTTAGGTGAAGGTTGCAGAAAGGACCCTTCTTGACATGGAATACTGAAAGGGTTTCTCCAGACACTTAGTAACAACAAAATCAGTTTTGCCTATCATGGTGTTCAACAGGTTATATGCAGTCAACTAATATTTATCAATTGGTTGCTTGAGTTTCTATTTTTGTTTACCCAATTTCCCTAAAATCTTTAGGAATCTAGTTCTGGGTTGTGGGAAAGGCATGGAGGGGGAGAGGTGAACTGTGGGATTAGACAATATTTTGTAGTTCAACTTTTCATCTTTTTTATTGTTGCTGTATTATGTGGTAATAAGACTTAATGAGAGAGGATGATCTTTAGAGTTTGACATACTTGGTTTCAGATTTCGCCTTTACCATACTGTTAGGATAAATTATCAGTGGCAAAACTCAGTGAAGGTTTATTTCATCTAAGTAATAATCCAGTGCAGATGGCAGAGAGTGGGGTGAAGGGTGTTCTGCTCCATGTAGTCACTCAGGAATCCAAGCTCTTCCCATCTTCATCATATGGCTTCGTGGTGTTTTGGGGTCATCTAGATAGTGATGTGGAAAGTGGGAGTGAAGGACCACCTGCAAGGTCTTTATGGGCCAAGCCTGGAAGTGGCAAAAAAAAAAAAAACACTCGGTCCCCATTTCAAAACTTAGTCACATTACCTGCCTAACTGCAAGAGGGCTAGAAATGTAGTTCAGCGTGTATCTAGAAAGACAAGAAGAAAATCGATACTAATGAACATTAGAAGGTTCTGCCATAGCCATTCATCAGCTTTGTGTCCTTGGGCAAAATGGACTAAACTCTCTTAGCCTCCGTTTCCTCATCTGTACAATGAAAGTGATACATGTGGAACTGTTGTGAGACTTAGAGGAGATAATACACATAACATGCTTGATACATAGTGTACCCTTCCCATTTAAAAAATACAGGTGTATACTTTGTCTTTCCTCTGGGTGACTCTAAATATTGACTGGTTAAAAGCTGGCCTTAGCCAGGCACAGTGGCTCATGCCTGTAATCCCAGCACTTTGGGAAGCGGATACGAGAGGATTTCCTGAGCTCAGGGGTTCAAGACCAGCCTGAGCAACATGGTGAGACCTTGTCTCAAAAAAAATCAGCCAAGCGTGGTGGTATGCACCTGTGGTTCCAGCTACTTGGAAGTTGGAAGGATCACCTGAGCCCAGCAGGTCAAGGTTGCAGTGACAGTGAGCGCACCACTGCACTCTAGCCTGGGCAACAGAGTGCAACTCCAACTCAAAAAAAAAAAAATTAAAAAAAAAAAAGTTGGCCTTCAGCAAACTTTTAACTGGTTAAGGGAACACAGGTTAGCACACACAGCTCCCATCACTTGGAAATAGAGGATTCAGTTTGGGCGGTCTCCTCTAGGGACGTAGAGAGGTAGTCCCTGCATCCTGGGGGAGTTTGTCTTAAGACCTTTTTACAGCATGTGTTAAGGTTTTGTTGGAGTATTTCCTTAATAGCCAGGAACAGCTGTTCTCTAGTTACCTGGAGGAAAGTACCAGAATAAAATCACTTCCATGGGAGTGACAAGCATTTATGTTGATAGAGGTAAAAACATTCTGATGAAACTAGTAGACGTTGGAAATATTTTGGAAGAAACTTTCTTTCTTTTTTTTTTTTTTGAGTTGGAGTCTCACTCTGTCACCCAGACTGGCCGCTCCCAGCCACTGCAGCCTCGACTTGCTGGGCTCCAGCAATCCTTCCGCCTCAGCCTTCCAAGTAGCTGGAACTACAGGCGCGGGCTACCACACCTGGCTAATTTTTTTGATTTATTGTAGAGATGAGGTCTCACCAAGTTGCCCAGGCGGGTACAAACCCGCGGGCTCAGGCAATGCACTCACCTTAGCCTCCCAAGGCGTGGGATTACAGGCTGAGCCACCGAGGCTGGCTGGAAGAAACTTTCAAGAAAACGTCAGCTTATACCTTATACCTTAGTACATTTCTGTTTAGTGTCAGAAGAATGGGTTGTGGCTTCTGGGCACTCCTTCCTCTCTCCTGTCCCTTCTTGGAGTGGTCCTTTTCTCCCCCTCTCTCAAGAAATGAGATGCTATCTGGGCGCAGTTGCTCACACCTGTAATCCCAGCACTTTGGGAGAGGATTGCCTGAGCCCACAGGTTGAAGATCAGCCTGAGTAACTTGGTGAGACCTCCTCTCTACAATAAATCAAAAAAATTAGCCAGGCATGGTGGTGCGTGCCTGTGGAAGGCTGAGGTGGAAGGATCACCTGAGCTGCAGTGGCCGTGAGGGTGCCACTGCACTCCAGCCTGGGCGACAGAGGGAGACCCGACTCAAAAAAAGGAAAGGAAAATAAAGAAATGAGGTGCTTAAGGCTTTGAGCCTGAGTTGACTTGCCTCTGAGGCCTTTTTTAGAGGAATGTCCTGACTGCCTAAGCTGCCCCCCAACTGAGTTCCAGAACATTTTGCCCACTTGACCAGCCATACCCAATGAGAGCCAAGTACAAAGGGGTCAATAAAGGAGATGTACGGGAGAAGAGAATAGCGAAGTGGTGTCATGGGAAGTGAAATGTAAATAGAGGCAATAATGCCCTGCTCTCCAGCGTGCACACGGCCTTGTGGTTTTGACAGGACATGGAGCTAAACTGGAGCTCAGAGTCAAGAGAAGGGAAAGGAGGTGAAGGCTTGGCAGCCAGATGCTTTTTTTCCCCCTGTTTTCTGGTGAGTGGCTAAGAGCCTGGCAGGGAACCCAGACTGTGCTCCTTCCTCTGAATGACTTCCAGCCACATCCCTCCCCCACCCCCAACTGAAAGCCATTCTATTTTAAAAGTTCTCTTGGGAAGTAGATTCCACAATTTCCCTAAGTCTTCCCATCAGGGAGCCTCTGATTTCCAGTAAATCCAGGGTCGCATAGTTTTCTATATTCATTTGAATTCGGTTTGCGTAAATTAGCATGCTACCAAGTCCTGGACTCTGAATCAAAGCACACCAGGAAATGAATGCAAATTGGCTCAAGCTTTTGTGCTCCTGGGAAGTGGCAGAGGAAGGCAGCCTTGCCTCAGAAAGTCACTACTCTGAGTTGTAGGCAAGAGGTCTCATCTTCCCCTCGGCCTGCAGATCCTCACCTTGGGCCTTCTGAGAAGTCTACCAGAGGGTCCTCTGTTCTCTGGTCCCTGAAGCTTCATCTTCAATGTGTTGGAGTCCAGGAGAAGGAATTAGAGTCACATAGTGGGTGCGGGAGTTGTGCTTGGAGGGACAGGATTGGGGTGAGAAGGGATCCTCAGATCTGAGTATAGGCAAGAAGGCAGAAGGGATCCAGTTAAGAGCAAGGAATTGGAATAAAGACAGTGGGGAGAAAGGGAGTGAGCTTGGGATAGAGTGGGAGCACAGGTAGAAGGAGGGGACAGAGAGTCTTTCTGTAGATTGAGACAGCCTACAGAAGGGGAGGAGACCCCTGGAATAGAAAAAGGAGAAAGTGGAGTGGTAAAAGGAGAAACAAGAGACCAGGCATGGTGCTGCATGGTTGTCATCCCAGAACTCTGAGAGGCTGAAGCAGGTGAATTGCTTAAGCCTGGGAGTTCAAGGCCAGTCTGGGCAACATAGTGAAACCTTGTCTCTATTAAAAAAAAAAAAAAAAAAAAATTAACAGGGTGTGGTGGGATGCACCTGTAGTTCCAGCCACTAGGGATGCTGCTGTAGAAAGATCACCTGACCTCAGGAGGTTGAGACTGCCGTGAGTTGTGATTGTGTTAACGTACTCCAGCCTGGGTGACAGAGTGAGACCCTGACTCAAAAGAAAAAAAAAGGAACAAGAGTAAGTGGAGTGGCGTGGATGAATAAGTACAGGCAAGCTGGTGGGCAAGTCGGCTAGTTGAGAATGGAGCATGGGCCTGTTTATCTAGGAAGTTAATAATCAAAGTTCGTGTGTGGCGAGGTGATTTCCCTAGGGTTATTCCTATTCTCTCTTGTCAGGCAAATGTTGAACTGGAGTTTCTTGCTGGGGCCTGGAAATTCATCCCTGGGGTCTGTCTTGGGTGTCACAGAGAGCCTTAAAGTGCAGGGCACAGATTTTAAAGTGTCTCAAGATGCAAGAGATGACAGCAAGATGAGACTCTGAGCTGTTTTTCCAGAAGGAACAGGCTGCCCCACCTGGCCAAGACACTTCTGGGCCTAAGCAAAAGCAGTGCCCATGGCAGACACAAAGTAGACCCCGAGCCAGGGACACCCAGCCTGGTATGGTACCCTGTACTCTAAGTCATGGAGTTGACTGATTGCTGACTGTAGACCGGCCACTCCCACACTGTAGACCAGAAACCTGCTAAGGCTGTGCCCTCCATGGAGTCAGCCTATGGTGGGGTCATGAGTGTGGGCTCCAGTGTCAGCCCTTTGGGATTTAATCCTGGCTCCACCACTGGGGGCCTTGGGTAAGTTCTTGTACATCCTCTGTGCCTCAGTTTCCTCATCTGTAAAATGGAAAGACTAATGCCTACTTCATAGAGTTATGGAGAAAGAACTAAATATGACAATTCCACTAGAGTTCTTAGAATAGTGGCTGGCAGAGAGGAAGCACTCAATAGATATTACCATTATGACACGCTGCAGCCTCAAATAAGATGCAGTAAAAAGATGACAGAGCTTGGAGAGAAACACAGAACGGGCTCCCAATTTCTTGGCTCTGTGCCCAGTACGGCAGCTGCTCTCACAATTTCAACTTGAGTTGCCGCAGCCACAGCAGCAGGCTGTGTGGATGAGGGCCTGGCGCGGGCTCTGGCCAACCATAGTTTGGGAAATGACACTGTTAGCTAATGATGTTTCTTCTGGTTTCATGATTGGCCTTCCTGTTCTAGGTTTTCCTTTCCTTTTTTAGGAGATTATAAGAAAAAGAAATCACCCTTTCTTTTTTTGAAGAGGGAGGGAACTCGTGGGCTGGAGAGAGGGACCCCAGTGAGAAGAAAGGCCTGGACCCTCCATGATTTGTTTCTACCACTCCCCATAGAGGGCTGGTGGGGAGGGTCTATGAGTCTTGAATCCATGGGGAGGAGGGATTAAACATCATCAGCCGTGTCTCTCCCTGTCCTAAGCCTCTCTCCATCAGCTAGAGCTAGTGGAGATCTGCTGGAAGGAGGCCGGGAAGAGCAGGGGTGGGTATGTGGGAGGATGGATGCCTTGGCCACAGTCCTGCCTGGATGCAGGACTGGATGGTCTTTATAACAAACATGTATGGCGCCCCTGATATGTGCCAAACTGTGCTAGACCTGGACACCCAGAAACAGTAAGACATGACCACCTCTCTGAAGGTGGTTACAGGCTCTACCAACTAAAATGATTATTCCAGGCCCTTCTTGTTGGCAGAGTCCTCCAGAGAGACTATTTCTCTCCCTGCCCCAGGCACACAGAAGCCTTGGGACTCTCACTGTGGCCCCAAGATGACATCCTTGACAGCACACCCAGGTAGTACTCTTGGCTTATTACTGATTTGCAGAGCTGCTGTCTTGTGGCTGAAAGCAATGAGCTAGTGGATTAAAAAAAAAAGTTTGAGAGGCTTCTTAGCAGGTCATTTTCCACATCACTAGCTATTCAGATCCAGAGCAGTGTGCCAACCCCCTGAGTGACTCTAGCCTTGCTGTTCCCCTTAAGATCCAGCCACTGGTGCTATGGGATGGCTGGTGGCCCCGCTTAAGATCCCCCACCCCTCACCCCTTGCCCTAGCTTCTGCTTGTTTGGTGTTGTTATCAGAGGAAACAGACTTTAACGTAACAGAGTTGCTTTCTCTTGGGACTGGTCATAGAGTTGTGTTTTCTTGGCCCGTATCACTCAGATTTATCTTCAGCCCAACTTCAGTCATTATCAGCTGAATTCACCATCCCTAGATGTCCAGAAAATTTAAAAACTGGTCTATAGGCTGCCAGTTGATGTTAGAGTTCAGAGAATTCATGGACTTCAGGATCAGAAAGGAGCAACAGCTACATCTGGGATTCAGAGGCTGGTTGCACTGATCCCAACTTGCTCCATTCGTAAGTTCCCATCCCTCTCTGAAGGCTGGGACTGGAGCCAGGGCTGAGACAGGCCTCTCTGGGCACAGAGGCCTGTTAGCATAAGTTTCAGTCCTTGACCAAGAGGCCACAGTATGCTGGAATCATGAGGCAATGAACATGAAACAGAAACAAGTGGCTTTAGTTCCAGGCAGTTGAAAATGGAAAGGAAACTCTTAACATTCTTTGAGACCCACTGTAGGCTGTCTTATGCTGTGCTAGCCAGAACTCTGCTATTTACTTGAAGTAGGACCTTGAGAAAGTCCCTTCTCTTGGCCTCAACTTCCTCATATGTAAAGTGCATCTGGGATTAGTTAAGACCCTTCCAGTCCTGACATGCTATGATCTAGGTGTCCCAGTTCTCTCTCTATACCCAGGGATCAGAGAGTTTACAGAGGGGGAGGGGAAGGGAGATGAGATTAACAGTAGTAAATATCTGTCTGGGAATGGGGAGACACCTCTTCTCAAAGCCTGAATGAAGCATATTGTATACCTAACCCTTAACTGTACCCCACAATATCATAATAAAAAAATTGATTAAAAAAAAACAAAAAAAACCCAAAGAGTTTACAGGTATTTGGGAGAGATGGAGAGGAAGGGACTAAGAGATGCCCTTGTGAATTTAGTTAGCTAAAAAGGTGGGGGAAAGAGAGGAGTAAGAAAACATGAAAAGGTAGAAGAGGGAAAAAATGTAAGAGAGGGAGCTAAGGAGAGGGAAAGTTCAAAAAATAGAGGTGGACACTGCAGTTACTCAGCATTCTTCAGGTACATCCTGGCCAGGGTTACTTTGTTAAAGATGGAGTGGGGGGAGGTAACTTGTATTTTCCAGAGAAAGTCACAATAATATTGCCATCCCATACACTGATGGGATGATCTAGCCATTTCCCCATTGAGAGGAGTGCAACCTAGTTCCTCTCCCTTTATATCTAAGTGACCTTATGACTTCCATAACAAATAAAAAGTGGTAGAAGTTATTCTGATTGACTTCTGAGGTTTGATCAGAAACAGCTTCCATGAGGTTACTTTGGGACATGTGTTCTGAGGGTAGACAATCTGATGACCCGAGGCCACCATGCTGGAGAGGTCACATGTGGCAATCTTGTTGATAAGCCCAGGTGAGCCCTGGGATTGTCAACAGAGCTATTTCCTTCAAGCCATCAGACATGTGAATGAAGCTATCTTGGACCCTCCAGACCAACGCTTGCTTCAACTAAGTATTACTGATCAGCTTCACACTGATCAGCTTCACTTTATACTAGCAGAAGAATCATCTCACTGAGCCCTGCCCAAGTTTCTGCTGTGGAAGAATCTATGAGATATGACAAAATGATTGTTGCTTTAAGACACAAAGTTTTGGAGTGGTTTGTTGTCAAATAAAAGGTACTGAAACAGGATGGTAGGAGAGGTTTTAAAAAGCCCCTTTGTCTCAAATAGTAATGAAAGACCCATCAAAATGAATAAACAAGACTGCATGAATTTAGAGACGTATAAAATTTCAACATTCATTTGGAAGACAACTTTTAATTTTGCTCATTAAGGACATTACAACAAAACTATGGTCTTCTATAGGTCACCACATTATATTTTATTAAAAGTATATTTTACCATGAAAAAGAGAAAAAAAGCACTACATTCCATAAGAATGGCTAAAATGAAAGAGGTAAACTATCAAATATTGACTAGGATGTGGAACAATCAGAACTCAAATTGTGTTAGGGGTGTGAGATGGCACAGCCACTTTGGAAAATAGTTTATCTACTAAAGCTGAATATACACATATATTCTATTTTGTTCTTAATTATATGCCCTATGGAAATTTGTAAACATTTTTACCAAAAGATATGTATAGAAATGTTCATAAAAGTCCTGTTCTTAATAGCCATGAACTAAGAACAACCCAAATGCCCAACAGCAGAATGAATAAATAAATTGTAGTATGTTCACACAGTGGAATGTTGTATAGCAAAGAGAATGAGTGAACTACTGCCAGAAAAAATATGGACAATTATCATAAACATGATGCTGAGGAAAAGAAACCGGAGTCAAAAAAGTAAATACTATGTGATTCCATTTATATAAAGTTGAAAAGCAAGCAAAATTAATGTATGGTGTTAGAAGTTAAGATAGTGGTTAACCTTAGAGGCAGTGACTAAAAGACAATGTGAGGGAAACTTCTAGGGTATGAGATGAAGTTTTGATTCTTCACTTGGGTGCTTGTTACATGGGGTTGCTCACTTTTTAAAATGCCACTGAGTGGTATTCTTGTAACCCGTGCACTTTTCTGAATGTAATACTTCAAAATAAAACATAGGAGGAAAGACGCGGTCTCAAAGCACAGAGCAGTTCTTTAGAAAAACAAATTCTGCTTTAAGAAAAGTTTTCTGAAAAGTGGTATTTGTCTATATTTTCCTCATTTCTCTTTGAACAAGTGTAAAGTGCTTTATGATAGGGTTCTGGGACTGTGATTCTGACGGAGGGAAAAGAAAACAGAGGTGACGTGGTTGGTAACAACTGAAGCTGTGAGAAACAGGCCTGCTCTCCAGGGCAGATGCTTCCAGCTTTTCCTGGCTGCTGCACTCATAGTTCACATGCCCCATGTGGTGTGCACGTGTGTGCATGTCTAAGAAGATTATGCTTCCCAAACTTTTGCAGACCATGGCACAAGCAGAAAATGTCAACCCTGGAATGGCACAATGGGGTGCTGGATAGGGTTTCTGGCAGCCAGTGCCCACTGGCCTCAATCTCCAGCAGCCCCCAGGAAGAGGGAAATCAATACTTCAGCACACAAGTGGGGTAGCTCCCACTTAAAGGGTGTGTGAGAAACATAGGCCTCCATAACACATTTTAAGTTCTCCAAACTGGCAAAGGGGAAGAGTCTGGGCCTCCTTTGCCCTTCTGCTCCTAGAGAGGCTGGCTGCACACACCTCTTACCCCTCACCTTACTCCCACGGGTAGTAACGAAGATCGTGGGGTTCGGGGGGATTATGTGGCATTCCTACTTGCTTTCCCATTATCCTCTCTTCTTCCCACCCACTTTTCAGACTGAGGGAAGACGCCCCACTTTTGTCAGTTTCACCTCCCTTCCGGTTCTCATTTTCACCACACCCTGATCCCCCTTCCTACCACTCACCCTGCTCTCTGCCTCACGCACATCACACTTTGCACCCTGGGTTCGTTGTACTTGTCTGCCATCTGTGAACCAGCCCACACGGCCCAAGTCCTTCTCTTCCTCTGTTAGTTACGCTGTAGCCTCTGCCTGCTCAGCCTGTCAACTCTCTGCTCAACCTCCCCTCCTCTGTGAAGCCTCCTTCTGCATGCTGCCTGAGAATCGCACCACACTTGGGTTTGTATTGCTGGTGTGTGCGTGATCATCTTCACACCCCAGCAATTTCCTGTCTTGGCCATTGTAGGTGCTTAACAATTGTTTCTTAAATGACTTCCAGGCTGCAAAGGAACCTTGCCACTAACCCCATCCTGACCCCTACTCTTGGTAGTCGCTCACTGTCCCCTTGAGTTAGAATCCCCAGCCTCTCTGGGGACCTGTCTTGTGGCCATTTCACGCTCCGCCACTCCGCTGCCAGGGTACCAGTGCCATGCAGTCTGGAAGAGACACATCCTCTCTACCAGCTCGCACCTCTGGTGGCTACCTGCTCAAGGGCAGCTGCCCACTGAGGGATTCGGCTGATTACCAGTGAATCAGCATCAAGCTGATTGTGACGTGACGAAGGGGGATGAGGACTGCGACTCAGCCTAAGTCCTGGCTCCCCTCGCTCAACCACTGACCTGCAGTAACAGCAAGTGGCCACGAGGGGCTCTACTGGGTGACTCACGTCCAACCGAGAAGAGCCCAGTGGGAGAGAGCTCAGCCCTTGGCTGAGGAAAAAGGAACCCGGGGTCTCTCTTCGCAGCGATCTCTAATGCTGAAGCTCCACAGGCCCCATTGCCTGCCTTTTTCTTTGTGTTCTACCCCTCATCCATCTAGAAGCTGTTGTTTCATACCTTAACGCCTTCCTCCTTGCTTTCCCGTGAGCCTCTTTTCTTGCCACCCCCTTTATAGAACAATAGTCCCAGGGAAAGTTCATTTCTGTTAGTTCTGCCTCCTTAGATGATGCCAGCCCTAAACTATGAGCTCCCCTTCTTTTGGGGACCTTCTCCTCCTGGAAAGCCCAGCTGTGCTCAACTCTCATCTCTGCATTACAGGTCCGGTTGGCAGTAATGAAGACTGTGGAGTTCAGGGGAGTCACGCAGCCTTTCTTCTTGCTTTCCCAAGAAGGAAAAGTGACCTGTTTCATCTCTTCGGTGCCTCCTGCCTCTGCTCTCTTTTGTCTCCCCACAGCCATCTAGGTTCAGGGCTCCCCGGCCAGGATTAGTGCAACGGTTTCCTAAAGGATGCCCTGCCTTCACACAGCCTCTTGCCCATCAACTCTCCACTCTGGAGCCAGAGAGATCGCACTCCCATCAGGCACCAGCCTTTAGTAGCTGCCAAAGGCCCAGCATTCACACAGCACGCCAGGACCCGCAAGATCCGCGTTCTGATTCTTCAGTCTCACGCCTTTCTTCCCCCTAGCTCTCCAACCAGCAAGACTGAAATACTTGTAAATGTCCCAACACAACTATGATGTTTCCACCCTTTGTACTTTGCCCACATTCTTTTCTGTGGCCTCGCCCCTCTCCCTACACCCTCCCTTGGCACCTCTTCCACCCTTACCCTTATTCCCCATTCTTTCTTCACCTGGCAGAGAGCTCTATTCATCTTTTAAAACTGCCGCTTCCTCTGGGAAGCCTCTTCAGAGCCACAACTCCTTCCTGTGCTCCGGAGTCCCCCCCCCAACGAATGGATCTTGCTCCCCGAACATGTGGCTCTCACTGTACGTCACTCAGAGTTGTAACAATTACTTGCACACACTCACGCACTGCACGCCTGCTCTGTCTCCTCCACCGGCTCTGGACCTTCATGCAGGACCCAGGACCCGCACACCTGAAAGGTGTTGCACTGGGGTTGCTCCTTTTCTGCACCGTTACCGCCCACCTAGAGCAAGTCCTTTAAATGCTCTCTGAACTCTGATTTGCTGATTTGCAAAATGAAGGGACATACATTAAAGAACTTGATAAACGGCTAAGTGCTAGACAAATGCTTTCATTGCATTTTCATCTTCCAGACTAGTGTTTACCTACACTCGCCCGTGTGGAAATCAGAAGATGAAAGGAATGCGATGTGATCTTTCTGTCTTTTCCCTGCCTCGGGTCAAGGGAAAAGCTGGTCAAGCGTAAACCATTAATTCATCTCCCTGCAGGCTTCCCAGTCTTCTCTGGAGCTCTGGGTTAATGATTCCAAGTTTGTTTTCCTCACAGGTCCAATTTGTATCTAATCTTTGGCATGTTCTCTCTCCTTAACAATAACTTGACTTGCTCTGGTAATTCATTGTCCTGGGGTCAGGAAGGAGCCTTGTTTTGCAGAAGGAAAAGGTGAGTGTGTGTAGAGTTTGAGCCCTCTTTCTTTCTCAGCAGTGCCCCCATCCATCCCCACAATCTCCTCTACCAATGGATGTCTCCCAACCCACATGATAAAGTTTGTGACGTTCCTCCAAAGTAGCTTTAGGAACTTATTGTAGAGATCCAAGCATCAAAGATACTGTGACCTAACTCAAAACCTCCTTCATGTGAGACTTAAGGATTTGTTTTCGGGATCCCAGGAGAAGAAACGTCCTGAAGATGTGGTTTGGAGAAATCATTCTAAACCTGGCTTTTAAGAGTTTAATTAGTGGCGAAAGGTGGTCAGGAGGAGGACTGGGTTGAGAGAGATGCAGCCCCAGTCAGGAGTGTTCCTGGTGGGGAGCAAAGCCTGGAATTCCTGGAGGGAGCTCTGTTTATAGCTGTCTGTGCCACAGCAGGGGCTGGGGCTAGGAGCCTGAGAGGCAGACATGGATGGCTTAAAGTGGTCTGGACACTCAAGATAAGGTCAACTAAGGGCTGTGCGCACATTGAAGAACAAAAACCAACTCACAGTGGCTCACTACTAGGAGTCCCCAGCCCCTGCCTCTCCCTCCCCTCAATCCAGTACATTTGGTGCTCATCTGCATAGAGTTTTGGAACATGGTGGTAAGAACCTGGTGAGTCTCAGGTGCTTGCGGTGCCCAGGTCTCCTTGTACTTGTTGGCTTTGCCTTCTCCCCAGGCTTCAGACAGGGGTTTCTGCAAAGGTCCTGTGTGCAACTGGAGCCATTTCTTTCTTGAGCCTCAGTGTCCTCATCTGTAAAATAGGGATATCATTCCTTCTTTTCATAATAGCCAACCAAGACTTTTTGTAATAATTAAAATTTGAATCTTAACAAGAGGTCTTTCAGATTTACACACAAAAGTGAAAGCATTAAGCGGAAGAACTTGGTTAAGGCAAGTCAGGGCAGTAATGTCACATCTGCCATAGCGATTGTAGGACCATTCTGATTTCAAAGGTGAAGAAATGTAAAAAAACAAAATAAACGCCCTTGTACCCACCTGCTTAAGAACTAAAACAATTCCCAGCACAAACCTGTGCCCACTTTCTTCATCCCATCTCCTGCCTTTCCACCCCAGAGAAAACCACTGTCCTGAATTATTTACTGTTTCCTTGTTTTGGGCTGTTTTATCAAATGTACGTCAAACATGCAATATTTTTATTTGATCTTTGAACTGTTCTATAAGTGGAATTATCTTATTTCATGATTTGCTTTTGAAAAAAGTGTGAGCAAAATTTATCTGTGCTAATATGTGTGGCTGCCACTTTTCACTCTTGAATATTCCCTCTATATAAACCCCACTATATTATCTATCCTTCTGTTGATGGAAATTTGGACCATTTCCAGTATTGTGCTGTTAATTTTGCTGTAAACATTCTCATAACTGTCTCCTGGAACATGTGTGTGTTTCTCCTGGGCATATGCCTAGGAGTGGAATTGCTAGTCTAGACAGTCTCCCTGGTCTGATTGCCAACACATGCTGCTGCTCCCTTTCCCACTCCCTTGAGTAGTCCAAGGGGATGAGAGTCTTGTTCTTGCCTTGTCTGTGGGCTTTTGGGGGAAGATACGGTTATAAACAGGATAGCAAGGTGGTGGAGGTGACGACCCCCCACAGCCTGTGACTTGCAGCCTAGTCCTGGAGAACCCAAGCCTGGAAGGAGTGGAGGCACAGTGGAACATTCACTGCTGAGCTTGGGGCGAGGTGGGACTTCCCTTGACTGCATCTTGGGATCAAGCTACAGCACAGATGACATCGCAGAATCCACTGTGAGGTCACTACCGGGCTGTGGGAAACGAACATTCAGACAGAACACTGCAAGCCATTCTCAGATGTGTGGTTCTTTATTCAAAACTGCAGCCAAGAAAGCTGGAATAGCCCATTGTAAAAAAAGGACAGGGATGTTCCCCTGAGCCCTGAGCTGCTTTGCAGCTTCCAGCTCTGGGTCTCTAATTTAATGGGCTTCAAAAGTCATTGTCTCCTTGATCTCCGATGTCACAGAACCAACCATCTCCATCCCCTGGGCATTCTCTGCTGTCTCGGTGATGGCCTCCATGGTGCTCCGCTCCACCACCTTGGTCGTGATTTCCACATTTGGGCCGCGTGTTGAGCCTGCCGCTTTTGTAGTAAAGTTGTCTCTGACGTTCCTCAAGAAAGAGCTGATCCTGCTGAGTCTCTTGCTGGAACCGGAACTGGTCACAGATAAGCTTCTTCCTGACTTGTGAGAGGTCCTGGACTCCTTAGTGATGAGGGCGTGGCTGACACCTTTGTGCCTGCTGCCCCCAGGGCTGCCTCGGCCTTTTTCCTTTATATCATCTCTGCCAGCTCTGTGGCCCGATAGGGACCGGTTGGAGACTTTTCGGGCTGCCTTGTCTTTCCCTGTCCTGCGGCGACTCTCCCCCTTCCTGCGGTGGTGGGAACTCCTACCCAGGGCCCTGTCCTTTTCTCTTCTCTCCCTCCTTTCCTTGTGGGCTTCAGCACTGGCCTGAGGTCGCTGCCTCCCACTCCGCCGGCTCATGCTGCTTTTGCTGGGTGCAGTGGAGAGAGGAGGTCCCGTGAGTGCATCAACATCATCACCTATTTCTTCCATAGCCTTGCTGATAGTTTCTGCGATCACCACAGTCATGTTGGCCTCTGGGGAGAGGTTCGTGGATGTGTTGGAAATACGCTCTGAGGCCTTGCTTGCCTCCGCAAACACCTTAGTGCTCTTGGGAGACATGTTGGCAGTGTCTGCAACGGCCAAGTGGCTTTGGCTTCCTCTTGCACCTGTGGTGGCCTCCCCATCTGTGGCTGCGCATGCCTGGCCAGGGGCAGGCTTGGTTGCTACTGTACTCGAGGTGCCGGCTACAGCGCCTGTTGCTGACTCTTTGGCAAGCTCTGTAGATTTGGGATTTGGGGTGGACACGTCGGGCATGTTAGTGGGCTTGTGGGAGTCGTGTTGGATTCCCTCCCCTCCAGCATAGGCAGCAGAGGTGGCCCCACGCACCTCAGAGACCATGTGGAGGCTCCTGATGCTGACTTGGTCCTGATCCCTTTTTCCTTGGAAATCTGCGGCTCCTGGGCTCACCCTGTCCTCATCAAACACGGGCATGCACACCATGTCCTCAACTGGAGTGGCATAGGTGCTGCTGTTACTCTCCATGGGTGGCCGCAGAAGGTAAATTAGTTTCTCCCAGTAGGAGAAGAGGTCTTCACGGGCGTCGAGAGGGGGACACAGCAGCAGGTAGCAAGACCGGCCAGTGGCAAATTTCAGACGCAGCTGTTGTTTCTTTCGGTCGTGAACCGAGATCCTGACAAACTTCAAGGGAAGGAGCCTGGTGAGCTCTAAGGCCTTTGCAGCCTTGCGGCTTCTTTTCTTGGGGGCCTGGCCACGTCCGGCATGCTCTTCACAGCCGGTGGCTGGGCGGGCCAGCAGCATGACGTCAGGGAGTGGGAGGATGGGGCTGGTGCATGCGATGCCTACGGTCACCATGCGGACGCGGTTGTGCACATCAATCACTTCTCCCCTCTTGGTGATCTGAATAAAGTCGCTCTCAAATATCGGTGCATACTTGAATATGTCATACTCTCCCTTGTGCAGTTGCCGCTGTAGTTTTCCCATGGTAGTGTGGAACATACCTACTCCAGAGCCACTCTGAGCCGTGTAATATGGCAACAGAGATTCACTGCTCATGGCCCTCGTTCAGCAGGACGGCAGCGTGGAAGAGGTGGGTCCCCAGGTCTTCCTTGGCCTTGCTGGCAGATGAGGGAGCAGCGGTGCTCCAGGGTCCCAAAGGTGGCTTTACAACAGGCTCAACCCCACCCCACCCCACAGGCTCCCTTCTTGCCTGAGAGCTTCCCAGAGGCCAGAGTGGGGGTGGGAGTACAGCTGAGGGTTGTGCCTGGACCCCAGACTCTTCAAAGATGTAGAGGTACAGGATGGGCTCCAGAATGGGTTTTTCTCTGGATCTCACCGCCTCACCTCCACTTTTGATTTTTTATCTCCCTGAGAGTCTCTACCCTGCAGCCTTAGTGAGAGAAGTGATCACCCTCTCTGCTGGAACCCCCTGCGCAGCCATATTTATCCTCTGCTGCCCCTTTGTGACCTGTCACCATCACATACCCCTTTGTTCTCATCCCTCCCCACTGCTGTCCTCTCAGGGAAAGGCCATCCTTCTCCTCCTAACACCCCATGGCCCCCACAGAGGACAGTCCCACCCTGCCAGGAACTCAGATGGGTACCCAAATAAACATTTTTTTCAAATGAGAAAATTTTGTGTGGCTACTCTTCCCCTCCCTAATTCAAAAGATTCAGTAACTAGACAAGGTCTATAGGCATATAGGCTGTAAGGCCTATAGGAAGGCAAGGGCACATTTGAACCATCTGAGGACATGGTTTAATTTTATTGGAAAACCTAGAATTCATAGTCTTGATTCTCAGTCTGCTCTTCCATAAAAGCTCAGAAAATGTTGATGATGATGATCTTGAATAATAACCTTAACTTTTTTTTTTTTTTTTTTGAGTTGGATTCTCACTCTGTCGCCCAGACTGGAGTGCAGTGGCTGCTCCCGGCCACCACAGCCTAGACCTGCTGGGCTCCGGCGATCCTTCCGCCTCAGCCTTCCGAGTAGCTGAAATTACAGGCATGCACTACCACGCCCGGGTGATTTTTTGATTTATTGTAGAGATGAGGTCTTGCTGCCTGGGCGGGTCTCGAACCCTTGGGCTCAGGCAATCCACTCACCTCAGCCTCCCAAAGGCACGGGATTACAGGCTAAGCCACTGAGCCTGGCTATAACCTTAACTTTTAATAATAACATTAAAGATTGCTTCTTCTAGGTGCTGTACTAGGTTCACATTATTGCGAGAATCCATTGAGTTTGGTACTGTTGCCACTGTACCAAATTTATAGGCAAAGAAATTGAGATTGTGTCACTTACCTATATTCACAGGCCTAATAGGTGGTAGAGGCATTATTTGAATCCTGGTCTATCTGATTTTAAAGTCTTTGTCTAAACCACTACAATATTTTGCCTCATGAAGGAAGCTTGGGGCAGCCAAATGTTTTCAAGCTGAACTGATTTAACTGCCTTTAAGAAGACCAATTTGAAAAAAAAATTAAATTAAAAAAATTTTTAAAAGAATGTCAAGCCGGGCTCGGTGACTCAGCCCGTAATCCCAGAACTTTGGGAGACTGAGGTGAGTGGATTGCCTGAGCCCACGGGTTCGAGACCCGCCCGGGCAACTTGGCGAGACCTCATCTCTACAATAAATCAAAAAATTAGCTGGGCGTGATAGCACGCGCCTGTAGTTCCAGCTACTTGAAAGGCTGAGGCGGAAGGATCGCCGGAGCCCAACAGGTTGAGGCTGCGGTGGCCGGGAGCGGCCACTACACTCCAGTCTGGGCGACAGAGTGAGACTCCAACTGAAAAAAAAAAAAAAGAATATCAATTTGGTGCATGATGGGAGCTGTATAATTAATTCTGTGTGTACGCACACACATATGAGTGTGTGTGTGTATTTATGTATGCATGTTCTGGAAAAAACCCAGGACAGCCACTTCAGACAGAGGCTGGACTAAGTTGGGGATTGAATTACCCAGGGAGCCACCCTGTGTGGGGGATCCCAGCTACTCTCTTAAAGCCCCCAGTTTTCACTCCCTCCACTCCCTGCCCAGTGAAATGCTGGGTAAGGAGGCTGGGTGCATATTCCAGAAGCCTATCAAAGGCCCTTCCGTACTAACCTTCCAGGGTGCAGAAATGGTTTGGCCACCATTCACACCTACCACATGCCATTGTGCCCCCTGCAGTTTTGTCATTCTCACAGAGCTAACCACGGAATCAGTGGTCTCCACACTGTTGAAACTTCTGAGAAGGATCCCCGGCTCCTAACTTTCTCTTCTCCCAGTTTGTTGTTATGCCTGAAATCGTATCTTAAAGATTCATTCCTTGAGGATAAAGTGTATCATTTTCTTAAAGTAAATGCATCTGTCCATCAACAGATGACTGGATAAACAAAATATAGAGTATCTGTACAGTGGAATATTATGCAGCCATAGAGAGGAATCAAGTACTATTAAATACTACCACATGCTGATGCTTGAGAGCAGGTTGCTAAGTGACAGAATTCATCACAAAAGGCCACATGTTGTATGATTCCATTTATATGAGAGATCCAGAAGAGACAAATCCTCAGAAACAGAAAGCAGGTTAGTGCTTGCCAGGGGCTTGAAGGAGGGGGAAATTGGGAGGGACTGCTTAATGGGTACAGGGTTCCTTCAGGGGTAACGAAAAAGTTCTGAAACTAGATAGTGATGGTAACACAGCATTGTACATATACATATATGTCACTGAATTATACACTTTTAAATGATTACAATGGTAAAGTTTGTGTTATGTATATTTTTCCACACATACGTGTATACACACAACACAAATATATGCTCTTGTTTGAAACCACTGTGGTTAAAAAAAACAAACATAGACTTCAGCTTTAGAAAGATCAACTGTGAGACCTGAGCTCTCCACTTCCTCATCTATACAATGGGGATAGCAGTTGTTGTAAGGATTAAATGGGCTAATGTGAAGTGCTTAGCATATTGTCCTACTCACTACAAGCATTTGTCCTGACTGCTGCTTTTAACCTCATTGTAAATTCTTTCTTCAGGGCAGTTTTTGGGAAGACCTAGAAAAGTTTCTGGAGTTGGAGCCATCATAAAAGATCAGTGGGTGAACTTGACCTTCCAGGCTGATTTCGACTGAAGATACTATTTACAGAGAAACGGTACTTGAACCCTGCCAGAGGGCATGGGACAGGGAAGAGAGGAGAAAGCTTGGTAGGGATTTGAGTGTCAAGGGTTTATTCAAAGCCCATGAGGAGAAATTAGGATGAAGGTGGAAAACACTCAGGATTTTAGGTCTTATCAGAAAGTGAAAGGATTCAATTCCAGAACCCCTCTCCTGGGCCAGAACCCTGAAACAGATGTCAGGCCAGGTCTCAGGGAAAGGTAAGGGGGCAGGAAGGCAAGAGAAGGGAGGGAGGGTGACTTTCCATGCCCTGCCAGTGTGACATCACCACCCCAGCAGGAGACAGCTCAGTGCAGAGACATTGTAAAACCAGGTGTTTGCTTCTGGTGGCAGCCTCATCTAAGTTCATTCTCTCAGACCCCTCAGCCTTCTCTCTCCTTCGAATGTGAAACAAGATGAACTAAATGACTTGATAGTAAATACATATTCATTCTTTTCTTTATTAAAGTATAAAACATAAACTTGGCTACAGAAAATAAAACCATTTTTAATGCATTTGTTAAAGGAACTTACAGTTACACTAAACCATACACAGTGCATTTCTCAGATCAATTTTCTTGTTGTAGCCACCCCTCCTTCCTTCCTCCCTAATCCATTTTTGTCCATGGCAGTTTACTAATTGTCTTGAATTTCATAATGGCTGGTGGGTGGTGCCTCTCCCCATAACTAGACGGTACATGCAAGGGATTTTTTCCCACTCCAACAAGATAAGGAACATAGATTATCTCCTGAAAGAAGTGGTAACTGGTACTAACACCAGATGGTTCTTTACAGATAAGACCCCTGATGTGCAATTAAAGCAGCAAAATGAGGACACCTGTGTCACAAGTATAGTTTAAAGAGACCATATATGAGTTCAAAGATGCAGACACACCATTTGAGTGTTGAATCTAACATTTAAGGAAGCCATGGCACTGGTAGCAGAATAGCTAGCTTTTCTTTCTAGTCTGAATATATATACACACAAAGAGCAGGGGAGCCTAGTTCTATTACAGACCTAAGGAATCATATACCCTGGAAATTCCAGGAAATGAGGTGGGATACCTTTCCTTCAATTATCACATCCATCCAATCTAAAGTTACTCATTTTCTTCCTCCCTGTCCCTCTTCCCATTCTTTTCTGATATATATTTGCAATAATTGAGACACACACTTGGGGACATTATAACAGATGTAATTCATGTGAATAAGTTTTAAGAGGCAATCCATGGCAGAACATTAGGTGTCAAAGGCTCAAGTTGAACAACGGGTCTATTCAGAGAAAATGATGGTTAAGGTATTTAACAATTCAATTTTGATATCAGAACTGTCTCTTAACATCAAACTGTTGATCTAAAAGATATATTTGGTGCTGTTTTCAGGGTCGTCAATGAGAAATTGAGCACTGTGTCATAGACTGAGGAATAAGATTGAAAGTCAACTATCCCACTTAGCGGTGCCCCAAAGAACAAAGGATGACACCTGGGGAATATTTAAGGCTCCCATAATGGAGAGGGGCGGGGAATGACTAGATCTTACCAACCCACAGACTTAAAAAAATAGAAACCAGCACAACACATGTTTACCATGTCTTGGTTCCAATATTTATTATGTTGACAAATTAAGAATACTAGGATAAATAAGTCATATTTTCTCTTACAGAAAATTGTAATGATACTATTGAGTAGGATTAAACACTCTGAGGATTTCACAGAAACATCAGAATTTTAACAGACAGTAGCCAGAGTCCTTGTGGCCAGTGTGAGTGACTTCTCACAGCTGCAAACGCCCTGGGCATGACAAAAACAATGCCATTGACATCCAATAATGCTAAAGCTTAGGTAACACCTGGCTTCAAACATGTCTCCACTGACTGTGATTTTCAACCACAAGGAAAGGAAAATGAAATATTCTTTGGCTCTTCCAGCCTAGAAATAACTCCTGACCTAAGTCACTGAGTGGAGAGTCTTAACCCTTTGGAAGCTGGGCTTTCTTTCTGCTTTCTTCTTGTGATGTTGGAACGGAGTCTGCAACAGAGGACCTGCCATCATACCCATAGGTTTTGTGCTAATGCCAGGAGAACTCTGTTCTCCGGAGGCTGACAAGTTCTGGCCACCTGATCATTTTGTGAGACGCTGCATGTGGTGACAACCTCCCCAAACTCTCAGAAACCAGACCTGAGGAAAATCACATAAAAGTCACACCAGTGATGTGCAAAACAAATATCAAAAGCGCACAATGCCTAGTTTTGAAACGAATGCTTTGCACACAGTAATTTCTGGACATAACAGCATATTTTTCTAGGAAGCACAACCCTGGCCATTGCACAACTTCACCAAATGCTGTTGCCGTTCTCACTCCATGTCCCCGACAAGTGACAATGGCAGCCATGGTGGAGGAGACAGCTCCACCCTACCCACCCAAGGTACAGACGCTTCTGCATGGATCCTGATGGTGGGCACCCTGGTTTTTGTAGAATCCAGACAAAAGGCGGGCAGGATCCCAGTCAGGGTCCATCTGGCACATAAGAACGGCCAGTGTGTTAAGGCCTAAATCCTGGAGTTGAAGCAAAGGATGCACTTCCCCTGGTTCAAGATCCACTCTGGACAGAATGGGAAGGCCCAGCTGAGTCACCGTGGGGCCTCCTGCCTCGGTGGTGCTCTGCTGCTGGGATTCTAGAAGTTGCACAGGGAGTCAGCTCTCCAATGGCTTCAGGGTTTGGGGTGTAAAAGGAGGATTCGATGAGGATTCCCCAGTTGCCCCCATGCCGCGGCTGTTTAGCTCTGCAATGTTCCTTCTTTTATCTGTTGAATAAACAGGTTTCTCTCATCTTCTGGAGTCCGCCCATTCTGAGCCCGGACAATACACGTGGGCCGATGAAGGTTGAGCATGTATATCAAATGCTGCTTCTCGTTCTTAAGCTCCTCGATTTGGGCCTTCAGCTCAGCATTCACACTCTCTAGCTTCTCTGACTCCTGGGGGGTAAACAAGAGGCATTAGGGACAGAGTCAAGGTCCCATGAAGGGAGGGTGGCCTTGGTTGCTGCCTGCATGGAAGGGGGGCACTTGGGTCACCTCGGGGTTCACCGAGCTGGAAGAGCCCTACTGAGGGACATGGGAGAGCAGCAGTAGGTTTGGGAGACTGCAGACCCTGGGGAAGCTTTTGAATGTGGGGGCTTTTCTGTTTTTGTTTTGTTTTTGAGTCAGGGTCCCACTCTGTCACCCAAACTGGAGAGCAGTGGCATGATCCCAGCTCACTGCATCCTCAACCTCCTGGGCTCAAGCAACCCTTCCACCTCAGCCTCCCAAGTATCTGGAACTATAGGCAGGCACTACCATACCTGGCTAATTTTTTTTTTTTTAATTTTATGAGATGAGGTCTTGCTATGTTGCCCAGGACGGTCTTGAACTCCTGGGCTCAAGCAATTCTCCCGCCTCAGCCTCCCAGAGTGCTGGAATTACAGGGGTGTAAGCTACTGTGCCCTACCAGAGGCTTCTTTAGAGAGGCCCTAAAGTTGCCACAGAAGTAGGCTGTGTCTCTACTAGTACTGAAGCTGGAGAGAAACTGATAGTTTCGAGACCTCCTTTGTGTGAGTCCAAAAGCCTACGTGCAGTTCTTCTTCTTCTTCTTCTTTTTTTTTTTTTTTTGAGTAGGAGTCTCACTCTGTCACCTAGGCTGGAGTGCAGTACATGGCTAGCGAGGTTCAAACTACTGGGCTCAGGTGATCCTTCTGCCTCAGCCTTCCAAGTAGCTGGAACTATAGGCATGCGCCACCACATCCAGCTAATTTTTTGATTTATTGTAGAGATGGGGACTTGCTAAGTTGCCCAGGCTGGATACAGGACTTCTGGACCAAAAAGGGCCTTGGTGACAGAGGGGATAGCCAGACTTATCATGCTCAGTCACTTGTGAGTCATTGGAAGCTCATCTCCTCAGGAAAAGTATACATGGCAACACTCAACATTTTCCACTTTTCACTGATCCCCTGATGCAATCAACAGAACACTTGGAGACCTGTGAAACCTGGGTTAAGACTCTGCCCTGGCCTGTCCACACTTGGGGGAGGGACACAGCCATTGGAAAGGTTTCTGGGCACCAAGGCCCATCCTGCTGGCTCAGAAACCCTGTTCCTCCTGGTGTTTCTCAAGGGGGGCTGTCTGAACACAGCCAGGAGCCCAGATTGCTGGATGAGCCAGAGAAAAGGGCTGCAGAGCTAGGAACCAAACAGGAATGCAAAGAAAGTATTACCACTGCTTGAGGATTAAGGAAATAACTTGTTTGAAGAGATTAATCAAAGGCTTTTCACAGTGAGCCAAATGAGAGCTGGCAGTTTTATTTTCTTGGAAAAACTGGTGAGTGAGGCCTCTTTAACTGGGCTGGCATGTTCCACAGCCTGGAAGCTAGTGGACATGTATGGACCAGCCGAGGCTGCTGGGAGTTGGGCATCAGATGAATTCACACACCTGTTTTTTATACACCCAGAGTCACATGCATCATGCTGACAGCTTTGCCACTGCCTGATTCTGCAACTGGCATTTCTGCTCTCAGATACAAGGCCCTTCTTGGGAAGACACAACTAGGTAGGGGCTCTTTATCACCACTTCCAGTGGCGATGTAAGGCTGGTGGGGGACAGGCACGAGCAAGAGGAAGGGGAAGGCCGGAAGGCACTCACTTTCTGCAAGCACTCAGTCTTTTCCTTCTTCTTGTTTCGACACTTGGCGGCTGCAATCTTATTTCTTTCCCGTCGCCTCTTTTTCCTTTCATCTTCTTCTGGGGCTACCTATAAAATCCAAAAAGCACACAGTTAATGGAAGGCCAGAAATGTCATCCACCTCAAATACTGCCCGCGAAAAATTAGCAAGCCAGGGTAGTCCTAATGCTAAAGGATCTGAAAAAAACTAAAGTCCTAGACTTTTGCATGAAAGTCCTACATGCCCACATAAACTTGCAAATGAACAATGAAAGTCAATGAACTGTTAAAATTATATTGGCAATATTAGAACATTGAAATTTAGCTCACTTAAAAATGCATTTGGGGCTGGGCTTGGTGGCTCAGCCTGTAATTCCAGCACTTTGGGAGGCCGAGACAAGTGAATTGCCCGAGCCTGCGGGTTTGAGACCCACCCGGGCAACTTGGTGAGACCTCATCTCTACAATAAATCAAAAATTAGCCGGGTGTGGTAGCATGTGCCTGTATTTCTGGCTACTTGGAAGGCTGAGGCAGAAGGATTGTCGGAGCCTAGTAGGTTGAAGCTGCGGTGGCCGGGAGCGTGCCACTGTACTCCAGTCTGGATGACAGAGTGAGACTCCTACTCAAAAAAAAAAATGCATTTGGATCTTGAAATGAATATGATATTCAAACTAGTAACTACTGATACTAACTGTAATCATTTAGAGCTGGAAACAGATTCTGTTAAATATGTCCTTTTCCTGAAATCAGAAATGACCTCAGGATTTTCACCTAGTCACCCTTTCTCCTGCCTCTTTTCCAGTTCAAGACCCAAGGGCAACCCATCCATCTCTATCTTCACCTGGAGCATCATACGACTACCTCTTGAATTTGGGAGAAGCCCTTGGACACCTGGAGAAGAGGCCCCTGAGTCCATTCCTGGGCAAAGTGGCATTAATCAACTCATGGCTAGGATGCCACCTGCAGGTGGTGAACTAGAACTATCACTGATTGAGCCAACACATATTGATCTCGCCTATGCCTCACCCTGAGTTAGCCCTGGGGATCCTCAGAGAACAAAACCCTGTCCCACTTAAGATCTGGTCCTCCCTGAATGTTCACTCAGATCCTGACTTTGACTATGGACTGATGGGGAGGCAGCAACATCCAGCCACTGGACTTGGCTCAGAGTCAAAGTCCAGCTGGGATGAAACTCACAGTGGACCAAGTGGGTGATAGTTTAGGCTGTCAGTGTCAGACCCTGTCATGTCCCCATCACTGCTCTGGACAGAGGGAAGAATGTGGGAGCCACACCTCAAACCAAAGAGCTCCTGGAATGCCATGGTCACTTCATGTCTGACTTTTTACTATTCTTTTGAATTAGATGGCACTGCCTCACTTAGACTGAGAAGGAAGGTCTTGCAATTTAGAAAATTAAAGACCAAAGGGAAATATGATAAAAGGATTTTCCACCTTCCACATCTTGGATTTCAGAGTCATGCAGGCATACATATAGGCTTTACACTAAACTGGATTTGCATCTCCAAATCACCACTTATTAGTTGTGAGACCTTGGGTAAATTACCATACTCTTCTAAGCCTCAAATGAGTCAACATGTAAAATGCTTTGCTTTACACAGTGTTTAGCTTATGATAAGTGCTACACAGTTTTGGGTATTATGAACCTCACCATCAATATCTTCCTCAAGAACTCAGCAACTTTAGCATCTCCTTTACAACCCTGTAGATATTCTGGAGCAGTAGGAGAGGATTCAGGGTTTGCTTATATGAGGAAGTACTTGAAAGTAGGGCAAATCTCAAGAGTCACAGACTATCCAAGATAGAAAAGGCTTATTACAGAGCATTTACTTCAGTTCCCTCACTTCACTGATGAGGAAATTGGAGGCAAAGAGAAGCCAGTGGTAATGTGCCCAAGGAGGGCCCAGGAACCACCAGCTCATGGTTACCAGACCAGAAGGCTACAAAGCCTGGATATAAATACAGGCCTTTTGCTCCTCTTCTTGTGTTGTCTCCTGGTCCTTTTCCTGCCTCATTCTACCAAATCACCTTCATGGAGATGACTGGAATTTGGGAAACAGGCTCTCATGCTGTCCAGACAGGATGCTAATGGCTTTCATGGGCTCAGTGTCTTATCTTAAGAGAATTATGTCAACCAAAGTAATCAGCATATTCAGTAATGAAATGCTTATGCATTCTCTTCCCAGGAAGTAAATCTGCCTGCTAAACTGACCTAAGATCAGAAGGTCACTTGGGGAACACAGAATCAGAGCAGATGAGTTGGGTAGCTTTTAGGAGTATTTCCATGAAGCGGACCACCAGCTTCTTCCTCTGGAGAACCTTCCACATACCTTTCCAAAATGCTTTCCTTCTTTTTGTGGGAATGCTACTACTTTCATTGCATACTGTTATCCCAATATTTAATTAGGAAGAAAAAAGCTCCTTGACTGTCCCGTCATCCAGGCTGCACTGTCCAGTATTGGACTGGGAACCAGTCAACATTTTGTGGGGAATGCTGCCTCCCTCCTCTAAGGTTAACTCATTCAGCTACTGTTCACTGAATGCTAACTAACTATGAGCCAGGTCCTCTGCTAGACCCTTGACAAATGTCATCTCATTTAACCCTCAGATCAATCCTAGGCAGGAGCCATTATGAAATCATAAAGATGCTTAGCCAACCTCTTTTAAACTCTTTTGGGCCAGCTTCACTATTCCTTGCCCAAAGACTGCAATCATGCCTTGAAACACTTCCACTTGCAACCAGAAGGGAAAGCCCAACAAAACGGTGGAACATCAGCTTTGACATTCTTAAGCCACCACAGCACCACCAGCAGCCACCTCCCAGACTTTTCAGCATGTTTGCTATTCCAGTAGTCTAATACTAAGTGTGGAACAGTACAAGTGTCCAAGACAGATGTGAACTTGGAGCAACACCTGGTCCCAAGGCTGTGAGCACTGCTACAGGGAAAGATGTAGCTGGCTGCCTGATTTTTCCTCCACCATCTGGGCGCCTGGGTCTTGGTAGAGATGAAAATGACCACCACACTTCATGCATCTTCAGAATTCTGAAGACATAGATGGTAACATCATCTCGACTCATGACTTTAAGTGCTATCTTTATGCTGATGACTTCCAACTCTGTATTATTAGCCTGAACTTTCCTCTGGACTCCAGACCCACATATTCAACTGCCTGCTTGACATCTCCATAGGAGTCTATAATAGGGCGGATTGCCTATTCTTGCTCCTACCCAACCCTCTACAGTCCCAATATCGGCAGCAAAGAGACACTCCATTTTTACAGCGTTGCAAGCTAGAAAACTCAGTGTCCCCCTTTCTCTCACACCTCACACATCCGATCTGTCAGTAACTCATCTTTACCATGGAGGTCAGATCCAGAAGCCAACCACTTCTCAGCACCTGCAGTGATCCCCTTCTGACACAAACTCTCCTTCACTCCGTGTGGATCACTGCCATCGTCTCATTTCTGCACACTTTGCTTCTGTCTAGGCCCTACTACCCATTCGCAACACAACAGCCAGGGCGATCATTTAAAAGTACAGAGGGTGCCAAAAAATGTACACACATTTTAAGAAAGGAGCAAGCCATATTAAAATGGCAATACTCAATACATACCAATAACAAAAGATGAATACAAGTCATGTTTGACTGCTGCAATGACAAGAGGTGTTCAGAGTGCTTCCCATCAGCATCTACACACTTCTGATTATGGCAAACTAAAAGTATGGATGATATCTCTTAAAATGAGTCTACATTTTTTTGGCACTCTGGTATAAGTTGGACCATGTTGCTCCTCTGCTCAAGAACCTTCCTGTGACTCCCCATTCCACTCTGAGCACAGGGCCATATCTACATAATAGTCTGAGATCAAACACAACCTGCTCCTATTTTGCTACTGCCACATAGTCCACCCTGCCCTTCATCTCTGAGGCCAGATACCCACATAGCTCCCTCCACCTCCTCCTTCAAGTCTCTGCTCAAAAGCCACTATCAGTGAGGACTTCCCTGACTTCCTAATTTAAAACAGCCCCCCCACCCCTCCCCATGCTGCCTGTCCTCCTTTGCACCTATCTCTCATATTACGTATTTACTTGCGCCATGTATTATCTGTCTCCTCCCTAACATGCAGTGGTTGTGTGATAAATATGTGCTGAAACAATGAACACCTGAGGCAGAACCCACCTCGGCTTTCATGACGGACATCCCGAGGGGTCTGTCGCTGACAGTGACTGACTCCAGCGCAGAGGACATCCGGTGGCAGAGGTGCTTGTTCTGGATGGCAAACCTCAGCTCTTCCTTGACAAAGGGTGTCAGGTTAGCAAAATCCTCAAACACCAGTGACCCAGGAGGGGACAGGCAGGGGACGATGGCAGAAGCACTGACTTCCGAGGCAGAGACCTGGCCTGGGTGTTGAAGCATCATTTTGCTGAAAGACACATTGAAACCCAAACTGCTTCAGGGGATCTGGGACATGGGGCCAAGGACCTCACACCCCCACCATGACCTCCAACACCAGAACCCCACCCTCAGAGAAAAGTCCCATGAGCCCTTGGGCTTCTGTTTTGTTTTCATTTAATGCCATATTCTTCTTGAGTAAAATATGTTCTTGTTGGGTGCCGATGGTTCACACCTGCAATCCTACCACTTTGGGAGGCCAAGGCCAGAGGATTACTTGAGACCAAAAGTTCAAGATCAGCCTGAGCAACATAGCCAAACTTTGTCTCTACAAGTGCCTATAGTCCCAACTGCTCGGGAGGCTGAGGGGGAAGGATTGCCTGAGCCCACGAGGTCGAGCCTGTGGTGAGCTGTGATTGTGCCACTGCCCTCCAGCCTGGGTGACCCTAACTCAAAAGCAGAAAAACAAAACAGGTTATTGAAAAGCATAGTTTGGCCGGGCACAGTGGCTCATGCCTGTAATCCCAGCACTTTGGGAGGCCAAGGCAAGAGAACTTGCCTGAGCCCAGGGGTTTGAGACCATCCTGGGCAACTTGGCGAGACCTTGTCTCCACAATAAATAAAAAAAATTAGCCAGGCATGGTGCCATGCGCTTATTGCTCCACCTACTTGAAAGGCTCATCTGAACCCAGCAGGTCGAGGCTGCAGTGGCTATGAGCGTGCCACTGGACTCCAGCCTAGGCGACAGAGTGAAACTCCAACTCAAACAACAACAACAACAACAACAAAACACAGCTCAGCGATGTGGACACAATGCCGAATTAAAGTTGATAAGGGCTGATGTTTCAGGCTATTCTGAATTCACAAGAGCTATTCATTTTGGCTAATGTGCATATGGGCAAATGTTACCTCAGTCTGAAAGAGGAAGAACATTTTTTTAAAAGTCAACAAGATTATTCTGTAGCCTCACTTTCAGTCTCTTTTTCTTTCTTTCTTTTTTTTTGAGTTGGAGTCTCACTCCTTCGCCCAGGCTGTGGTGCAGTGACACACACGCTCATAGCAACCCCAGCATCGAACTTCTGTGCTCCAGCGATCCTTCCACCTCAGCCTTCCGAGTAGCTGGAACTACAGATGCCCAGCTATTTTTTACTTTTAATTGTAGAGACGAGGACTCGCCAAGTTGCCCAGGCTGGTCGTGAACCCGCGGGCTCAGGTAATCTAATCGCCTCAGCCTCCCAAAGTGCTGGGATTACAGGCCACCAAGCCCAGCCTCAGTCTCTTTTTGAAACTCAGAAGGTATCTGAAATTAAATTGAATCTATCAATGAATGGAAGTAAAAGCAAGGAGTGGAAGACCTTTGAATTTTGCAAATAATCACTGACTTCTCCCCCTGGAAGTTGGATCCAAGTAATGGGAATGAGGAAGGTAACTATAACCGGGTGTGTTTCTTCACTGAAATCCTTGGCAGTGGATGGTGGGGGTGGTGGCAGGGATTCTTAAGGTTAAGGTGGGTGAAGCAAGGACCTTAAAAAAAGTAAGGAGTTAAGATGTGGACATTTTGGGGATGTTGCTCAGGCCTGTGGTCGGGATGGGGGAAGAGGGTTTGGGAGAAGTGGGGGCCTCTGGGATTGGCCTTGGCACTAAAGAGCAGTGATTTGGGCCAGTCAGCAGCTCTCTGAGACTCGATCTACACCTGCTAAGCGGCTAAGATCGCCTCCAGCACAGAAATCGAGTCTCCAGTCTCCAGCATCGTTTTATCCCAGGGCCTGGCCCAGCACCTGGCTTAGTGCCTGCTGACTGGCTAGTCATTGCCCAACTGAATAAGAGAAGTGGGGATGGGGGGTCAAATCAAATGGCCTCTGAGGTAGGTTCAATATTCCATCTCCCTCTATCATTCTATAGCTCAGTAAACCCAAAGAGATGACAAAAGGAAAGGAAAGGGTAGGAATAGTAACAGTTGCATGGGCTCCAATTTGGAATAGTCCCCCACAAGCTTTGCCCTGTTCCCTCCAGTAGTGACCAGCCCACCCCCTCCTGCAGTCAAGGGTTAATGAGTGTGGGGACTTGTCTGGGCAGTGTTCCTCTCAATAGGGGATCTGTGGTTATCAGTCCAGTCCAGCAAGACAGGAAGCCTTCCAGAAAGTCTCTAACATTGGAAGAGTGCCTCCTTCATACCAGAAAACTTATGTGCCTCATTTAAACCTCATGAGAATCCAGTGAGTTAGATCCCAGCCCCATGTGATAGATGAGGTAACTGGAGTTTAGACAAACTAAACCATTTGCCCAAAGTCATAGAGTGAATATGGGGCAGAATCACGATTTGGAATTAGGTTAGTTTGACATCAGAACTCAAGCCCTTAATTTATACACTATCCAAACAAACAAACATTATTCTACATTTGCAAAAACAAATATTAATTTCATATTGTAAAAACAAGCTGAGGGTAGGGAGGCATTAGAATAAGAGGGGAGGCATTAGGAAGAGAGGAGGCATTAGGGTGGGGGGAGTCATTAGGGTAGGGGGCGGGCATTATGCAGGTGGGAGGTATTAGGGTAGTGGGGGAGGCCTGGAACAGAAGAGATGGAGGGGAAGTGAAGCAAAGATTCACAGGGAAAACCTGATCTCTGTTTAATGAACTGCTGATCTTTATACATCAGGGTACACACCTAGGCTGCTGCCTGCAATTGGGGAGTATGTTTAAGTGGGTCTTTTATCCACAAAATTCCAAGACTGGAGTCAGAAGATGAAGATTTGAAGCACACTTACTCTAGTATGTAAGCTTTTTCTCCTCTATTACAGAGCACTAATAGCAATCACCCTCTTTTCCCATAGAGTCATGTGAGAAATTTAGGAAATAATACATGAATATGCCCTGGAGAACATTCTTCAGCAAGGAGCTACATGATTACCAGGTATCTCCAGCCCAGGGAAAGCTCTGAAAGAGGTTCTGTGGGGTCCAGGTAGGAGGGTGGTTGGCTCTTTGATTGAAAACACTTCTGAATAGGACACTCTGACCTCTAACTCTCCCTGGAAATCTGAAACACATTGATAGAGGCAAGACTTCCAGGCCAATGAATGCCGCCCTTGACTAGTCAAAGAAACCCAGGAAATATATGTCATTCTCTTCCCAAAGCCTGTGTCATGAGTCAGAACTGAAGTTCTTCTCAATTTAATCCTATAATCTTAGGATGCTGGGAGGATACTTCTCTCTGTCTGGTGATAAACTCTGAGAAACTAGCCTTTTAAAGCCAAAACCTTAAGATTCTCCCATGCATTCATGTTTCCCCTCCTTCCTCAACATTATTAAAAACCCAATCGTTCAGGGATGAAATTCAGAGCTACCACTGGGCTGGTTCTTTGTTTGGAGGACTGGGGGCTTCCTTCTACATGGGTAGTTTGAATTCTGCCGCAGTTGAGTGTAGTTCCATTCTGCCACCCAACTAAGTGTATTAGTGAGCTCTCAGGGCTTGGGGCCGGCTGTTTGCGACTCCCTCCCCACCCCCTTCTTAGTGTTAAGTCAACAGTCCTGATGAAAGAAACTAAAGAATGTCAGTGGTATGCAATGTTTTTATGAAAAGCATCGGGTGGGCTTACTTGGGGGACAGAAATGGTTGTAAAAATGTTAAAAGCCTTTCAGAAAGTAAAACATGTATCTGTAGGGATTTGGACTTTCCTTGCACTAAGCTAAAATAGCCTCTTGGGATACTTTCTAGTTATTCCTTTACTTATTCACCTAAGATATGTTCAGCCCTGTCTTAGGCGGTGTCCCCCAAAAGGAAATGAAGTTAAATCTTCAGACAATTTTTCAGAAAGTTGACCTTCTCACATCCCCTTCATTAAATATATACCTACATATATTTGGGAAGCCTTAGATCATCAGTGTTCACTTTCTACATTGATCATAAAATTGTTCAGACCTGCTACAAAGAACTTGCTCTTTGCTTCCACTTCATTATTTCCAATCAGAAATTGTGTCATATCATCGGTAGTTTCACCATTTTCAAGAAAGTGAAACTTTACTCATGCATCTCTTTAACTGGAAATCAGCTCCCAGATTTTTATTTCCTAGTAACTACAACTACGTTGAGTTTTCACTTTTAATTTTCTAATCTCTTGCCGCGAATTGCTGCTTACTAACCACCTTATGGTGCTAGGAAGCCAATATCGGCCTTTCACTAATTCTTCATATCTTGGTTTGTCTTCCAGCCTGCTTGAAGGTTACAGGTGTAAGACTGGGCTTCAGGGCCAGAAACTATGTTTCCAAGCCTGTCAGTACCACTTACAAGCTGAGAACCCACCAACAAGCCACTTAGGCTGTCTGGGCCTCCCTCAGTCTCTTCATCTGTAAAATGAGCTCAAGACTGCCGGCTCTAATTCCCTCAAAGGCAGTTGGGAAGAAATATAAGACTTACACATGCACTGGGTAATCATTATTACTGTGACTCCACTTTCCCCATTTCAGGGGAAACTCATCCTGTCGTTGTCAATTCATTTAAGCCCTATTAGTCAGGACTCAACTGGAATTCTCAAGAAATTCAGGTCAGTCAGAGCTTCTTTTGCACTTTGATTGATCCTGGATTCCTGATATACCAGGTAAATTCCACCCCATTATTTGCTGACATCAGCATTTCTCTACTGGTGTTATGTACTTGAGAGAGAACTAATTCTCACACATGAAACCATGTCTGCCTTGAAAAGTTTCTGTGGTGTCTTGGCTATGTCCTTCCTCTTTCCCTGGCTAGATAACACTTGGAGCCACTGACCCTGTTCCATGCCCAGTCAATTTTTAAAAAGAAGAACTCATGGACTATTTAATGGGAATCAGAACACCCAATATTGGAGTCATCTAGGTCAGATCCTTACTCCATAATTGAGTACACTGAGGTCCAGGGAGGTAAAATGACTTGCCCAAGGGCATAAAACTGAGGCGCATAGCCCAGCCCATGCCAAGTTGCTGACCACCCAACCACTGCTCATTTTGTTCCATCACCAGTAGGGATCCATCACTTTAAAGAATCAGCCAGCAAGGCAACCTGAAAACAGCCATTAGCCAGGCAGATGGGGGGGAGGTCAATAGTCCTAACACCTGGTACCAATCACAGAGGAGACTTTGACAGGACTAAGACAGGGAGGGGTTATGGAAGGGGGGGTCATAAGAGAAAGGAATTAGCTCATGGCTAAAGGGCAAGGGGGGAGAGAGAGAATGGGTGGGGTTGTAGCAGGAAGGGTTCCAAGCCTCCCAGAGCTGCCTCAGGTGCTGGGTGCTGTATCTTAGCCACACTGTGGGCCTGGAGTGCCTTCTTTGCTGTCTCTGAAGCCATTCAGACAATAACTCCAACCGTCATCCCACCCTGTCTGTGTCCAGGATCTCCTCAAAGCAAAAACCTCTATGTTGTAGCATTATTCTACAACAAATACTAAAAGCAAAACAAGGAGGTCCATAATACCAATTTTGCCTTCATTTTAACTTGGGAGACAGAAACCCCAAACAGAAGATGTGACTGTCACCCACGCTGAAGGCGGGTACACTGAGAGAACATACGGATTTTCTAACTTTCCGGGCTTTTTTTTTCTGGTTCCATCAAGGATGTAGTAACTCTTTTTTTTTTTTTTTTTTTTGGTAAGAAAGCATATGTGAGCCACACAATGAAATTATGGTAAAGAAAATGGTAGAGGGAAAGGAAGGAAGCAGATAAGAGAGGAAAAGGCGGGAAAGGGGAAGCAGAGAAGGAGACCCAATCTAACGGGGAGTTGGGGAGGAAAGAAATGCCCCATAGGGAATCTGCTTTCCCTCACTTTCTCAGAAACTGATCAGTGACGTTGGGTAAAGAATCCACCTCATTCAAGTCCCCTCCCCGTCCCTTGTCTTTCAATTATACCACCCCCAAATCTTCAGCTACAAAGGATCTTAGCAGTACCTGGTCCAACCACCACATCCTGCTGTCAAACAGGCAGAGGGAGCCGTTTGAGACATGAGGTGTGCCCATATTTCCCAGCCGGGAATCCTGAGGCTCGAGGACATCAAGTGCAGGATCAACTCTCAGCGTCCTGGCACTAGCCCGCAAGGCCACTGTCTCAAATATCCCCCACGGTGGGTCTCCACGGACGCAAAACAGAAAAATCCGCAGTCCCGCCAAAGGAAAAGCCAGAGCGAGAGTCACAGATAGGAGAGAAAAGCGTGAGACCCGGGCCCGGGAGCCGGGCACCAACCTGTGCCGGGAGCTCCCTCCGCCTTCCGCCCGGGACAGCGCGACTCCGGCGCTCGCCACTTCCAAACTTTTCCCAACTGACTTTCGCTCCGGGCTCCCTACGCGTCCTGCCGCCGAGCACCCCGGGGTGCGCAGGGCGACCCCCAGCGGCCGCGACCCGCCGCGCCAGCCCCTTCCCCATTCATTCCGCCCGGCGCCGGGGCAGCGCTCCCGCGAGCCCGCCGCCTTCGCGCCGCTCTGCCCACCTCGGGGAGGGCGGGCTCGGGAGTGGCGGCGCCGGGTCTCGAAGCGAGGGATGGAGCCGGACGGCCGGCCGGATAACCTGGGACACCCCCGCGCACCACCACCCACCCACCGTCCCGGTCGGGTAAGCGAGCGCCGGCCGCGGAGAGGAGCGGCGCCCCAGGCCGGCTGCGGAGTGGACGCCCGACCTCCTCCGTCACCAGGAAGCTTTCGCGCCCCAAGTCAAAAGAGAAAGTTAGCTCTTTCACTCTGCCGGAAACTTTCCGGGGCGCGGAGGAGCAGCGGTGGCTAGAAGAAATTCAGCCAGAGTTAGTCCAAAGTCGGAGGCCGGGGGCGCGGGGCAAGGGTGGGCTCAGGGGTCGGGGGGCTGGTTACTAGAGGGGCGCAGAGAGGAGGAGGGAGAGCCGCCCTCGGTCGCGCGCACTCACTGGGCTCCCTCGCTCACCTCCAGTCTCCCGGGGCGGCCAGGGTCCGGAGGACGGGCAGGGTCGGGACCGGGTCGGGCTGTCTGTCTGTCCGGCCCGCGGGCGAGCACGGAGAACTCGCGGCCGGAGCGCGGGCGGGCGGGTGCGCTCGGGCGGCGGCGCGGGGAGAGCGCTGAGCAGTGCGCGCCTGGCTGTGTGCGACTGTGGCTGGGAGCGCGTTGCATCACCCCTTTTATAGCCCTCGGCTGGCGGCGCGGCGGTGTACTTCGGGTTGCTAGTCCCAGGCTGACGTAATGCTATTAATAGCTTCCCGGGAGAACCGGCCGAACGGAGCAAAGGAAGGAGGGGCCAAGGCGGGGCGGGGGCTGGGGGGGGCTGGTGATGCAAGCTCGGGGAGGAGCCAGCCGGGGCGCGTTCTCCCGGCCTCGCACGCTCCGAAACACACCCGCCCGCCCTCTCTCTCCATATCAGGATCGGAGCCGCCCGGGCCCGCCGCCAGATGTGCGTACTCGCCGCTGCGTGTTCCAGGCATGACCAATGGTGCCCAAGCCAGGAGCATGACTCCACCGCGCTGGCATCTCTCCCTCCGCTAAATTGGGGGGGAGGGGGGGCGGGGAAACGAGGGAGGCGGGTCCCAGTCACAGCCCAGACTAGGTGAGGTTGGGAAGCGGGCGCGACCTTTCTCTAAAATGCGTGGTCATTTTCTGGAGCTTCGAGACAATGCCCCCTCCCCCACCTGCCTCCGCCTTCCCAAGCAAGGGGCGGGGTTGGGACTGGAGCTTTCATCTGTGGTGTGGGACGGGTGCCCAAAGCCACCCTTCCGCGTATCCGCGGCGGGGACCGCGAGAAGCCGGTCAGTTAACCCCAACGCGGAGGGCGGCGATCGGTGGGCACCGTGAGCCGGAGCCCGCAACCCGGCACAGCCCCTGCGAGCGCACTCGCGGGAACGCCCCGGGTCCTTGGGAACCCGACTCAGGCGAGGGCGAGTAGTAGGACCATATCGATTCAGAATTTTTTTTTTTTTAAACAATCACAAAGCGTTTGAAATTGACCGGGAGACGCTCAGTGAAACCAAGAGCGTGTAAAGACGATAGACCTAGAGAAATCAGCGGCAACCCGAAGGCAGAGGGCCGGAGGGGGCTGATGCCGGCGGCCAGGAAGAGAGGGGGAAGGAGTGGTGCTTTGGTCTCCGCAGTCCAGGCCGGGCTGAAGGGTCGCCCTGCTTTCAGGTATAATTTAGGGAAAACCCATCTTCAGCCTTCACGTGTTTTTCTGCGCCCAGAGCGAATTGGGCTGGGACCAGACTGCCCGGAATGGGGACGCCTTGACCACAGCCGGAATGGGGCCCGGCGGCAAAATCCCCTCCGTCCTCAAGTCGGGGTGGCGGAAAAGGTGGGGTCCCACGGCCCAAGATTCGAGCTGAGGTCTCGCAGAACTGAGTTTGAACCTTTTAAACGGTTTCCTGGTTCCGATTGCCCGGCCCCAACCGTCTCTGCTCAGAGAACGGCCGAACCAGGGACCTTCTCAAATGCCCACGGCCGGCTGTAGGTGGACGCGAGTGTCCCGGGACATTCGCACCTGTCTGGTAGGAAGACCCGCGCGCGCCGGCGGGGAATGGGAGCAGAAACACCTGCTTCCACCTGCCTCTTGGGTTTGGTGGTTTGGGGTAAGAACGAGAGATGCCCCAGAGTACGGGGTCTCACCCGAAGACCCCACCCCACGGCGCCTGAGGGGCCGTTAAGGTCGTAACGAGGTCCAGGAAGTCGCGCATTGTACCGGGCCCTGGGAATCACCATCCGTCTCCCCAGCTCTGCTGACGGGGAGCAGCCCGGGGCAGACACCCTCAGGGCTGCGGATCAAATCGAGTCCCCCGCACCCGGGTTCCTCGCCCCCAAGCCCGAGCCTCACAGAGGACACCCCCCCCCCTTGGGTCTGGGACAACGCGGAGGGCGACCTCGGAAGTTCTCCCGCCCCGGGACCCCCGAGCCTCAGGGTTCCCCGCGGGATCCTCGGAGATTCTGCTCTGGACCTGACCCGATTTCCAGGCGCGCGCGGGAAGTGTTTTTGCTTTACTTTTCGCCCTGGTAACGGCTCTCTCGGCCCCACCCTCCGTCTCCCACGCCCACATCCCCTGGATCTCGGATCCACACCCCCGCACCCGCCTACCACAGAGGTGAGCGCCCGTAAACCCCGGGCGTGTCGGCACAACCTCCAGAACGCCCAGCGAGATGCTTGTACGTGGAAATGAAAGTTATTTGGGATCTCTACTTATCTACTATATCTACATATAGATGGTTCTGGGAGAAATAGCACCATTATAAAGTGAAACAAGGTGGGGCGGAGGGGGGGCACGTGAAGCTTTTTTCTCTCTCTCCCTTGCTGCGAAACACCTACAGAAGTCTTTAACCAGTTTACAGGCTAAGCTATGATTCCATTAATACACCCTAGCCAGATCTGCGGAGATTTGGTCCTGCCCTTAAGGGAAAGTCTACTTAAGGCGTCAGTAAATAAACAGCCAGATCAACATCTACAAAACAATGCAAGGACAGGGCAATTAAGATGGGAGAAGCCCACAGCACGTTGTCGGTTTATTTTTATTATCACTGTGCCTCCCGTTCCTCTTGTCAATCTTGTTTCCTTCTGAGTTTTGAATCTCCCCAAGTCACACCTGGATAAAATGCTGTGAGCTGCTCACAGAAGTCGGAGGCTGACATTCTCTGCCTCATTCTCCTGCTGAAACTCTAAAAGTGATGAGAATCTTGGCAGAGAATCAGCCCACCCCCACTTGGAAGAAACCCTGACCCAAGGAAAACAAAAACGACTCCTGCCGGCCTCCCCGCAGCCTCCAGGAGTGTGGTGAAATGCCTGCTGGGTTGGAGAGAGACTGAGAAAGAGCAGGAGGAGGGGAGAGCCCCCAAGGTCTGTGCCCCAGGAAGGTGATCGATATCTGAGTCCTGTGTGTCCTCCTCTTACCCGGACTTAAGTTAATGCCACCGATGTCCAGTGTACACAGCTCACTACACGCAGGAGCAGGGCCATGCGGAGGAGGGGCGGGAAAGTCTTCCCACACAAAACACCTCTCTACACAAAGCCAAGAATGCCTCTCCCTGCTCAGGAGGAAGCCTCCGCTGGGGTTACTTCAGGGGTTAATCCTCAATGAAAGAGGGTTAAGCAGAGACTTGAATATTGCTGAGGTTTTACTGTGGAGAACCGCCTGAGGAGTCCACATTCAGATCAGCCCTGGTGTGTTTTGCTGAGTGAGATAAGAACTGGAGACTTCATGCAGGAACATGTGCAAAAGGAAGGGGAAAAATTAAAAGGGGTGGGGAAGGAACTGGGCAGCTAAAAACAGCCCGCTCGTGGCAACCAAATCTAAACACAAAAACATTGCCGGCAGCCAAAAGCCAAAAAGAAAGAAAAAAAAATTCAAGAGATATTTAAAGGCTTTAACAGTTTCTTAGCTCAATGCACATTCCCTTCCCACATTCCTCTCCCCCATTAGTCTGTTGTTCGCCCACCCCAAGACTCTGCTCACAGAGCTCTAGAAATTAGCCAGGGAAGCGGCAGGGTACTAGCTGCCCTGTCTGCCAGGCTCAACCTACTTATTTATCTTGGAAAGGGTGTAGGATGGATTTTCTTGATCTCTATTCTGGTTCCAAAGCCCACGCTTTCTACAAAGTCAGCTTGAATGTGGGGATTACTAATTTAATCATCTCCAAAATGAGCATCCTCAGGAAACAGGACAGCATCACACAGTAGACACTGGAGTGTGGAGGGCACTTTGATTCTGGATTCGGGACTTAAAGGCTGTCTCACCTTAAGGAAGTCACTTCCTTAATTGAAAAATGGCACTAATATCACCTAATTCATAAGGTGGTTGTGATGATTCACTGGGGGTGGGGCACACAGTTGGCCTTCAGTAGTGGTATGGTTAATAACACATCAGGGAGGGCTTTCTGGGGGTACCCCTGAATCTCTCCAGGAGCTCCCTTGGTCCCCCTTGTCAGTGGCAGATAGTCATGGATGAAGTCAGGCAATATCCAGGAACAACGATCATGTAGGGGGGAGGAGTAGGATCCAGGCAGAAGCTGATGAGAGCTGTTCTCCACCATAGCAACTCCGCCATGCCCTGGGGTTCTTCTCAGTGTTGTATGGACCCCTGGGCTGGGAATATGGGATCTGGGCTCTGGTCTGGTCCTGCTTCAGATGTTCTTGGGCAAGGTACTCACCCTTTCTGAGTCTCCCACCGTTTCTGAAACGAGGGGCCCTGGGCTGAGCTCTGATGATCCTGAATGGGGACCCTCTGCAGAAGCCACTCTGTGACCCCCTGGCAACTCCCTTTAACAAAAATGGGGAGCGAGCAGACATCAAAGGGAAGGCACTGGCTAGCACAAGGACAAATTCATTTTTGTAATCTCCCTTCCCCTAAAGAAAAACAAACTAGAGAAATGTCCGACTTGATGGACAGCCTGTCCTTTCTCCCCCACCCCCGACTCCAACATTTCCAAGATTTTTATCCACCACGGACTGGACTTGGTGCCTTTCCAGAAAGGAGGGTGGCAGAACACCTGGGTGTGGAATCACATATTTGGGGCTTTTGTGTGCAGTCTTTCATCAATAATCTTAGACAACCCACCTTGGACCACAGGACCAAAACCCAGGTAGCAGCTATTTCCATTTGACAGGGGAAATCCTGGAGCCCCCAGAATCCAAAATGAAGTCCTGGAAGTCGGGAGATGAGCAGGATTCTGGAGACCTGGGACCCACCCACAGGTTTATCTCCTGCCAACTGAGTGACTTCGTGCAAATTATAAACATATCTCAGTGTTCCAGTCTATAAAATGGAATGACTTAACATCGACTCCCTCTAAAGGGTTGTTGTAAGATTCAAATGAAATAATAGATGCAAAAGTGATTTGAAAATAATTAAAGGAATCATACTTTTAAGATGCCTTTGGGAGAACTTCTTTTAAATTAAATTTTTTGCCACTAAGACAATTTGTAAAACAGGAAAGAGAAAACAAAATTACCCAAATTGCAACACTGTTAGGACTATGGTGTGTTTCTCTCCAGTCTTTTTTCTCATGTATGTGATTTTAAAATATAGTTATGGCTTTAGATTGCACATCTTTGAAATTTGCTCTTTGCTTATTACTCTGAATGATATATGGTCTTTATTACCATAGTATTTTCTTTTTAAAAGTATGATGTTGATTTTATCATGAAGTATAGCATATATACAAATGATTGCATAGAACAAATATACATTTTAGTAATAAAATACACCAAGAACTCTCCACTAAACTTCAAGTAGACCACCACTGTCCCCAGTACTCACATGTTCCTGGTCACATCTGCCCCTCTCTGCCTCCCAGAGGTAACCACTGTCCTCATTCTTATTACCATGATTTGTAATGGCCAGTGGACACTATATCATTTATTCATTTTTCTACTTTTAGCCTCTAGAGTGTTGCTAATATTTTGCTAGAATGCTATACATATTTACATCCTTTTTATGGGGGGAAGTGATATTTAAGAAAAATTATTGCTCAGGTTGCCTTAAAGGGATTAGAGAAGTCGTCTTGGTTTCTATCTTCAAGTGCTGCACGGGATATATATGGTGGAAGATGGAAGGACACCCAGAGATTGTGACTGCCCATGCACTTTTCTTGTTTCCTGACTCCAAATTAAAAATTTCTGCAGACACTTTGTCCATCGTGCATGTGCCCCTCTAATTTCCTATCCCCCTTAATTTTCTGTTTGTCTACCCTGGAACAGAAAATCCAGCCTACAGCATGGGCAAGTAATGCAGAGGTAGAACAGCCTGACAGTGCGTCTGTCTGGGCCTTCAGGCAAAATGCTCACTGTGGCTTAGGCAACCCTGGCATCTCTATGCCAGCTTGGTGGCAAGGGTGACTACCTGAGCATGTGCAGATGTCTGGTGGCACTGGTTTTCAGAACTCCAAGACACCATAGCCAAAGGGCCCTAGAAGTCATCTACTTCTGTCTTTCCCAGACTGTGCATGAGCATGCCCCTGGGTACCCCACTGTGCACCAGGGCCATGAGATAAACAGAAGGGATTTTGCTGGAGAGTCTGTCTTAAACAATAAATACCTAAAATATTGTTTTATATTAAACAAATATGAATATGTTGAATTTGTACTTTATGCATAGATCTCTAAGGAAAGAGAAGATATCAAATACATTCTGGGTTTGACCCACCAACAGGTATTTTCCTAGGACCCTGGGGGATCAGTTTTCCCTCTTTTTTTAAATGTAAAATCATGTCAGCAAACGTTCTTATGTAGCACTCACTGTGTTCTTGGCCATGTGCTAAGCCCTTTACGTACAGTTAATGCCATTAATTATCATAATCATCCTTTGAGGTAAGTACCACAAACATCTTCGTTTTATAGGTGAGGAAACTGAGGTGCAGAGAGGGTAAGTAACTTGCCAGAAGTTACCTAACTAGTGAGCAGGGGAGCAGGATCAATCCCAGACAGTCTCGGTGCTCCACCACGACACATCCTGCCTCTTGGCAAGCGCTCATGGGAAAACTTGAGATGCTCCAGTGCGGTTCAGTGCCCTTATCTGATGACTGAGGAAATTGAGCTGGGAGAGGAGAAGTGGCTTTCCATGGTCTCTGAATCATAAATTCTCACCTCCAAAGGAGCCGTCCTGATTCCTGAGCCCCCTTTTTGCTCTCTGCCCTGGGAGATACTGTATTTGTCAAGATTGGAGCCAGGGTGAAGAAAGCTGATTGTAAGAACACCCTATGCCATTTCAGGGACATCATTAGCTAGTGACTGGCCAGGCATACCATCCTTGGGGCTGTAAAGGGGTGATTAGGGTTGGCAGAAAGAATCTGCACTTAGATAAAACTGAGTTTATATCCTCATTCTGCCACCCACTATTTGGCTTTGGGTGGGTCATGAATCCTCAGTTTCTCCTGTAAAATAAGGATAATAATATCTAGCTTACAATGTTATAGTGATGATTAAAGAACAATGCACCCACCCTTAGGGTTTCTACATTCAATATATGTTACCTTTTCCCTCTTCATGACTTATGCTTCAAGCTAACAAGTCATATGGGATCCTGAGATAATCAGAAGTATTTAGACCCCAATGGAAAATCCCATCTTTCGGACTGACTTACTGACTGATTTGAAAACTAATGTTTTTAAAAATCAATGTTTGGCCAGGCCATTTTTAGTCATTACTATTTACTGAGCACATACTACATGCCAGGCACAGTGGTAAGCACTTTTAAAAATACCCAGTATCTTATTTAACCCTTGTAATCCTGTGAGGTGGATGTGAAAATCTGTTTTCCTCAGATGAGGAAACTAAAGCGCAGAAAGTTAAGAAAATTGTTCATAGGTCTATGATTTAAACACAGGTCTAACTTACTTCAAAACTTATATCAAGCAATACTGTCCTCCAAAGCTTAGGAAGCATCATATGTTCCTTTTTCTTTAACCTTGCCTCCCTTGTTGAAAATGGGCACCACACTGTACCAAAGTCATGGTGAATGCATGGGCACTTCTAGAGTGGACCTTACCAGAAAATTCTTACTCCTGAAGTCCCAGAAGATTCATGCTTGACAAATTTCAGATCCCTGTGCCCTCTGTGACATTGTCCCCCTGCCAAATTTGCAATTATTTCATAATTTGCTTTAACCACAAACATAAGCCCTGCTATTGACTGAGTAAACTGAGTAGGGCTTTTTGGACTTGTATTCTGTTTCCCAAAATACAATGAACTGAAATCATCTGATGATGAACTTGTACTTGAAACTGGAGTGGCTAAGGGTGAAATGAGTCACTCCGGTGAGTTTATACCTATCAGTCAATTCATCTGATGTGTCCCCTTGCCAGACACTGTTCTCAGCATTACCCTTAGACACCTTGGAGTTGCAAGGGCAATATAAGAGCATTTCTTGATCTGAGGAGTTTATAGTCTTGTTTAGGTGGCAAATTCATATATGTGAAATACTGTCCAGCATATAGTAGGTATTTTTTATAGTTGAGGACTAAACATAAACATGGACATGTATGTTTAGCCCTCAAACATTTTAGTGAGTACCTACTATGTTCTGGGTACTGTGTCAGGAGCTGCAGAGACTCAGTGATGCACCTCTGCCCTCCAGGTTCTCCCGCTCATGGGGAGACAGACTTGACAACACATATTTACAGCCTCATGTAGTAAGGGCTTAAGTAGGACAGGAAAGCTCTGCTCTGCCCAGGAGAGCTGGCAAGGTCCGATGGCCAAGGCGACTTCTGAGCTGGATGTTGAGTCCAACATTTTCTAGGCAAGGGAGGAGGGTAGACATTCCAGGCGTAGAGAAAGCCATATGCTGGGATTGCCAGGAAGGCAGGGGCTGTGCCCTGCCTGGGTTTGTGCTATGCCCCAGCTCCTTGGAACTCCAGGCACATCCAAAGTTCACAGTGACTACGTTTGATGAATGAAGCTATGGAATGGTGAAACCGTGCAGTGTGTTTGGAGAATGATGAGCAGAAAGGGAGGGGGGTTGCAGAGTGGTGGAGAGAGACCAACTGTGATAGGCTTTGAAGATGGTAATAATCAGTTTGGACTATGTCACCAGAAACAAAAGGAGGGGGTCCCAAGGTCTTTCAGTGGCAGATAGACCAATGCAGATGTTTTTCAGGAAGACTGCTGGTACAGGACTGAGGGTGGACTGGAAGAAAGAGGAGAATATCTTTTTTTTTTTTTGAGTTGGAGTCTCACTCTGTCGCCCAGACTGGAGTGCAGTGGCTGCTCCCGGCCACCGCAGCCTCGACCTACTGGGCTCTGGCGATCCTTCTGCCTCAGCCTTCCAAGTAGCTGGAACTACAGGCGCGTGCTACCATGCCCGGCTAATTTTCTGATTTTTACTGTAGAGATGAGGTCTCGCCAAGTTGCCCGGGCGGGTCTCGAACCCGCGGGATCAGGCAATGCACTCACCTCGGCCTCCCAAAGCACGGGATTACAGGCTGAGCCACCGAGCCCGGCCGAGAGGAGAATATCAATGGAGGCATCAGGAGCTGCAGCACTGGTGAGGTGAGGCCATCGAAAGCCCGATGAACTGAGAACATGGTGGTGTTCCCTCTCTCATATGTCAATCATTCAAAATAAAAATTACTCACAAAATACAATGTTCACACACGTGCTGAAATTAAAATAGCTGCCCCCACTTCCGGATTTTTTCATTGTAAAATGTAGGATTCCTTCAATAAAGCTGAGCTTCTCTCGCTTTGGGGGAAGTCTCACTACTTTACTAGTGCTTAAGCAGTTGCCTGGACAGTCTTGGGAGTGAAGCAGTGTTGCTTGACCAGGGCTGGTAAGGTGAACAGGAGGGAATGATCTGGGGAAACTTATAGGCAGACACTTTTGGATTTTTGGCAACAGCTTGGTGTTAGGACAGAGAGGGAAGAAGTCTCCTTCCTCAGATGTTATAGAGCATAGAGTTGGGGTATGGAGGAGCTGATGGGGTATTACAGAACCTAGGAGTGGGAAGAGACTAATGGATTCATTTCGGGAAAAACACAGCTTAACAGTGGGGTCAAAGCAGGATTGGGTCCTTGGCATCAGCATGATGGACATCAAAGGACATCAAAGTAACAGAAAGACTCAGAGGAGAGAGGGAGGAAGGGAAGCCAGGCTGGGTCCTAGAACTTAATGTGAGAGTCAGGGTAGCTCTCCAGCTTATTGGAAATTTACTGTTAATTATCCAGTAAATCTACCCCACTGGTTCACAGCTAGAATCTGTGTTTTCCCTTAGGCTTCTGACCAAAATATTGACCCCAACTAGCCTTCTGATAAAGTGGTCAATGAGCAGTGGAGTGGCCACTGAAGAACCAAGAGAAGCCAATGATGCTCAGCCTGAGGGTTGACAAAGTAACACTAACTGAAATAAAAGTCTATTTTTTCAGTGCTATGCCATTACTTTAAAAGATGTTTACAAAGAGCTTAAAACTAGGAAATGCTGTAGGAATAATATAAGTTTGAAAAAACAAGATACATATACTGTAAATAGAATAATCACAACTATAAATAAACAACAAAATACATCAAATAGAGAAAAAATGTCATAAGATATTAGAAATGTTTAACTCAGGTTGTTGAAAGTATGGGTGGTTGGTTTTTTCTCTCTTATACATTTCTGAATTTTCTAATTGCTCTGCACTGAGGATGTGTTAGTTCTCAAAAGATAAAAGTATGAATTTCATAAAGGAAAAGACTAATATTGTTGTGTGTTTTTCAAAGGGCGTGTTTGCCTACTTTTTTCCAGTCCTGCCATTAATGAAAGAATCCTAAAAGCTAAGATTCTATCCAAATCAAGTCATGGCTTAGTTAAATGTATGAAGTGCTTAGTGAATGCCTACCACATGCCAGTGGCTGAGATGGAATACAGGAAGAATAAAATAGTTTTCAAGGTGGGAGATGGAATGACTATTTAATCTTCAACAAACTCAATTTTTGTTCTGCTAAACCTAGTAGTGACTTACAAAACAAAACAGAAAGAAATACAAAGTGTACTCATCAGATTGAGAACACTGTGGCAAGTGGAAATAATGTAGGGCTGAGGTTCAAGTTCTGGTTCTGCACTAACTGAAGAACTGAGGTACCTCCCTGAGGGTCAAATTCCTCTTGTATTAGTCAGTGAGGCTGTGCTAAGGGGAGGCCTGCAGGAGGAAGCAAGAGGCCCAACCTCTAACACCTGTTGGCCTGGCAGAACCTAACTTGCAGGGTTGATATGGAGAGGGAGTGGAAAGACAGGTGATGATAGATAGATAGATAGATAGATAGATAGATAGATAGATAGATAGATAGATAGAATAACTCAGTACCCAGAAGATAACAACATATCAGTAAATAGGACCTTCCTTTATAAATTCTGTAATTCCTTACAGTTCTTCAATTCTATGATTTTAAGCTCCATGTCTAGAGTCAGTGATGATGAAGATGATGATCATAATGATGATGTTCTACTTTAAGGGTCCCTTTTCTCTTGTCATCATTTCCTATTGACCAAGCATCCTACAGAAGAGATGCATACCTGGTCATGTAAAAGTGAGTCACTGCAGAGGCCGCATATTTTCTCTGTGTTGGACATTCCTGGCTGAACACACCACCTCTTTCCCTCAATTTCCAACAGTTAGCCTTAGTCTCTGTTTTCTGATCTGAAAAGTTGACATAGCCACATAGAATTGCTGTGAGGAATAAACTCATTCATTTATTCATCAAATATTTATTGAGTGCCTGCTAGAAGCACTTGTGGAAGAGTAAGAAATCCAAGAATGAAGGCAGACAGAGGCTCTACACCTGGCATTCAGAAGATACCCCAGTATTAATTTCTCCTCTTGGGTTGAATTGAAATTGAAATAAGGCATAAGGCAGCAGTGGAAACTCAAAGAGATTCTCAATTCAGAAGAACCAATGTTATCTTTTTAGCATTTCTTCAAAGACTTTGGGAACAAAATATGGACTGTTACTAGCCCGTGGTCCATGTACTGAGGGAAACCACCATCTTTTCTCCTCCCTTCATGTTGGCCTTGAACAGGGAGAGGCTGGGTGAGAGAGGACCTTGTACTTTCGTTCTGACATATAAAGGCTTAGTTTCATTTTTTTCTTATTTTTATTTCAAAGTTGTGGGGTACAATTCAGGGTTACGTACATAAGTGGCCATCGTCCAGGTGAAGTTTGGGCCTCCCATTTGTCCTCACTTTGCCTGGTTTTGGATCAGGTACCCTTATTAATGTTATGTTCCCCTCCCCAACCTTTCCTGGCAGTGATCCCACCGCCAATCTCTTTCATGTAGTATTATGATAAATGTTCAGGGTCCACTTATGAATGAGAACATGTAAAGCCTTAGCTTCAACTTTCACATTTCCCACGGCACTCTTCTGCATTGACTTTGCTGCATGTCCTGACATGTAGAACCAAAGGAAACACAAAATGAAAACGAAACAAATGTTCCACCTGAGTCACCGTCTGTGTTTCTCCTTTATCACCAGAGTAATGAACTCCCACACAATTGAGGCTTGTGCTATTTCAGTTTTAAAAACGTCATCTTTGTAATTAAAGCACACTGTTATTGTTATAAAGTAAACAATTGGAAAACACGTTCTTAGAAACATCTCTCTGATTCATAAATATTTGGATGGTGAACTCACAGGGGTGGAATGCTAACCTTGCTAACATGCTTGTGATAAAGATCGCTAGATGCTGATGTTTCCCAGTGAAAATTTGCCTTACTTAGTGTGCAGTGGAAAAGTGAGATGGGAAGTTGGTCTTGTCATGGACATTTGGAACAACCGAGGTTTAACATATATATTTCTAATGCTAAAATTCACTTGACTGTATTTATTGTGTTGAAGCAATCATTATTTGTTGTGTTCTCTGCCCTGTCCTTCCAGCTCAGCTGGGGCCACACCCCTCCACTTTAAGGCCCAACCACTTGAGGCGCTAGTGGTTTCAGTTTCTCATCAAGCTTTTCTTTGACAGCTTACATTTTTGCCTATGAAGGTCTCCCTGCAAGGAATTTCCTTCTCCTCCACACCACCCAAGCCTCTCCACTTGAAAAAATTGCTATTTTATTTTATATTTCAAACTCCAGGTCCAAAGTCACTTCCTTGTGTAGATCATGTAATGTTAGTCACAGCCAGGATTAGCTATGTAATTTGCAGGGCCCATTACAAAATGAAAACATGGAGTCTCTTGTTTAGAAATTAAGATTTCAGGCCGGTTACGGCAGAACATTAAGTCAAGTATGGGACCTGTTAAGGGCGGGACTGAACAGGTCGCTCGTGTTCCCCTGGTTCTTAGTGGATATTATTGTTTCTTGGCAGTTCAGCATTTATCCACCCAGTTCAGGTAACGGTTTTCCAGTTTTCCTTTGGGAAAGCCACTCCCTTCACATTCCTGGTCCCTGTGCATTAGGTGGCCAATCAGAGTAAACCATGCCCGGGGCCACAGTAATTGGTGTATGTAGGGGCTCAGGATCCAATCAGAGCCAATGAGCTGCGGGAGCACTGGGCTGGGGCAGCTGGACTTGAACCTGGGGCACTGGGAGCCTGGGACTCCTGGGTTTGTCACATGGAACTGAAGAAAAAGGGTGGAGCCAAGAGGCTCTGCATCAGGTTGGGAGGCATTTTCCGTGGAGTTTTCAGTTATGTGAGCGAGTAAATTCCGCTTCTGTTTAAGCCATTTTAATCTGATTTTCCTAACACTCGCAAGCTGAAGAGTCCTAGGGGATACACATCTGTTATGTTCTTATGTACATATTTTTACATAAGTGTTTTCCAACTATTCCAAGTTCCTTGGGGCAAGCATCCTGTTTTGTTCATCTTACCATCCCCAGTTCTTGGGATAGTATTAAAATTTCCTTTCATTTGTTAAACAAATTGAACTTATTTAGTTCAATTCCTGCTAAGTCCAGGTGGCCAGGCAATGGATCAATAGGTTGATTTTGCTCACAGATGCTGGCAACAAACTCTTCTTTCCCCCGAGCCAGGGGTCTGTGAGGGGCCCAGGGTTCCTCTAAATCTCCACACCTTTAAAGGGATCAGGCAGGGAGGATTATCATTTTACAAACTGGAAATTGAGATGAAGAGTCTGAGCAGTTTCAGTAAGATCTAGCGTGGTTTCATCCGCTGTGATGGCCACTCACCATATGTGACCCCTGAACACTTGAAATGTGGCTCATCTGAACTGAGATGTGCTGTCAGTGTAAAATACACACTGGATTGTGAAGACTTGGGGTGAAAAATATCATATTAATGATTTCTATATTAATTACATACTGAAATGACATTCTGAATATATTTAGTTAAATGTATTATTTAGATGAATATCATCTGCTTATTTTTACCTTTATTAACATGGCTATGAGAACATTAAACATTACATATGTGGCTCACGTTTGTGGTTCACATTTTATTTGTACCGGATAGCTGATATGGAGTCTAGCATCCTGGCTCATGCTCTGTTTCTATCTATAGACCCAAGCGCTCCTCTTCCCTCACCACCCTCATCTGGGACACTTCTGCCCCACTGTCTCTGCTCTGTCTTCTCTCTCCTTGCTTCTCGAACCTTCCTCCCTAGCAAGGTAAAAATGCATCAGGTAGATTGACTTTAAAAATCTGCCACTTGTAGTCCTCTACTAATTTATAGGGGAGAGCAAAGTAAGCAAAACGCTAACTCTGAACTTTGGGATATTGTCAGTTTTGGGGTTTTGTTTGTTTTTAGTTCATATTCTCTGAATATTTACTTTTTAAAAATAAGTTACTATATTTAACTTTAAAACAAAAATAATGAACTGTGGCTGCAAAATTACAATAGAATATATTCTAGTCCTTGTCTATCTTTCGTTAAATTCATGAAGCATGAAGGCTCCCTGGGATGTGTGTTAGCCTGGTACATCATTTCCCCAGTCCCTGTGTGTAGGGTCTGCTGGCCAGCTGCTCTTCAGTCCTACCCAGTCCCGAACTAGAGGAAGTGGAACTCAACTTCAAGATGTGGGTTAGTGCGAGAGGATTGCCTGAGCCCAGAGGTTCGAGACCAGCCTGGGCAACTTGATGAGACCTTGTCTCTACAATAAATCACAAAAACTAGCAGGGTGTGATGGCATGCGTCTGTAGTTCCAGCTACTTGGAAGTCTGAGGAGGAAGGATCACCTGAGCAGCAGGTCGAGGCTGTGGTGGCCATGAGTGTGCCACTATACTCCAGCCTGAGCGACAAGAGTGAGACTCCAACTCAAAAAAAAAAAAAAAAAAAAAAGATGTGGGCTAGAACAGACAGAAGGAAGAATCTCTGTGAGAGTTTAGACATTAGAACAGACTACCAAGGCAGATGGGTTATGATTCCTTTCAGGTAGATATATGTGCCGCTCAGTGGGCACCCATTAGTAGGCAAACCAAGGACTAATTGAAAATAGGAAGTTGTCTTAGGTGAAATCTGAGAGCTCAAGAGTTCCAGGAATTTCCGTATCAAATTGAGCAGGAACTTTAGGGAATTTTGAAGATCTACAGAATACATAGCTAGCCCTAGGACTGAGAATGGTGGCTGATAAATATAAGCATACAGAGAGACACAGACAGATAGGTATGCTTGCAATCACTTACAAAGGCTTAAGAATACTTATTTTAAAATTCCATATTGTCAATGGATGGATCGGGTTGGCAGCACCCGAACTACCTGATCTGTCTTAATATCCATGGAGGTAGGACCACCAGACACCATGGGCCTCTTGCTGTGATGTAGTAGAAAGCACATAGCCCACCAGGAGAATTGAACTGAAATCTAATCCAGACCCTAAATCTGACTACTGGCTTCAGGAAATTCACAGGATAGAGGAAATGGTTAGGAATATGCAACCAGCCAAATTCAGAATGGGAGAAATTCTACAGGACAAATTACCTCATTTATTCAACAGATGAATGGCATAAAAAAAGGAGGAGGAATTATCAGAGATGAAAATAGGCTTAAGAGACCTATCAACCAAATATAGAGTATAGACTATGTTAGGCTCCTGATTTTGTCAAACTAACTGTAAAATGACATTTAAAGAGATAATATTTGAAACATGGACATAGACTAGCTAATAAGGTGATATAAGGTAAAAATTATTGTTAATTTTTTAGGTATGTTGTGATTATATTTTAAAAACCCTTATCAGTCTTAGAAAGGAATAAAATTCTAACACACAACACAACATGAATGAACCTTGAAAACCTTAGGTTAAGTAAAATAAACCAGACACAAAAGGACAAATATTTTATGATTCCACTTAGATGAAGCATCTAGAATAGTCCAATTCAGAGATAAAAAGTAGAATAGGCTGGAGCTTAGATACTGGAAGCTGAGTTGAGAGGGAAATGGGGAGTTATTATTTAATGGGTCCAGGGTTTTAGTTTAGGATGATGTGAATGTTCTGGAGATGAATGGTGGGGATGATTGCACAATGATGAGCAGGCACTTAATACCACAAGTGAATTGTACACTTACAAGTGGTTAAAATTGTAAATGTTATGTACACAGTATATTGCATTTTTTTTTTTTTTTGAGTTAGAGTCTCACTCTGTCGCCCAGACTGGAGTGCAGTGGCCGCTCCCGGCCATCGCAGCCTCGACCTGCTGGGCTCCGGCGATCCTTCCGCCTCAGCCTTCCAAGTAGCCGGAATTACAGGCATGTGCTACCACGCCCGGCTGATTTTTTGATTTATTGTAGAGATGAGGTCTCGCTGCCCAGGCGGGTCTCAAACCCGCGGGCTCAGGAAGTCCACTCACCTCAGCCTCCCAAAGGTGCAGGATTACAGGCCGAGCCACCGAGCCCAGCTGTATACTGCATTTTAAAATAAGTCCTTGTCTGTTAGAGATATACCCTGAGATGACCGCGATTTGCTTTAAAATACTCCCACCCCACCTTTCCACTCCATAAAAGAAAAGTGTGTGGAAGAATACGTGAAATAAGATCAGAAAAGTATCAGTAATTGTGGGTTTATGAGGATTTCTTTGTGTATGGTTAAAAATTCCCATGATTTAAAAATTTTTTAAATGATGTCAGAATGCCTTATGATCAAGGATAAAAGCTTACAGTGCAAATCTGTCCACAAACATAGCTGAGGCTGCCTGATGGAGACAGCACTGAAACAGACTGGAGCTATGGGGAGCATTTCCCATGACGAATCCATTGGCCATTGATGTGTACTTTTTCAAAACTACATCCTGACCTCTGTCCTTGCTGGTGCCTTTCTCAACCGGTTTGGTGAACTTCTGGATTACATTTTTTTCCACAGGCATAAGCCAAGACATCACTTCAGATTTTTTTCCCCTTGCAATAAGAGTCTGCTGGCAATTGTTGAATATAAGTAAAGAACCTCATTGAGGGTTGTACAGGCTGGTGGGAACCTACAGGAATTGTCCTCTCTAAGGAGCCTGGAGAGACTGCAGAGCAAGAGGCTTCCTTAGGGAACAGAGTCTTGAAGACATCCCCTTAAGAAGGTGGGGAAAAGCATTCCAAGTAGAGGAGCCAGAATATGCAAAGGCATGGAGGCACAAAGGAGTGTGTCTTCCTCTAGAAAGGGAGAGAAGCCATGTGTTCCTGGTACAGGGACACATACGGGAAGATAAGCCTGGGAAAGTTAGTTAGGGTCAGGTTGTGGATGACTTTGTATGTCTTTTAGAAAAATTTTTTTTTTAATTTTTTGAGTCGAAGTCTCACTCTTTTGCTTAGGCTGGAGTGCAGTGGCACAATCACTGGTCACCACAGCCTTGACCTCCTGGGTTCAGGCAATGCTTCCACCTCAGTCTGCCAAGTAGCTGGGACTACAGGCATGTGCCACCGTACCCTGCTAATTTTTGTCTTTGTGTTTTGTAGAAAGGAGGTCTGGCTATGTTGCCCAGGCTGCTCTTGAACTCCTGGGTTCAAGCAATCCTCCTGCCTTGGTCTCCAAAAATGCTGGGATTACAGGCATGAGACACTGTGCCCAGCCTGACTTTGTACGTCTTGCTATGAATTTCATTCTTTCAACAAACTGAGAGCCTACTAGGGCCACGTTCTTTGCAAAGATGTACAAGAAACCAGGTTCATCATAAAAGGATATTTTTCACTTCTGTGCAGTCTTTCCTCATTATCTAAGTGCTTGGCACACTTACCTTATAGTAAGAGCAATGAAAATACATTATCCTGCTCCTGTAACGTGGCCCATATCCAATGCTAACTTCATAAGTCTTTCAACAAGAGACCCATTAAGCTTCTATTGCTGTTTAAAGAAGCACCTGAGAAATGTGCAATTTTGAAGAAAGAATAATACAGATGGCCACTGCAGAATGAACACCTGCACTCATGGCTCCTGAGTTCACACTGAATTCAAATTTTAAATGTGTGGTTTGTGTATGCATTCCCCCCTTTTACATTTTTAAAAATTGGAGTAATATACGAACAAGATTAAAGAAATCAGATAGTAAGGAAGTGTTTATATTGAAAACTAACAGTGCCCACCTTCCAGAGGCTACTACCTTCAGCTGCTTTTTTCCCCTCCAGCAACAAAAAGTTTTCATTAGACACAGTGTCATTGGGATATGGACTCAAGCTGCAGATTCACCAAAAATACCAAATTATATGGCTCTAAAACTTGGATTTATGTCTTTTGAGTAGTTTCATTACAATCTTTTTTTATTTGATTACTAATACCTAATCAAATATAAAGCAGGAAAATGCAGATTAAAAAACAAATCTTAAGGTGTGTTCCTGAAAATCAAATTCCTGGAGCTGGATGTATAACAAAAAATATGCAGACAGTTATCAAGAAGCTAGGTGAATGGCTAGGTGAAGTAGTCATGAAAATATTCCAAAGACAAAGGTCAAGTTTATGCGACATGGTGTAATGGAAACACCACTAAACTGTAAGCCAAATAAGCTAGATAACTGGTGTTATGCCCTTGGCCTCATTACAACCTAAGTTTCCATTTCTACATGAAACTTAGAAAATGTAGTGTTTAGACCAGGTGGTTTTTAAGGTTCTCTTACAATTTAAGCCATTACAATTTTAAGTCTTCTGAAAAACATTTGTATCAGACAATCCTAACTGGAAAGTTATAATCAATAGAATGTGAGTTTCCAGGAACACAGGCATGCATATATGGCAAAACGGTAGAGAGGAAAATGATGCATTCTGAGAATACTAGCAGCTACCATTGTCAAAAAGAGTAAATTCCCATGGTTCTTGATGTAGGAAAAATATTGGTCTTTTCAACTTCATCATTATACTTGGACAATATTGTTAGCAGCAATGCTTATTAAATCAGAGGACAATGATACACGTAAGTCATGATAGTGCTATTTCAGACTGCTACTGAATTGTGTCCTGCCTGCCAAATTCATATGTTGCAGTTCTAACCACCAGTACGTCAGGGTGTGATCTTGTTTGAAGATACAATCTTCAAGATAAAATGAGGTCACTAGGATGGGCCCTAATCCATCATGACTGGTGTCCTATGAAAAGAGAAAATTTGGAGATGGACTCACATACAAGGAGAGCTCATGTGCATATGACAACATCCACCTACAAGTCAAGGCACAGCCTGGAACAGATCCTTCCCTCACAACCCTCATAAGGAACCAACTCTGCCAATAACTCGATTTTGAACTTCTGGCCTCCAGAACTGAGAGACAAAAAATTTCTCTAGTTAGGTGACCCAGTTTGTAATAATTTATGACAACCACAGGAAATTGATATAGATGCCAAGACTAATTTATCATTATCAGAAGTAAGTTGTACATTTACATGCCAGTAACCCAATCTTCCAGATCTTTCTAACTTTATATTAATACTTAAATGGGTTTTCTCAGTCAAAACAATTTGGCATCAGAAGTTTGGGCATGACACTGGGCATGGTGGCTCACACCTATAATCCTAGCACTTTGGGAGGCAAAGGTGAGAGGAATGCCTGAACCAAGGGGTTTGAGATCAGCCTGGGCAACTTGGCAAGACCTCATATCTAGAATAAATCAAAAAATTAGCCTGGTGTGGTGTCACACACCTGTAGTTCCAGCTACTTGGAAGACCAAGACAAAAGGATTGCTGGAAGGCATCCAGCAGGTTGAGCTGCGTTGACTGTCAGCATGCCACTGCACTCCAGCCTGGGCGACAGACTGAGACTCGGAGTCAAATCGGCTGCTTCTTTTACAAATTATTCAGATGGTTAACTCTTGGTAATATGCTTATGTGAGTTCTTAAAAACAATTTCTTCGTCATTTTAAGACATTCTTTACAGACTCACCTCTATAAAAAAGAAGGATTTACCTTCCTACTTTCCTTCCCCCAACTTTCTGGTTTATCATTTAGTTCTTCCATTGTTTCCTACTGCATACTTACATGATACACTTAATCCTCTATTTCTTCCTGCTTCTAGGAAGTATCTTTTGGCGTCCCACTATGTTAGCTGCGGATATTAGCACAGTTCCCTTCCTCCCATTTCTCTCCTGCCTCCACTATCTGCTATTTGTGCCTTTAATTTTGCATCAAGAACGAAGACATATACAATCAGCTGTGTCACTGTAGGCAAGTCTTCCCTGCTTTGTGGGTAGGTTGATGTTAAGAGTGGAAAGCTAATTGGGTTTGCATTACTCTGAGTAGGTAAATTTGGGTTGCTGTGATGCCCAGAGGTACACTAGGATCACACCTGGCCCAAGCCACCACTTGTGTGCTGCTTCAAGGAGACTGTGTCCAGCAAAAGCAGACAAATAATCTTATGACTCCGGGTCAAATGCTCAAAATGATGCTATATTTTAGATGGCTTCAAATTGGGACAATAGTTTTCTTTAAAAAATAGAAATACATCTGCATATTCGCAGAAGAAATTTATACATATGTATTGCTTATATTTTTGAAAAAGAAGTGACTTCCCAAATAGGAAGGCCACTAAAATATGACCTCATGTTGAGCATTTGAAGGAGATTATATGGATGGTAAAGAAAGAGTGCACAAGCCAGGTTCGGTGGCTCAGCCTGTAATCCCACGCCTTTGGGAGGCTGAGGTGAGTGGATTGCCTGAGCCCGCGGGTTCGAGACCTGCCTGCGCAGGCGAGACCTCATCTCTACAATAAATCAAAAAATTAACCAGGCGTGGTAGCACGTGCCTGTAATTCTGGCTACTCGGAAGACTGAGGCAGAAGGATCTCTGGAGCCCAGCAGGTCAAGGCTGCGGTGGCCGGGAGCGGCCACTGCACTCCAGTCTGGGCAACAGAGTGAGACTCCAACTCAAAAAAAAAAAGAAAGAGTGTACAATCCAAAATGTCTAAAACGAGAAGTCAAGAGATAATGTCGAAATGAAATAGCCAGAAAATAAACAGTAGATGTATATTATTTATAAATGTAGGGAAGAAACAGCTGAAAGAATTGAAAGCAATTGCCTTCAGGGAGTGGAAATGAGGGATGTGTTTGCATGGACTGGGAGAGTGTTGTTTTTTTCATTTTGAGTCTTATGGTATTTGACTTTTTAAACTTTGTATATGGATTGCTTTGATACAAATCAAATTTTAAAAGAGAGTAGTCATCCCCCTTGTCCCACCTGCAAGATCATCAATCTGATAGGTAAGAGTGAAGCACTAAAAAGAGGATCCGGCTGGGCGCAGTGGCTCACACCTATAATCGCAGCATTTTGGGAGGCTAAGGCAGGAGGATCACTTGAGTCCAGGAGTTGGAAACTAGCCTGGGTAACATAGTGAGGCCTATTCTCTACAAAACATCAAAAAATTAGCCAGGCATGGTGGCATGTGCTTGTAGTCCCAGCTACTCAGGAGGCTGAGGCAGGAGGATCACTTGAGCCCAGGAGCTAGAGGCTGCAGTGAGCTGTGATCATGCCATTGCACTCCAGCCTAAGTGACAGAATGAGACCACTAGTTTAAAAAAAAAAAAGGGAGGGGGATCTGAAGTTCTTGGTGGTGATGCTCTAGGTTGAGATGTGGGTTCTCATGGGTTGACCCAATGTCAGCAATCCTGTCTTTGCTCTTGAGCCAGTGGGTGTCTATCCTCCCTGGGGCTGGCGGAAACATGCCTGTTTAGCAGGGTGGGAAGTTCAGAACATGCAGTTTCACTTAATCCCCTCATTTTCATCCAAGTCCACACCCTGCCTGGAATCTAGTCCTAAGCCTCTTGGGTTTCAGTTTCTCCTTAAAAGAAGCTTCTCAAGGTGAGAGAGGGCTAGATGCCTGGCTACAGGGGTAGAGGAAGTGGGGGTGTGGGAGGGTGTGTGTGGGGGAATCACGTCTTTTGATGAGACTAATGACTAGTCTTCCCGGTTTCAGCTTCCCCTGTCACGCTCACCTCCCATAGTAACTGGTGCCCCAAAGGCTGAGCCTCAAAGGGGTCTGAAGAGGGACAGCATCCCCCTGCCCCCTGCAGGCATCTCACTAGGACGGCGATTTTGCTAAATTAATTACAGGTGCCCTACCCCACATTTCTTATCTTTCACAATTTTGTTGACAACTCTTGTCTACTGTTATCCGTCCTCCTGTCCTTTCTGTCCTTATAATTCATTTTTTAATCCCCTCATTGTTTTTTTCAGGGGACTTAGAGAGAAAGAGAGGAGGTACACATGAATATATGAATGAGTGATTAATGCTTCATTTTAGCTGAAGTTGCAACTGAGTTTAAAATGGAAAGGCTGGATTGTATTGACCACTTTCCACTCTGTTGTGAGTTCATATGCTGGGGTATTTCCTTGCTAGCAACACGTTGTCCCTTGGTCAATGGCAGCTTCCCTGAGCCCAGTCTGTGGGCTTCTAAACTTGTGGGTTGGTCACAAGTGGTCCAGACTAGAGACTGTGGTTTGCGTCACATAACCCCCTCCCACGGCAGCAACCCCAACTTCTGCAAAAGCCCATTCGCAGGTCAGTTGTTTGGAATACAAAACATATTTTCCCATAGAAACAATATAGCAAAGGAATATTTTAGTTCTCAGGTCAGCTTTTAAAAGTCTATTTAATGCAAAGCTCATAGGGACAAATATTAATGTATTCATCCCCAAGCACTTATTGAACACATTGTATATAGTTTCAGCATTATATTATTATTGTAAAGAGCCTACCAAACACAACATTTATTTATTTATTTTTAGATGTATTATTTTATTGACAAGGTTTACAAGAACAAATTAAATACTTAGACTCAAAAGCCAAGTAATTGCTTATTTCATTCATTTGTATTAAGTAAACCTTCCCTCAATGTCTTGATAACTTTATCAAGAAACAAATCAACCTGGAAACATAGTATTTTCACACACCACTCTCCTCAATTTTTATTTTATTTTATTTTAAATAATCAAAAGGATCCTTTATTTTAAATGTTGATAGTATCATCATCAAAACAATTTATAATAGGTAACTGCCTCTTAAATAGTCTTATAAATGATGCCTCCTGAAGTTAAAGGTAATGTGGATTCAGTTTTTTAAACTTACCTCTTTAGAACACAGTAAACAAATGGTAAGAGCAGTAAAAAAAAAAAAAATTCACTGTCTCCTATGAAGTCTTCTAAGAAAGGAAATCATGACAAGCTCCTGATCAGATAACAGCTATTCCATCATTAAAGGGATTAAAAAGAAGTATAAATAAAATTGAAGAGAAACATCCATTTGGGTTTTGTCCTGTATGACCCAATTCTAGACTTAAAATTATATTCCTCAATGTTTAACTTCCGTTGTTTTTAATGTCCAAATGGTCATTTCTTTTCCAAAACACAATCCTCTTCTTCTCTCATTTCCTCTAGCTCACCCATCCTACCTTAAGAGGAAAAGGCAAAGCTGGTGTCAGAGTCAGTAAAAATGTTCATTTGTCAGAGACAGAAAGTCCCTAAGTCTGCCTCTGTGCACCCAGAGGGTTCCTCTGCCCTGTGGAGGGACCAGCCCAGGGTTATTTTGAGAATTTGCTCACGGTGATGTCCCAGGTCACTGCAGTGACACTGGAAATTCGCTCCTCATCAGTTATCTTTGGGCTTCCTAAGGCTATAGGCCTCCCCTGAACAAAAAGCCACCTTTAAAGTCTCAACATGATGACTATTGGTTATTTTTTGCCTTCTCGTAAAATTTAGAGGTAATTGGAGCACATTGCCAGCTCAGCACTTCATGTGTTTATTTTCTTCCATGTTGATTCATGTCTGGCTGTCAGAGACACGTGGTCTCACTCTGGTGGAGGGAAACAGCTACTTTGAGGTGGGAATTGTAAATTCTCACAAATTAAGTGCGGTGGCACTTTCTCCAAGGTTATTCTGGGTAGAAGTATCATCCAAGATGGCAAATTCATATTGATATAGTCATTATTCATTCATTCATTCATTCATTCATTCATTCATTTACCAGATACTCGTTGAATGCTTGCTCAGTGCCAAGTACCATGCTGGGTGCTGAAGATGCCCTGTGAAGTTATCTCTACGTTAACTCTTCACCTAGAGCAGCAGACAGGAAGAAAGCACCATGGCCTGAGAACTTTCCCTCAACCCCTGCCCCAATACGGTTCTACCAGCATAGGAGAGAAGGGAAAGTGGGGGGAGCTGCCTGTACAAGTCCCCCTCCCCCATCCCTAGTCAAGCTCTGGATCAGAAGATAATAGAAACTTCATGAAAAATTGAGGAACCCCAGAACAGAAGAGACTTGTGCCCCGTTACGAGGGTAACTTCCCATGGGAGCCTCTGTATGAGGATGGAAGAGGCATGGCTGAGCGAGGCATCTAGGTGGAATGGGCTGGGGGGCAGCCATACAGTGTGGTGCAGAAAGAGAAGCCAGCACCTGCCCTGGGTCCTGACAACAGGACCTGGATCGCCTGGAGGAAAGCCAGGAGGAGGGATACCAATGGCCAAAGGCCAAGGGGACTCCACACCTCAGCAGAGCTATTGTGGACAAATAGCAACAATCACGGAGCAGGCACCTCTCTCTTGGCCCCAGGACATTTTCTCTCTCTCTCTCTCTCTCTCTCTCACACACACACACACACACACACACACACACACACACACCACCCCTAGAACTGACAGCCCCTCCAGAAAGAATGGGAAAAAGAGACCCAAGAGCAGAATGCTGAATCTGACTGGGACGGTAACCTGAAATGCTTTCATAATCATAATTTTCCTGAGTTTATCTGAAGAAAACTAAATCATGTTTCCTGTTACAGAGGGAGGGTTCAGAAATCAAGAATGACAAAACATAATCTGTTACATTTTGTACATAAGAGTATGTGGCCTATGAAACTTGTTCCTGCCTCACAAACAGATACATTTTGAAACCCACACATCTTTATAAACTCTCAGAGAAAACAAACAGGTAATGAGACAGGATGAGGAGGGACCCTAGATTGGATGGGGCGGCTTGAGGAGGGCTCTCCAAAAACAGCTTCCTTGAAGTGGAAGCCTGAAGAGGAGAAGGGGCTAGGCGCCCAAAGATCTATAAGAGTGCTATAGGCGGAGGGAACAGCACTAGTCAAGGTCCTGGGGCAGGAAAGAGCTCAGCTGTCTGAGGGTCTGAAGGAAGTTGAGTGTGGCCGTACATAGTGAGCAAGCAGTGGGAGCAAGGGTGAATTTGTGTGAGTTTGGAGAGGTAGACGGGCAGGCAGCTCCAGCAGAGCCTTTGAGTCCACCAGGGGTCAAAGCTGCCACATGTGGAAGCCCTGTTCATCTTCCAGCCCTGGCTCTGTCAGTCATCCTTCTTCTCTTCTCGGCTTGCTTGCGGCTCTGCCTCACTATCAAGGCCCTTATCCCTGTGCCTTTGGAGGCCTGCCCAGCCCTCAGAACACACCTTCCCTTGTAGTTTCTCTTCCATTCCTCCTTTGGTGACTGGCAGTTTGGAGAGGTTTGAAAGATGATCAAAGGGTTTAAAAATGGGCTTCAGCAGGGCTGTGTTTACAATGCTGATTCCTGGGTCCCTCTCCCGGGCATTCTCATGCAGCAGACCAGTGTGGGGCAGTTAACCAACTGCATCTGCGTGGTTAACAAGCTCCTGCAAGAGTTTGATGCAGGTGGCCTGGGAGCCACACTTGGAGAAATTCCAGATAAAAGAGAGAGAGGCCACATTAGACAAGAGGGAGAAAGAGAAGGATGACTTAATGATACTTAATGAGGAACTTTACCTTTAGGGTAGTGTGATGGGTAATTTTATGTGTCTGCTTAACTGGGCATGGGCCAGATATTCAGTCAAATATTAAACTGGATGTGTCTGTGAGGGAGTTTTGTTTGACTCTAACATTTAAATCAGTAGACTGAGTAAAGCAGATTGCTCTCCTTGTGCGGGTGAGTCTCCTCCAAGCAGTTGAAGTCCTGAAGAGAACAAAAAGGCTGAGTAAAAGGGAACTCCTTCCACCTGACTGCCTTCGAGTGGGGACATCAGTTTTTCCTGCCTTTGGACTTGAGCTGAAACATTGATTCTTCCTGGGTCTTGAGCCTCCCAGCCTTCAGACTGGAACTGCGCTATTGACTCTCCAAGTTTGCTGAATACAGCTCTTGTGACTCATCAGCCTCCAAAACTGCGTGAGCCAATTCCCTTATAATAAATACCTTTTATGTGTATGTGCATTCTATTGGTTCTGTTTCCCTGGAGAACCCTGTTTAATACAGGTAGCAACAGGATGCTCAGAATTTTGTACTACAGTAGAGAAAATTGTCCTGATGGTAAAGATTGTTAATAAATACATATTGGTGTAAGAAATCAATAAGTGCTACATGGCATTGGTCTCTTTGGGAGACTTTAAGAAGCCATTATTTCTACTGCATATGAGTACTCTGTATGTGAGAGGTGATATTTTATCTCCTTCCTCTTGTAAATATTTATGTAACAACTGGATTTCTTGCCACTTTCACCTCCAGGAGGTCAGAAATAATGTCTGTTTTGGTCACTACTGTATCTGTGGGAAAGAGGCTGGCATATGGTAGGTGCTTGGTAAATACCTGTTGAATGCGTCAGTCAGTTTATTTCTAGTCTTTATAATGATGCCTCATGGTTGAGACAATGATTCCCATTTTTACAAAAAGCAAACTGATGCTCAGTTGGAGTATTGCTATTCTCTGATTATTATTCCCCACCCCCGGCCCCCTTACACCTGGGCTCCTGGCCAGGAAAAGAGAGAGGTCAAGATTTGGACCCTTGTTTGAGGGTATAGTTCCAATAGTGGTGTGTTTCTCCAGGGCCACAGCCCCTGTCAGATGGCCCTTGTCCTTGGATCCAGCTTTTGACAGAGTCTAATAAAATATTCTTTCCTCTTACTCTGTTGACCCGGATAGTAATTGCTATTACTAGACCCTAGGTGTTTCACCATCCCTTGTTGGTTCCCTTCATCCTGCCAAAGCCTCAATTAATAGTCTCTTTGCTAAATCTCCTTATTAAACCCTTTGTGTGTGCCTTCAGTTTCCTGCTGGACTCTTGATTGATAAGGAGAAGTTAAACTCAACAGACTGAGACAGGAGGATGGCTTGATCCCAGGAGTTTGAGACTGTAGAACACAGTGATCATACTTGTGAATAGCCACTGCACTCCAGCCTGGACAACACAGCAAGATCCTGACTATGAAAGCAATGAGAGGGTGATTAAGTAATAAAGTCACACAGCTAAAAGGTAGTGGAGGGAGGGTTCAGACACTGGAGTATCTAACTCTGAAGCCCATTTTCATTTTGTTATACTGCATGACCTCTTCTCTTAGAAATTGGTTAGTAATGAATCTACTCCATGGCAGCCTATGCTGTCTTCTAGAATATTCTATTGTCCTGGCATGGAATTAGCACTCTCTTTTTACCCTAGAGAGAAAGGGTAGTAGCATGGAAATAGTCCTCAGCCTTCTAGGGCCCGAGGGACCTGGATTTGAATCCAAGCTCTGCTACTGGCTGTGTGACTCTGAGCAAAGCTTGATTTCTCTGAGTCTGTTTCTTAGTTTGTAAAATGGGGTCATACTCCAGCAGGCGTCAATGAGGATTAAAGAGATCAGTTTATTTATATCAAGAACTCAGTATAGTTGTTATTTCCTACCCTTTCTCCTAAGTGCAGGTCTCATGGCAAGGCCTGAATACCTGCCTGAAATCACTCAGTCTTGGGTTAAAAAGTGCTGCTCAATTATCATAATACTATAAAAAAGGGACTGGCAGTCATGGGAAACTGCGGGGGGTGGGAGGCGTTAAATTGGCAGTTGAGGGAAACTGCTAGGGGAGGGAGGGGCACGCCTCATCAACAAGGGTACCTGCATAATCAACGTTTGTATACCTGACCCTGAATTGTACCCCACATCTTTAAAATAAAAAAAATTTGTTTAAAGTACTGCTCAATATCTGTGCAGGGAGAGATGTCAGAGGTTTTGGCTGACAAAGAAAAAATGTGGACATATTTCAGGAGACTTACAGAGTCCTCAGCACAGGGGACAGAAGCCCAAGCTTTCTTTCGGTCATTCAATTTTACTCTCTTGTGAGATGGCAAAAGGTGAATCTCAAGACCAGAGTGTTTTTCTCCAGCACTAATGACTGTGACTAAAATAGAGCTTTTGGGGGGGGCAGGGGAGAAGTTCTAAAGGCTGTGCTGCTTTGCAAGGGGGCAATAGGTCTGAGAACCATTGGTTGATGAATTCAGTCTCTTGATATGCTTCACAATGTGTAAGTAAAAGGGCATTAATATGAGGTCACTAATATAAAATTTATGGGGCTTGGGACCAGATTCATTCAAAGGATAGTACAAAATGAAGGCTAGCATATTAGGTGGGTAGGGTTGTCAGATAAAATGCAGGATGCCTAGGCAAATGTGCATTTAAGATAAACAACAAATATAACTTTGTCCCATGCAATATTTGGAATATACATGTGCTAAAAATTCTTTGTTTTTATTTGAAATACACATTTACCTGGGTATGACACCTCTTCATTTGCTTAATCTGGCATTCCTATAAGGAAAGGCAAAGGGAGATGCTTCACTAGCTTAAAAGAATGTTTTCAGGAATCCATCACACATTTCAGAAGCTCCATTTTATTCAGAAAACAGTGTGTTCCTTATAGATTACTGTTTTAGTGTTTATTAAAAGAGGACTCCAAATAATATTCTATTAACTGAGCTCTAATGTCTATTTCTAGAAAATAATAAAACTATATTTCCTTAAGAATATGCAATTAGGGGGAGGGAGGTAAAGGGATATGCAATTATAGATTGGCAGTAGTGGGAAACTGCCAGAGGAGGGCGGGGGCAGGTTTGGCAGCAGTGGAAAACTGCTGGGGGGTGGGGGAGCACACCTCATCAGCAAGGGTACCTGCATAATGAACATTTGTATACCTAAACCTGAATTGTACCCCATATTTTTTAAATAAAAAATTTAAATAAGACAATATGCAATTATATTATTTAGCTAGAAGCTATGTATCTGGCAACTTCAAATATCAAAACACTTCTAAGCTTTTATTGTATATGTATGTAAGATATTTCATATGTATTTGCTAAGTATGCCTCAGAGTACTGAATATGTATTGTTTTATGCTTTTAATTTGCATGGGTTGCATTTTCATAATATAGGCCATATTTTATTTATTTCTCTTTAAACCATTCATAATTTTACAATAAAGCCTATTTTTATAGCAGTGCAAATGTTCCTTGGACAATTTTTTTTGTATTTTAAATTCCATAAAACATTCTTCCACTGGCAAAAACAATACAATGATGACAAAAACAAAACTCCTAAGACACCCATAATAAATGTCATGGGTCTCTTGAGGTTTACTCAGGACACTGCTGAACTTTTCTTATATATTAACTGAAAACCAGTTTTTCTAGCCATCAATCCTCTGAGTTCTTGGTTTTGGAATTTTCCATTTCAAAAAAGCAGAGGACAGCAAAGTAGGAAAGAGACAAAGATTTCCACTAAAGTCACACACAAGAGCAGAAAGTAGCGTGATGAAGAGTAGGAGGCCCACTGAGATACAGGACCAAGAAATCTAAGAGCATCACAGGGACATGTTCTGGAGGTTCTAGCAGACCTACAAATGTCAGCTTTGTAGGCAGCACTGTGTTACTGAGGCATTCATAAGTTTGCATGTCCTCATAAAAAAATTTAAATTATATTCAAGTCAAAAGTTTGTCTTCCCATCTCTCTACAGAAAAGGTATTGCAGTACTTTACAATGTTTTATTATAGTTTTGAATGTACTAGACAATGTCACAATTTTCTCAGAAAATTTAAATGTTGCAAATGGTGAATAATTACAGGATTTTAATATGTTTGTTCTTAGTGGTGAAAATAGAGTAAAGAATTATCATTATGTTCCTTCCACGCATTATACTGGAAATTGGAAAACAGTTGTGAAAAAGAGAAGATTCCTCCTTCCTCGACCAAGCTCACAGTTATGGAGAAGAAAGATACAGAGTAATTGTAGCCACTGGGATATTCTAAATTATGCTGTAGCAGCAAACAACTCTAAAAATATTAATGCCTTGAACAAGAAGGTTTCTAACTGTTGGCTGGAGATCTGCTTTATTATTCTCCCTCGAGAGCCCAGGCTGATGGAGCAGCCGCCATGTGACTAGAGCAGTGCTATCCTCCTGCAGGATGCTCATCTTATAGAAGAGAAATCCTGGGCTTAGGATGATTGGGTGACATGGCTAAGCAGGGGGAAGAGCTAGCTCTGAAATTAAGGTCTTTTAACGACCAATGTTTCTTCTCTCCTATAGATACAAGCTGTGTTGTGTACTAGGCTAACTACTCTCCAGGCAGTAAACAAGCTCCAAGTTATATTTCAAATGTTCATCCTTCGGTTTTTGAAATGCCAGCCATCATCCATTCATTCAGCTAACCATGTGTTGGCCCTTTTTTATTACAGTGATCGAAATTTATACAGTCTCTCTCTTTGCAGAGCTTATGGTTTTATGTTGGGGGAGGCACATGGAATTGAGTTTCCCAAGCCAAGCTTGGGAAGGAAGGTTGACAAAACTGCTCTAGAGAGTTGTCTGGGGCTCTAGCTTCTCGAAGTTGCAGTCTGAGTGTGTAAGAGGACGTGGACAGCCTGGTGGTTGAGAATGAGTCAGAAGCTGGGCCAGCCGTGTTCCTATCTTTATTGTGCAGCAGTAACCCAGAAATGCTCCCAGAAACTCTGGTTCTGATTGGGAAACTGGAGGACTGAGTGGGACTATGGCAATAGAAGGAGGACAGGGAGGGGTGAGCACAGAGTGAGGGAAAGAAAACAAAAACAATACAAGCATGACTTCTGACTGAAATGAACCTGCCAATCCAAATTCCAAAATGCACAAAGAAAGCTAATGCTTAGGAAGACCGCCAACAAAGTCATTAATCATGACAGGATTCTGAAATTAATTTTATAGATTAGCATAACAAAGAATTTACTATAAATACACTTGAGATATCAAAAGACAGATAAAATAAATTATAAGAAATTACACAACAAAATAGGTAGAAATAACACCAGGTGGTAGGAAAAGGAGCCAACTAAAAATCTCAGATGTGAAGATATCAAAAGATTAGATAAAATAATTATAAGAAATTACAAAACAAAATGGGTAGAAATAACACCAGGTGGTAGGAAAAGAGCCAACTAAAAATCTCAGGTGTGAATAATATAAACATTGAAATTAAAAATTCACTAGATGAGAAAATGCCTGGATAAAGCTGAAGAAGGCATAGTGAAGTAGAAAAGGGTGCTGAGGAACACACCAAGAATACAGGCAAAGAAGAGAAAGTATTAAGAGACATGGAAGATCAACTGATAGAGATATCAACCATCATCTAACATAATTTCTGAAAGAAGAGAAAGGAGGGAATGACAATGAAGCAACATTTAAAGAGCGAATTACTGAGAGTTTTCTAGAATTGAAGACTTGAAATCAAATGTACATTTGATTGTCAAGCATGGGAATAAGAATAAATTCATACCTAGACACACCATAGGAAAATTACAGAACACTAAGGATAAAGAGAAAATCAAAAGCTAACAGATATCACCTGTCAGAATGGCTATTACCAACAAGATGAAAGATAAGTGTTGTCAAGGATGTGGAGAAAACGTAATTCTTGCACACTCTTGGTGGGAATGCAAATTACTATAGCCATTATGGAAAACAGTATGGAAGGTCCTCAAAAAATTAAAAATAGACTACCATATGATCTAGAAACCCAACTACTGAGTATATACTTAAAGGAAATGAAATTAGCATGTTGAAGAGATATCTGCACTCCCATGTTCATTGCATCATTACTCATAATAGACAAGATATAAAAACAACCTAAATATCATCAATGGATAAACGGAAATGTGATATACATGCACAATGCAATGCTATTCAGCCTTTGAAAAAAGAAGGAAATTCTGCTATTTGCCACAATGTGGATGAACCTGGAGGATGTTATGTTAAGCAAAATAAGCCAGGCACAGAAAGACAAATACCACATGATTTCACTCATATGTGGGTGCTAAAAAAAAAGTCAATCTCATAGAAGTAAAGAGTAGTACTGTTGGTGGGAGTGTAAACTAGTGCAACCTCTGTGGAAAGCAGAGTGGTGATTTTTAAAAGCTCTAAATATCAACCTCCCATATGACCCCGCAATCCCCCTACTAGGAATATACCCTGAAGAACTCAAATCACTCTATAAAAAAGATACCTGCACACGTATGTTTATTGCAGCATTGTTCACAATAGCAAGAACCTGGAAACAAACATTCTGCCCATCAAAAGAGGACTGGATTTTAAAAATCTGGTACATATACATGATGGAATACTACACAGTCATAAAAAAGAACAAAAATCATGAATTTCACAGCAACCTGGATGGAACTAGAGTCTATAATACTGAGTGACCTCTCACAGAAACAAAGATCCGAGTATCACATGTTCTCACTCATATAATGGACCTTGAACATCCAATGTAATACTATAAGAAAATGACTGACAGTACTGGGAAACTATGGGGGGGGGATGGGATTAACAGTAGCAAATATCTGTCTGGGGCTGGGAAAACACCTCTTATCAACAGGGTGCCTGAATGAAACGTAATTGTACACCTAACCCTTAACTGTACCCCACAAAACCATAATAAAAATATTGATTTAATCAAAACAATTAAAAACCGAGCATTTAAATTTTTCTCAATTTCTTCACAATGGTCTCTGAGATACCATATTTTACAAAAACCAGTTCCCTTGGTTACTTGAAATTTTAATACATATTTATAGCTCTGATTTTTTAAATTTTATTTTAGAGCTGTGAGGTACAAGTGAGGGTATACTGCATAAGTAGGCTACATGCAGGTGAAGATTGGGCTCCTAGCTGGCCCTCTTTCTTCCTGGTAGTGGACCAGGTACCCACTGTGTTGCTACCTACTCCCCACCCTCCTCCTTCCCTCCCTCTCCCCCAGCAGTGCCCATGACTGCCAATCCCATCCTTGCACTAATGAGACTAGTGTTCAGGGAACTTATAGCTCTGTTTTTATGAGATTTATTATCCTGAGTAATTGTAAATTCTATGCAGCAAATAAATTGTACATTTTGTTGTTATTACTTGAAAGAAATTAAAAATTCACTGATGTCAAAAAAAAAAAAAGAAGAAGTAGAGAGTAGTATGGTAGTTGCCATGGGCTAGGGAAGTTGGGGACTGTGGAGTTGGGGAGATGTTGGTCAAAGGATACAAAATTTCAGTTAGATATAGGAATAAGTTTAAGAAATCTACTGTATGATTTGGTGACTATAGTTAGTAACAATATATTGTATATTGTATTCTTTTTTTTTTTTTGAGTCAGAGTCTCACTCTGTCACCCAGGTTGGAGTGCAGTGGCATGCTCACAGTCACTGCAGCCTCGATCTGCTGGGCTCAGGTGATCCTTCCGTCTTAGCCTTCCAAGTAGCTGGAACTACGAGCACACACCACCATGTCCAGCTAATTTTTTGATTTATTGTAGAGATGAGGCCTTGTCAAGTTGCCCAGGTTTGTCTCGAACCATGGGCTCAGGCAATCCTCTGACCTTGGCCTCCCAAAGTGCTGGGATTAGGCGTGAGCCACCGCACCTGGCCCAATATATTATATTCTTTAAAAAACTGCTAAGAGAATGGATGTTAAGTTTCCTCAGCACAAAAAAAATAATGTGCTTTTACTACCTGTGTAGGTTAATTAGCTATGTTAGTTAGCTAGATTTAGTCATTCCACAATGAATTTTTACTTCAAACATTATGTTGTACAACTGTAAATACATATAATTCTGTCAATTTTTTAAAAAAGATTAAAGAGATAAAAGATGTGAAAGAATAAAAATTAATCTGACTACAGTCTTCTTATAGACAATATATTCTAGAAGATACGGGTAATATGTTCAAAATACAGAGAAAAAAATAATTGCCGATCTGGAATTCTATATACTGAGAAATAAAGACATTTTAGACATCCAAAGACCAAGAGAGTTTACCAACCACAGATTTTCACTTAAAGAACTACTAAAGAATATTTCATTTTGGTAAACATGATTACATGATTGTAACTAAATTAACTTTTTACATTTAAAAAACAACTCTGGAACAAAAATAAGATGGGGAACAGGGTCCAACATGTAACTAAAAAAGTACTGGGGACCGGGTGCAGTGACTCAAGCCTGTAACCTCAGCACTTTGGGGGGGGGTGGAGGCCAGAGGATTGCCTGAGCCCAGGGGTTCAAGACCAGCCTGGACAACTTGATGAGACCTCATCTCTACAATATATATATAAAATTAGCCAGGCACCGTAGCACACCTGTAGTTCCGGTTGGAAGGCTGAGGCGGAAGGATCACCTGAGCATAGCAGGTTGATTCTGGGGTGACCATGAGCACGCCACTGCACTCCAGCCTGGGCGACAGAATGAGACTCTGACTCAAAAAAAAAAAAAAAAAAAAAAGCGCTGGGGCCCTTACTGTAGTCAAGAGGATAAATTAAAGTTCTACTTTTAAAAAATTTATTAAAAACAAAAAAAATCAAACAAAGGACAGTAAATAAGTGTTCAACTGAAGAAACTAGGTCAAGAACAACAAAGAAATTAAAATTAAAAATAAGAAAATAATAAACATAAGAGAAAAATGGAAGAAATTGTATTTAGAGACGATTAATAAAACAAAAAGTTGGCATGTGAAACAACTTACAGAAAAAGATAAACCCTGAGGACAACCAACCAAGAAAAAAGAGAAAAACACAAATGGAAAGTAGGAATAAAAAGAGATAGAAATAAATACAATGGAGATTTTTTAATACATAAAGGAATATTATTAACTTTATCCCAATAAATATAGTAACTTTCAAGAAAGTTTTATTTTTTCAAGAAAGAATTAAAAATTGGTAATTTGTTCAGATGAAACCAGAAAAAAAGCCTTAGCCACTAAAGAAATAAAACTATTACTCAAAAATTCTTCTACTTCCAAAGACTCCAGGTCCAAACTATTTTATGAAATTTTTAGTAAATAGATAAACCTTGCTTTAAAAAACAAAACCTTTTAAGAGGATTTGAAGAAAAAGGAAGAGGATTATCCAATGGATTTTTTTTTGAGATATTAAAGCTAAACAAAGATAGTACAAGTAAAGAAAGTTATAACTTAATTTTATTTTTCATGCAAACACAAAATCTTAAAGAAAATATCATGACCAAGTGGGACTTAGTCTCAAGAATAAATAAATAATTCAAGACTAGAAAACTTATTAGGTTAACGAATTAAAGAGGAAAGCTTTCCCCTTTCCCTTTTATCTTTTTAGTATCATCTCAATAAATGTAGAAAAGACATTTGAGCGAATGCAGCATTTATTCAGTTTTTAAAAAAATCTTAGCAACTACACATAATAGGCAACATTCTTTTCCTGACAAAGGCCATATATCAAAAATATACAAACAATATTATACTAACTCGTGCTATTTTAGGGACATTTCCATGAAAGTCAGAAATAACATAAGAATAGCAGTTATGAGACTGTATTCAGCCTCTATTCATTTTACTGAAGTTCTTAACTGATGTAATATAAGAGAGATAGGAAACTTCTTGTTTGCAGAAAATGTGATTGTCTACATAAAGAGCTTCTCAAGAAAATTCAGAGAAACTCTGAGAACTAAAAAGTGTCCAACAAGGGTGCTGCATACAAAAATCATACAAAACCCAGTAGCATTCCCAGTAGTAATAACTAATTAGAAAACATAATCAAAAAAATGAATACTATACATAATAGTAACAGAAATTATGTGACAAATTTGTTCAAAGTTATGCAAGACCTCTATGAAAAAACCATGAAAGTACTATTTAATAAAATAAAGATCTAAATAAATGGACAAAATTATCATGTTTATTGACTAGAGTATGTTCATCATCTCCAAATTTATTTATAGATTTGATGAAATTTTAACACTAAAAATTCTCAAAGTGTGTGGGTGTATTTGTATAAAATTTTTAACAAACTAATTTAAAAATTCATATGAAAGGGCCAAGAAGAACCAAGATAATTTTGAAGAAAAAGAAGAGGGTGGCAGTACTTGTCTTATTAGATATTTAGACTTATTAAAAAGATTGTTGTGGTATAGGCACAGAGGATAGACATGGGTAAATGAAACAGAACAAAAGTCCCCAAATAACCTATACATATGAGGAAACTCTATACACAAGTAAAATAGCATCACAAAGCAATGGGGGGGAAATTGTAGGACTAGGATAACTGGTTATCCATGTGGGAGAAAAGTGAAATTGGTGAAATTGATCCTATTTATACCAACCCTATAGATTAAAGACCTAAATGTGAAAAGCAAAACTTCGCAACCTTGAGAAGAGAATATAGGAAGATACATTATGACCAAATAGGGAAAGTTTTAAGATATAAGATACAAAGAAACAAAGGAATATATTTGATTATATTAAGACAAAAAGGTAAGACAAAAAAAACCCACACTATAAACAAAATGAAAATATATTATAGAATTGGAGAAAATATTTGCAATGAATATAACCAAAATGGGAGATATTTTAAGCAGAAATTATATAAGTTTAATTCTTTGATCACAGAGTAATACGACTAGCAGTTAGTAGTAGAAATTAAAACAAAAAAGTTTAAGTATAAGTACACAGCAAAAATTAAATAAAACAAAAACAAGAGCAATTAAGATAATTCAAATAAGAGTGCACTATACCAAAAGTTGTGCACCATATCAAAGCTGTACTGAAAGATGAAGTTATGGTCTTACTTGTTTTCATTATTTTCAAGAAAAGAATAATAAAAGTACTCAACCCAAGAATTTATAAAAACCACAATGATAACAAAATCCCTAAGAAACCCAGAGAAAGAAGAGAATAAAAGCAAAAGCAAAACTAAATGAATTAGAATATAAGGACACATTCAAGAATTAATTTTTTAAAAGGTGATAAAATAGAAAAATGTTTAGAGAGGCTGAAGAAGAAAAAAAACCCCTTATGAATAGATAATAAAATTAGAACTAAAAATAGAGGATTCAGCACCAGAGGAGGAGGAGATATTTTAAATATATGATAATACTTTGCAACATTGTAAGTTACAAATCTGAAAATATAGATGAAATTGTAGTCTTTTGGAAACATATACATTAATGAAATTAGAAGTATAAAACTTAAATACACCAATCACAACTGAAGAAACTAAAAAAATAAAAGAGGGAAAGACTTCCCTCCAAAAAAATAGTGTCTAGGCCTAGAAAGCATTGTAGGAAAAATTCTTTTAACTCTTAAGGAATAGGTAATCACTCTTAAGGAATAGGTAATCACTCTGCTTTGACAATTTCAAAACATCGAAAATGCGGAAAGATTATCTACTTTACAAAAATAACCCTGATGTCAAACCCTGAAAAAGACAGCTAAAAAAACCAGAAAAGAAAGTAAATAACAAGCTATCTAAATTATGAATGTAGAAATGATAATCTAAACACAGATAACAGCAAAAAAAGATTAACCTAAGTAGGGTTTCACCTAGAATGAAAATATTTTATGTTTTAATATTAGAATAATCCAATAGTATAATATATCACATCCACAGGTTAAAAAAGAAAATCCAAATAAGATTCTCAATAGATGCAGAAAAGGCATTTAAATTCAACAGCTAGTATTTATTAAAAAATAATTACAAATTTAAGAACCTCTTAACAAAACAAAGAGTATTTATTTCAAACTGTCAAAAACATCCTTAAGAATTAGATACCTAAGGCAGTATTCTTAAAATCAGAAACAAAACAGAGACATAGTTTATTGCCATTTTTATTTAATTTTGACCTAGAAGTTCTAACCAATGAAATAGGGTACTTATAAAAATAAGATGAATAAAGATTAGAAGGCAGAAAACAGATGTGTAATTATTTGTAGGTGACATAATTACATTCCTGGAAACTCAAAAGAAAAATTCAGTAAAAAGTACAGAATTACTGATATTAGAGTTCAAGAAAACTGCTAAATATAAAAAGGAGACACAAAAGTCGGCTTTTCCATATAGAAATTTTATAATAAAAAATTGTATATGCTAATTTCCCATATAGCTTTTTTATGTAGAAATACTATCCAATCAGAAAATGCAATTTCCTGGGGAATGAGCCACCTGAGACCCAATCCCCACCACTACACAATATGTCCATGTAACAAACATGCACCTGTACTTCCTAAATCCAAAATAAAAATGAAAAAAAAGAGATGTAAATTCATCACCCATAGACCTAAAAAAAAGTTTTTTAAAAAGGTAAAATTACAGTAGTAAAAAATCAACAATGATGGTATGGAAAACTTTATGAAATGCCTTGAAATACCTTTAATAAGAATGTAAATGATCCATATATAAAAATATAAAATATTACTGAGAAATATAGACAATTTGAATTCTAAGTTTTATGGCAATGATGTCAATGTTTCACAAATTTATTTGTATGTTCAATATAGTTTTCAATTAAAATCTCCATAGGATTCTTTTCAGTATTTCACAGAATCATTCTAATATTCACTAAAAGAATAGTTAGACATGAACAGCAAAGAAAATGTTGAGCATGGAAAGGAATGTTGAGACAGTGGCCCTGCTAGCTCTTAAACTATTTTAAAAAGCAAGTATCAGTAAAGTTGTGTAGAAGAAACAAAAGAACAAGTTATAAATGTATAAATCATTGGCCCAGAACAGATATTCTGAGATCATATTATTATATATGAACTTAATCTATGGTAAAGAAAGCATCACAAATCAGCAGAAAATAAAATTATTATTAAATAAATTATGCTGGGTTATTTGATTATTTAGGAAAAAATTAAATTTAAAAATTTATCTTGACCAGGCTCAGTGGCTCAGCCTGTAATCCCAGCAATTTGGGAGACCGAGGCAAGTGGATTGCCTGAGCCCACGGGTTTGAGACTCACCTGGGCACCATGGTGAGACCTCATCTCTACAATAAATCAAAAATTAGCTGGGTGTGGTAGCACATGCCTGCAGTTCTGGCTACTTGGAAGGCTGAGGTGGAGGGATTACCAGAGTCCAGCAGGTCGAGGTTGCGGTGGCCAGGAGCATGCCACTGCACTCCAGTCTGGGTGATAGAGTGAGACTCCAATTAAAAAAAAAAAAGATTTACCTCTTATAATCAAAACACATTTTTTTTTGAGTTGGAGTCTCTGTCACCCAGGCTGGAGTGCAGTGGCACTATCATGGCCATGGCAGCCTTGACCTGCTGGGCTCAGGCAATCTTTCCACCCAGCCTTCCAGGTAGCTGGAACTACAGACATGTGCCACCATGCCTGGCTAATTTAAAAAAAAAAAGGTATTTTGATTATGACTTAAGGTAAATCTTTAAATTTAATTTTTTTCTAAATGATCAAATACTTTTTAAAATTTTTTGTAAGGACGAGATCTTGCCAAGATGTCCAGGCTGATCTTGAACCCCTGGGTTCAGGCGGTCCTCTCACTTCGGCCTCCCAAAGTGTTGGGATTACAGGTATGAGCCATGATTTCTGGCTCAAAATACCTTTTGATAGATAAATAGATATAGTCAGCCGTAAAATACATAACCTTTAAAATAAAACTTAAAAAATAACTGCAAACACATGAAAAAATATTCAATAACTTTAATCATCCAGGAAATGCAAATTAAAACTACAATAGGCTACCACTACACACCCAACAGAATGGCTAAAATAAAACAAACTGACACCAACAAATGCTGACAAGGATATGGAGCAACTGGAATTCTCATGCATTGTGGGTGCGGATGTAAAATGGTATAACCACTTTGGGAAAATGTCTGGCAATTTCTTATAAAACTAAACATACATCTAACCTGTTTCCCAGCAATTCCATCTCTAGGTGTTCACCCAAGAGAATTGAAAGTATATGTCTAAAAAAGGACATTTGCAAGAATATTCATTGTGTATTTATTCATAATGGCCCCAACTAGAAACAGCCCAGGTGTCATTCAATAGAGGAATGAATACACATACTGTCATATGGACATACTATAATAAAAGCTTACTTTTAGTAAGAAAAAAGATGCACAAACTCCTTAAGCACACCAACACAGATGAACTTCACAAACATTATGCTGAGTGGAGGAAACCTTCCATAAACTAGTTCCTGCTGTAAGATTTCATTTATGTAAAGACCTAAAATAGGCAAAACTAATCCATGATGACAAAATAAAGACCCATGGTTGCCTCTGGATATAGTGGGAAGGAAGACTGACTGGAAAGGAACACAGGAAACTTTCTGGGGTGATAGTAATTTCTTTTTTTAAAAAAAAAGGTCTATTTAGATATAATTTATATAATTTACCCATTTAAAGTACACAATTCAATGTTTTTTAGTATATTTATAGATATGTGCTAACATCCCTTGAAAAAGAAACCCAGATTGGCAGTAGTGAAAATCTACAAGGGCAGGGGGGTACACCTCATCAACAAGGGTACCTGCATAATGAAGCCTGAATTGTACCCCACATCTTTAAAATTTTTTTAAAGTTTTAAAAAAGAATGTATGATAAATAAATCTAAATAAATCAGGATAAAAAAAAAAGAAACTCATACCCTTTGAATTTCTGTATCTCGTCAAAATTCACCAAATGACCCATTTAAGATTTGTGCATTTTCCCATAATTACATAAAATATGTAAGTCTTACCTTTAAAGACTTTTTTTACTAAAAAAAAAATAAAATAATTTTTAAAGTTCTATATGGGAAAGTCATTCCTTAGAAAGAAAATTAATATAATTGATTACATCTTAAAACTTCTGTGTGTCAAAAGAATAGATATATAAAACATTCAAATGCAAATATCAATCCAGGGAATGATTATTATTTTTTAAAAACATAATAGAACAAGAGCTCTTTGTCTATATATTTTATGTATGTGTAAAACATTTTAAATCATTGCAGATATTAAGATACCAACAGATATACAGGCAAAGACTTTGAACAGAAAATTCCAAAAAAAAAAAAAGCTTTGTAGGGGTCACAGAAACCAACTCTCTTTACAACCATTTTGGATTGATTAGCCACGAATGTAGTAGCTTAGATTTACTGCTTGAAGTAAGCCTAGCAATATCATCAACAGTCCAGGGGGAAAAGATCAGTCAAAACACGCAGTCTACAGAAACCCACATAAGAAACCCTCTTAGTCCAGGGTAGGTCAGGGTTCTCGGTGTGTATCTTTCTCTGGGCACATTCTTTTTCCATGATGCAAATGTGAAACATGCAAAGGGCATATACTCAAAGGATGAGATTTAATAAAGCTTGTTAACAAACATAGGAGGAAATTTCTTTGTGTTTACAGAAATGAAAAGTTACATCAAGAGCAGCATATATAAAAGCCCTACGATTTGTATGCTCTTTGATTTATTTACCATTGAGAAACATATTTATTCTCCTTTGAGAAAATATATTTAAAGTAAATAAGAATTGCTATGTACAAGGATTTATCTGCAAGAATGTTTATTGCAGTACCATTTGCAATACCTATGAGTCAGATATTACCTAAATGTTTAACACAGAGTATTAGTTAAATAAATTATACTACAAAGCTATTAAATTGATTTAAGATTCCTCTATAACCATTAAAAATTATGTTGTAGAAGAATATTTAATGATATGGGAAGATGTTTACATCTTGAGTTTAAACCCTCCACCCCCACCCCTACCAATTCCTTGATTCTGTTATGCTAACCTCTTCTCTTCACTGTGGACACACAAACATTCAGCTTCTGTCGATTTTCTCCCTTCCTTTCTCCCCACTTCCCTTTGGAAGCTATTCCCATCTCTCACCCTGGTAAGGAGAAAATAGGCTAGTATTAGAATAGGGGGAAACAAAACACTTTTTAAAAATGAAAACAAGAAGGTTGCAAGACACTGTCCTGGTTAACTTTTTTATTGAAATAAAATATCCTCACCATGATTAAAAATTCAAACAGAAAGTGCATATAACAAAAAGTATGTCTAGTTCTAGTTGCCTTAATGAGTTTTTCCTTTCTCCTTCTAGACATCTCTTTAGAAAGACATCCACCAAAGGAACAAAAAAAATGAATCACAAGACAACAAAGAAAGAAGGAAGGGAGGAAAGGGAAGATGAAGGGAGAGAGAAAACAAGAGGGAAGGAAGAAAAGGTGGTACTATGGGGGAAAATTAGAATAAGTTTATTCTATGAAGATTCTAAACAGCCAACATTTATTTTAAAATATATAAGCATTTATTTTAAAATATATATTTTATTTTAAAATATATATTTAAAAATTAGAATAAGTTTATTCTATGAAGATTCTAAACAGCCAACGTTTATTTTAAAATATATGTTAAACATTTGGATCCTTCAGCAATCTGCCACTAACTTAATATCACTATTAAATTAATAATAAATTATTTACAAAATAAACCAGGGTCAAAAGCGAAGATGATTTTTTACTCGAGATAGAGAATAGTCACTCATACCCAAATTAGGATGCCTGGTCCAACCAACATTAATGTACCTCTAGGAAAATGGGGTATAGGATGTGAAATTATGGCTGTTTTCAGTGTGTAGCTTTGAGATAAAGAAAGTAAAAGTTAAGACCTTAGAATGCCCCCAGCCTGAGTTTACTCCACTGGAGAGTATGCCTAGGACAGAAATACCAAATGACAGTCACGGTAGGTACACTAAATTTTCTTTCTGGCATCATCCTCAGATGTTTGGGATAGGGCCACAGATCCCAACTCTCTTTAAAACCATATTGGATTGATTAGCCACGAATGTAGTAGCTTAGATTTACTACTTGAAGTAAGCCTAGCAATATCATCAACAGGTCCAGGGGGAAGAATTCAGTCAAAACACGTAGTCTATAGAAACACACATAAGAAACACTCTTAGTCCAGAGTAGGTCAGAGTTCTCGGTGTGTGTCTTTCTCTGGGCACATCCTTTTTCCATGATGCAAATGTGAAACATGCAAAGGGTCTATACTCAAGGGATGAGATTTAATTAAATTAATTTGTATTACTTTATCAAAGACATTTTTAAGTGAACAGAAATGTTTTTTGTGTATGACTCAGCTTATAGCTCAAAAATAATTATCAATTTATTTATGAATATTTATAAGTGAACATATCATTGGTTTATGATTTTTTCTCTTTTTACATTAAAAAAAAACTTTTTTGACCACTGTCTATGTGAAAGACACCTTGCAAAGCTGACAAAACGAGAAGGTATTTTGTGGGGGAAAGCAGCGTGGGAGCAAGAACAGAAGGAAGAATTAACTTGGGAATGGAAGGAAGAAGGAAAGAGGAAAGGGAGACAAAAACCAGTCAATGCCAGATAGGAAAGAACAAGAGAACAGAGTCATCTTTTGCAGAGGGAAGAAGGGTCTTATAAAAAGCTATAACTCTTATAAAAATTTAGAAATAGGTCCTTACATATAAAATAAAGTGGTTTTCCTGGGGGAAAAAAATGTCTCTTTCATAATTTATCCTTCTCTTTTATAAATTTAAATGCAGGTCTGAGAGCAGAACTTGTTTTTTAAGGGGTTATCTAGTCCAATTGCCTCTCCTTCACCTGCCACTAAAATGCCCAGACACCCAGTTGACCTTATTATTATTAATTAATCATTTCAGTTAAAGAATCAGCAGGTGAAATTAAGTCTGACAGTTCTCCTGATTTACCTCCAACATACTAATGAAAGAAAACTACTGTCATGTTTTTAAAGGAGACTTTTCTAAAGAAGTGTTTCTGAGTTGAGTATTCTACTTTCATCTGATTTTAGCAGACAGTCCCAAGGATGTGAGCATTTTTTCTTATTAATGTTAATGCTTTCAGGAGATGCCTTCACTTGCTGAGCCCCCAGGCCCTGAGCACAGAGAACTAAAGGCAAGAAAACCAACTAAACAGAACAGAACTCTGGAATTCACAGCTCTTATCTCACTCATTTATTCTGAAAATACTTACTGAGCATATACTATGTGCAGACTCCAAGTTAGACATTGGGGCTACAGTGGTGGGCAGGCCCTGTCCCTACCCTCCCAGAGCTCAAGACTCTTCCTCTGGGTAGACAGAGGAAGTGTTACTAATATTCCCATTATAAGATGAGTAAATGGAGGCCGGATGTCGTGGCTCACACCTGTAATCCCAGCACATTGGGAGGCCAAGATAGAAAGATTGCTTGAGCCCAGGAGTTCAAGATCAGCCTAGGCAACATAGCAATACCTTGTTTCTACAAAAATAAAAATATTAGTCAGGTGTGGTGGCACATGCCTGCAGACGCGGCTACTCGGGAGGCTGAGGTGGAAGAATCATCTGAGCCCAGGAGGTTGAGGCTGCAGTGAGCTGTGATCGTGCAATTACACTTCAGCCTGGGTGACAGAGTGAAACCCTGACTCAAAAAAAAAAAAAAAAACCAACACTCAGCTCTGGAACGGACTGGAGCCCAGTTTTTCTCTCCTGAGATCTAAACATATGGCATACTATGTCGGTGGTTCTCAAAAAATTTCCCTTAAGAATTAGACAAAGGAACTTTAAGAAGGCGTTCCTCAGCCCCTCCCCCTGGGCTTCTGCTTCCCATCTTTAAAATTGGGCAAAATGATTTGTATCCTCGCTCCTGCCTTAGAAGCAGCAGCACATTCCTTTGCACAACTCAGACCATTATTATAATTATTAATACTGGTATTATTATAAAAAAAGAAATCTGCTGGAGTCTTTAAATCCACCTTTCCCTAGAGTTGGGTAAATAAAAAAATAAGACTGCAAAAACATGTTTTCCTATAAAAATATAAGACATCAAGGTATTCAGATAATGATGTGAGATTTGGATTGGTCCTCAGGGAACTCTGAGTTCACCTGCCTTTTGTGACATCGGAATCATCTGCGCAAAAACGGAGCCGAGAGAAGGGCTGTTTTTCCTGAGAGCATTTTCTTGCTCCTTTGCTCATTTCAGCTGTTAGCAGCAGCTGGTTACTTCAGTGTGCTGAAATGTCCCCTGCCTTGTAAACATTCTCTCTAATACCATGCATTACTCATAGTTTGAAAATCACTTTGCTGAAACATAATTATGTTAATGTCAGATGAGTCAGCAGGAGGACAGCACGCTGCCCCTATGGCTGCTGCATCTCCTGCCAACCTCTAAATGCCTCAGTGCCCAGGGCTTCAAAAAAGAAAAAAAGAAAGAGAAGCCCCCCTTCAACGGGATGGAAGAGAAATTATGCTTATGGCTCACAGAACAGCTTCAAAGGAGTGGCCAATTTTGTTTTCACGGCAACATGAAAGGGATAGTTGAAGTAAAGTTGCTCACCCTGGGTTAAACTAGTTACGTGAAGAATAAACAGGAATTTGAAGAGTTTCTATAGAGAATCTGTGATTTTCCCCCAGGGATGAGTAGAAACAGATGGCTCTGGTCACTATCCAGTTGTGGTCTGCTAGTTCCCCGTGAGGCGTTTTTACATTTGTAGGAAGCGATGCCGGGCAGCAGGGAGGTGCATGGTCCAGAACTACTCCCCTTAGGCACCAGTAGGAATTGGGAGACTGCTCATTTGCAGGCAACCCTGGTGGGGCAGGCTCCCCACTGCCTTTTTTACTCCAGTGGCACGACCCCTCACACAGAGCTTGCAGCCACTTTCTTAGGCTGTTTTCAGCATTATTTATAACCTCTCGATCGTTTCCCCTCCCTCAGCTGCTGGGAAGGGAACAGAAACTGACAGGGCTAGAGATTTCCACAGCCTGGATGACCATGGCCCCCGCCCCATCTAGCCCGGGTCACAGTTCAACCTGCCATTAACCCCAAACACCCCCTCTCAGCCTGCCTTCCTCCACCTTCCCTTTCTAAACTCAGGGTGTCACTAAAATACAGCCACAGAGTGCATCACAATAGTCTCTCAGGCATAGTGTCTCACTGATGTCTCACAACAGCCCATATTTAATAAATGGGAAAACTGAGTTTCAGAGAGAGGTGTTCTTGCCCAAAGTCACACAGCAAGTGACAGGGCCAGACACTCATACTTGTGCCCTTTCTACTCTGCCAACAACAGAACATCAGATCCAAACTTCAAAGACTGAAGAGTACCCCTTGGGGTTGGAAGGCACAGATTTTTACAGATGAGGCGAGAAACCAAAATCTAAAGAAGGGCAATGACTTGCCCAAGGTCACCTAGCTTGCAATTGGCAGAATCAGCCACCAGACAAGGTCTCCAAGGCTTTTCTTCTCTAGACTTTTTGCTTCCTCACCTGGACTTATTCCACTTTAGAGACTAGAGGAGTTAGCTCTCCCCAGATGGATGGTAACATATCCATCTACACTGCTGATACAACGCATTCTATTCCCAAAGCACAAGAGCCCCAGAGGAGGTAGGAATGTCAAAGGGGAAAAACACACTGGAGGAAAGGGGTTAACCAAACCTAGTGGCTTCTCATTATGCGAAGAGTAATTGACACCCCCAGACTGACCACAGCACTGATCGGTGGTATCTTCAAACCATGGCTTCATCTGGGAAATTCTGAGACGATCTCGTTGCCTCAGTGGGATGATATGGTTCCACAGTTGTTATATAACCTGTGGAGGCATAGGTAAAAAGCCTAATCCAACCTAGAGATTCTGTAGCACCTGAATTACAGTCCTTTCCAATCCCATGTCTCAGACCACTTCACTGGGTGTCATGTGCACCAAACTTCTCACTTTCCCACCCATCTTCACGGTGGCACCCACTCAGCCTAGCCACCGTGGGTATCCCCTCAGCTGGAGTCTTCCTAGTCAAATCTCTTTCTCCTGTGCCATTTCCCCAGCTTGGCCCCCAAAACAAAGAAAAGTCAAGACTCACATTTTGGAGTGAGGTGCAGAAAATCCTTAGGAAACCGTGGAGCATCCAATTTAGAGGAGGATTTCTCCTCTTGTCACATCTTCCCATCTGATCCCATCCAATTTATTCTCAAGGCATGGTTGGTCAACTAAAGCTGACCCCACCTCCACATCCAAAACAACCAACAGCTGTTACTATATTGAGTGGCAATATGATGTCATACCATAGGTGACTAACCCACTGAGGCTTCCCTGCGAGCCATCATCTAAATATGACAGCCTTCCATCATCCTGACCTTTTCAGGGGAGCAAGCTGAGTGAGGGGCTCAACACTGATCCCAGGGCTCAAGAGCACGTCTGGCCTTTTGCGGCCAGCACCTCTGAGGACACACATGAGCATTTGAGGACACACCCTCTGTCCCCCCATTCCCCCTCCACAGTGATTCCCTTCCTAGTAGAAGAGACACTTTCATCCAAGACTGTGTTCCTCCATTGGGCTAACTTTGAAATTAATAGCCATCAGAATGTACAATAATCATAGTAATTAGAGAAGAATGGGGGGCTATATATATTTACCATGCTATATATCCCAGCTGCTAAGTTAGATTCTTTACATATAACTTTGCACTTAATTCTCAAAACACTCTGAGGAAGGCATTACAATCTCTGTGGTGTCAGAGAAGCTGAAATCAGAGAGGTAAGTAACTTTCCCAAGGTTGCGGAGCTGGCTGGTTGTGGGCCCAGATTCCAGTGCAAGTCTTATGACTCTATGGTGGAAAGAGCTCTATAGAAAGGTGTTACCACCTCACCTGGCATTTTAAAAATAGACCTTATTTTGTAGAACAGGTTTAGATTCACAGTAAAACTGAGTGGCAAGTGCAGAGATTTCCCATATACTTTCCCCACACTTACTTAGGCTTCTCCCATTACCAACATCTTCCATCCGATTGGTGCATTTGTTACAATCAATAAGCCTGATTAACATATCATAGCACCCAACAGGTGGCAACGGTTTACACTGGATTTCACTCTTGGTACTGTACATTTATGAGTTTGGGCAAATTTTTAATGACATATATCCACCATTACAGCATCCTACAAAATAGTTCTGCTGCCCTGAAAATCCTCCGCGTGCTGCCTATTCATTCCTCCCAACCCCTAAACCGTGGCAACTACTAATCTTTTTACTGTCTCTACAGTGTTGCCTTTTCTAGAATGTCACACACAGTCATGCAGAAACGTGTCTGAGAAACATGTTATTAGGTAATTTCATCATTGTGTAAACATCACAGAGTGAACTTACACAAACCTAGATGGAGCAGCCTACTGTACACCCAGGTTGTATGTATGGCCTATTGCTCCCAGGCTATAAACCTATATAGCATATTACTGCACTGAATACTGTAGGTAACTGAAACACAGTACTAAGTTATTTGTTACCATATGTTTGGAATTTTTGAGCTCCATTTTAATCGTATGGGACTACTGTTGTATATGCAGTTTCTCATTGACCCATGTGGTTCATGACTGTATGTCTATGTGATTTCTACTCAATTACCAGAGTTTTTTATTGAGCAGTGTTACAGCATGAATGTTTGTGCTTCCCCCCAAATTGTATGTCGAAGCCCTATCCCCTGGTGTGATGGTATTTGGAGGTGGGGCCTTTGGAAGGCAATTAAGTTTAGATTAGATTGTGAGGATGACACCCTCATGGTGGGATGAGTGCCCTTCTAAGAAGAAGAAGAGATAGGAGAGGTCCTTCTCTCCATAGTCACACACTAAGTAAAGGCCACCTTGATCTTAAACTCCCCAGGCTTCATAACTGTGAGAAATAAAAGTCCGTTGTTTATGCCACCCAGTCTATGGTGTTTTGTTATAGCAGCCCAAGTTGACTAAGACAAGCACTTATCACATGTTGCTCTTAGATGACAGATCCTTAGAAGACACTGGATCTGTTTAGGTAAGTTTTTGTAGAGTTACATCCATCACAGCACCTTACTCAATAAATACTTTTTGATGAGGGAGGGGAAGAGGTATGCAGGGAGATAAAGATAGTGAATGGACCCAGCACAGTGCCTCAAGCCTGTAATTCCAGCAGTTTGGAGGCTGAGGGGAGAGGATTGCCTGAGTGATTGCGGGTTCGAGACCAGCTTGGGGAACTTGGTGAGGCCTTGCCTCTTAAAAAAAAAAGCCGGTCATGGTAGCACATGTCTGTAGTTCCAGCTACTTGGAAGGTTGAGGCGAAAGGATCGCCGGAGCCCAGCAGGTCAATGCCGGGGTGGTCATGCGCATGCAACTGCACTCCAGCCTGGGCAATGGAGTGAGAGTCCAACTCAAGTAAAAAAAAAAGATAGCGAGCCAGGCTCGGTGGCTCAGCCTGTAATCCCGCGCCTTTGGGAGGCTGAGGTGAGTGGATTGCCTGAGCCCACGGGTTCAAGACCCGCCTAGGCAACTTGGCAAGATCTCATCTCTACAATAAATCAAAAAATTAGCCGGGCATGGTAGTGCGCGCCTGTAGTTCCAGCTACTTGGAAGGCTGAGGCGGAAGGATCACCGGATCCCAGCAGGTCGAGGCTGCAGTGGCCAGGAGTGGCCACTGCACTCCAGTCTGGGTGACAGAGTGAGACTCCAACTCAAAATAAATAAATAAATAAATAAATAAATAAATAAATAAATAAACAAACAAATAAAAGATAGCGAATGACTGAAAATAAGAAGCCAGTGAGGTCTTCTAAATTCAAATCATTATATTTATTATGCATAACCTGCTATATTATAATTACCAAATTATGATGATTATTATTATAACAAACCCTTTCTGAGTTTTAGAAACTAAGTGCTTTTACATAAATGATAAATCTACTTGTTACCTGAAAAGGCTGTACAGGCTGAAATATAAATAGATTAAAGAAAGTTTAAAATAAATTCCTGGAGGGCAGATCTAGAACAAGTTATTAAAGTGGGGTTAGGAATAATCAGGGTGCATTCCTAACCTATGAGAATGATGTCACAAAGGGTGTGCACCACGATCCAGTCCCAGCCATCGAAGTGTCTCTCTCGGAGGCAGGAGACAAGTAGACCGAGCTCATGGCTGACTCCAGGACCCACTGCTAAGTAGTTACTATGAAATTAAATCAACCAGGCCTCCCAAACTTCCACGATGCTGGAAAACCCTTCCACTCTGTCAGAAGTGGGTCATTTGTGTCCTGCTATTCCATGCCTCTCCCTTTACAAAAGTGGCACTTTGCTTTGTGTCACACAGTGAGTCACCATCACAGCTGGAAACGGACGCAGGATTCCTGCTCTTTTGCTTGCCGGGACTGTTTGCTGGAGATCACAATCCTTCCACATTAGTGGCCAGTTACATTTATGGCTCTTAATGACATTTAATGGGCTTCTGGGGATAGGGAAAGATGGGGAGTGAAGGCTAGGAGACAAAAAGTCAAAACCTGAAATGACATACCAGATCGTTATTACTGAAGGTTTAAAAATGGCAATCCAGCTCATTGTGCCATTCCCCTGGGAAATGATTCCTAGGACTGAGGAGGAACAATCCCCTCACCTGACTTGAAACAGGATGGGAGAGAAAAGGAAAGGAGAAGAGGAAAGAGCCAGTGGTCATCAGAAATCGTGTTCTCCAATCCCTCCCTATAATTTCATATCTATATTTACTTTATGTATCATCATTCTTTCCATCATATATATGACATGTTACAATTTGCACATCCATACCTGTTGTCCTACCTGAATCTTTTTTTTTTTTTTGAGTTGGAGTCTCACTCTGTCGCCCCAGACTGGAGTGCAGTGGCATGCTCCCGGTCCCCACAGCCTCAACCTACTGGGCTCCAGCGATCCTTCCGCCTCAGCCTTCCAAGTAGCAGGAACTACAGGTGCGTGCTACCATGCCCGGCTAGTTTTTTATTTATTATAGAGACGAGGTCTTGCCAAGCTGCCCGGGTGAGTCTCAAACCCAGGCTGAGCCACCGAGCCCAGCCCCTAACAGAATCTTATAACACGGGTATGTGTGATTCGTGGAAAAGAAGTTGACTGGAAGTCAGGTGACCAGGATGGCCTTACCACTAACAGGTTATGGGACCCCGGCAAATTACCTCATCTGGAACTCAGCTATAAAACTGGGACTTGCCCGACTGACCTGAAGGTAGAACACTGCTCTGAGTTTGTGTGTCTGTGTGTCCATTCCAAACACAGAGGAAGAAGCTGCTATCCCCACAGAATGCACCTCCCCAATACCTGAGGCTGCTGTAGTTTTCTCTATCTCCTGAGGAACATATGCAAGGTGTTTGGCCACAGGCACTAGAAAGCCTGGCAGAAAGGAAGGGCAGTGGGCAATGCTCCCTTTCAGCAAAAGGGGCAGGAGCTGGAGCCACAAAGGAGTGAGTCTGGTAGTGGTTGGAGCCTGGAGAGAGGAGAGGAGTCCGTTCTAAAAGTCTCCCAGGAGTGAGCTGGGGGAGGAAGGTGTTTCTGATGCACCTGGCATGTGCCATCTGAGGATGGGGCTGTGACACTAGGCCAAAGGCCAGTCATGATTGTCAACTTGCGCACTTGACTCCATTTCCAGTACACAGTCACCATCATTTTGCTCAAAACTTTGAGAAGCTATTGTCTCTAATTTGTTTTTGGCACAAACATGCTGATCCAATAGGAAATTTTCTGTTGTCTTCTACTTCAGAGGGGATTGTGATAGAGGAGAAACAAGGTATGTCTTCTGCACATGGGCAGATCTGGCCACTACTATGTCAGGCGGGGACTCTTTAAGCAGGATGGCCTCTGTAGTTTCCAGAAAGGAAAAAAAAAAGAGTCCAGGGTAGGATTGGCAGGGCTGGGCCGAAGGTGAGCCAAGTGAGATGTCTAAGGTGCAAGACTGAAGGGGCACTCGCTGTCAGGTCCTGCAAGTGCAGGAGGGGCACCTGCCTGTGACAACCCCTCACTCACCTAGCCCTAGTCTGAGCCCTGAGGCCTGACACATCCTTCTCTGGAGGCCTTCTGGCATGGAGCAGGTTACCTGTTTAGAGGTACCGAGACTGTGTTATTAACAAAAAGGGAAAAGTTGGCTCCAGGAACTCACAGACCCAGAATAAGGCACATATTTCACAGCCTGCCTTTATCACCAAAAACATGGACTTTGGAGTATGATTGACCTGGGAATGACTTTCAGCCAATCCTTAGCTGTGTGACCTAGGAAAACATAATTTACTCTTGTGCCTCGATTTCCTTTCTTACCAATAAGATGGGGAAGCTAACACCTATCTCCAAGAGAAGATAAGAGGATTACAAGACGGAGGATAAAGGATCATGAAAAGACTTGGCACAGAATAAACCTCAGTACACTGTTATATCCCTGTGGGGGCATAACCGTGATGAATGATCAAGTGTTGGACAGGAATCCTGCCCTCTGGAAGCTTCCACAGGCAATAGCATTAGGGGAAGATTTAGAGAACAGACCATGAATTTTACACCCAGAGATGTTAAGGAACTGGTTTCTGGTCACATGGCTAATGACAGCTTAGACACAGTCACAACAGATAAATGGGCCTAGCTGGCCCAAGATGGTGGATTTCATAAATATATACTTAAACCACAACCTTTCTCCACCAGCAGAGGCATACACATATGCTGAGAGGCAAGTGAAAGGCTAGGAGGTCAAGAGCCATAGAAAACTCTTCCTGACTTTTGGGTCAGGATGAGGACAAGTGAGACGTACATCTGGTTAATCCAGGAGGGCTTCCAGGACGAAGTTCTGGGACTTCAAGGAGCCTCCAGTGACAGTTGTTCTGTTTTCATCACCATCTCAACAGTAAACACTCTTAAGTACAAAGGAGTATAAGATGAATGGGTGAGTGGAGTCGACCCCCAAGACCTCTCAAGCTCTCAGGCTCGGTCCCTTTAAGGCATCGAAACTCCGAACATTCTATCAGCGGCCTCGGCTTCCCCGTGGCGCGCTTACGTCATCCTTCGGAGAAGCGGCTGACGTCAGCGCGTTCTGGGCGGGTGGGGGCGGGGCCGGTGACTCACCCGGACCGCGCCCCTTGCCCCCCGCCCCCGCCCGGCCGCGCGCACGTGAGCGCGCGCCACGCTGGTTTCTAATTTTAGCAGCGGCCGCTTCGTGGGGTCCCTTGAGGTAAAGGCTGGCGGAGGGGAACAGGCGGGCCAGGGGCGCGGTTCTCCTCACCCCCCCGCCCCCGTGGGTCCTTCTCGAGGACGGGAGCCGGCCAGAGGGGTGGGGGGTCGCGGCTGCTTCCCGAGGCCGGAGCCGAAGGGTCTCCTCCACGTGGAAACCCCGCCCCTCGCTCGCCCTTCGCACACAGTAGGCGCTCAATAAGTGAATCAAGGTTTCGTCCTGGACGGCGATTCAGGGCTTTCCAGAGAGGGGCAGAGTTCTGGAAGTTTCCCCAGTGGCCGGGCAGTGTTGTGGGCTGGAATCCAGAGGAGCGGGACTCCGCGAGAGCTTGGGCAGGCGGGGTGGGCAGCGTCCGATCGGGGCGTCGGAGGCCGGGGTCCGGCCCTCGGTGACCGGGGCTCGGCCTCTGCAGGGTGAGGGGCGCCTGCGACGCCGGTGGTCTGGGACAGGGTGGGCTTGGAGCCCCTGAGCGTCCGTCGTGGCAGTGGGAGGGACGGTGCCCGCCGCGGTGAGAAGGGCGGTGGCCGGTCCGGGTTCAGGCCTGAAGGTCACCGGCTGAGGAGTCAGCGCCGACACCACAAAACCCAGACTCGGTCCTGAGCCCCGCGCCTCCCAGGTGACCTTCCAGGAACCAGATAACAGCTTCATTTCGAAGAAAGCTCTGCCGGCCACCTTGAGAAATCCACATTCACCTGTCTTGGGCGGATTGGCCGGGGGTCCTGGAAAGCAGCCCCTCCACGTCAAGTGAACTGCAGTTTTGACTTTGCAGAGCCATCTGCCATGTCAGTGACCCGCATCCAATTGTTGGTGTGGCGGCCTTAGGTTTCACCTGGATCGCCTCCCTAGGTAGCCTGTAAAACAGTGTTCATCAAGACTTTGACCTCGTTAGATGATGTTGGAAATTACGAGATGTTAAATGTAATGATAAGCTGAGACTGTTACTTGGTAGTATATTTACATGGAAAATGGAACAATTTTCTCATGGTTGGGTGGTTAAAATTTTCGGTTTCAAGTTTCTGAAGGCTATAACCTTAAAAACCTTACTGAATGCCCTTAGGAAGAAGTGCGTGGAAAGTTAGTTGTGGAATAAAGGTTGTTTTGAAATAAATAAAGGTACTTTGGGGAGGATGACATGAATGAATGGCAGAAATTGACAAGTGCAGTTTTCACTTGTTTTCCAAAAATACCACATTGGCCCTTGTAAGTTGGAAATTTTTCAAATGTGAATATGGAACCTGCACATTTTTAGGGCTTTATATCCATCTTAGAACTGTTTTTAAAGGATTGACAGTTACTAATACTGGTGTTTGTAATGATTCAGTACATTCAGAGATAGTATGCATACTTTTTATATTGTTCATATAGCAACAGATGTCCCTTTGTCCTAATCTTGGCCATTTGCAACCACACTTTCCTCAATGTAAAATGCCTACTGGGGGAAAATCTTGAATTGAGCAGGTATGATGAATCATGCTTTCAAATAGCTAATTTCCCTTCCTTTGGGTTATTGTCGTGTGTGTTTATAGCATATAAGAGCTTTAACATGAAAGTACTCATGTTCAGAAATTAAAATTTTTAGTCCAGAAACTGAGTTTTTGCTTGAAAAATAACCTTGAAACAATCCACCTGCATCCTGTAGGCAGCCTGTTAGCATTTCTGCAAAGCCTTTCTTTGAGTGTATACATTTGTTACTCAGTTATTGGTCACTGTGTTGGGATTGTTTGCTTACATTATTTCTACCACTAGACCAAGCTCTTGGAAGGATGGACTAATTTCTTTATCTTTGTATTTCTTGCATGTAGAGTAGTGCTGTCATGTAGTAAGAGCTACATATTTTGTATTGTTTTATTTCATTGAATAGACACGTGGATTTCTGGAACCAGATTGCACATTTTGAGAGGGGAGAAGTTTTTTGTTTTGTTTTGCTTTTTAAGGGATTGCACTGCAGACCTATGTTGCTACCATAGGCGACATCGTTTTCTTCTTTTTCACGCCCACCCTAATCCCTCCCCAACTCCCACCACCACCATCCATGAGGAAGGAGCAGAGGAAAATAAAACCAACAACCAAACTCTAAATTGTTCTGGATTTTAAATAGTATAGTATACTTTTCCATTGAAGATGGTGGAACTCTGTCCAGCTTTCCAGGCCATAACTGTAATCCATATAACTGTAATCCACGTGGTATTAGTCATCAGGTTCTTGTCACAGAGGAGTTGGCAAGTCTTCACTTCAAAAAAAAAAAAAAAAAGGAAAGGAAATTTCAGTACCTCTACTGCTTCTGTGGATAGTGAAAACTGGTTGCTAAATGGAGTATTTACATTTGAAGTAGAATCAATTTCTGCACAGTGATGCCTTATGGCCTACAGTATATAAAATAGATACTCTCTTCCTTAGACATTACCATTGTAAAGAGAGGGAGATCTTTACAGTAAATCTTTACTAGTGTGAACTCTTAGCAAGTTGGAGTTGATACCACACTCAATTTTATGAAAGGCTAACGACAGCATAAATTGCTATCAGATACTCAGTTTTTTTAAATTTTATTTTCTTTTCTTTTATTTATTTATTTTTTAGTTGGAGTCTCACTCTGTCGCCCAGACTGGAGTTCAGTGGCTGCTCCCGGCCACTGCAGCCTCGACCTGCTGGGCTCTAGCAATCCTTCCACTCAGCCTTCCAAGTAGCTGGAACTACAGGCATGCGCTACCATGCCCAGCTAATTTTTTGATTTGTTGTAGAGATGAGGTCTCGTCAAGTTGCCCAGGTGGGTCTCGAACCCGCGGGCTCAGGCAATCCACTCACCTCGGCCTCCCAAAGTGCTGGGATTACAGGCTGAGCCACCGAGCCCGGCCCGGATACTCAGTTTTTAAAATAAAAAATAATTTTTGAAAATCAAAAATGTATTTTTAAATTAATAAGTCAGTGATTTATTGAAAATAAACCAGTGATAACCTAATGCCTCTGCAAAATTCTAAATGTAGAAAACCCATGTTTTTACATCCACTGTGTTTTTTGGTTTAATAAAACCAAAAAAGTAGTAATACACATTTGGAAGATTTGTAACAAAATTTTAATTAGGATTTTAGAAAGTACTCCAACTGGAATAACCCATACAGAGAGTTACATGAGAAATGAAACACAGAAAGTAACTTATATGGAAATAGAGAACACTAGAAGGAAAGAAAAAATGGGACAGTTTGCTGCTGTTGGCTAGGGTAACTTTTGGCAGTTCCTACTCACTTTTATGGCACACTACTCACCAAAAATACTTTTTTGTCCTTCTTTTTCTAGGAGAATCTTGCTCTGTCACCCAAGCTATAATAAAGTGATCTGATCACAGTTCACAGCATGGTCAAACTCCTGGGCTCAAGTGATCCTCCTGCCTCAGCCTTCCAAGTACTTGGCACTATAGGCACGTGCCACCACACTTGACTACATTTTTTTGGTTTTGTTGAGACAGGGTCTCGCTATGTTGCCCAAACTGATTTTGAACTAGACTCAAGTAATTCTCCCACCTTGTCCTCCCAAAGTGCTGGGATTACAGGTATGAGCTACCATTCTTGGTCTCACCTAAGTTTTTTTTTTCTCAAAATAGGACCTTTTATAACAGCAACAACAACAATAATATCCATTTATTGAGTACTGTGTGCCAAACTCTGTGCTCAATCCTTTATAATTATTTCAGTTAGTTCTTATGTACTATGCTGAATGAACTACTTATTTTTATTTTACAGGCTCGGGGACATTGAGAGATTTGGTTAAGGTCAAACAGCTATTAAGAAACAGAGCCATGATTAGAAGCCAGATTGTATTAGGGTTCTCTGGAGAAACAGAACCAGTAAGATATACAGCATACCTCATTTTAGTGTATTTCTCTTTATTGCACTTCACAGATACTGTGTTTTTTACAAATTGAGCAAGCCTCTTAGTGCCATTTTTCCAACAGCATGTGCTCACTTCATGTCTCTCAGCATTCTTTTTTAGCAATAAAGTATATTTAAATTAGGTATGTATATTGGATTTTTAGGCATAATGCTATTGCACACTTAATAGACTACAGTATAGTGTAAACATAACATATGTATTGGGAAACCAAAAAATTTGTATGAATTGCTTTATTGTGATATTTGCTTTATTGCAGTGGTCTAGAACCATACTTGCAATATCTCTAAGATATGCTGATTTATGCGTACATATATGATTTATTATAAGGTGTTGACTCATGCAGTTGTGGAGGCAGGCAAGTCCCAGGATCTGTAGGGTAAAGTACGCAAGCTCAACACCTAGAAGAACTGATGGTGTTGTTCTAGTCCAAGTCCAAAGGCAGGAAAAATCCAGTGTCCTGGTTTGAAGGCAGTCAGACAGGGAGAATTCTCTCTTTCTCTTGAGAGGTTAAACCTTCTTGTTCTATTCATACTTTTAACTGATTGAATAAAGTCTGCCTGTATTATAGAGGGCACTCTGCTTTATTCAGTCTACTAATTTAAATGTTAACCTCATGCAAAACACCTTCACAAAAATACCAGAATAATATTTGACCAAATATTTGTGCATCCCATGATCCAGTCAAGTTTGACACACAAAATTAACTGTCGTGCAGATTTATCTGATCTCCAGAGCTCTTGGTCTTAAATTATGTCACAGTGTCTCCTTTTTCATGTTAGGGGTTCAAAGAGTGGTTTTAAGCCTGAGTCTTTTATTCTGTCATCTAGAATGTCTGTCGAAGCCCCACTCATACTTGAAGAACACAATTAGTGTTTAAATGTCAGTAATCAACTCTGAATTCCCTTCCCCAGTAGTACACACAACATAACCATTTCCTTCCTGAGAATAACTTCCCAGCTTTCTAAGTACTCTCTAGGCTTCCTTTTTATTCATGTAACCCTTTGAATAAATTCCTTCCACGCTAGCAAATCTTACCTAACTTCTTGTTCCAGTACTCCCCTTTCCCCTCTTTGAAGAGTACCAAGCCCTGATGATACAGCCCAATGAGTCCATGAAATTCCTTTCTCTGAACTGCCTTCTTAGGACCAGCCTTTCTTTTTGCTTAATCTTGACTCACTGCCATCGTCATTCTTGCTGTCATTTTTTAATTCCAGCCTCTCAGCCTTCTTCCCCATAGCAGAAGTAACTGTCACTGCATGGACTTCACTTGATTGAGTTCAGACTTGTGAATTCACATCCCAGAGATTGCTTATTGTTTAAATATTGCTTATAAAAGGTATTTACTTGATTGCAGTTTTAGAAAGAGCAAAAATTCTTAGGGCAGTTTTCATCTATTTGGCCCTGTTCTGTTGTAACACATTACTTAGATGTCATGGGTGTCAAAATACCATTCTCTTCAGCTTTTGTTCATGAAGTACCTCAGAACATTTGTTCTTAACAAGTTAGTTGTCCTTTAATATCCAGAACATAGTCACTCCCGACGAAGTGATGCTTTGAATGCTTTCTCTTCCTTTCAGATTTGTAGTGCTGTTTTTTATTGTTGTGTATTATTAAACCTTTGCACTCAGATGTCCCCTTTGAGGGGATATCATAAATCTAGCAAACAACTCAGATGTCCCCTTTGAGGAGACATAAAGAGATTGCTGGTGATTATACAGGACAAATCTATGCAAGCACAGATTTTTCAAAAATGTATGTTATTCTTGAAAGTTGTCCATTCAAAAACAATGAAAACCCTATGTCCCATTTGAAATTTGTCAAGCTTCTGATCAGTCATTTAAGAAGTTTTTTCAGGAATCATGAGTGCATCCTTTCACATTGTCTTCAAACAATAGACTGGACAATAAATTGCATATTATTAATGTGGGAGGAAGAAAATGAGACTGAATTGTCTGCTTGAACAGAAAAATGCCAGGTGGAAGACGTTAAACAAATTACTATTGCACAGCATGTATCAATAAACCTGCAATGCATGTTAGTGAGTGTTTCACATATTACCACATTACAAAAACATAAGATATAAAAATTTTGATTTTTTTGTCATGAATAAGTTATTCAGTGTCCAAAATTTTATCATAAACCAAATATCATTACAATAAAATAATTGGTTCCAACACTATACTATTTAATATGAAGTGATTTGTTCTTCACTATTTCATTTAAAAAGGGGAGTCAAGTTGGTGGTAGGTGATCCATGAATGTCTCCGAGTACAAGGGCTTAATGGCAAAACATCAGGAAGCCTTTTAAAAAACATATGGATGGACAAAATCAGATTTTATTGATATTCAAAAAATATGGCCTAGACTGTTCAGATTTTAAAAATGAAAATTTTATTATGGATTTTGGAAGATGGTTTTCACTGGGGAAGGGCAATTGTATAGATGTCACATAATAAGTAGTCACTTAAGGCATTTTTCACCCTTCTAAAAGTTAACTTACCAGGCACAACACTTGAAAGGTATTTTTATTAAAGCCACAAATAAAAATACACTCTTCTTACAGAAAAAAATCAGGCATGTGCTTTTTGATTGACAAATGACATCTGTCACAACTACTTTAATCAAGGCAAGAGAGATCTTTCTGTTATATGGTACATCTGTCCCAGGGTTTTCTGGGCTTAGTATTACATTACCCCTCCTAACTTGAATTGACTTGGTTGGCTTTGGTATGTCTGGTTGAATAAAAACAGAGGGTAGTAAAGATGCATAAAAACCTAAGTTGAAAAGTTTCATGTATAATTTGGTACTATTTTTCAAACTAGGCAAGTAACTTTGATCTCTAAAACAATTATGAGAGTGAATCCTTTGTAAATGGTTTCTTGGATGTATTTGCTTCTATTGAACCCTTAATAAAGAGGAGATATCATTTAATTACCTCTTTCTGTGTTCTTAATAGTCTTTATTTTTTCAGTCCAGTTTGGCTGAAAATAATAGCTTATTTTCTTTTTCCTTTTTAAGAAGCAGAGCTACAACTATGTTTTAGGAAGCAAGTGAATCTATTAAGTAATGAAGTTAGCTGGTAATTTCTTGTCCTTAACTATTAAATATAGAATTTTTGGTATATAATGTAAGCAGCATTATGGTAATATTGTGGAATTTTAAATCATTGCAATTATTAACAACCTTAGAGTGTCATTTTCTGTTTGAGATATTTTTAAGTATAGCATTGCCTCAGCAATTGTGGTTATAATAACTATTTTGTAATCCAAATCCTTATTTTTAGAAATATCTCATAAAATTTTAATATTCTGTTTAAAAGTATTGCTATTGATAATTGGGCTATAATATAAATTGGATTAATACCTTCATAAATTTTTTTTTTTTGGAATCTCTGTCTCCCAAGGCTGGAGTGCGGTGGCATGCTCATGGCCACCACAGCCTTGACCTGCTGGGCCTGGCAATTCTCCCACCTCAGCCTTCCAAGTAGTTGGAACTGCAGGCGTATGCCACCATGTCTGGCTAATTTTTTGATTTATTGTAGATGAGGTCTCGCCAAGTTGCCCAGGCTGGTCGCAAACCCATGGGCTCAGGCAGTCCTCTCACCTCAGCCTCCCAAAGTGCTGGGATTATAGGTGTGAGCCACCACGACCAGCCTAATAGCTTTATAGATACAATTTCTAGACCTCTGTCACTCAAGAAAACAAAATTTGTTTTATGCAAATGGAAATAAAATATATTTTATTTTTAACTGGATAGTTAAGATTTCAGGCTTTTTTAAGAAGTCAGATTTAGTCAGATATAATTTACATGCTGCAAAATTTACCCTTTTAGGTATAAAGTTCTGAAATTCTGATAAACACAGTCATATAATTATTACTGCAATCAAGACAAAACATTTCTGTCACCCCTGAAAGTTCCCTTGTGCTCCTTTGCAGTCAAGCCCATTCCTGAAAATAAAATTTGAGAAATAACACTTTTAGAAAAACCTTTCATGTAAACTTGCGTTGGGCCATGGTTGATGTAAGCTGAATTATAAAACACTCTAATTAGTGAGAAGGAAAAATAATGGAAATAGACCTAAAAATATGAATATATTACTCTAAAATGACTGGGTAGAAGTGTATAACAAAATGTAAAGAAAGAATTTTATTGTGCCTATTTATTTGTTAAGTGAATTAAATTTTCTTTAGGATGGTTTTAAGCTGAGCAGAGAGGAATCTGAAAATGGCTTGGATTTTCTACCATAAACATTAAGAGTATTGGTATTACTAGAATAAAATTAAAACTGGGTCGAAAATCTAGATTTTAGAGTTGAATTTAAATTTGAATAACATCTTTGTCTTTTAGTTGTGAAAATTCAGAGAAATTAATTTCTCTGAACATCAGTTTCTATATCTATAAAAGCACAATAAGAAATTACATGTCCCATTAGAACTTCTATGAGGACTAATTTGAAATTAAAATACTTGGTATGGTTTTTTGCTCACAGCAAACGATAAATGGTAACTTCTGATGTTAAAAATTGTGATTAGAGTTTATAGAGCCTCTTCCCTGTATTAAAGGAAAAACTTTAGACAAATTAAATTTAGCAGAGTTTATTGAGAAAAGAATGATTCAATAATTGGGCAGCTCTCAAAATCAGAACAGATTCAGAGAACTCTGACCTACAACATGGTCAGGCAGTATTTATGGACAGAAAATGGAAGTGAGGTTCAAAGACAGCTCAGTTTGTTATAGCATGGGAGTGTTTGCCTTATTTGAATGTGGTCTGATAAGTTGGTCACTTGCAATTGACTGAAGCTCCACTGCTATGATTGGCTGACCCAGCTATTTGTTATGAAAGTATATTCCCAAATTAGGTTTTCAGTTAGCTTATGTACTAAGTTAGGTTGCAGTTTAGTAAGGACTCAAGTACAGAGGCATCTTCAAGCCAAATTTAGTTCAACTTAACAATTCCTTCTTTTTGGTAAGCCTCTTAATTTTGAGAGATTCCAAAACTTTAGGCATTGAAAGCACTGTCATCATCATATATGAATGTATTTGGTCTCAGTATAGTATTCACAAGTTTTAGTATCACATAAGTTGAATAATTCTTTATGTTTTTGCTGATCTAGTCAAAGTGTCATCATTCAATGCTTAATGGATAGCTGCACACAAACATTTAAGACTTGAGAGGATATAGCCCACCAAGGGGACTATTATAATAACTATTAGAAGAATAATACCAAACAACTGAAGCCCCTATGAACAGGGGCCCCTATGAACCAAGCCTATTCAAATCAAACAAGTCAAAGCTAGGTAATATAGGCAGTTCAATAGTACTTGAGTCTAGTTGGTCATAGTCCTTGTTTAAAGCACGATCCCCCAATTAAGGACCATAGTTTGCTATAGAATGGTCTGATTTAAAGTATCCAACTTCGTCATTAGCCTGTGAACACAAGTAACCTGGAGACCCACTAGAAGAATATAAAGATTAGAAAAACTTAGAAAAGCCAAGCTTGCCATCTACCACTCAGGATTCCTGCAAAATAACTGTTAGCTACTCACATAAGCATGCTGTGTGTTTCTTTGCCTTAAGAAATTTCCTTAATCTATTTGATGGCAGTGTCTGCAGAAACAGTATCATTAGCTATCTTTCTAGATAAGTTTTCTTTAATAACAACACCAGGGAGAGAGAGGTACAACATTAAGTTTTGTTCAATACCGTGCAGAAGCCTTTAAATTGAGCAAAAAGGAGGTCTAAAGCTGCATGATCCAGTAAATGATTTTGTTAAACATGTATGTTATCATCCACCTTTCAAATAATGACTTCTACATGCTTGAATCTCTGGGAGTTCTGTTTGGCCACAAAGTCCAAGATTTTTCCCCAGTTTATGGATTAGTTTCAAATCCCATACTTCTTATACCCCACTACTGCCAAGAGTGTGCCTCAGGAACCCCACTGGAATCTTTCCTCATTGGAAACTAGTTTATCTTCATAAACCCAATAATTTCTCTAATTTTTTGTTAAAGTATAAGCCTTAGCCAAAGCCATTCACAGGTTATGGTCCCATGGATTTTTCGGTAAGGAAAGGGAAGTGATTAGGATGGGAGAAAAAGGAAAAAGATAAGGCTTTCATGATGTCAGAGAAGTCTTAATCCACAAACTTTGGAAAGCTTTCCATGTCTAGGATGCTGTCTGCTTCTGGGAAAAAACTTCCCTGATCAGCTTTACCTTAGTTCTCTAACAGGTATAAAATTCCAGGAGTCTGGAGGGGCCCTTTTGAGTTGAGAAATGTGGATCCAAGACTCAAAACTCTGAAGTTTGGCTGCAGAGAACTTAGTTTGGTTTCTTCTAACAGAGTTCAAGGGCAAACTTTCTCTGGTGGTGTTTCCAAAAGACCCATTCTCCAGGTTCTAGATTATGAAACTGAAGATTGTCTCAGTCAGTGGATTCTGAAAAGTTTCCTTTAGCTGGTGAAAATACACTTTGGCATACATGCATTAAAAGCCTTGGAGCATATAGTCATACCAGAGTTTAGGAAAGGAAGAGATAAATGAGATTCTATTACTAGGAGTATAGGCCTTCCAGTGACTATTTCATAAGGGGTCAAATTATGTTTTCTACTGTGGATGGATCTGAGTGTCATCAAGGCCAGCTAAAGCACCTTTAGTCAAGGCAGTCCAATCTATTCAGTTAACTTTGCCAGTTTCAGCTTTAAGATGCCATTTGTCCTTTCAACCTTTCCAGAAGACTCAGGGTGATAGGGACAATGGTAATACCGTTGTGTTCATAAAACTTTATTTAATTACTTTATAACTTTTCCAGGCAAATGGATAACTCTATCATTGGAGATTTTTTTTCCAGGAATGCTCCATAAAGAAAACATGTCTTAAAGCATCCTTTTAGCTATGGTTATAGTATTGTCCTTCCTGCATGGAAAGCTTCTATCCATCCAGAGAACATAGGCTATTACAAGAACATATTATTTATTTATTTATTTATTTATTGAGTTGGAGTCTCACTCTGTCGCCCAGACTGGAGTGCAGTGGCCGCTCCCGGCCACCGCAGCCTCGACCTGCTGGGCTCCGGTGATCCTTCCGCCTCAGCCTTCCAAGTAGTCGGAATTACAGGCATGCACTACCACACCTGGCTGATTTTTTGATTTATTGTAGAGATGAGGTCTTGCTGTCCAGGCGGGTCTCGAACCCACGGGCTTAGGCAATTCACTCACCTCAGCCTCCCAAAGGCGCAGGATTACAGGCTGAGTCACCGAGCCCGGCTACAAGAACATATTTAGATCCTACTGAAGGTGGTAATTGAATGAAATCCCTCTGTAAGTGTTCAAATGGCCCATCAGAAAAAATGTACCACCTGAAGTTTTGAATGTCTTCCCATGATTATGGTTTTGACAAATATAACATTGGTTATAAGCCATTTTAGCAATTTTAGAACAGTCACTATACCAATATTTTTCTGCAATCTATATAATTTTGTCTACTCTATGATGAGTTACAGAGTACAGAATGGAAGATTCAAGGACTCAGACAGCCATTCAGGTTCTCCATGAGTCCACACTTTGGATTTACATTCTCTGAAATGCCAGTTTTGTTTCTCCAGTTCAGGTACTTAGCACTGTTTATTAAATAGATTATCATAGGTAATTTGACTTGGATCAATCTTATGGAATTCATTCAAATTGCACATCTTAACAACTTTAGTACTGGCTGACTTAGCATGAAACTCTCCCAAAACATTTTCTTAATTCTTGTTCTGCTTAATGTTGGGTTAGCAGTTTTATGAACCAGTTTCTTCATGAGAGTTCTGGGAATTCTTATCCAGTCCAATGGTATGATCTTAAAAGCTATTAGGATCCTGTAGTTGTCAGAATCTTCTCCATAAATCTCCTTGAGGACAAAACCTTTAGGTTTATAGTTGCATAAGAAAATACTAGAGTGAACAATCACCTGTGAATGACAAGACTTAAAATGCCCGTGGTTAAAGATCTGATGTGAGTTCATTACAATTGGCAAGGAAATTTGGTAATTTCTGTGGCATACAGCATTTTAAGATAATTGGAATTAAGACTGACACCAGAACTATTAAACTTCTATGAACTTAATACAATTTCTGAAACACATATTAATAGCATATCCATACAAATATAATTCACAGAAGGTTTAGCATAACTTACTATTTGACAATACTTCTCATTTACTTTTATATATCAAATAAGCCCAATTAGTTTTAGTTTAATATCTTCTCACTTTTTATAAGGAGAGTTATTCTTTTGGATGTTCCAGGAGTTGATCTAAAACATTCCAAAGTTAATTTGAGGTCAGGAAAAATACATAATTAAGAATTTTATTTGGGGAAGTTTGTAAAAAATATCAAAAGGTTTAAAACATTTGATCAAAATAGGGCCACAGGTCACTGTGAATGATAGCCATTCATTTAACCAAAGTGATAAGTAAAAGACTTTAAAAGTAAATACAAAAAGTTACATGATTATAGAAATACCTTAACTCTTTTAATAGAGAGGATTGCTTTCTTAAGTGACCAACACCCTAACAAAGATGATATGAAGCACAGGAAACACAGAATTTTTGTTGCCTAGACCAGTTACCTAAAAGGTAAAGAGAAATCTTTCACAGCTTCCTATTTAGAGCAGAGGCTGGTGTTCTGAGAAAATGTTGTTTTAACAGAGAAGACCAAATCCTGATTTTTACATTGGTATGCTTTTGATGTTAATGCTTAATTGTTAGAAAAACTTTTAAATATTGTCCTTCTAATCTTAGCCTGTTTGATCACACATAAAATTCCTTTTACAAAATTTATCTTTCACAAACCTACAACCTTTTAATATCCCTTCAATTATTTGTCCTGTACTCTTCCTCTTTCTCATTTAGAAACAAGTCATTCTACTTAGCACAAAAAAATCTATCTCATAACAAAAATATATCATCTATAACCTCAGAAAGTTACCTACGAAAATACTTTTTTTTGCATAGAGTTATTTTCCTCACCATTGCTAGTTTTTAATTACCAGGCATTGATGTGAATTTTTAACTCTTAGTAACCTTAATTTCTAGTGAAAACCCAAAAGCAAAGCAATTTGAACTGTCATATACCAGTACTTATGAGCATATTTTATAATTTGTAGAAATATGTTCTTCCTACATATTCTTCCTACATAAAAACAAATTTTTTCATGTTTACTAATAAATCCAAATATATTTAGCTTCTCTATACCATCTAAAAACAAGATACAAAATGTATATATACTTTAAACTTATGTTCAGCAATTAATGTTTCCATATTTTAGCTTACTTAGAAATGGTTCAAACAGATATCTGTTACTTAATTTAACACAACTTTAAGATTACAAATTAGGGCCGGGCTCGGTGGCTCAGCCTGTAATCCCAGTACTTTGGGAGACTGAGGACAGTGGATTGCCTGAGCCCATGGTGTCAAGACCCACCCGGGCAACTTGGTGAAACTTTGTCTCTACAATAAATCAAAAATTAGCCAGGCATGGTAGCGCATGCCTGTAGTTCCAGCTACTTGGAAGGCTGAGGCGGATGAATCGTGGAGCCCAGCAGACCTAGGCTGCCGTGGCCAAGTACGTGCCACTGCACTCCAGTCTGGGCGACAGAGTGAGACTCCAACTCAAAAAAAAAAAAAAAGATTCCAAATTAGTAAAAACGATTTTTGAGTTATGGCAGGTTCATTTATAAACCTTTATGCCAGTTATATTCACCTAATTTACTCATTCTCAACAATTATGCTTTAATTGCTCATTAAACAAAATTAACCATTGTAGGGACCCAGGGGAAACTTCTCTTTTACCCTCTAAAGGTTTGCTGAAAATCAGCTCACAAAAGGTAGATTACTAGGAGGAAAGGCATACAAATTTATGAGCATGCAATGGGGAAAATCACAGTGATCACCCCCTACACAATGGGGTACAGATGGTTATGTATAGGGGAAAAGGAGATGGGAGAAGTGTGTATAATTTAGGTAGTAAATGATTTTTAGGGGACGTCAGTGAGCTTAAGGAACATACAATGACTGAGACAAAGTCTGTTGAGCCCACAGAGAAGACACGGGTTTGTGACAAAAGTCTGTCCAGAGGTCATTGTTTCTTCTTTGGCAGGTCTAGACTTTAGGCAGATGAGGGAACTACAGACAACAACTTCATCTTGTGCTGTGGGGGAGAGAGGATTGGGGGGATGTCGGAGAGACTTTGAGTTTAGCATGTCAAAGTGCCATATTTGGGCATATTTTGCTTCTGAGCCCCAACACCATTGAAGGAGTTCAGGAAATGCCACCCCCAAATATGTTTATTGGTATACATATTTTGGGTGTATTGATTACTTTGAGATAAAGGCACTTGAAAAGCCGCAAGATGGAGAGGCTTTATCACAGGAAAGGAAGTCAGAAGTCCACTGTACCCAAACCTTGTCACCATCCGTCATCTGTTCTTCTAAGGATCCATTTAGCGTTCCCCAAAATCATTTACTCTGAGGATTTTTCTTTACCCTCTGAGCATTGTACCCATTCCTGCAGGGGGATTGAATCAAGAGAAACCCTTGCCCTTTCCTTGATGGACCTGCCTGATTATTGTCCTAAACAATTGTGAGCTGGGTTGCTCATTGTGATCTCTGCCTTGGGGCTCCCACCCCTAGCAACCAAGGTCTGGCTGCAGCTATGTTCCTCCAGCCAAAGTCGCCCCAGCCACAGCCAGAGCTCTCTGCTTTCAGATAATAGCACTCTCCCTTGGCATCTTCAGACCTGACAGCATAAACGCTTCTTGCTCTAACAACTCTGTGACTGCTTCACCATCTCTAGCTCATCTTTCGCCCTACCCTCATCTTTGTAATTATTCACTTAATTGAATCGTTTAAATTATACTCAGAGTTTGCCCTTTTAAGCAGGACCTAAAGCACTCTTTTCCCATCCCTGTCTACCATTCCACAGAAGAAGTTTCATCAAGGACCACGTAGCAATAAAAGCACCTTTGTGTTTTGTTCGGTTTTGACAGTAATAAATGGTTAAATTCGCCAGATTAGAAAACTGAAAGTAAAGAATATAAAATGTAGCACCTATGAATGTAGAGAATGTTTCAAGTCTGTATTGTGGCCATATAAGTGAGAAAAGGGGAAAGAAGGCAAAGCAAGTAATAGCAGGTGATACACAAAGGTTAAGAGAGAGGAAAAGGGGGAAAAACAGCCCCAAGACAGAGGTCCCCTGAGTTTCAAAGTGTTAATTAGATGGTTTATGTCCTGCTCTCATCACTCTTTCAAATGCTAGTTCCTTGCTTGCTTTTAACCCTTGAAATCTTCCAAAGTTACCTTTAATTAGGATACCACAACTATTCTTAAGAGAGGAGAAAATGTCTTTTGTAATGCAGACGCAGGTGGCTGGATATGGCCTGTGGACTCCAGGGAAACAATTACTCTTCTAATTTATCTTTTGGATAAATATGGGTTTTCATATATTGGATTTTCTCAGAGGGGAAAAGAAGAGTGGCAATGGAGAAGAGAAAGGAAACACAATGGGGAAATTGAGAAAGATTTTTATTGTTGGAATAAGTAATTTGAGAAGGCAGAGCACCAAAAAAGTAACATTGTGTCCTGTAAACTATACTATAAGCCATTTTAGCATATGGTTCCTACAATAAAAAAGTAAAAGTAAGGAAGTTATACAAATGACATAGAGAAAATAAGTAAATGTTTTGGGGGGAAAAATTGCAAAATATTTGGATATTTTACATAGAAATAAGGTTCAGTAAACAGTAATTCAACGCGATTTGCCTGCTCTGATTTCCTAAAGTTGTTAAATAATGTTCTTCAATTTGATCGGGATTGTGATATTAGAGCAGCTAAATTATGAACATAATAAAAATGCCAGCCAGGAGCTCACGCCTGTAATCCCTAATCCCAGCACTTTGGTAGGCCGAGATGAGAAGATTGCTTGAGCCTAGGAGTTTGATACCAGCCTGGGAAACATAGTGAGAATTCATCTCTACAAAAAATCAAAATATTAACTAGGCATAGTGGTGCATGCCTGTAGTCCCTGCTACTCAGGAGGCTGAGGTGGAAGGATCACTTGAACCCCAGAGTTTGAGACTGGTGAGCTGTAATTTTGCCACTTTACTCTAGTCTAGGTGACAGAGTGAGACGCTGACAAAAAAGAAACGCCTCTTTTTCTTGCCTAACAAACATGCAAAAAAGAATTATTTATGTATTCCCAGCCAAACTATCAAGAATGAGGGTAGAATAAAGAGAATTTCAAATGAGCCAGATGTCCAAAAAAAATTAATCTTAATAGGACTTTTTTTTTTTTTTTTGAGTCAAGGATGCTGTCACCCAGGCTGGAGTGCAGTGGCATGATTACGGCTCACTGCAGCCTCAAACCCGTGAACTCAAGTGATCTTCCTGCCTCAGCCTCCCGAATAGCTGGGATTACAGGTGTGTGCCACCACACCTGACTGATCTTTTGTAGAGACAAGATCTCGCTGTGCTGCCCAGGCTGGTCTCAAACTCCAGGGCTCAAGCAATCCTCCTATCTCGGCTTACTTTGATATTTTAGACTGGATTTTCTGGCCCTTCTATTAATCCACCTCTGAATACAATCTAGACAGAACACATTATGATGACCCTGTTCTTTTCACAGTAACATTCAGCATGTCATGTCCTTCAAGCAATCTTCCTCAGCATTTATTTTCTGTAACCAGGCTTATATTAATAAGAGTGTGTTAGTTAAAAGCTATAAAGTTGGGATAACTAACCAGAATTTTCAATTATCTATCACTTATCATTCCTCTAACCAATAATGAGAATGTACTATACAGTTTTGCAAAAAGTCAACCCCTTATTCTTTCAGTTGCTATACTTTCCATTAATAATTCTTAGAAAAAGTATAATTTTTCTGACCTGTTGAGTGTTTGCCATTATATAACCTATGGTTCACTATTTATTGAATAAGCATTGGAAAAAAATGTATTTTTAAAATAAACTTTTGAACTTTAGGAAGATAAAATGTGCCATTAGAGCTTTTGTGCTTAGTAGGATATGTTTATTCATAGATAGATGGCTAAGTCTCTCTAGCATCCTAAAATTCAGAAACTTAAAAGAGGACTTCTGAGGCCGGGCTCGGTGGCTCAGCCTGTAATCCCAGCACTTTGGGAGGCCGAGGCGAGTGGATTGCCTGAACCCGTGGGTTCAAGACCCGCCCAGGCAACGTAGCGAGACCTTGTCTCTACAATAAATTTTTTTTAAAAATCAGCTGGGCGTGGTAGCACGCCTGTAGTTCCGGCTACTTGGAAGGCTCAGGCGGAAGGATCGCCGGAGCCCAGGAGGTCGAGGATGCGGTGGCCGGGAGCGGCCACTGCACTCCAGTCTGGGCGACAGAGTGAGACTTCAACTCAAAAAAAAAACCAAAAAAAAAAGAAGACTTCTGTTTGTAGTATTCACTGCTTTTTGCCAGGAAGCTTATTAACTATTTTTCAAAGTAACCACCGTTTGCCACTGAGAGGCCACTTATATTGCTATGCTAGAATTTCTGTTGTCTTTAGTAAATGCTTGATATCAAAGCCTAGAAAGTTCTATGGTAGTCCAATAGAGTTCATGGTGATGTTTTTGGAGACCTCCTGGAACCAGGGAGTTGTGGTCTCAGACCCACCTGGGTAAAAGAGGTTGTCCACCTCATCCCCCACGCACCCACCAGGGGCAAAGGGCCTGACTTTGGGGATTGGGAGGTGGTAGTATGTCTCCCTCACTCTGGGCAAAGCCGCCTGGAACCCTTCTCAGACTTCCCTAGCCCCCAAAACATGTTTTCTCTATGAAAAGGTCAATGAAAGGGTGTCATCCCATGATCAAAACCCAACTTCCCACTGTGTAGGTAAATCCTGTCCTCCCTACCAAGTGCACCATGAGCCTGACGAGCTGCTGACACTGGGAGAAGTACCTCCATTGAAAAAAGAAGCTAATTTATTTTTACTGATTATTTATCACGATGATATACTAGAAACTTATCATTGGCCATAGATATGCTTATCTGGCAGAGAAACCTGTACTACAAGGGGTCAGCCCTTCAAAAAAATTTTTTCTTTTTTGGGGGGTGATTCCCCCCTCCTTGTACAATCCTTATATTTGTTTAAAAAAATTTCATGGTAATGCTTTTATTTTGACTTGAAATCAATGATCATATATTAAATGAAGATTTCACAGCTAAATCTATATTTAGCATCACTGTAACTTATATCTAACCAGTTATTTTACTTTTCTTAGTTACTGTTCATTTTTAGCTCTTTTTAAAAATAGGAAAATATTTTTCTCAAACTTGATTTGATTTATAAACAATGATCTCTGAAGTACTAACTGTTGTATTCCTGTAAGTAGAACTGTCATAAATTTAGAAATAATTTTTGTAAGTGAGACTGTATCACAGATGGAGTTTTTTCTTCGTAAAATTTTTTTCAAATTTAGCAGACTATTTTGACTTTAGAAAAATCTATACAATAAGAATATAACCTTCAGTTGTTGGAACTTTGTATTTTCTGCAGACTTTTTCAAACTCTGTGCTATATAAAAATATCACTTAAATCAATAGAGAAACTAGTTAACTTGTGTATAAATCTATAATCATAGGACCTTGATAGCTAAAAACTGACTCATTGCCTTCCACAATCCCATCAATATTCAAAAGCATATACTAAAACTTCAGTTTAGCTAAGCACTCTTTCATATATTTATTTATGTCACCTAATTATGGGGAAAACCAATAATATTCCTCGTTCAACTGACTTCATTTCTCAGTGTTAAATTCATTTTGTAGATGGAATAGAAATAACATTCTTAAACGTTTTAGAAACTGGAAATTTGAAAAACTGGTGAAGTACAATGCTTTTTAACATTTTTGCTTTTTAAAAATTGACCGGGCTTGCTGGCTCAGCCTATAATCCCAGAACTTGGGAAGGCCTGAGCCCGCGGGTTTGAGACCCGCCCGGGGAACTTGGTGAGACCACGTCTCTACAATAAATCAAAAATTAGCCGGCGTGGTAGCATGTGCCTATAGTTCCAGCTACTTGGGAGGCTGAGGCAGAAGGATCACCAGAGCCCAGCAGGTCTAGGTTGCGGGGGCCGGGAGCATGCCACTGCACTCCAGTCTGGGCGACAGAGTGAGACTCCAACTCAAAAAAAAAAAAAAAATTGACTGTCCAGTTAATTTTACTTTTAGCACATGACACCCAATCTGCTTGTTGCCTCTACTTACTTATATCTTCCCCTAGACTGTGAGCTCCTCAAGTGAGAAATTTGTCTTTTCATATTTGAATCTTAATGCTTAGGAAACATGTAAAACACCCAGCAAATTCTTTTTGAGTGAATTTGAATGACTAGCAAATAACTACAAAAGGTGAATTATAATCATGAGTATTTGGAAATGAACCAAATAAGGCTGTCTACTCTTACCTTTTCTCCTACAATCTCTATCTTATACCCAATAGGCATGGTCTGTTTTTGTCTTTATGCTTGTGGGATGTGTGTCTGTGAATGTTTCGGTGCAAGACTGCCTTTCTCTTCTGCCCCTATGGTCTTGGAGCAGAAAGATTTGAGGAACAGTAAAATTTTTGTCACAATTTTCCTACTCCTTTTTTAAAGGAAATGTCTTTACATAATTTAGATGTCCATTAAATATTTTCCCCAGATAAAGGTACATGCTTCCCTTGTATTGTGTGTAAAATTTCATATGATTAGTAGGGGAAAAAGGTAAACATAAAGTCATTTTTTCAAAGAAGACATTGGCATGAGGTGAAGTAAACATCAGAAGACTAGAAATAAGTACTCTATGGGAAGAGGTGCAGTAGTGCGACCTGAGCGCTGATTTGGGAGATCTGAATCCTAGTACTGGTGTTCCTCTGACTAGCTGTGAGGCCTAGACCAGTCTCTGAATTCCTGTTTGCTTCCTCATCTGTAAGTGAGGAGGCTCAGTGACCTTTTAGATTCCTTTCAATTCTGTGATTCTGTGTTTTGAATGACTTTTAAATAACAGAGTGCTGAACTGCCAACATTTAGACCTTCAGCTTTTTGTTGCTTTGCTCTATTGTGCCTTCACTAAATCATTATAATATAAACATGAGTTTTCAGAATTTCCATTTTTCATATGGGAGTCTGAGCCGGGTGACTTTGAGTCATGTGATGATTGCCTAAGCTCATCTCAAGCAGCTCATTTGGGTCATCATGTGTCCAGGAGGAAAACAAGCTCGTCTCTTCAGGACAAAAGAGCTTATTCCACATCATTATGTTGTTGACTCAAATCTACTATTTTCTAACTTATTTAGATTAAATTCATTAATTTGACTTTACACATTTTACCCCCACCTCTGTATCTTATAGACAAACAAACCAATGTGTTTTGGAACAACTGCAATGTAAAAATACCCTTCCAATATCAGCACATTTTCCTGGACTCTTAATGTTTATCCACCTCTTCTCTACCCTGAACACTAGATCTTTACTCCTTCCATGAGCACTTTAAAGGTTTTGAGAGACAGACCCCTAGATAAAACACAAGGACACAAACCTTGCACAATTATCTGTCTGTCCACCCATCCATCCATCCACCCACCCACCCATGTATTCTTTCATCCTGGCTTTTCAAATAGAAAAATGAATGTATGTACAAACAACTTCAGACGGTGCGAAATATGTACAAAGATTCAGACAGTAAGACTTCTTCCCACTAGCCCGAGTCCTGTGTCCCAAAAGTAACACTTTTGAGTTTCTTGCCACAACTTGTATTTTTAAAATAAGCCACATATTATCTTTGGTTTGAGCTTCCTTCTTTAAGTGAAAATTCAAAGCTTGTCTCTTTTGAACATATTATATAACTTGATTTATTATCGTCATTTAACAATATTACATGTTCTACTTTAATTTTTAAGATAAACAATAGATACAAGTCAGAATTATATTAGAATTGAAAAGGGATTAAAGAAATATCAAACAGAAGGCAAATATTTTGTTTGGCACAGACTCTACCACTTGAATCAAGCAATCTATAAGAGCCATCAACTCAGAAGTTCTGTGATTCTGTGACTTTCTACATCTATACATGGATAATAGAGTCCTCCAGAATCACAGTACTGACTCTTCTGTTACAGAAAGAGAGCAAGGAAACTAACCTTTGTTGAGAGCCAAATATACCCCATATCTGGTGCTGATAATGATACATAATTATATCATTTAATTTTTTAAGAGCTTTGGGAGATAAGCCTGCTCTATGTGTGATGACATAGAAATATAGCTGGGCTCGGTGGCTCAGCCTGTAATCCCGGACCTTTGGGAGGCTGAGGTGAGTGGATTGCCTGAGCCCGCGGGTTCGAGACCTGCCGGGGCAACTTGGTGAGACCTCATCTCTACAATAAATCAAAAAATCAGCCGGGCATGGTAGCACATGCCTGCAATTCTGGCTACTCGGAAGGCTGAGGCGGAAGGATCGCCGGAGCCCCCAGTAGGTCCAGGCTGCAGTGGCCGGAAGCGGCCACTGCACTCCGGTCTGGGCAACAGAGTGAGACTCCAACTCAAAAAACAAAACAAAAAACCAAAAGAAATATCTTCAAGATGAATTGCCTTTTAAAAAGTAAGATACAGATGAGTATGTATGGCACAATCCCAAGTTTGTATTGTCTGAACTTGTTTGTGTATACATTTTTTATTTGAAAAACATATATATATATATATATATATATTTGTGAAATGTTTGGTGTCCTTGTGTTTTACCTAGAGGTCTGTCCCTCAATGTCTTTAAAATGCTGGTAGAAAGCTGGGCTCGGTGGCTCAGCCTATAATCTCAGCACTTTGGGAGGCTGAGGCGAGTGGATTGCCTGAGCCCACAGGCTCACGACCAGCCTGGGCAACTTGGTGAGACCTCGTCTCTACAATTTAAAAAATAGCCAGGCGTGGTAGCACACGTCTGTAGTTCCGGCTACTCGGAAGGCTGAGGTGGAAGGATAGCCAGAGCCCAGCAGGTCGACACTGGGGTGACGCTGGAGTGGCCGTGAGCGTGCGTGCCACTGCACTCCAGCCTGGAAGAAGGAGTGAGACTCCAACTCAAAAAAAAAAAAAAAAAAAATGCTGATGAAAGGAGTGGTGGTCCAGAAAAAAAAAGTAGGTCCTTGCATATACCTAGAATAATTCTGGAAAGCTACACAAGAAAATATTAATAGTGGTTAACTCTGATAAATATTACTGGGATTAGATACAAAGAAAATATTTTTACTTTTTATTTTACATCGTTTTTCAGTCAAAAGGGGGGGCACAGCCAGGTGCTAACCTTGTTCTTATATCCCCTTTAGGAGAAGGGAAATAAGAGGAGACTTTGAAGATCTGAGATCATCAATATTTGTAGTGCAACTTATTTTATTGTTTTCTTCATCTGTGAGGAAAATGATTTTCAAGTCTAAGAAAAGACAGTTGTTTGAGTCTAGATAAACTCCTAAAATTTTCTTTTGCAGTGGTAAGAGGGAGATCGGTAAGAGGGAGATCTTTGCTCTGCCTTTGGATGCCACCGTTCCATTTTTTGGCTAGCATAGTTCAGGGTTAAATGAAGGTGGAGTGGAACAAAGACTTGCATGTGCAATATGAGGCAATTACAGTCATGCATCTGCTGACTTCAGAGATATGTTTGGAGCATTGTGTGGTCAGTCAATTGTGTTGTGAGAACATCACAGGGTGTCGTCACGCAAAAGCTACACCTAGTTGTTACACCTAGTCTGTATGGGTTAGCCTGTTGCTCCTAGGTTACAAGCCTGTATGGCATGTGACTGTACTGAACACTGTAGGGAGCTGTAACACAGTATAAGTATTTGTATGTCTAAACGTAGAAAAGATACAGTAAAAATAGGGCATTATAGTCTAATGGGAACATATGTGTGGTTTGTCATTGAAACTTCTTTATGTAGCATGTGACTATACAGTGATTCAGTTCTTGTTGGTCAATAAAAGATTCATTCATTCCTTTATTCGCCTTTGCTTTGGTGTATAAAATGTGTTTGCATTTGAGCGCAATGCCTTCAAGCATAAGCAAGAGTTCTGAACCTCCAGCTGGTAATTGTATCCTTAAGACAGCTCTAAAACACAGAGAGAGAATCCAAATACAGAGCTGGCTGAGAGACCTAGTATGGGCTCTTTACAAGTTTTGGTTTGAATGAAATGGTGATACCACCTGTAGTCCCAAGCCAGAGAGTCCTCTGCCCTGGGCCCTGGACTTCAGAGGGGCCTGCAAACACACATACACACAAGTTTGTTAAAGAACACGTGGCACCTCTATCTCAGGATCTGGTGCTCAGCACTGACATGATGCAGCCTGTTACCCTAAACATTTACTCCAGTGACTAATACAGTTCAGGTCCCAGGGAAATGCTTTGCCACATTTCTTGCTATGGAGTTTTATGAATTAGCTGCTACCAACCTCAGAGTGAGACATTGTTTTGGGGTACTAGGAGGATTTGAGTGGAAGAAGCACTTGGTAAAAGAAAAGTTGACTTGTCAAATTATTCTCAGATACCATGAATGCAATAAATTCTTGCCTCAAGAGGTACCCTTTCCTAGGAATGCTAGGAATGAACTTTCTTGCTATTATTTGTGCTCCAATGCATGGTTCCAAAAGTACCCATGTATTGGCATGGTATTGTCAACAGTTGCACATGACAGTAGAAGAATATATTACAGTGTTAAATAATTCATGTTACTCTTTAATTTGTATATATGTAGACCAAGACACAACATGCCAGGGTCATACTGAGTCTTTACATTGGCAACAAGACATACATTGAATGCTAGAATTGTGAATAATGCTGTTTTTATTAAAATGTAATGTTTAATTAAATTTTTAATAAAACTTTATTTAAATTTATTTTAAATTTTTATATCAAGTATAGTTTATATGTTATTTTCCATTTAATAAATAATGTTGAATATTTTAGAAGAAAATAACTTTGCTGAAAATACACTCATTTAATATAATTACATTATATTTTTAATCTTTAATAGCATAATTACCAATAGAATATTCTTATGTGACAATCTTGATGATAAAAAAATACCTAGTTATTCCACTGACATGAAGTCAGTTGTACAGTATTTATGAATTATGTATGTCCTTTATTACTCACCCAGTCAGTTCATCAACAGAATACTGAAATATATTCAATAAGAAGGAAATTCTGTTGTCTTTCATATTTTGTTCATATAAAAACCACAGCTTTCACCTATTTTCTAATTTGAGTGTTAGGAAAGTACTTGTCAATATAGAACATGCTTTATATAACAATTTGCTAGCTTGTTGTATACCTTTTGCATATTTAGACATATGGAATGTGGTCCTTCACTTGTACTCTTGCCCTGGACCCCACAGATGTAGAGGGCAGGCCTGCAACAAATGAAAAGTATATGCTACAATTTGAGCCAAGAGTGGTTTCTGTCAAATCTAGCCTGGGGGGCATTTGCAGAAGACTTTGCTCATGAATAAAGCTGTCTTCCAATGGAATGGTCTAGGTTAGGGGGAAGTAAGCGCCCTTTCACAGAACATGTTAAAGCAGAATCCAGTGGTTTTTTTTTCTTTTTCTTTTTGAGCCAGAGTCTTACTCTGTCACCCAGGTTGTAGTGCAGTGGCATGCTCATGGCCTCCCCACGACGACCTGCTGGGTTCAGGTAATCCTTTCACCTCAGCCTTCCAAGTAGCCAGAACTACAGGTGCACGCTACCACATCAGAATCCTGTGCTTTAAGTGGCAGTAATTAAGCTTACTCCAGTAGTCTTGGGGAGGTATGTCTGTGCTGAACAGAAGGCTAAATTAGATGACCATCAAGACTCCTCCAACTTTAAACCCCAGTGAAGACTCTGCTACATAGAGCATGGGCTGTCTGGTCTTCTTCCTTAGTTATACCTTTCAGAAAATGACACTCTTTCTAGATGCAGGAGTCAGAGAATCTTGTCTAGGGTGCCCAGTTTCTTCTGAACATTTTGCTTAACATCTATGTGACCTTTTCAGCCACAGAAACTCAGTTTGGAGTTGTATGTGCTTTCATAGCCAGGTGGACTTTGGGCATCTAATATTTCAGGTTAAGCAGCAGAACTGCTACTAAACAAAAAAATTCAAAATGCATTTCTTCCTGTACATATAGTTTAGATAGCCTCTAAATAAGGTATTTGATTCTCTAAATAAGATATGATCACAATTAAGAGTACTTTTGACTGCAAGGGCTTCGGTTCAATTCCCAGCCATGAAATGAGTCCTTGGCCAAGTGTGGTAACCCACACCTGTAATCCCAACACTTTGGAAGGTCAAAGTAGGAGGATAGCTTGAGGCCAGCAGTTGAGACCAGCCTGGACACTATAGGAAGACCTTGTCTCTAATCATCATCGTTATCATCATCATCAAACTAAGGACATGTAATGTTAATGTACAAGTACAATGAACTGGATTCCTAATAAATCAAAAGCACACTAGGTAGAATAATGTCTTTATTTCCAAACAAAATTTACCTAACAAAATAATGTTGTGATAATTTTTCTTTATGCGTTCTATTATTCTATGTACTGAAATCATACACATAGTCCAGAATTCAATCAGAGCACCATCAATGGAAGCCACTTATTTGTTTATTTCTCTTTCTGTCTCTTTCTCTCTCTTTATGCCTTCCTCTGCATGTAAGCAAGATAACATTCAAACTCCTCCATCCCTCTTCTTTCTGCCACTGTTTATCCTTTCTTTATAAAAACAAAAAAAACCTGTAGTCATTTTATAATCCTTTTCAATAAAATGTTCTAAAACATTGCAGCACTTAAATCAGAAAAATTCTTTTTGATGTGCAACCTCGAGGGTTCCAAAAGAAACCACTTTCAGATAACTATATGCACATCAAAATAATATAGAAAAATTAGAAAGCCATCAATTAAAAAAAGAGAGATAGAAGTCATAGAAGCTAACTTCACTTGCCAAGCGCAGACTATATAAGGAACTGAAACACGAAAGAAAAGTCACCAAAACTGGAACTTAGGTCAAAACCACCAAGAAGAGAAATGAAGCAGGGCAGAACTGAAGGCTCTAAGTGATAGAAGCAGAAAACCCAAAACAGGAAATGAGAGTCAAGTAACACAAGACAGAGAAATTAAGAATTCTTTATATAAGGAACTAGAGGAATAAAAAAGGAAAACGTCGCCTTATTAGGTATTGGAAGAGGGCACACACACTCACCAGCTTGGTGGAGAGATTCCACAGAGATTCTGAGGGATTCAGACTGCTCCTGTCTCCCAAGGGGCCTCCCAGCTTGGCATCTGTCACTCATGAGAAATTGTCTCGGAAGCCCCAATTTCTTGAACTGTAAGTTGAAGGTAGTAATAGTGCCTTTCAAAGAGGTCAGTAAAGAGTCAATCAGACAAAATTGATAAAGCACTTAGCACAATACTTGATACCTAATGCTGGATAAATAGAAGCTGTTATTAATATCATTACAAACTTATCCAGAATTTTATTCTTTCCTTATGCTATTATTTATGATAGACATACTATGGTAGTTATGTTACCTTCACATATACAGGTTACTACCTTCCCAGTATATAAAGTCATTGCTTCTAACAATATTTCCATGAATGTCCTTGACGATGGACCGTTAGTGTCATATTTTACTAACTCACATTTACAAATAGGGAACAGAGGTGGCTTAAGCAGTTTCTCAATGAGATACAGCAGATTGGTGGCTTAGCTGAATATAAGACCCAAATTTCAGAGTTAAGTACTCTAGCCAGAAAGTCCCCAGTTATTTCATATTCATATTTATAATCTGTATTATGAAGCATAATCTAAGCAGTGATTTAGCTGATTTAATTATAGAAAATCTACATTTGTCCTGTGGCATTAAATTTTTTTTAAAAAGAAATGTCTGCATAGTTATTCAGTTGATCATTCATGTTCTAGAAGACAGAGTATTTAGATGTTCTGGAACAACAACAACAAAAATGTATGAAGCACCATTTATAAGGGGGACTCCAAAAATCCCAGAATTTGTTTATTAAAAATATTTGTGTATTTATTCTTACATATTTAAACTTTAGTCACTTTGAAAGTACTCTCCATTTGATGCAGTACACCTACTGAGATGCTTTTTCCACTGCTCAAAACAGTTTTTGAGCTCTTCAGTTTTGACAGGGATTTTAGTGCTTCTGCTGTGTTTTTTGTTTTTTTTTTAATTTCACCTTGTCCATATCAGAAAAACACTTCCCTTTGACAATTTTTTCATGTGGGAAAACAAGAAAGAGTTGCTCAGGTAAGATCTGGTGAATAGGGAGAGTAGGGCACGGGGTCATGCTGTTTTTGTTTGATCAAAGACTGCTGAACACTCAGTGCAGTATGGGCAGGTGCATTGTCTTGGTGGAAGAGCCAGTCACCTGTTTGCCACAACCTGGGACATTTCTTCTACAAATCATGACACAACCTTCTTAAAACTTCTAGATAAAAACTTTGGTTGACTGGTGGAGGAGCAAGTTCCAAGTGTACTATAAGGGCTCTGCCCTGCAAAAGATAATTGTTTTTTGAGGGAGGGGGAGTTCCCCTTTGTACGATTTCAAGCTAAGAACATCAAATGTTGAAAGGACAGAAACATTTAATAGTTAGAATATGTTCAAACCGGGCTCAGTGGCTCTGCCTGTAATCCCGCGCTTTGGGAGGCTGAGGTGGGTGGATTGCCTGAGCCCGCGGGTTCAAGACCCGCCTGGGCAACTTGGTGAGACCCCATCTCTACAATAAATCAAAAATTAGCCGAGCATGGTAGCACGCGCCTGTAGTTCCAGCTACTTGGAAGGCCGAGGCAGAAGGTTCGCCAGAGCCCAGCAGGTCGAGGCTGCGGTGGCCGGGAGCGGCCACTGCACTCCTGTCTGGGCGACAGAGTGAGACTCCAACTCAAAAAAAAAAAAAAAAAGTTCATATTATTGCAAAACAAATCATTCACAAGTTAGTGTACTCATTAGGAAAACCTTATCTTCCATACTTATGCTAAAAATCTGTATGTTTTATTTGGCCTTATTTTCTGCCCCTCTAGAATATTAATATAAATGCTAGTGACATTAATATTAACAGCCAATATTTATTCCTGCTTCCTTTCCACACCTTTCCCCTCTCCATCAGGTCTCCAGATTTCAGTTATAAGATACTACATGAAAGAAGGTTGTAAATTGGTGACCAGACTGCGGAGTGAGCACTTACCTGTCCCGTAGTAGGGGCCAGAAAGGTCAGACAGTTAGAATAGGAAAACATCCAGGTTAGGGGTTTCCAGCTTTAGAGTTCAAAAGATTGAGGGGATTGGTAATAAGATGTCTCCTTTAATTTTGCCAAATAAGGAGATTTTAAAAATTGCTACCATATACTGGCAGCATACTTTACTAAATAAACTGAAGAATGTGTCCACTTTAAGAAAAATCTGTTAGGAAGGACAAAAATATCAGAATAAAGTTAGTTCACAAAAAGCGATCAATGATCATTTGAAACTGCCACATTTGTGTGTTGTGTTTATAAATCTTTAAAAAACATAGTTTTTTCTCATTTCGCTGGAGATCAGTGAAAATGGGCTGGCCTAATTCTGTGGACCACTCTTTGGGAGCTGCTCGAGAGACTTCTAAAGAATTCTCTTGGGGGCTAGATAAATGGAAAATCCAGAAACGAACAGGTGATTTTTATGGAGGGTTTACTCTGATTCCAGGTCCTGTGCTAAGTGCTTTGCTTGCCCAAGAAGTGATGAACTCCTGGTAATGTTTGAGTAGAGGCATCTGCCCCTACTTTTGTCTGAGTCTAATCACCACGAAAACCTTTACAACCCAAAAGAACTCACTTATGAGTTGCTCTTTCCAAAAACACAATCACTATATACAATTTTAAAACTCCGATATAATATGATCAGCCTTTTGGAGGCTGTTGCAGCTGCCTCTAACCACACTGGGATTCAATGTTCTTCTTTCAGAAAGAGACAGAAAGTTGCCAGGTTTTTGGGCACAAGCTTCTGTTCTCTGACAAAGCACTGCTTTGACCAGTGTGCAGGGCCTGGCCTGAGACCACAACAACCAACCAGTTTTGACAAACCAAAAATAGCCCCATCATCTAAATCAAGACACAAGGAGAGTGACCACCCTGAGTCACCCAGACTCATTAGTTACATACTTTATTTTTGGATAACTCTAGTGGGGAAGAAAAGTTTCATTTGCTGGTTCTTCTCCACAGTAAAAGTACAAGAGACTAAGTCATGTGGTTCTGTTTAACTTACCATGAAGGTTGCAACTAGTATAGATGACGTGATTCCTCAGCTTTGGAAAGCCCACGGCTAATTGGTAGGGATGATATGTCTCTCTGAAATGACTAAACTGCTGAAAAGATCTTGGCTTGTAGTCTCTTGCATAAGAAAATTTGGCTCCCAGGAATGAATGCATGTTATCACTTCAAGATCTTTGCTGTCATTCAGGGTAACAAAACACAAGTAAATGAGAATGTGGAATAGAATGGAATAGAGAGCTTATTTGCCTTATTTCAGCTTTAAAAAAAAAAGTCTGTTTAAGAAGTTGAGTTCATTTGATGTCTTTATAATTTGCATTATAAATCTTCTAAATGTATTTTTTCTTAGCAAATGTATTACCATCCTCATCCTTAAAAATGATTTTCATGAGTACATGTAATTCAAATTCTTCACCATCCCCTGGTCCGCGCCTACCAATCAAACCTCACATTTTATTGTTCTCCTTCCATTCACTGATCCTCATTATTCTCTTTGTTCTTGCAAAACACCAAGGTCATTCTCACCTTAGTGACTTTGTATTTGGCCATTTCCTCGACCTGTAATGCTATGTCATCTTTACATAGCTAGCTTCTTCTTGTCACATAGGTCTCTGTGCAAATATCACTCCATGGAGAAGCCTTCTCTGATCACTTTGACTGAAATAGCCCATCTCTATCAGTCACTCTCTAATTTATCACCTTATTTGATTATCTTTATTGATTTATGAATATCTACAAAAACATCTTGCTTGCTTATTTGTTAACTTGTTATGTGTTTGCCTTCTCTAGAAGGAAGGTTCCATGAGAACATGGACTTTGTCCTGTTCATTCCTATTAGCACTAGAATAGTTCCTGGCACATGGAATATTTGTTGAATTAACTAATATTCATTAATATTAATATTATTGATTATTAATAATAATATGCTCACTAAATATTTGTTGAATTAATACATGAGTGAAAGGATAGAAGAATTCATGAGCATTTTTATATTTTGTCACTTTTATCCCAGAGATTTCATGTCTAAATGGCACAAAGCCTAATGTAGTTTCACTAATTCTCTTGATAATTTTGTCAATATGGCCACATGACTCATGATTTAAGTTATCTGACTTGGCACTCTATAATTGATCCTATCACTGAATAGCTGCCAAATCTTTACTTCACTTAAGTTAGGTAGCTCAGTCCGAGGGAGCAATCTGATAAGGGTACAAATCAAATTTTAATATAAAAAGCAAAGATTAGATGTAATGATGTAGAATAGACAAATACGTCTTAAAAGCATTTTAAAACTACAACTAACATGAAAATTACTAGCAGGCAAAAAAACCACTAAAGGCAAGAGGCCCATACTTCCTGTTTAAAAAATATTTACCTGGAAGTTCTAAACAATGCAATAAGATAAGAAAAAAATAAGCCAGGCTCATTGGCTCAGCCTGTAATCCGCGCCTTGGGAGGCTGAGGTGAGTGAATCACCTGAGCCTGTGGGTTCGAGACCCACCAGGGCAACTTGGCGAGACCTCATCTCGACAATAAATCAAAAATTAGCCGGGCGTGGTAGCGCACGCCTGTAGTTCCAGCTACTTGGAAGGCTGAGGCAGAAGGATCGCCAGAGCCCAGCAGGTCGAGGCTGCGGTGGCCGGGAGCAGCCAGTGCACTCCAGTCTGGGTGACAGAGTGAGACTCCAACTCAAAAAAAAAAGAAAAAAGAAATAAATTATATAACTATTTCAAAGTAGAGGCAAAGTTATCTTTATAGATTATGGTAATCTACCAGGAGAAATCAAGATAACTTTTTTAAAGGACTAATAATGGAATTTAATAAGGTAGTGTTATAAAATAAGAACTTAAAAATGACAGTTATCTTATAGAACAGGAATAGTACTTAGGAAACATAAAGAAAAAATAGCTAAATAATTTTATAAATGTTAATATATCAGCTATAACTTTTCCTTTTCCTAATGTCCAAACATGGCATTAACCTTAAACTGAAGAATATGGCTATGAATTTTTATTTAATATTGTGTTTTCCTATGAAAAAGCAAAACTTACCACTTGTTCATTCTGCTAACGTTTGTATTCTTCCTCTATTTATAGTTCTGTACTGAGAACTCTGGGGAAAACAAAAGGAAAAGAAAAAAAGAATATTGTCCCTGCTCTTGAAGACTTTACAATTCTTTTGGAAGAAAATATTGTAATGTATGCATGTGAAACTACTAGAAAACAATTTCTGATAACATTTATTTAGTAAATGCTTATTGAGCATCTGTAATAAGAAAGTCCCTTTGTAAGCTATGTGTGGAGTGATGAGGGGATTTTATAAATATCATGAGAACTCAGTCCTTGCCATCCGTGCAAGCCATTAGGGAGAATAAGGCACAAATCTTTATCATTATAAAGCAATTAAGCTGAACTTTGAAGGAAGAGGGAAGGCTTTCAATAAACATAAAGACCACAAGGAATTTCAAGTGGAGAGCATGACTTTGGATAAGAAAGTATGGGGCATGTTTGCAAACGCTGAGTAATCCTGTTTGACTAGAAGATAGGTACACATGAAAGGGAATTGGGGGAAAGACCAAAAGGAAAGCATGAAAGCCAGGTCTCAAGATAGGGGTCTTGAATTCTTAACTGCAGAGTTTTGATTATATGACTTGTCATCAGAGAGTCTTCAAATATTTCAAAATGAAAAAGCAGCCTTGGAGCTCTGTTACAGGAATAACAGCAACACATGGGCTAAGTCGAATTATAGAGAGACAGAGGATGGAGGGTTGGTTAAGAAGTTTGGGGAAGACAGACAGTGGGACCTGACTGTGCTGGAGTAGCCTTGAGAGACATTGCAGAGATGGGTTCGAAAGACTGGCACCCAGACAGTACTTAGCCTAAAGCACTCATGACTTCCTAGAGCAGCAGTATAGATTGGGTGCTGTGGAAGAAGTATAAGGGATGACAATAGACAGCAGGTTGGGAGAAACTGCATACGAAACAGCAAAGAACCTCACAAACAGCAGATCCAGCAGTAATTGACTGGGTTCACAACACCGTTGATTGCTGTTCTATGCAAGATATTGGGATCAGAGCAAGGAAAAGATGGAGGGTGGGGAGATTAATAAGGTCACAACCTAACGGTGGGATCAGTCTACTGATGGACTTTTAGGTGGAATAGTGAGGGGCTAGAATAGCAGGGAAGGTATCCCTGAGCTGAATTCAAAGGTTAACTTGAAGGTATCAGAGGAAGAGAAAGAGAAGGCGACCTTCTGCCTGGGGACACACCTGAAGACAACACAAGCATGAGAACTGCCTTCTGGGACCAGTGGAATCCCCTGACTGCAGTAGATGTGGAGGATTAAGGGCAATTGATGTTACAAAAGTGATCTTGAAAGTCATTCACTGACCCATGGAGGTAGCCATCACTCCTTAAAGTCCCAAGCAAATGTTTCTTTTCACTTATTCTTTGTTTCTCCTCCACTATCTCTCTGACCTGGAAGTGAAAATATACTCCAAGATCACACTACTGATAAGAAAAATGTTTTCCATGGGTACCAAAGGAAGGCCCAAACTTTACTTGTATTATGACCACTTGTATACCTAATCCTGAATTGTACCCCATATCTTTAAAATAAAATAAATTTTTAAAAAAGAAAGAACATTTTCCACCTAATTTTTTTTTCAAGTCAGTAAATATTCACAATCTATGACGTTCATGTGAAGGGTCGTCTCTAGACCAGGAAAAGCTACTTACCTTTTTTAGAACAGGAGGAAGGAAGAACTCACCCCAGTCATCAGAATCAACCCACTCTTTCACCCACAGACTGCAAGGCGGATGTAAACAACCTTCCTAGATGCCCTGTCATCTTGTGTCATCTTTGTCATGAGACCAGGGATGGTGTCCCTCAAAGATGCATGTGACTTTAAATCTTTTCCTGCCACGGTAGCCTGCATCAAATCAGTTGTATTTTAAAGAAACTGTTTAAACTTTATCCTTGTTAATAACACTTCATGGCAGACCCTTTTCTAAAGAACCACTTCATTTTGAATATTGAGGCAAGCCCAAGGACCTCCAAGACCACTTCCAAGTTTCAAAGACTTTCAGGGCTGAAGACTTGACTAGTGAACTCTCTTTGAGGGCATGCTTAGCATGTTTACTCCGCTAAGAAAAGTCTGAAGATCCAGAGGAAATGGGCCTTTCAAAGCTTAAGGAGACCACAGTTATGAGGTTATGACTTTACAGCGTTCTCCAAAGTGCTGTTACCTCCTCAGGACAAAACGAGAGGGAAGCAGAGAGAGCAAGTTCGCTGACTCTGGGGACTGTAGGTGCAGGTAGTAATTTCGATGACTGGTGGAAGTTCCTTTTACCTGTGATATTCTAGAATTACTCTCCTTGTGCTTGATGCAGCATTTTGTACACCTTCTCTGCTTAAAAATTTACTAATAACCAAAATTTGCAGGAAAGTCCTGAGGGCTTGGAAACTATGGAATTGGTGTGAGGTATTCACCAGAGAGTGGCAAAGGGCCCTGTCATCCAACAAGTCTCTAATATCCATGAAATGGATGTGCTAGCAACTGCTGGAATACCTGACCACTCCAACGAAGGGGCCCAGTTAATGAGTTTGAAGAATCCACAACATGACATTTCCATTCACTCTGGCTCAGAAACTAACTTTTAGAGTTCTCTGTGGTCATTTGGGGGTTTTAGTCTATAAAATCAGGAGGCAGGAGGCAGGTATAGGAAAAGGCCTAATGTCCAGGAGCAAAAACAACATATTCTCTCAGCAGACCTCTGGAAAAGGGACTCATTAGGTGTGTATTTGTTTCTGTTCTTCAAACTTACCAAATAATTTATGTCAAAGACTCATGAACAAATGGTTTAATTATGCCATGGCGATAAGCACTCTGGAAGTGCATACAAAGAACAATTTCTTTTGGCATCATTGGTTTTGGCAGCTTTATGCTCATGGCTCAGGTATGCAGGTTGCTGTGAACGAGATGAATGATACACTTTGTTAAAACTGGTCGCTGTTCCCAAGTGGAGTTTAGATTCCAAAGGCTGGAACCAGGAAGAATTCTTGTGTTCACTTACACTATGGCACTTTCTGGTTCCTCTAATCTGTTTCTTTCTCCTTTGAGGATACAAAAAAATACAGTGGTTCTTCAGTATCTGTGAGAGATTGGTTCCAGAACCTCTGCAGATACCAAAAATCTGTAGATGATCCGGTCCCTGATATAAAACTCACATACCCCTGTATATTGAAATCATGTCTGAATTACTTAAAATACCTACTGCAATGTAACTGCTGTTACAGTTACATTGTTATACAGTAGTTGCTATACTGTATTGTTTAGGAAACAATGACAAGAAAAAGTCTGTACATGTTCAGTATAGACAGACACACTTTTTTTCCTGAATATTTTCAGTCCGCAGTTGCTTGAATCCACAGACGTGGAACCCATGGATAACAAGAGCTAACATATTTGGTGATAGTCAACCATAGTATAGAGACTCAGTGTTCTCAGTCACTATGTTAATGGGTTTTTCACAGGCTCTCCATGTTTTACAGAGGACGCAGAACCAGGGAGAGGCCACACCTGAGAGAAAAGGCCATATGCACACACTTGAATTCTTCAGCCCTTCACCTTACCCAGTCACCACCAACCTTTTCCTCCCTATTCCACAGATTATCAATTGACCTTGTGTTGACCTTGTGTTGTTTATTTTTGCCCCAAGATTGATGCTTGAAGTTTATTGTAACCCAATTTCACCTACATACAAATGTTACTGGGCCCTATTGCTAGACACAAGAACTTGAATTTTTCACACTGTCCAAATCTAAAAAATAAGAAGCAATAGAGACGTAGCCTGGGACAGGTTTGCTTTAAGGGAAGCTTTCCCCATTCTCTCAAAAGAACGGTTTGCTTCAGCCAATGGATCACCTCTGGGGTCCTGGGGCTTACCCTGACCACCTGCTTCAGTGTGAGCTTGATAAATCCACAATGTAAGTCTCTACGAGATTATAGTCTCTCAGATACTCAGATTCCACCAGTGCGAAAGTGGAAATAATGTTCCTCCTCTCTTGGGGTTTCTGAGAATCCTGAGCTAAGACATTTATACGTGCTTAACACGGTGCTTCTCAAGAGTTTGCAACTTTGTCGGTTTCTGCTTGAGCTGCTGGAAGCACTCTTTCTCCTGGAAAGTGCTGGTGATGCTCCAAGTGCAGAGTGACACACCGTCTTCGTATTTTGAGGAGTACGGTTAATGGGAAATGACTGCAGTTTACTGCATCTTCTAGTAATCCTGTGATGCCATCACAAAACAAAAAGCACATGACTACTCGTAAGCCCACTGCACCTGAAAAAGAAATTGGATTCTGCTCAGAAAAACAGGCTGTAAAGCTAATTGCTCTTATCCAATAACGTGGCCCTGCAGAGTGGCATCATCAGCCCTGAGACACAGAAAGGAGGAGGGAGAGGGAGAGGGAGTGCTCGGGGAGGCAGCTCTCCAGACACTCAAGCCAATGAAAAATGCATAAGGAGATGTTTTATAGCCAATGTCTAATACCACGCCTGGGTCACAAGCTGATCTGAGCCAATCAATAGTATTCATCATCCTGAAAGGAACTAGTGATTGTATGTTTATGAGAACTGGGAGGTTTTCCAAGCCAAGGCCAGTTTCTGGTTACTTGGTATGTGTCACCCTTAAAAATATAGAACATATTTTGAAAATGGAACCCAAGACCTTTTAAAAAATTATAGAGGGAGGAGGAGGGAAGGTACTTTTCCAATCCAGGGGGGAAAATGTTTGAATTCTTTTTTAGGTCAACCCAAGAATTAATTTTTAAACTGGAACAACATTTTTTGTTTCAATCTTTTGTGACCATTTTTTTGTATGTGATTTCTTTTTACTTAGCTTCAGAATTAAAAAAAATAATAATAACACGTAGTGCCTCATTTATGTTAAACTCCTCCAAATGCAATTGGAAATGTATGACAATCAAGTCACAAAAAGAAAAGTAAATGGAGTTAACTTTACCATTATATACTACTAAGTTGCGGGTTGGCTTGATTTTTAAAAGTTTTTGGAGGTCTTAGGAACTTCAGCTTGAGCTTAAGGGCTTGCTTTCTACACAGGCAGTGATTTCAGGGCACAGTGAGGCTCAGGAAACAGATGAGCCTCAGGCATTGTGTGCTCTGAAACCTGCTGAAGATTTTGGGGGAAACCACATTTCAGTCTGGTTAGATGGGAAACGCTTCAAGAAAACGAGGACTTTCGTGGGTGTGTTCCAGGCATGGCTAAATTGCAGTCCTTCCTGAGGTCTTCAAAGTAGATTTCGTCAGACACCATCTCTCCCACCCCCATCAAAACTGTTTTTGAACAATGAATTAAACATCAAGAGCTCACAAATGGAAAGTCTTGGAAAATCAACTTGTGAGGCAGGAAGACGGGAGAGGAGGAGCAACAGAATGGGATAAAGAGTTTCATCCTTTCTCTGGTGGTGGTAACAGGAAAGAAGTTATGCTTGCATCTTTGTAAGCAAGTAAGATTTTTTTTCGTAGCTGTGAAGGTGAGACACGTTCATTATATTTGAAAACTACAGAAAATCCGAAAGAGTAAAATAAGAAAATAAAAACCATTTGTGAACTTAGTGTCCTGAAAAATCCACTCTAGGCGGGGACACACACACACACACACACACACACATCTTTACTGAATTAGGATCTCAGTGTATATGGGGGGACCCCCAAAAACAGAATTTATTTATTAAAAATTGTGTATTTATTCTTGCATGTTTAAACTTCAGTTGCCTTCAAAGTACTCTCTGTTTGATACAATAAACAGATAGTACTTTTGAGATACTTTTCCCACTACCCAAAACAATTTTTGAACTCGTCAATTTTGATGCCTTTTAGTGCTTCTGCTATTTTTTGTTTCACCTCTTCCACATTGGCAAAATGTTTCCCTTTGAGGACTTTTTTCATCCAGGGAAACAAACAAAAAGCTCTCAGGGCTAGATCGGGTGAATAGAGAGGGTGGGGCACAGGGGTCCTGTCATTTTTGGTCAAAAACTGCTGAACACTCAACACAGTGTGGGCAGGTGCACTGTCAAGGTGGAAGAACCAGTCCCCTGGTTCTCATCTCAGGATGTTTCTTCTGCAAATCATGACACAACCTTCTCAAAACCTCCAGATAAAAACTTTAGTTGATCATTTGATCTGGAGGAATAAATTCCGAGCGTCCTACAAGGGGTCTGGCCTCCAAAAGATAATTCTGGGGGTTCTTTTGGTCCCCTCATATAGTTTTATATCCTGAGTTTTCAATGTATGTTTATTTTGTAATTATTTTCACATCTCAAAATGATCAGATGTGATATTTTATTGTTCAGTTAGTACTCTATGACAGGAATGCGCCGTTAGGTGCCATTCCTCTATTGACAGGCAAGTCATGCATTTTCAAGCCCCAAGACTTTGTCCTTCAGGCTTATACCCTGGCCTGCCTGCCCTCCCATCTCTGTCCATTGAACACTTGCTTGGCCGTTAATTCAGTGCCTCCTGTGCTGAAGCCTGCTCCACTTCCCTGGTTGGCTTTAATCACTCTGGGGAAGTAGAGGGGTCAAGTCAAAGGAGATTGGGCTTTGGAGGCTGACAAGGTCGGGCTCCATACTTGGGACAGCACTTACCAGCTGTGTGACCTTAGGAAGCTTTTAAACTAAGCTTCTGTCTCCTCACCTATAAAGTGGGACAAATACTTCCTATCTTTGAGTATTAATATAATGATTGAGTAGAAGATTATATGTGTTTGGTTTCTCCCCTCCACCCTTTTTTGGTTTTCTGGTTTCTCCCCCAGAGTATTTATAGAGTAGTGGTTAAGAGCTTGAGTGAGCTTGAGCAAATAACCTAGTCTCCCTGTGCCTCAGTTTCTTCTTCTGTATTATGGGTAATCTCTCTATATTTTTGGAAGATGAAATCTGGCAACATAAGGCTCTTGGTGCCCAGCACAAGTTGAAACACAATAAATGTTGGTTCTTCTTCTCTTACAGTCTTGCAAGACTTCTAACAGGTGTCATTTTTTTGTTGTCACCAGATCGTGAGCTCCTCTGTGACTTCACAGTGGACAATAAGTTTTCCCCTGTTGGCTGCCCCTTGTAGTCTCTGTCTAGTGAGCGTGAGCAAATAACCTATTCTCTCTGTGCCTCAGTTTCTTCTTCTGCATTATGGGTATCTCTATATGTGTTTAGGGAAGATGAAATCTAGCAACATAAGGCACTTGGTGCCCAGCACAAGTAAGAACATTGAAAATCTCTGTGTTCATCCGAGCCACCCAATGCCTAGGGCTGGGCCCTTCTTCCCTGCTGGCCACACCTTGCAGAGGACCCTGGTCACCCCAACTTCCTGAAATCCCTGCTTGATGGCCACCCTGCAATGGAGGCGTCCTTCCATGTGAGTGGCCTGAAGATGGAGAGACCCTCCTTAACCACTGCTTGGCAGCAGGTATCAGGTCCAAGAGGAAAGTCTGGCTGTAAGAGAACTGCCTGAGAATTGACTCAGTTCCCAGAAGATGGCCCTGAGGGAGAAAACCTCAGGGAACGGCTTGGCAACCTCATCCCCCTCTGGGAGGGGTGAGGGAAGGGCATTTCTTTCTGACATGGTGGAGATGTAACACCCTGGCTTTGGTGTCACTAAGCAGGATCACATGAGAGGACAGGATTCACTCATTAACGAGAATGTGGTAGCAAGCTAGGAGAGTGTCTCCCTGCCATGTTGTAATCCAGCCAAGGTTCTCAAAGTTTGGTCCCTGGACCGGCAGCATCAGCACATTAGCATTACCAGAGAACAAGTTGAAAACGCACATTCTCAGTTGCTCCTGCTCCCCAGACCTGGCCAGTCACAAACTCTGGGTGGGACCCAGCAATTGGTGTTTTAATGAGTCCTGCAGATGATTCTGAGGCCTCCTCAAGTTGAGAACCACTGCAGCACAGGTACCAACAGAGAGAGCAGAAAGGAGAGGAGAGGAAGCCTGATGGCATTCTTCTTTCTCAGGCCCTTCCTGAGAACAGCTGTGACCCCATCCTGATATTCTTATACCAATTCCTCTTTGTTTGCTTAAGCTGGTTTCACAAGATTTCTGAACCAAAGGGTTCTAAGCAATAAAGCAAGGATCATTCGAAGAAAAATTGTAAGATAAATGAAGCTTTAGGTAGCCAGGCCTTCTGCTTTGACCTCTCCCCCTTTGGACAGTCCCAAAGCCCCTGCTCAGGAAGTCTCCTGATGACTAGTGCTCTCCCTGTCCCTCCTTTCTGGGTCAAGAGAACATGCCAAAGTGCAGTGTTCAACTGTGTCCCTCGGATTCAGCCGAGGAAAAAAATCAGATATGTGCACAAATATTTATGTATAAAAACCTTCAACTTAGTATTGCTTATAAAGAACAAAATTGGGGGTGGCATCAGGATACAACCCAAATAGTCAAGAGTATAAGTCAAATAAATATGGCACACTCATATAATGGAATACTATACAGTCATTTACAAATGACACTTTCATAAAACACTTGGTGTCAAGGGAGGAATCGTATCAACAAAATGTCAAAAGTGTTCAAAGATGAATACAAAATAGTCTATGCAGAATAAACCCACATGTGTGCATAGAGAAAATTCTAGAGGTAAATGGAAAATGTTGAGTGGTTATCATCTCTGGATAATAGTATCACAGAGTATTTTTATTTTTTTCTTTATATTTTTGATATTTTCCGATTTTCTACTTTTTACTTTTTTCATTTTTTAAAACTTTTTGGTGCTTTGCAATTTTATACAATGAACACATATTACTTTTACAAATAGAAAAAAACCCCACAATAATATTATATGACCTTGGGCTGGTCATTTCAGCCCTCTGCCTCAGTTTCTCCTACCATCATGGTGCCTCTCCAGGACCCCCACCTGGTGGAGAAAGTGTGACTATTGGCAGCTTCTCTCTGCCCAGATTATTTTCTCCTTTAACCTCCACTTTCACCATATTTCTTTAATCAAGAATCAAATGGATCTGGCAGCTGTTTCAGTTCTTTTGCATCCTCTGGGCGCTTACTTTGATGACAGCAGTGACAAGCTGAGCTAGTAGCTGGAATGGGCTCAGGTGTGACCATGCCAGGTCCCAGGTACAAACAGGCATGACAGGAAAGGGTCAGAAGCAAGGTCAGAGATGACAACCAATGCACAGGGACATGGGGAGGGGCTCAGCTATGCACTGCTGCTGACCCGAGTGGGTCAGCAGGTGGGCACATTCAGGCAGCCAGAAAATAGCACAGTGGCCCAGCACAGTGTCTGGCATTTGCTGAGTATATACTCAATAAATATCTGTTAAGTAGAGAAATAAATGAAGCTTTTTCGCAGTTTCTGGCAATGGAGACTCTCCACCAGAGAATGCCAGGCAGGGCATGGAAGAGCTTGCAGGGGAAGGGGCCCAGAAGAGTTCAGGTGCATATAGAGAAATGATGCGCGGCTGGGCACAGTGGCTCATGTTGGTAATCCCAGTACTTTGGAAGGCTAAGGAGGAACGATCACTTATGGCCAGGAGTTCAAGACCAGCTTGGTTAATATAGCGAGTCCACCATCTCTACAAAAAATATTGTTAATTAGCTGGGTATGGTGGCTCTTGCCTGTAGTCCTAGCTACCTGGGAGGCTGAGGTGGAAGGATTACTTGAGCACAAAAGTTTGGGGCTGCAGTGAGCGATGATTGTACCACTGCACTCCAGCCTGGGAGACAAGAGCAAGAATCTGACTCAGGAACAGCCGGACAAGCAGGAGCTTTAGAATGCAACCCAGGTTTCACGCCCATTCGCCCTGACCCCTGAGCAACTGGGTAATCTGGGGCAGCTCACCTAGCCTCCCTGGGCTCATTCCTCAAGGCAACATGAAGGCAACTTGTGATGCTTCAGTGAGCCCATGTAAACACCTGCTGGACAATTACAGGTTTGCTCCAGGGACTCTAAGGCTGCCTGGGAGGGATTAAGGCAGGAGCTATGCTGTGACCAGGCTGGTACCTGTACAGGGTAGGCAGGGCATGCTCACCCAGGAACCCATGCAGGTCGCTGGCATCAGGCACCAACCCTGGCTGGCAACGGGGTCTGCCACCTCTGGCCTGCCTGGCTCAGAGTCTGGCCAGGCCTGAGCATGGAGATGGATTTAGCAACTAAGCCGGGGAAGCAAAGAGAGGCTGGCGGGGGGTGGGGGGGGGTTGAGGAGGGAGCTGGCATCAGAAGCCAAAAGATAGAAAACAAGGGTAAGGTGTGGCTTGAGCATATAGCAGATCCTCAGGCAGGGGATAAAAGTTGGGTCGTCTCAACGGCAGGTTTAGAATCTCATTTGCTTGAGATGACTTGTCTCCACAAGGAGTTCTTGCCACTCTTTCTTTGTTGGTGTGCTCCAAGGTCACGGTGACCTCCACTCACACACTGTGGTATTCAAAATGGCACCCTAATGCCGTGGGCGAGGTTCCCAAAGCCAGATATCATTTTCAGGGATGAGGGGTAAGTACATGTAGCTCATTCCTTCTTCTCACACCCACCTGGCCCTTATCTCTAGATTTGTCTTGTTGCCAAGTTCTATCCTAAAATCTCGGGATTGATCTTGACTTGGAAAGTGCATCATGTCCATTGTTATCCAGCTAACCCATCATCCCTGCCATTTCTACTTGCATCAGGAATACTTGTCAGCACGGCACTTCCCACCCTCTCATGGCTGCGCTCTGGCATAGTCACCTCTGTCCTTACATCAGCTTGTACAGAGCATACTTGAGCTGGGAACTGCGTCTTGCTCATCATTCTGCCCATGGCAGACTCTAGTCCTGTGACTGTCACACAGCAGTGCTCAGCACACCTTGGCAGGTTACAATAAAGAGTGAGGGGGCTGGGCAAACACCTTGGAAGGGTCACCCAAAAGCCTCTCGTGACCTTCTCCCCTGCCCTTCTTCTACTATGGAATTAGAAGCAAAACAAAAACAAACAAAAAAAACCCTCAATTTCCCAGCTACTCTTGCAGTCAGTGAGAGTTCTGGCCAATAAGATGTAAGTGCCAGTCTTCAACGAAAGCTTCCTTTCCAGAATAAGAGGCAAGTTTCTCTAAAAGAATGCCTTTAATCCTTTTGTCATCCCCCTTCTCTCTACCTGGCTTGCAGACATGATGCCTGATAGCACAACAGTCATCTTGCTACCACCAGGCAACAAGCAACAGTCAGAATGGCTAAGCTAAAAAGAAGAAAGTAACTTGGTTATTGATTGGGATACAGATGACCATTATTGCTAGACTAACCAATCGTGTGGAGGTTTCCCAAGATGCTAAAACAGGGATGATCCTGGGCAAACCTGGACGTTGGTCACCCTACCCCAGTTCTGGACTTCTTATCTCCAGAGACACATTATACAGCGAGAAAAACAAGCCCCCATTTATCTCAGTCATTTAGTCAAGTCAAATAGTCCTGCACCTGGAAAGTTGGTATTTCTAAGATTCAACAAACAGGCACGTAGACAGTTGCAGGTCACGGATGCTAGAAATCCACTGAGAAAGGTTATCTCAGTGGAGTCTGATGATGATTCTTCATGATGGATTTTGTTATACACATTTTACAGGTAAAAAAAAACTGAGGCACTGAGAAGTTTAACCCAACTGAAATCTACACATTTCATGTCATGCCCTTTTCTCCCCAAAGTCACTCTGACTCATTTTCTTTTAACTCAATATGTGATCATTTCGTGTTATTCCAGGAATGGGCATCATGCTTTTCTACTGAATAAAGTTACTGTGAGGCACAATCACTGCCTTTCTTTTTATGGTTTCTTTCTTGACAGCTAAAAAATCCTGGTGATCTGACTTGTTTTTATATGATTAAATAACAATGAATAAATGCATGAGAGAAATTGGTTTACATAGATTTACTAAATTTTTAAAAATTACTGTTGACTCATTCAAAAAGTACAAAGGAGAAGGTAGTAAAAAGTCTCCTTTCCATCCTTGTTGTTTTATAGATGAGTACTAGGAAAACTTCCATCAGTTTTTTTGTTTTTAAAATAGAGACAGGGTCTCACTCTGCTGTGCAGACTGTAATACAGTGGTGTGATCATAGCTCACTGCAGCTTCCAACTCCTGGGATATAGTGATCCTTCCATCTCAGCCTCCTGAGTAGCTGGAACCCCAGGTGTCTGGTTAATTTTCTTTTTTTAATTGGAGTTTCTGTCATCCGGGCTGTAGCCTGTGGTGCAGTGGCACGATCATGGCTCACTGCAACCTTGAACTCCCTGGCTCAAGCAAATCCTTCAGCCTCAGCTTCCTGAGTAGCACTCCAGGTGCACACCACCACACCCAGTTAATTTTTTTATTTTTTTGTGGAGATGAGGTCTTGCTATGTTGCCTAAGCTGATCTTGAACTCCTGGCCTCAAGCAATCCTGCCTCAGTCCCTCAGTGTGCTGGGATTACAGGCATAAGCCACTATGACTGGCCACTTCCATGAGTTTTAAATGGATGATTTTGAATGTGGGTAGTAGTGATAGTTCCTTACATTTGTATTCAGTTTTTGAGATTACAAATACTTCCTTTTTTTTTTTTTTGAGTTGGAGTCTCACTCTGTCGCCCAGACTGGAGTGCAGTGGCCGCTCCCGGCCACCGCAGCCTCGACCTGCCGGGCTCCAGCGATCCTTCTGCCTCAGCCTTCTGAGTAGCCGGAATTACAGGCGCGCGCTACCACGCCCGGCTGATTTTTTGATTTATTGTAGAGATGAGGTCTCGCCTGCCCAGGCGAGTCTCGTACCCGCGGGCTCAGGCAATCCACTCACCTCAGTCTCCCAAAGGCACGGGATTACAGGCTGAGCCACCGAGCCAGGCTACAAAATACTTTCAAAGACAGTGTGATTTTCTCTTTCCGGTCAGTTGGAGGTGTTTTCTTCAGACCCCCTTCGTAGTCACCATCCCTCCCTCACTCTTGAGGTCAAGACTTCCCTCAAGTCCCTTGCCCCTTTTGAAGGCTGTCTGGGGACTCCTGGGTACAGCATAGGCTCTTCATGTCTCACTCACTGCCCTGAGGACAGGCCCCTCCCCGAAGACGCTGGGGAAGGGCTGGCTGACTGGCTGCCCTGCTATTGAGCACAGCCTGGGAAACCCTCTTCAATCAGCAAAACTGGCTCTCATTTTCTCTTACAGTTTGCATATTTATTTACAACTTGCAACTTAATATTTATGAACAGCCTAAACAGCATGGGAAGATAGCTGTTAAATTAATTGAAAAACCATACTCGATGTAGATGTATGTTTATCCATATGTTATGTAATTAAGACTCTCCAAATGATGCCTATCTGTAGAAATATTCTTGGAAACACCTCATTATTTCCTCCCTCTCAACTCGGCTGCACCTCTTCCTTCTAGTCCCTCGTCTCACTTGGGCTCTGCCCCGTTTTCCAAGCCAGATTAACATCTTTCACTCCTTTCTTTGACTCCCATCACCAGCATCCCTTGCCACCTGCCAGTCTCAGCTGGTCCTGTCCATCCCACCATCTTGACGTCTCTCCCATCACTCTGCCTTTCTCCATCCCCATGGCCACCACCCTAATCCAGCCCTTTTCGCCCCACTCCCGAGTCTTCGCAACGTCCTTAAAACCAGTCTCCCAGCTTCTAGTCTTGTTCTGCCTTCATCCATTCTCCACATTTCAGTCAGAGCTCTTTCCTTAAAAAAAAAAAAAAAAATCCTAGCCGGGCTCGGTGGCTCAGCCTGTAATCCTACGCCTTTGGGAGGCTGAGGTGAGTGGATTGCCTGAGCCCGCGGGTTCGAGACCCGCCTGGGCAGCGAGACCTCATCTCTACAATAAATCAAAAAATCAGCCGGGCGTGGTAGCGCATGCCTGTAATTCCGGCTACTCGGAAGGCTGAGGCGGAAGGATCGCCGGAGCCCAGCAGGTCGAGGCTGCGGTGGCCTGGAGCGGCCACTGCACTCCACTCTGGGTGACAGAGTGAGACTCCAACTCAAAAAAAAAAAAATCTTCAACACACCATGCTTACATTAAAAGTTGTCATGTGTCTCATTGTCCTCAGCAAACAGTTGAATTGCCTTGGAGGTCTGTCTCTTGCTCACTTCCAGACTCTGCCCACAACCTCTTAGCTGTTGGTGAACATTCTACACCAAACCCATGCCCTTCTCTCCTGGCCCTGCATAGGCTATTTCAGCACAGTCTGCACCCCTACCCTGGATGAACTTCTGCCAATCCTTCAGGCCTCAGGCTCGCTGACTTGAAGGGAAAAACGGCTAAAACAAATATATCAACCAAGTCAGCTGAAGAGCAATAATGTATTCTCACTCTGATGTATATATAACTCAGCCAAGTCATCATTCATTCATTGAAAAATCGTTAATTCTATTCAGATGTATTAGGCTTCTTCATCTAATGACTTGGAACACCACTGGTTTTAGGTGAACCTATAGCAGGAAAATCTTTTTGCAGATTTATTCATGCATTCAGTATGTTTTTTTCTTTCATTGATAATTATTCAACAAATGGCCGCACAAAAATGAACAGAAGAGAGTCCCTGTTCTCAAAGGGCGTGATCTGCTAAAGGATACAGGCTCACTAACAAATCATGCTATGTGGTTAGTGCCATGACGAAGACCACAGGGGGTCAGAGATGGTCTCATGGTAGAAGTGAAGTTGCACTGGCAGATGAGGAGGTGCTTAACAGGTTTATAGGCTTAGCGGGTATTTAACAGGGCATGAGAGATAAGAGGACAGAACAATAGGGAGGGAGGCGCTTTCCAAAAAAGGAAATAGCAGATACAAAGGCTCCCAGAGGTGTTAAAACCTGGCTTGTACAAGGGCCCAGGTAACGGATGCAGAAAGACCAGAGAAACACCCGACCTGCTGCTTGGGGCTTCATCCTCTACCAGATTGGAAGCCCATTCTCCTTTCCCCACCTCCAAATCCTACCCATTCTCAAGACCTACTTCCTTCATGACGCCTTCTCAGTCTATTGTGAAATAGATGGGCCCTTGATTCCACTCCATTCAGTACATTACCATTTAAAGAGTTCATAACAAATCTTACTTCCCTACCGAACTGTAAACTCCTTGAAGGTGGGAACTATGATTTATTTATACTTATTCTTAAATTCCTCTGGGCATCCAGGCAAGAAACCAAGTGAATACTCACTGAAGCAGCACGAGTCTGGAATCTCTTAAGATCCTAGCCAATGCCCATGAACCCAACATCAAGTAATGGTTAGTAAGTTTCTTAATACATACCTTCCTTCTGCCTACATATACTCACCAAGAAATTGAATAATAAGTTTTTGGTGAGCGATTAATGCCACTAGCCTGATTTTTTTCTCTTGGATAAAAAGATAAGTAATAATGTTCCAGAATTTAAAGGGATTCCATTAGAAGTCCCTACCTTTAATTAACCTTTGAATTTGCTGTTGATTAACTTCTAACCCATGGGAAGTAAAAATTGTTGCCATCCGTGAAGTCTTTTCATCCTTACCGTGCATCAGTCTTGTGACCTTGAACAAGTCATTTGTGCACTTTGAAACCAAAGTTTCCCCTATCTTTAAAATTGGGATAATAACCCCTCACAGGGTTATTGTAAGGAATAAATACAGTGATAGGTGTGAAATTACTTGGTAATATGTGAAGTGTCATTTAAAAATCAGAGAATATTTTAGCAGGGCTCAGTGGCTCACTCTTATAATCCTAGAACTTTTGGAGGCAGAGGCAAGAGGACTGCCTGAGCCCAGGGTTTCAAGACTAGCCAGGACAACTTGACAAGACTTTGTCTCTACAATAAATCAAAAAAGAAAATTAGCTAGGCATGGTGGCTCACACCTGTGGTCCCAGCTTCTTGGAAGGCTGAGGTGGAAGGATCACCTGAACTCAGTAGGTTGAGGCTGTGGTGGCTGCGAGCATGCCCCTGCACTCCAACCTGAGTGACAAAGTGAGACTCTACAAAAATAAAAATCAGAGAATATTTTAACCTTTATTGTAAACTAAAGTTCTTTCTCCTCTGTTTTATTCCTGCATTCAAAGTTCAGGTACAGGTTTTTCACAGGGATACAAGAGAACTGCACTTATTTTTAAGGAGAGTGTCCATCAGCTCGTATCTGGGATATCTACTGTAATCACCTTCTCGGGTGACTTAAATATATTGGAACAATCATGTCTGCCCTACTCAAGACTGCAGATCCTCCAGGCAGGTGGTGCACAGACTAGGTAAGGTGTCCTGCCATGCATGGTACCCCAATGGAAGAGCACCAGCTGAAGAAACTGTCCAGGTTAAACTCTTGGAATCTTAGCTTGCTCCAGAGAAAATTCTGTATTCCAAGCTGTGGTCTTCAGAAAGAGGATTCCGCTTAGATGTGCCAGGGATGAATAACCAAACAACAGAAAAAAAGTGAGCCCCAAATGAAAGATCCTAGAAGAGGAGGGGAGTAAGGGACTATGGAAGGAAAGAACAGTTTTGTCTACCCAGCAAGCCCCCATTTAACCTGTGGTGAGAGGCCTGGACTCAAAACCTCTGATACAAACTGGCTGTGTGCCTTTGGGGAATTCACTCAAACTCTCTGAGTCTCTGTAAAACTGTGCTCTTTACATACATGAGCATAATAATGCCCGGATTTTGGTGTTATTTAAGGATTAAATAGGAAAGAGTTTTACAAGTTGAAAAATGCTTGCTGACTATAAATGCACCTGCCTAAAAGAATCATTCAGACAAGTACATGACCTGCGTGTTTGTGGGCTCCCTGGAGTTGTCCATTCAGGGCCCTTAAATGGGATCCTGAGAACCACCCCAGGGTCTGAAATGGCATATCCTGCAGGTGAGGGGTGTGCCATGAACGCTACTTGGTTTCCACGCGTAACTCAAAGGCGTCCCTCAAGTTGTTCGCCATTGTTTCAAATGGACATCCCCCTCTCGGGGGGCATGGCTACCCCCCCATACCTACCTACACTTCACACTTCATGGTTCTCAAGGCCTTCCCACTTACCCTTTCTTTTTAATCCCCTCAATAAATCTGTAGGTTAGCAGAGCAGATAAACTCTCCCTTCACCCACACACATTTTTTATAGATGATTTTCCTGAGGCCACGAAACTCAAAAGGACAGCTCAAGGTTTTCAGCCTCTACTGCTTGGAACCAAGCTACAGCTTGGCAGGTTGGCTGAGAATTTTTTTTTTTTTTTTTTTTTTTGAGTCAGGATTTCATTCTGTCACCCAGGCTGGAGTGCAGTGGCATGTTCACATATCACCACAGCCTCAACCTCCTGGGCTCAGGCAATCCTTCCACCTCAGCTTCCTGAGTAACGGGGACTACAGGCATATGCCACCATACCCAACTAATTTTTTTCAGGTCTTGTATTTTATAGAGATGTGGTCTTGCTGTGTTGCCCAGGCTGGTTTGGAACTCCGGGCTCAAGCCATCTTCTCACTTCAGCCTCTGAAAGTGCTGGGATTACAAGTGTGAACCACCGTGCCCCACTGAGATTTGAATCCAGGTTTCTAACAGCCTTGCTCTGCTCCTAATTTAAGCTTCACAAGAGCTCTGTGGGCTGCTCCCTTATAGTAAACAGAACCCTCATTAACACAGATTTCCCTGGCAACCCTGACTAGGCCTGAACACCTTCTTCTACCCACAAGTGTTTATTTTCTTGCGTTTGTTTCTAAGGGAACCCATAGGCACTTGGTTTCCCACTTTGGTCCTCTGTCCCCACGTGTAATTCAGGAGTGCCCTGTTGACCCCACCGTGGTGCATGGGCTTTCTCAGGTGAGCAGGCAGTGACTGAAGCCCCACCAGCTTCTGGCAAGCGGGCCACCCCTCTGCAGCACGGTGCTCAGATGCAATCAGGCCCACGTGTCACAACGTTTGGCAGCAGCTCCGGGAAGCAGCCAGGCCTTTGCTCATGCCATTGTCCTGTCAAGTGGCTACAATTTCATTTGGCTGTCGGTTTGCTTGGCCTTTTGCGTCATTGCTTCCTGTTTCCTCCTCCCTCAGCTAACGGCTAGTCCATCATCCTAGCTCTTTCAGGGAAGACCCAGGGTGTAAGTGTGAAGCTCTCTATGTCTTCCCCCAAAGCAATTTCAGAAGGATCACTCTGGATAATGAACAAATGCTGCATGTTTTAGGAGGAACATTTCCTGGGACTTTCCGATTCCGGCTGGTGCAGAAGAAGAGGGACCCAGTTTGTAGACTTTGACTCTGGCACCCAGGCACTCTGAGCTAGCTGTGTAGAAAGACAGAGATTCAGATGTTCATTCAATTCACAAATTTTGATTATGCACATACTGCGTGCCAGTCACTGCTCCAGGAAATATGGCAGTGAACAATACAGATAAAAAGCCTTGCCCTTGTGGGACTGACATTCCAGGGAGGGGAAGGGAGTAAAGAGACAGGCAAATAAACTAAAAAATAGTTGTGTTAAAAGACGCTATGAAGAAAACAGCAGAGCAGAACCTGGCCGTAGGGGACACTCTACTAACACCCACACAAAGCCCAGCCCAGAGTATATCCCTGACTCTGACCTGGCCAGCTCCTCAGGGCGGGGCCCAATTCCCACACCCCCCCAGCCCCCAGGCACAGCTGGTGGGGGCTGCTAGGATGGAAAGAACTCCAGAATCACCCACCAATGCTGATGGCAGGAGTATCCCCAAAGAGCCAGATTCTACCCAATGCAGCCCCCCGCCATCCAACTCTGCCAGAATATCCTCTCTTCCATAATTTTTATCGCCCCTCCCACAAATTCTGGCTACCTGAACCAGCCATTCAGACCTGCCCAATGTAGTAGGGAAACCAACTGGCAAACAGATCATGGTAATACAAAGACCTGCAGGCCATGTACAGGGGCTGCGGGGTCCTCAGAGGACGGGGAAGAGGCTTTTGTAGGGTTCTGTCCTGTGCATTATAGGATGAAGAGGAGCATCCTTGGCCTCTTCCCACTAGATGCCAACAGCACCCCACCTCCACTTTAGGACAAACAAAAATATCTCCAGACATTGCCAAATGTTCCCTGAGTGCAAAATGACCCTTTAGTTGAGACCCATTGGTTCAACTCAATGTTACACAACGTATTTGACAAAGAAACAGCTTTTAATTTTTTCTTTTTTTTTTGAGTTGGAGTCTCACTCTGTCGCCCAGACTGGAGTGCAGTGGCCGCTCCCAGCCACCGCGGCCTCAACCTACTGGGCTCCGGCGATCCTTCCGCCTCAGCCTTCCAAGTAGCCGGAACTACAGGCGCGCACTGCCACGCCCGGCTGATTTTTTTAAAAATTTATTGTGGAGATGAGGTCTCGCTTGCCCAGGAGGGTCTCGAACCCACGGGCTCAGGCAATCCACTCACCTCAGCCTCCCAAAGGCGCAGGATTACAGGCTGAGCCACCGAGCCAGGCTAATTTTTTTTTTAAATCTCTCTCAACACTGTATATGCCCTGTCTTCCTCTGAACACTCTTGGATGTGCTAGCTTCCAGACAATTCCACGTTCTCTATCCCAGGGATAGAGTCTTGGGATTTATGCCTGCCTGACCCTCTGATCCACTCTGCACCACACAGTCTCTACTTTCCGCTCCAGTAAAGCCCAGCTGTTTATAGCTGCCCACAAACACTGCATTTGATGACCAGGCCTTTGCACAGGCTGCTTCCACTACCTGGAGCGCCCTTCCCACCTGTCCTTGCCTGGCTCACTGATTCATTCTTCAAGGCCTCACTCTGACATTGTCTCATCAAACGCCCCTGAAACTGAGTAACCCGCCCTGCTCCTGAGCTCCCGCAATCCTCAGTACAGGTAGTTGGGTTATGGACCCATCTCTCCCCTTGGCCTGCAAGGCAGAGACCCCGTCTTTTCACCATAGTTATCGCCAGAATCTGGCACCGTGTCTGACACAGAGCAGGTGCTCCATAAAGGTCAAAATGAATAAGTAGAACACAAAGATGAGTGAGATAAAGATCAAAGGAGTCTGGCCGGGCTCGGTGGCTCCCACGCCTTTGGGAGGCTGAGGTGAGTGGATTGCCTGAGCCCGCGGGTTCGAGACCCGCCTGGACAACTTGGCGAGACCTCATCTCTACAGTAAATCAAAAAATTAGCCAGGCGTGGTAGCGCGCACCTGTTATTCCGGCTACTCGGAAGGCTGAGGCGGAAGGATCGCCGGAGCCCAGCAGGTCGAGGCTGCGGTGGCCGGGAGCGGCCTCTGCACTCCGGTCTGGGCGACAGAGTGAGACTCCAACTCAAAAAAAAAAAAGATAAAAGGAGTGAGGACAAGAGGATGTCGGCTCCGAGGAAGGGAAGAACCCAGGGGGTGTCTTCTTTTTACAACACAGGAAGAGATGATTAAGTTGCCTGCCCCTTATTCTTTTCTCCTTCAGGCTAAATACTTCTGGTTGCTTTAACCTTTAATTCACATCCATTTCATTCTCCAGCCCTTTAATCATCTTTGTCGTTCACATCCCTCCATGCCTTCTCCCATTTCCCAGAGCTGCGTTTGTGTGTACCACAATGTGTTCAGAGCAGCAGACACACGGAGCCTGTTTCCCCAAGAGCATCGCTTCCACTTAATTAGCTTGATGACTCCACACTCCCCAACCTGGTGGCTATTGGAGGAGCCCTGCTTCTGGGCACCAGCAAATTATCTTCACAGAGAAGTGAGTGGAGAGAATGTAATAGGTGCTTATGTTAATTCCTTCCTTTTCTGTGTCAGGCACTGCTCCACAGGGAAGCCAAGGCTTCCCGGGGCTGGGAGGGTGGGCCCGGAGGAGGAGCTGTATCTGGAAGGAGAAGCCCTGGGGACCATGAAAGAAAAGCCACACTTGAGGGGACAATTGAGGGATGTCATGCTTGGCAGATTCAGCACCCTTAAATGTGAGGGGGGGCAGGCGTGTGCACATGCAGGGGCTGTGCAAGTTCTAGGTTCTTCCATCCACAGCAGTCCTGTGCGGGGACATCGTCTCTATTTTACAGACCATGAAGTTGGTGAGAGACAACCCACAGATGGAGGGGAGGTCACGCCCACTGAGATTCCGTAACCCCAAGTCCAGACTGTTCCACCACCCCACAGCTCCTTTTCATGGTGCAATCATGTTGTCAGTGATGGCAGAGGAGGCAGTGTCAGGGCAGAGCCCTTTAGCAGTTTCAAAATCCTGTAACACAGGCCGGGACACCACAGGGCAGCCTCAGATGCCCAACTTCAACACACCTGGCAAGCCTGTTGGCCTCTTTGGTGGGCAGCAGCTCTTAACTGGTTTGAACATGTGCTTTCCTGTGTCCTTCGCAAGGTCCTTCCCTCTAGCCACCTTCACAGGGAGGTTTCCTGGGGAGTGCTGGCTCATGGGGCTGTGTATCATTGGGGCTGGCTGTTTCTCCATCGGTCCACCAGTCCATCAGTCATCAGTCAGTGCCTAGATATCTGTGCAGGGCCCAGCACTGTTCTGGGTAGTGGAGACCCAGAGAAGAATGAGACAGAGCTCCTGCTTTCAGGGGGCCCATGTGAGGTGGGGTGGGGTGAGGGCAGAGTCAGCACAAAGTGTAGTGCAAGAACCCTGCAGGCTCCAGGACCCTTGTCCTTTAACGTGGCCCTGGCTCCATGGCAGACACTCAGAGGTAGTTCTGAGACGGGGAATCTGATGCTACCTTTGAAACTCCAGGATGTGTGGAAACATCAGGAGATGCCCCCTTTCTGGCCCTCCCTCTCCCCTCACCCCATATACACACATAGTGTTAGGTCAGGGCCTCCAAAATGTTAGCTCAGACCGGCCAGGGTGGTATTGTGCGATCCGGTGCCATGTGAAAGATGCAAATAATTGCACAGAAGCTAGATTGGAAAAAGTTCAGTTTATTTAGAAAGCAAATGAGAGAAAGAGAGAGAGGATATTCACCCCCCAAGGTAGGGAAGGGGGCCAAGACCAGGAAACATGGCAACCGTGGCTCAAAGAACCACATGGTCAAACCATGGCTTAGCAAAGCAATGACTCGAAAGTAAATGAGAGAGAGAGAGAGAGAGAGAGAGAGAGAGAGAGAGAGAGAGAGAGAGAGAGAGATTTACCTCTCCAAGGCAGAAGAGGGGGCCAAAGCTTAGGAAACATGGTGGCGGCCATAGCTCAAAGAGCACATGGCAACACCAGAGTTTAGCAAAGCAATGGCGACTGCTGTTTGAAATCAAATCCTTTTTAAACTTTCCCTTTGATGGGGGCAGGTCATTAAGGCGATTGGGTGGTGGTCTGCTTCATGTCATCATGGGCAGGTAAGCGCAGGTACTGACATCAGGTGATGGACAGCAGGCAGATGGGTGAGTTAGTCACAAGGTTGCTGCCATGGTGTTGGGGCCTGTGTCATGAAGGTTATGAAGAGCTGATTAGGTTAACTCATTTATGAAACAAGCAGGGAAAGGGGTTGTAAAGCAATTATCAATAGCTACCTCTGAGAAACCAGTTCTGTCCTTGGCTAGTGGCTTAGAGGGTAAATCAAAGTGAACTGCTAGAAAAATGTGACAGCCGGGCTCGGTGGCTCAGCCTGTAATCCCGCGCTTTGGGAGGCCGAGGTGAGTGGATTGCCTGAGGCCGTGGGTTCGAGGCCTGCCTGGGCAACTTGGCGAGACCTCATCTCTACAATAAAACAAAAAATCCCGGGATATGGTAGCACGCGCCTGTAGTTCCAGCTACTCGGAAGGCTGAGGCGGAAGGATCGCCGGAGCCCAGCAGGTCGAGGCTGCGGTGGCCGGGAGCGGCCACTGCACTCCAGTCTGGGCGACGGAGTGAGACTCCAACTCAAAAAAAAAAGAAAAATGTGACAGAGCTAAGCAATGCTAAAACGGCTGCTCATTGGCTATATTGACTACATGTTATGTCCTTTCACAGAGAAACCCGAGGATGCTCACGGACCCTTAGTGATAGGCCTGGGAGGCTCTTGAAGGAAGACAAGGTCCACCAATGCACCCATGGTGGTAGGTTGAGGTCATTTAGTCTGTATGTGTTTTCCAGACGGACTGCTCTGGCCCATATTGATCCCACACTGATGGGAAACAGTAGGTGGAGAGAGGAACAATGCAGTTGGACCCCAGGTGCAGGCTGGGGCAGGTGACTTGACCTCTCTGTGCCTGATTTTCCTCTGTGAAGTACCGACTGCACAAGGGCTCGACCCAGCAGCGTCGTGTGGAGTAAAGGAGATGTGCAGGGTTGGCATGGAGTCTGGCATGGAGCAAGGGCTCAGTGAGTGACAGTTGCCTCATGGTGTTGGGCCCTCCACAGGAAGTGCTCTTTCTGCCTTCTCATTCACACCTCCTTGGCTCCTGTCCAGCATCCAGGGAGTGAACCGCCTCAGAAGAATGCATCACTGACAAAAATACTTGGCCACATCCGGAACTTCTCTGGTGGCAGCTGGTCCACGATCATGGGCTTCCCTTGGAGCTGTTGTGCTAATGAATGGAGTCTTACCCAGGCTCAAACCCTGGCTCTGTCACGCCCCTCGTGGTGGCCCTGGGGAAATCTCCCAAACTCGCTCAACCTCAGTTTCCAGTCCTCTCAACTAGGGATAATAATATCTGCCTGGAATGCTGTGGAGAGTATTAAATAATGTAATGTAAATGGTCACTTCCTCTATTTGAAAGAACAATGAGAGGATAGAGTGCCACAGGGAGGTCACAGGAAGCCCAGTGAGGGTGATCAGTGAGCCAGAGATTGGTATTATATTGACTCCATTTGTCTGGAGTCAATATAATACTAACAGCTGCACTTAAGAGTGCTCATGGGTACTGGCACTGTGTTCAAGCTCATTACCTAACGTCCTTCACTGAATCTTAACAAAAGTTGAGAGTCGCCGGGCTCGGTGGCTCAGCCTGTAATCCCGTGCCTTTGAGAGGCTGAGGTGAGTGGATTGCCTGAGCCCGCGGGTTCGAGACCCGCCAGGGCAACTTGGTGAGTCCTCATCTCTACAATAAATAAAACAATCAGCCGGGCATGGTAGCTCGTGCCTGTAATTCCGGCTACTCGGAAGGCTGAGGCGGAAGGAACGCCACAGCCCAGCAGGTCGAGGCTGCGGTGGCCAGGAATGGCCACTACACTCCAGTCTGGGCTACAGAGTGAGACTCCAACCAAAAAAAAAAAAAAAGTTGAGATTCTTCACCGAATCTTAGTACTCATGAGTTAAGTATTGTCTCCATTTCACAGATGAGGAGAGGAGATCCTGGAGAAACTGAGAAACCTGCCTGAGGTCACCGAACTGGGAAGTGGCAGAGCCAGGATGCAAACTCTAGCTGTCTAACCCCAAGGCCCCTGCTCCCAGCCTCTTCACAGTGCTGCTCACTTGGGGAGGTGTCAGGATCTGTCCCAGCAGGACCTGAGAACCTGAGTCACTTTCCCTATGACCTCCCTGTGACTGTACTCTCTCATCTGTAAAGTGGGCATAATTATGCGAGCTCCACGCAGATGTTGTGACATTGACTTGGTGGTCCTCACCCCTCCCCAGCACTCAGTAGAAGACACTTTATAAACAGAGATTCTCTCTCCTGCCTTGAGCCAAATCACTTACTGTGCCAAATTGTTGGAATTGTTCAGTGACAAGTGTGCTATTAGGAAGAAATTTATGATGCCTCATTGAGAGTGAGTCACCGAATCCCTGTGGTGAAGGTCACAGGCTAACTGGGGAACCCTAGCCCCAGCTGCCTTGGGTCTGGCTACCTCCCTGCCAGAAGGTCAGTGCTGACCAGTGACCAGGGCAGGTGAGGACAGTTAGGGAGAGGAGGCAGCCTCAGGCAGGAGGTGGGTGCCCTGGGGTGGATCTGTTTTGACCTCACACAGAGCATGATAGACTCCAAAATTCCCTTTTTGCTGCCACCGAGTGTCCCAGGATGCGTGAGTCAGGCTCTGGGCCACTCTCTCACTCCTTTCCAGCAGATCTGCACAACCCTCCCCAGGACTGGGCTGGTCAACAGATATTTTCAAGATTGTTTGGGTGAAACCTCTTCTCTCTGCCTTGGAGTCACACAAGTGGAAAATGATAAAGAATTAAACTTCAGAGGGAGGAAGATTTAGCTTAGATGTTACAGTTCTGCTGTAACTGTTATTCCCCCTACCCTTAAAAACTATGCCACACCATGTTCGTGAGAAAGTGTCCAGCCTTAAAATAGACTCTTTGGATCATAAATGTGATTATATCAGAAGAACCAGTACAGGAAAACACGTTCAAAGAAAAGCTGGTGATCTCCCTAGACAGATGCCACTGCAACTTGCCAAGCAAGTCTGACCCTTCCCCATCGGTTCCTGGGGACAGCTTGAGGGATTTCTTTGATACACCCAAGGCTAGAGGTTAGGATGGCACATATACACAGGGCTCAGGATACACGAACTGCCTCACAGACTTTTAAGTGTCCATAGCATGGACAAGGTAAAAACCAGCTCCCTTCACTGCTGGTCACTTATCAAGTCATCCACATTCTGCCAACAGCTAATGGTCAGCCAGGTTGTGAAAGCAGGCCACTGGGCAGCAAAAACAGAGTCTACAATGTCATTCACTGTGAAGCTCACCCCCTCCCTGACAGGAGAGTCCCTGTGTCTCTTTTCCAGGCTGGTTCAAACTCCTGGGCTCAAGCAATCCTCCTGTCTTGGCCTCTCAAAGTGTTGGAATTGCATGAGCCACTACACCCAACCTTAATCATAATTCTAACATAGCTTTACTTTGCAACTCAAACCACATTAGAAGTATATGGATTGGGAGAGCTTTAGAATTGAAATGTTCAACCAAAAATTTAGAGAGTAGTGACTTCTCTGAGAATCTAATGAAAGCTGTGAACTCTAACTTCAGAAAAATGCACACCCACTCCCAGTATGCACTACGCAATATCAGGTGGCTCCTGGTCCCTGAAGCTCACCCATAGGATGCAGGTTAAGAGCCAGAGCTGCAGAGAAAGGCACACCTGAGTGTTGGCCACCCTAGAAGGAAAGGTTACAAAAAGCCAAGAGAGCAAACACAATGGCTTTTCATGCTGAGGCCTGGTCCCCCCTGCAGGGAGCAAACTCCCCCTACACCTGACAGGTGATATTCATCACAATGGCTCTGTCAGAGCCCAGCTCAGGCTTGGGGCTGCCACTTAAGGATGCAGGGATGCAAACAAAACATACACTGAGAATTTGTGATGTGCTGGGCATCCTTCTAGATGCATTATCTACTTGAGTTCATTTGATCCTCACCACAGTCCTATAAGAATATCTTACAGGATATGTGGAGGAGCCTAGATTTAAATTAGATTTTATTTCTCAAATTTTATCTCCAGTGGTTAAACTACTACAGATGTGATATACGCCAGAAAAATCACTTCATAGTACTACTATTTATTGATCCCTTGTTCTGTACTAGGCATTGTGCCAAGTATGGGTTTTACATATGCTAATTTGTAGATTTTATAGATAAGTAAATTGAGGCTCAGAGAGACTACTCAACCAGGATAATAGAGCTTAGTAGTAGAACTGGGATTGAATCCAAGTTTCTCCAGTTCTAAACCGTTGGATGAGAATTAGTGTGTTCTGCTTCTCTCCCTAGTATGGGGTAATGGCATATATCCTTAAAACTACCTAAAATCATGAGGATTTGTTTAGCAAAATTCTTGAAAAAAGATTTTCTATGAATGTCCAGGACACAGATTCTGGTGGTGTGGGGTAATACAAAGAACATGGAAAAACTTTCAGCTAAACATGGTAGATTTTATTTCTTCTCCCTCTATCAGATTTTTCATTAAGATTGCTGCAACAACTTCTCTTCTCACTGTACATATGCAACTTTGCCACTCATCCAATCAAGAAAAAAAAGTCTTGAATCTGAGTTGACTTGCTTTGGCCTATAATAGAATTCAGTGGACCAACAGAATTCAGGTTAAACTTTTGGAACATTGTCCTGAGATCACTCTTTAAATAAGCTAGTCTAGCTTATTGGAAGATGAGGGGCCAATGAAGAACTGAGGCACCCCAGTCAACAGCCTGTACCACCACCAGACATGTGAACAAGGCCAACTTATATTTTTCAGCCCAGCTAATGGCTAATTGAATGCAGCTGCATGAGTGAGCCCAGGTGAAACCAGAGGAGAAACTACCCAATCAGTCCACAAAATCATGAGAAGTAATAAATTACTGTTGTTTTAAGCCACCAAGTTTGAAGTGTTTTATTATATAACAATGGATAACTGATACATCCTCCCAAATCCTACCTCACTATCACCCCCTGCTAACAAACAAGCAAAAAACCTTCTAATAATGGAATTACAACGCCATTAGCCCCAAAGGATGAAGAGAATAAGAAAGATGACCACCGGGGAGGAAATATTTTCAAATGTGTTCATAAATGGGTAGGTAGGTAGAGAAGCACTGTCTGCACAGAGCTGAGGAAGTCACAATTCACATGCATACAAGAGAAGGGAATTATGAAAAGTAAACCAAGAAACTCCACAAAATCTCCAAGAATTTTGGTGCTTAAAGGCTCCAGGCACTATTAACAGCAGGGGTGAGGCCCAGGAGTAAGAAAAAGGAGACCAATCCCTCCTCTCTTTTTATGTGGAAGAAACCAAAAGTTTATTATATGGAGAAGATGACCTGGAAATGGTCTGGACCCCAGGACACTAGTCACAGCAGAGGATCACAGTGAGGCAGGAGTTTGGAAACTGGTAGATTAATTAAAAACTATAAATAAATTACGAACTCTCAGATTCCCTGGCTGCTCCCAGAACACCAGCAGTTAGGTATGTCACTGCCCTTCCAAACAGGTAATTGGAAGATTCTTCTCTGGATAGATAGAGCATCTTCCTCACCCACATCCTCCACTCCTAGGAAAAGACCCCCACAAAATGTTACTTGAAGATTCTCAGAAAAGCAGCCTTTTAGCCATCTGGTCACCTTACTATGATGCCTACTAGACTACAAGCCTGCCTTGCTCGTAAATATGAAGGATACCCAGACATCTGAAATGAAAAAGAGTAGTCAAAACAAATAGGAAAAAAAAGACTCAGAGGAGGCAGACACTATTCAGCAAGTAAAAAACAAAACAAAAAACCCTATAAATTAGTAATCTTGGGAAAATATGACATAAAAGTAACAATTAGAGAAGAAAGATCTTCAAAACCTAAAATATGATAACTAAAGTAAAAAATTTTAATAGTAGTTGCCCAGCAATAAATAAAAAATAATTCACTGTGGGGTATGTAAGTATCAAGTTTTAGATACCGATACTAGAAGCAAACGATAAAAAGAACATCTGAAAAGCCCTAGAAAGAGAAAACACTTAATAGGCAAAGGACCGGAAGTAAGAAGGACACCAAACTTCTTACCAGAAACACTGAAAAGAACGCAAAGGAGACACGTCTTCAAAACTCTGAAGGAAAATAATTTTCAAATCAGAATTTTATACCCAGCCAAATGATCAACCAAATGTGGAGGGAAAACAAAAACCTTTTCATGATATGCAGAATTCAAAAATTCAAAAACATGCAGGACTCAAAAACTCAAAATCATGAAATAGGAAGAAACCATGGCATTCAGGGACAGAGGCTCCAGCACAGGCAAAAGGCAATGTGAAGCCTCAGGGCCACCCAGAGAGCAGTGAACCCAGCAGAATGGTAAGACAGAGCACTGGGGTGGGAAGTTTCCCGGGGCAAAGGGGAGATGGGAGGCACTGGTGGATCATATGGCATGAAGGTATAGTGGAAAGACTGACTGCTCTACTCTAGGTCGATCCATAAAAGAAAGTGGCAGAAATTGTGATAAGTAAGAAAAAGAAAACTAAGAAAGGGAAAGAAAGGTGGTAGTGACTTATTTATCCGAGAAAAAAAAGTATTGTCTGAGAAATGACATTTAAGTGAACACTTTAAAATTTAGAGTAAAGAGCAGAAAAAGGCAACTGCCAGGTTGGAAGTGGCTGTTTTAGAGGAGCGGGGCAGAGGAGAGAAAGAGTTGGGGCTAGAGGCTTCCTCCATGGAAAAGATCAAAAACTGATCTAAGGTGGGCTATTTCGTGCAGAGCATGGGTTTTGCCAAGCCTTTTACTCCTATTTGACTTAACTATGGGCATGGATCACATTAATAAAATTTAGCATTAATTGTAATATGACAAGAAAATATGTGGGCTCTAGAGCCATTGCCTGGATTCAAGTCTTGCTCTATCACCCTTGCTAGTGTCAGAGGCCAGGTCAAGCCACTGATGTTTCTGAGGCTTGATTTGCGTATCTGCCTTGCAAAATTGAGATGACAATGAAACATACTTTCTGTTAAAGGCCTGGTACAGAATGTGTGCTCAGTAAATTGTAATCATTCTGATTTTTAAGATTTCTGAGAAATTCCAGAGTGGGTAGTGAAAGCAACCTTCACTGCCCAGGGCTTGGGAAAAAGCCTGGTCAGATGTCATCCTTGCATTTGTCAGTAAGTTCTCTGACTGTTGTTAAGCTGCAGATGTTCGGCGGCCTCCCACCCGTCCCCTTCATATCTGTTATTAGTGATGTCATAGTCAGCTTTCAGAGTGGGTTGTGAGGCGCTGTGGCTCGACAGAGTGGCTTTTCACATAAAGGCCCAATTCATTCCCAGGGACATGCTTGCGGGCTTTCCTTGTGACACAATCATCCTACACACCAAGCTGCCTCCATGGGAAGGATCAAAAACTGCTCCAAGATGGGGCATTTCGTGCAGAGCTGGGAGAAGGCGGCCCCGGGCTCAGCTGGGGGCTGGGGAACATAATGAAGCCAGGCAGAAAGGTCCTGCCCCTGACCTTCCGGGGTCCTGGGTTTGGAGCAACCCATGGTGGTCTTATGCCCCACCCAACTGTTGGGGGCCTGAAGCTGGGAATGCTGACCTCCTGGCCTAAATATATGGGCATAGTTATTTAAACAAATGTATTGAAGGAGAAACAGCCTGGAGAGAGAGAGAGACTCTAAAGTGTTAACCATAGAGAGAAAATAAGTACATAAAAGGTTAACCACAGTTCTTCCTGGATGGTAGAATTGGGGCTGATTTTAATTTAATTTTTCTTATCTGTATGTTTCAATTTGCATGCAATGACCATACATTCCCTTTGAAGTTGTGATTAATAGTAGCAATAATAAAAGGCAGGTGCTGATCCCTGACAATGAAGTGGGTAAGGTAGGAGGGAAAGTTCCATGGCCCCTAAGAGGAACAAACGAGCTTTAGCCTGAGAGATTTGGTAACAGCAGGGAACATGTCATTCCTCTCCCAGGCAGAATTCTCAGAATTTAGAGTTGGGGGGTCAGGCGGGGGGGGAGCAAAGCAGAATAATAGGAAACAGCTAATGCTTCAGTAGCAATGCATGCAATGTGCTGTTCTATACTTTAATTCAGTTAATCCTCACAACCATGGGATAGAGTCTATTATTCTCCCCATTTGACAGATGAGAATTGGGGACCCAGAGAAGCTACAAACCTAAGTGCCCAAGGTTCCAGCTGGAACTGAACCCAAGCATCCAGCTGTAGGGTTTGGGCTGGTAACCACAACACTATGATGACAGCGGGAGCACAGCTGGAATCAGAGAGAGTCAGAGAAATGCTTAAATCCCAGGGGTTATCACACTTTTCCTAAAGAAAAACTGCTTTTTATTTTCTGAAGCTCTTCAAAGTCACTGTTACTTTACTGGGTCTCCTTCCATGCCACTGCCTAGGCCCCCAGAGAGGAGACTTGGGTGGACTTGGGTGTCAACGGCCACGTGGACTTGGGTGTCAACAGCTGCAGCCTGGAATTTGGGTTCCACTGATATCTACCAAGCACATACTACTAGAACATTTAAATGTACTCACAGTCATTATTTAATCCTTGCAAACAAGGGTGATCTTGACACGGCCCTTCCTGCCCATCTTGTGTTTGTTCCATGTTTTCCTTCCCCATTGCCATAAGTTGTCTGAGGGTGAGGACCTGGTGTACCTTGTTTGCTTTCTGTCACCAGAGTCTAGGACTCTGTCCTGAGCTTCACTGATCATGAACCCTAATGATCTAGCCCCATTTTCCCAGTAGGGGAACTCAGGCTCAGAGAGGTTAAGGAGCTTCCTCAAGATTCCACAGTAAGTGAGCTGGGTTTCGAGGTTGGATCTGACCCCCTGAACTATGGCTGACACTCACCCTCCTAGAGAGTGCTGCTTCAAGGTACACGTGTCACAAGAGAGGTACACCTATGGCCACCTGGGAGCTGCAGCAGTGGCCAAGCCACCCCAGTAGGAAACAGTGGGGACAGAGAAGGGCAGCCGGGCCAAGAGCGGGCTGAGCATACAGTGAGGTCAAGAAGTGTCACTGACAGGAGACTGCATGGACTCTGGGCCAGATGTCCAAGTTCTGGCCCTACTTAGAAGTCATGTGAACCTGAGCAAGTTCATCATTCTGTTCCTCAGTTTCTCATTTGCAAAACGAAAGCAATACCTCATGGGATTGTCATGAGGATTAACTGAATGAATACTTACAGAGTACTTAAAACAGTAACTGGCCCATAATAGATGTGTCTGGGGGGTGGGGTGGAGTAATAAACAACACTAAATAGGTAAATATGCACAGGATGGAGTGTTCACGCACAAGGACCAGACCCCTCTGCATTCCCACTTATGTAGCGTAAGAACATGCATGGAAACCCCCAGCAATGGCTACCATTAGTCAAACATCCTGCATCAGTTAGGCTTTACCGCTAAAATTCACCCCAAAACATAAGGGCCTAGAACACACACAAATTTGTTACTCACAGTTCTTAGACTGGCATCAGTCTGGGTTCACTCATAGGGGTTGCCATTGACTGAGAGGTCAGCTGGGGGCTGGTTGGTTTAGGGCAGGTCTCTCAACCTCAGCACTCTTAACATCTGGGACTGAAAATTATTTGTTATGGGGAGACTGTCCTGTGCATTGTAAGATATTTGGCATCATCTCTGGCCTCTGCCCACAAGATGCCTGTAAGACAACAGAAACCTCGCCAGACTTTGCCAGGTGTTCCTTGGAGGGCAAAATTGTTCTCTGGTTGAGAATAAGTGGGAACCAAGGGAACGCAACAGGGACAACTTGTCTTTGCTTCCTGTGGTCTCAGTTTTCAACAGGCTAGCCAAGACTTCCTCCTGTGGTAGCAGAAAGAGTCACAGCAGCAACAGAGGACAAGCCCTGACACAAGAAACTGGATCACAGAAATTAAAGAAATCCTAAATACATATATATATTATATATATATATAATTTTTTAAATCGGTTAGAATGGCAAATAAAGAAGCTCTGGCCTGGCTTTGGACTCAGTCAAATGTGAGCCTGTGTCTCTATTGTCTCTCTACACCAAAACTCCAGCAGAGAGCGTGTAGGAGCATTCCTTCCTTCTAGGGATCTTGTGGAGACGTAATGAGGAAACGCATTTTCATGGCACAGCAGAAACATATCGGAATCCCCTAAGTCTGTTTCCCTTTCCTCCCGGGCTCATAGCTACCTTCATTTCCAGGCCCTGTCCCAAGCCCACTGAGGTCTGGCCCATGGAATGTGGGGAGAGAGAGGTGGTCACTCCCAGGCTTGGTGCTTGCACAAGCTTCCCAAGTGATTCTTTGTCTTTTCCCTATCTGCCAGTGGGATGTCATCGCCCAGGCATGTAAAGGGGACTGTCTCCTCAGCCTGGGTTCCTGAAGGAAAGGAATTTTTCCCCACATCCGGGATCACCTGCACTGCACAGTGAACTAAATAGGATTCTATTATGTTAAGCCCCTGTAATTTGGGGGCTTAAATATTAGCTTACCTCAGAGAGTGTGAAGAAGTTGAACTATATGATGTTGTAGAACTGTGAGGTATTTTAAAATCCCAGATTTTGTATCTGGGAAAGGTCATTCAGAAGGGACAGTGAGGCCAGTTGGGTTGTGCTACGACCAAAGAGAGTTTCCCCTCACACGTTTCCCTCACACAGCACACCCCTGGTGTGACTCCCACTGGCTGTGTGACATCAGCCATCTCTCAACACATCAAGGGCTCACAGCACTGAATGGCCACAGGGCTCAGGGACCACTCAGAATAAGCCCCTCCTTCTCTGTGCAGATGAGGTCACAGAGAGGAAAAGACCAGTCAAGGTCACATGGCCCCTGCCCTGCTGCTGTGCACACTGGCAGTACTGATCCTGATGCTTTGGTAGAAGAATTACTCTAGTAGACTGTTACAGAAACGGCTCCCAATCAATATGCTTCCCCATTTCCATATCGTTATATAGCTCCTACCCACACAGGCTCTGGACTTGACCCTATGATTTGCTTTGGCCAAAGGACCATCAGCAAATGTGATGCAAGCAGAGGCTTAAAAGGCACCTCAGTTCTTTTGTGCCCTGCATCAAGGCCTGGGTTGAGTGTGGTGTGACTGGAAAAGGGACTGGGGAAGCCGATTCTCTTGGTGGTACTCCAGCCCTCCCCCGCTCAGGCTCAAGATGGTGGCACTGTCATTGTCCTTCTTCCTCACTCTTTAAATCTGCATGATTGCATCTCCTCATACCCCAGCCATCTCCTCCCTTTCCACGTGGTGTTCCAGTGGTGGTGTTCCAGGGTGCACCACCACTACCAACTGCAATGCACTTTCCTCCCAGGCTTTGGGGTCAAGTCCCAGCCCTGTTGCTTGTCATTATCGTTGTGAGTTAGAGCAACCAACTCGAAGTCTGTTTCTCCACCCTAAAATGAGGGTGTTAACATGATTCTAAAAGCACAGTGAAAATTGTGTGAGCCAAACGTTCAGGTAAAGTGTGCTTTGTAAGCTGCAAAGCGCCACATGCCGCCCCTTGCCCCGACTGCACCCCATCAGGTGAGGTCACCCCTGTCTGAGATCTTCAGGCCTTCCACTGCCACAGCACAGGACTGAGATCCTTGGTCTGGAAAAACATCTGCCAAAGTCTGGTTCCAACTTGAGTTCTACTTTTCCTCCTTATGGGCCCAACTAGAAAGAATGTCTTGCTGTCTCCCATCTGTGACCCCTCAGTTTCTATTTCCTCGGGATGTAGTCTCCATGATTTTGTTCAAGCTGTTGTCTCTTCCTAAATGCTTCCTCTGCTGTATAATCTCTCCCTCTGTTTCAAATCATAGCAAGTAACCAATACTTTCACGAAGTAATATTTACTCCTTTCAATTTTTGTAATTTTCACTTGGTAACACAGTTCTATCTCATTTTGGGGGGGAGAAGGGCAGGGTCTCATTCTGTTGCCCAGGTTAGAGTACAGTGGCATGATCATGGCTCACCACAGCCTAGGCCTCCTGGGCTCAAGTGATCCTCTTGCCTCAGTCTCCCGAGTAACAGGTTACAGGCACACACCACCACGCCTGGCTAATTTTTGTGTTTTTTTTGCACAGATGATGTCTTGCTATGTTGTCTAGGCTGGTCTTGAACTCCTGGGCTTAAGCAATCCTCCTATCTCAACCTACCAAAGTGCTGGGATTACAGGCATGAGCCACTATGCCCAGCCTCAGTTTCATAATGATTAATGCTGCAAGTTAAACTACAATGCATCAGCTGGATGAACAGAAGAGGCATACAGAGCAAGGAAAGACATGGTCCTAGCCTTTGAAAGACTTTCTGACTGCTCAGGGAGACAGAAATAAATACAGCCAAGTATCCAGCAATAGAAAAATACCTAGGCCGGGCTTGGTGGCTTAACCTGTAATCCCAGCGCTTTGGGAGACCGAGGTGAGTGGATTGCCTGAGCCCGCGGGTTCGAGACCCGCCTGGGCAACTTGGCGAGACCTCATCTCTATGATAAATCAAAACTCAGCCAGGCTTGGTAGCGCATGCCTGTAGTTCTAGCAACTTGGAAGACTGAGGCGGAAGGATCACCGGAGCTCAGCAAGTCAAGGCTGCAATGGCCAGGAGTGGCCACTGCACTCCAGTCTGAGTGACAGAGTGAGACACCAACTCAAAAAAAAAAAAAGAAAGAAAAAGAAAAAGACCTTTAGAATGTGCTGATAAGGAAAGGAAGAAGTTCTGAGTGCTGCAGGGAGGCTGGGGGAGGGGGCAGGGACTCCCCAGAGGAGACTAAGGGAGCTAGGCCTTGAAAAGTGCCTGAAATTCCAGGAGGTATGGTAGAAGAAGCCAGGAAAGTGAGGGGAAAGACTACAGGTGGGGAGAAAGCAGGAGGTGTGACACTATGTTGTGGTTCAGGGAGGGTGAGGTGGTATTTTGCTTAAGGGCAAGATTTTTGCTGGCTCATCTCTGCCTTTTCAGACAAGTCCCTGGCCTCAGGACACTGTCTATCCTGGGCCATGGTGAGCATCACTGGGCCACTGAGCACCAAGGGCATCATGCCAGTGCTCTGCCCTGTGCTATCTCCACCTCCCCACCACCCCCCTGGGTCATATCCATGGTGCATACTTGGAGAATATCTATTAAACGAGTGGTGGGCAGCTCACAGAAGGGCTCCTGGACCTGGTCCCAACTCTGTCAGAGCCCTCTGTAGCAAGACATCTCTCCTCTATGGGTCTTGGTTCCCCCAACTGTCAAGTGAAGTAACTTCTATGGCATAGGGGAGCCTTATGCCAAGGGGATGAAGCTCAGAGGCTGTGGAATCAGAATGCCTGAGTGCAAATCTCTAGCTTTCAGAAGTTCTTTTGGTAAGTAAATTAACCTCTCTAGGTCTCAGTTTCTTTGTTTGTAAAAGAAAACAACATCGCAAAACCCAATTAGAACACCATAAGTAGGAGTCAAATAATTCAGTTGCACAAAACTTGGCATCTCTTATAGTGAGGATAAAAAAGAGACAGGGAGCTTGAAACCAATTGTGTTGTATCTTAATTCAAGTTGGAGGAGGTTTTATGGTAGGATTTTTGTGGATAAAATGTGTTTATATAAAATTTTTGACATGATGTCTTAGTCTATTTTCTGCTGCTATAACAGAATATTACATACGATAATTTATAAGGAAATTTAATTTTCATGGTTCTGAAGACTGGGAAGTCCAAGAGCATGGCACTGGCACCTGGTGAGGGTCTTCTTGCTGTGTCATTCCATGGGAGGTAGACAGAAGTGGGGAGAACTTTTATAACAAAGCCACTACCGAGATAACTAACTCACTCCCAGGTTAAGGGCATTAAATCATTCATGAAGATGGAGGCTCCATGACCTAATCACTTTTTAAAGCCCTCACCTCTAAATACTATTACACTGGCAATTAAGTTTCAACATGAGTTTTGGCAGGGACATTAAAACGGTATCACACAATAAGTATGCAATGGAAGTAACTAATTCATGGTAATAAAATAAGAGCTTCCCAGCTAGGCTAAAGTGTAGACACACTGAGGAACAATTTGAGAGCAGGTCAGGATCAGAGCCAGCACTCTCTGAGGCCTAGAATCCTGCAGGCCTAACACCCCAGCTGCTTGCAGGACTGCTTCTGTTCTGCCCAAGGTTAGATCCTAGAATCCTGAGGGAAAACCCTGACTTGGGCATTATCTCTGGACAGGCAAGGAATAAATATTCTTCAAATTCTCAAGGAGTGGAAAGGATGTGGACAGGGATGTCAGAGACTTCTCTCCTTTTGGTTAAAAATGCTCGGAACCCTGCATACGATTATATCCCAGGCAGTTATTCCCCTTTTGACTTATGGCACAAGAGAAAACTTAAGCTTCTCTTTGTCCAAGGGGAAAAACAGCATCAGAACAAAGCCAGCTACTGCTTCTCCAACTCTGGTGAGACTCTCAGCCTGTGATTTCTTCCCCCCTCCCCCAGTGGAGCAGGGCTGCCAGTTCCCTTAATCCCCACACCCTTCATTGTGACCAGTTGCAGGTGCCACCACACCAGGGGGGCAGTTCTGGATCCAGGAGCATTCCAGAGAAGGGCTGGGAGGAGGACCCTGGAGGCCCCTCTTTTACAGATGAAGAGCAGAAGCCCAGAGATGGGTCATCCATGCTCCCTGGCTGAGTAAGAGCTCATTCAGAGGAAGAGCCAATGTCATTGCAGCAACCCATGTCACCTCTCTCTCTCTCTTTCTCAGCTCCTAGCACTCTCTCCCTGCTCACTCCACCCCAGCCTTGATAGCCTCAATACACCAGGTGCAATCCTCCCTTGTGGCCCTGGCATTTACATCTCTCCTGCTTGGGTCACTTCCCCAGGTATCTGCGTGGTTTGCTCCCTCTGCTACTGGGCACAGCTTTATTCCATGTCTTTATTCAAATACCACCTTTTCAGTGAGGTCTTCCCTGACCTCCTTAATTAAAATTGCACCTCTATTCCATGTCCCCCATTTTTTACTTTATATTTTTCATGATACTTATCACAATCAATTATGTTGTATACTTCCTTTATTTTGTTTATTGTCTCTTCTGACTGGAATGTGAGCTCCCTGAGAGATTTTTGTCTCACACATAGCAAGTGCTCAACACATATTTTTTAAGTGAATGAAAACAGAAACAATGGTTCTGGTGTGTCTGCGTTGACTTTTCCCATGAGCACAATTGCATTTAGCATATCAAACCAGGTGCCAGTGTGTCGATGAGCAAGGAAATACCTTAGACCACGTTCGATTGCTCCTTCAATTGAGAGTCACTGAGGCCCAGTGAGGGGGAGGATACCCCAAAGCATCACAGCACATTGACCTTAGAGCTGAGGCTGGGACCTGATCCCACAGCTCTCCGACAGCGCCTATCCTCTGGTCTCCCTGCCACCCACGACCGACCGAGGTCATTGCATTCTGACAACAAATTCCGGTTCTCCTGAGCTGTAAATTTAGAACAAGGAACCTATAGACAACAAATAAACGGGGTATGAGGAGGGGGTATTTTTAGCCTCGCTGACTTCTGAGTGTACACATCTACAGAAAGCTCTGTGGGTGTGGCTGGATATAGGTCTTAAATCGGGAAGCAGACTGAGTGCGTGGTGGGTCAGCCTTTCTGGGGGTGGCTGAGTGGGTCTGTTGCAACACAGGTGGTTTCAAGCCAGAGTGGCTGATTCCAGGGAAATTGGCCCTGCTGAGTCATCTGGAAGTCGCACACCTCGTATCGGGAGTTCAGCAAGAGTCTGAGGAATTAGATCCTCTTTTTTCTTCTCCTCAATTGGCCAGAAGCACCAGTGAAACTCCAAGGTCCACCCAGTTCAGTAACCGACAAAAGTTTTTACGGTCAAAATCTCCCTAGTGCCGATTGTTCTCTCTTTGGGGGCAGAAGGGGATTCTGAAGGGGGAGCCTGAGCAGACGCCTGGATCCTCTGCATCCCCAGTTGGCCAGACTAGCCTCTCTGGGCTCTGGTTCCTTTGGTCACCAGGAAATTTCTCAGACCTCAGACCAGACTGAGCACACAAGGCCTATGTGAATACAGAGCACTTCTACCACCAAGGTGCTCTGTCCCCACATGGGATTGCCTTTCTTTTTTTTGAGTTGGAGTCTCATTCTGTCGCCCAGACTGGAGTACAGTGGCACGCTCCCAGCCACCACAGCCTCCACCTGCTGGGCTCCGGCGATCCTTCTGCCTCAGCCTTCCAAGTAGCTGGAACTACAGGCGCACGCTACCATACCGGGCTAATTTTTTTGATTTATTGTGGAGATGAGGTCTCGCCAAGTTGCCCAGGTGGATCTCAAAGCCACGGGCTCAGGCAATTCACTGACCTCAGCCTCCCAAAGCGTGGGATTACAGGCTGAGCCACCGAGCCTGACCAGGATCGCTTTTTATACGACTCTGCTAAGGAGGGATTTCTATCAGCATTTCCATTTTACAGCTGGAGAAAAGCAAGGCAAAGAGTAGACAAGTGACATGCCCATACCTCACAGCCCAAGGGCTAAGTAGTCTAGCTCCACAGCTGTTGCCCAGAGCCACCAGGCTATCCTGCACCCAACTGTTGGGCAAGCACCCTGGGTCACAGCCCAAACTGTATGTGGCCTTCCTCCCCTTGACAGGTATTCACTGAGCGTCTACTATGTGTAAGGCATTTCAGAGGCTCTGAGATTCATGGCCGGATCCAGGGTTGCACGCTGCAAATCTTTGGGCTGGTGATGCATGTGGAATAATCCCACTGGCCACTTGTGGAAAGTAAATGAGGGCAGTCTTATTGCTCTCATCTCAAGCAACCTGAGGAAGTGTCCTGGACCATGCTGTAGAAATAGAGGCTAGCTCTGCCGAGCTGGAGGGCCAAGCACTGAGGTCGGGCGGGTTTCTGGTCCCATGTAGCCTATAGTGTATGTAGTTGGGGGAAACAGGATATGAACACAAACAAATAAATGACATCATTTGAGATAGTTACAAAGGCTACAGAGATAAAATATAATAGGGTAATGGGACTATAACATATCCTTGTGATATAACACGGTTATGGGTTAAACTATGTTCCCTGAAATTTATGTTGTAATACTAACCTAGTACCTCAGAATGTGACTTAATTTGGAGACAGGGTCTCTACAGAGGTAAACAAGTTAAAATGAAGTCAGTAGGGTGGGCTTTAATCCAATATGACTGGCGTTCTTATAAAAGGGAAATATGGAGACACACACACAGGAGGAACCATGTGAAGATGATGGCAGAGATCAGAGTGATGTGTCTGCAAGCCAAGGAACATCAAAGATTGCCAGGAAACCACCAGAGACTAGGGGGCAGGCATGGATAGCTTTTCTTTCACAACCCAGAGGGAATCAGCACCGTGTTCTTAAACGTCTGACCTCCAGAACTGTGAGACAATAAATTTCTGCTGCTTATATGCAATTCAGATTATGGTAATTTGTTCCAGCAGCCCTAGCAGATAAACACAGGCACAGAGTGTGTCAGGGGACAAACAGGATGACTTTGGCTCTTTGGCTAACAGATCACATAGGGTCTATCTGAGTAGGTGACACTTGGGCTGAGAGCTGAATGGTGACAGAGAGAAGGCTACGTGAAGAGCTGAGGAAGATCCACGTCAGAGACAGAAACAAATGTGGCTTGTCAGCAGGAGAGAAGGAAGCCTGTGGCTGGACAGGTTCAAGGTGAGGGCAGAGGGAAGGCAGGGGCCAGTGCAGGTATGGACCCACATGGGACATGCTGGGAGGTTTTAGCAAAGAATGATGTGAGACCCCACGGTCCCTTTTAAAAGATCCTTCTGGCTGCTCCAAGGAAAATGGACTTGAGGATGGGGTAGGGGAACCCAGTTAGGCAGGTGATGAGCAGGGAGAAGTGAAGTGGTCTGGTTGGTGATAAATCCTGGAGGTAGAATCTCAATAGTACTTGCTATGGATGCACCGTGGGATAAGAAAAAAAGAGTAGTCAACTCTGACCCCTAGGATTTTGGTCTGAGCAACTGAGTGGACTGTGATGCTTTTTTACAGCGGGATAATAAAGGGGTATACTAGGGGTTGTTCTGAAGAGGAAGAGAGAGAGCCAGCTTCCATCCAAATGTGGTTTAGTAGGTGAAGTTCAAAGACTGAAGATACAGAATCCCTGTCCTAGAACTCAGAGCCTGAGGAATACAGGCACATAAACACATAATGGCCATGTGTGAAGTAGCCGACTACACGCACAGCTGTGGGAGTGACTCTGGGGAAGGTGGACAAAAGAGGAAAGGTTTCCAGTTTTTTTCAAAATACTTCTGACTTACATAAATGTTGCAAAAATAGTACAAAGAATTCCCAAATACCCTTCAGCCGCTGTCCCCAAAAGTTAACATCTTACAAATTTGTAGCACATCATCAAAACCAGGAAATTAACATTAACTACAAACCTCATTCAAATTTTGTCAATTTCCCCACGAATGCCCTTATCTGCAGGAGCCAATCCATAATCCAGGATCACACCGAGCATTTAGTTGCCATGTTTTCTTAGGCTACTCTATTCTGGGATAGTTCCTCTACTCACTCTTTCAGGACCTTCCTATGTTTGAAGACATATGAAGTCTTAGACAGTTATTTTGTAGAATGGCCTTCAACTTGGGTGTGGCTGATACTTCCTGAGATTGTGCATTTTTTGACAAGAACACTGTAGAAGTTTATGTTGTGCCTTTCTCAGTGTATCACATCCAGTAGTACATGAAGACAATATGTGGTATTGTTATGTTAACTTTAATCACCTGGATAAAATGGTGTCTGCCATGTTTTTTCCACTATAAAGTCACTATGTTCCCCTTGGCAATTAACAAACATCTCATGAGGAGACACTTGGAGATTATATAAACATCCTGTTTCTCATCATGTTTTTACCCACAAATGCTTGTTTCCATTAATGAGACTTGCTTACAACAATGATTACTGTGAGAGTTTGCCAGGCGATGGCCCTTCTAGCATTTATTAATTGGAATTATTCTAAGGAAAAACTGACCCTTCTCCATTCATTCATTCAAATGTTAACCTCTATCAGTAGAGAGTTATTGCTTCTTATTTTATCCTTGAACTATAAGTTATAATCTGTTGTGATAATTATTTATTTTGTTCCTCAACTATCTCAGTTTTGGCCATCAGGAGTCCCTTCAAGTTGACTCCTATGTTCAAGAGGAAAGTTTTGAGACGGGCCACAAGCAAAGGAGTGGGGCTTGTTAGAGAGGAGGAAGAGTAAGGGCTTCCAGGTTTGAGGGAGCCTTGCAGGCTGCACAGCCACACTCTGAGGATCCCAGCTGACCTCTGGGCTCCCTGGGCCTGACTGTGAGGGCCAGGAAGATGTAGCCACATACCTCGCTCAGGTGGAGAGAGTGCCACTGACTTCCACACCTGTGTGTGCTTCTTTCCCGGCCTGGCTTCCTCAAAGATCAGCCCTTTGGCCTGCAGCTGCTGATTTCTAGCACTCGAGCTGCGAATGAACTGCCTGGGTTTGCTCAAGAGAGGCCCTCCACCATGCCCACCAACCCCTCAGCCACATCCTGCCTGCTACTTCTCTGTCAGATTGACCATCGCCCAGGACTGTGGTGTCCCCACTGCTCTGTCTGTCATGGAAGGGTGTTCCCTTGACTTCCCTGCCTGCAGAACCTGTGCTAGGGAATGTGGTGAGGCTCTCAGAGACATGGTATGACAGGATCATGTGTTCTAGAGATCATCTGGGAGACTGGCTATTGTTTTGATTTGTGTGCTGCTATTTTTTGATCAAGGGCCTCTGTGATGTCATCAGTGGATTCCCAATAGGTTAAACAGGAGGGAATGGGTGAAGGGGACGGGAGAAGGGCAGTTATAGACCATTAATCTGGACCAGGCCCCTGTTGGCAGGGACGGAGGTGGGCCTCAGAAGGAAAATGACATAACTAAGGTCATAGGGACAGTTAGTGGCTAGGCAGGACTAAAACCCAGTATCCAGAATCACCATGTCCTTACAAAATTTCACATTCCCAATCAATCCCCTCTGCTCCTGCTTATCAGCTACTGATGAGGCCACAGTGTGGGCGTACTTGTCCATTTCCCTGTTCCCCAGCAGGCAGCAAGATGAGGCCAACCTTCTGTTTCCTTTCTAGGGCAGAGCTTCCAGGCATGTGGGCAGCACTGACCCCCTACCCACAGGGAAGGGGATATCTGTGCAGCAACTGCCAGGCTGAGGGCTAGTCCGGGCTCACCTTGCAGCGGCCATAACCTCACTCGACCCGCACTAAAGCGACTATAGAATCCTGCTACCCTTTCTTCCCTCTCTTCTTCTTCTTCCTTCAGTCCAGGCTGGGGAATATGACCCCCCACCCACTTTTTTTAAATTTCAAATTAATCTTAAGGTAGGTTAAACAGTCACACAATTCAAAACATATGAAAGTTATGCTGTAAGAAGTCTCCTTTCCGCCCCTGTCCTCTGGATACTCCCTCCCCAGAGACAGTCACTGAGGTTAGGGTCTCCTGCAGCTTTCCAAGGATAGTCTGTGTCAGGAGTCAGCAAAGTTTTCTTTAAAGGATCAGGTAGGAAATATTTTCAGCTTTGAGGGCCATGAGTCTCCTCTCACAACTACTCAACTGTGCCTTTGTAGGGTAACAGCAGCCACAGATGCTACAGAAACAAAGGAACGTGACTGTGTTCCAGTGACATTTTTTACAGACACTAAAATCTGAATTTCATGTAATTCTCATGTATCAGAAAATACTCATTTTCTCCCACTTAAAAATGTGAAAGCCATGCTTAACTTGCAAGCAGTACAAAAGCATAGCATATCAATGTACAGCTAAGCCCTAATGTATTTAAACAGTTGTCCTGTTGATGGACTTGGGGGCCTGTTCCAGTCCTTTGCTGTCACACCCAACACTGCAGTGGATGAACCTGCCCACACATCACGTCACTTGCAGCGGATGTGTCTGCAGGATCACTTGTGGACGAATGTGACCAATCTGAACAGCCTGTCTCCCCCCTCAGCCTGTCTCCGCCTCCTTCTTTTTCTCTTTGAGTCTTCACCTCGCTCCCTTGGTACCAATCCAGTAACATCAGCTGTGCCAAGAACTGCACAAGCACTTGCCACCTTGCCAGGGGCTGAGCACCAGCCCCATAGCCCAACAGGACTGTTTGTTTCTTCCCTTGACTAACATACACCCCAAAGTCTGGTAGACCAGAGCGTGTGTAGCATCTCCCCACCACACCTTCAGTTTCCCGGGTTCTTTCTACCCTCTTGCTCTGCCATATGTAGGAAGTGAAATGACTTCCTTCTGTGAGGTTGCCAGATGGTCAGAACATGGCCACTGTGGTTCCAGACATCAAGTTCTCATTCCAGACAAGAAAAGGAGAAAGAAAGAAAGGACATGCATCAGTTGAGTCAGCCTCCTTTAAAGAGCCTTCTCAGAAGCCCTTCACAGAGACTTCCATCTTTATCTCATTGGCTGTACCTGTAGTCCATGAACACCCTAATGCATGGGAGTCTGGGAAAAGTCACCTCTTAGCTGTGCACCTTGCTCCCCAAACAAAAAATTGGGGGGATTCTGTTAATAAAGAAAAGGGAAGAGTAAACATGGGGTTGGTAGTTAGTTGTCTCCCTCACAGTTGTGATAATCCAGGAAGACTTCATGGAGGGAATGAGCATCAGTAGGATTCAGATAAGAACGTACCACATGCCAAGCACTTTGGGAGGTACTGTATACAGGCGGGGGAGAGGAGGATCCTCTGATAAACTCACGTGTGAGGGAGTAGTGCCAGTTCCCATTCTGACATAAGGAAAACAAAACTGAACACTGTTCACTAAATCACTCGAGGTCACACAGCTAGGAAACGGCAGAGTCCAGATTCCAACTCCTTCTCTCTGCTCACCTCCCAGTTTCAGTGTGTGTGTATATAAGAAGGGAGGGGGGAGATTCCCAGATGGGGAAGCTTTCCGTGTTTTTCCAGAACACCCTGATAGGGCACGAGGCCTCAGCAGGAAAAGGAAAAGGAGAGTCTCAGATTGCCGGAAGTGGGGATTTTGAACATAATGATTTCTTACTTGTGGGTTAATTCTGAAAAGGATTTCACCTTTTTTACACTTAAAAACAAAAGAGTATTAACTTGAAATAAAAGTCAGGAATCAGCTGGGCTCGGTGGCTCAGCCTGTAATCCCGCGCCTTTGGGAGGCTGAGGTGAGTGGATTGCCTGAGCCCGCGGGTTCGAGACCCGCCTGGGCAGCGAGAACTCATCTCTACAATAAAACAAAAAATCAGCCGGGCGTGGTAGCGCGTGTCTGTAGTTCCAGCTACTTGGAAGGCTGAGGCGCAAGGATCACCGGAGCCCAGCAGGTCGAGGCTGTGGTGGCTGGGAGCGGCCACTGCACTCCAGTCTGGACGACAGAGTGAGACTCTGACTCAAAAAAAAAAAAAAGAAAAAAGAAAATATAACATGCTAATTTTGCCAGTTAATGTTGTTGTTGTCTGGCAGCCGATGGCACCGTGAACTAAAATCCGGAATTTAGAAAAAGGAACAGGTTGGTGGGGGCGGCGGGGGCGGCTGAAGATAATCAGTTACTTCTGTTTCAAAGAGAAGGTGGAGCCTGTCTTTTCAATCAGTTAGTGCCTGCAATGGTTGAAAATGGGAATGAAAACAAACCATATTCCAGTGTTGTATGAATTTATCAGCAAACAGGGATTTGTGAAGCCCTTGTGATGTGCTCAGCATGGTTCTAAGCTCTCTGACAAATATAAGAGTACTAGAGTAAAAACCCAGCTAATTTAACCATTGGAAAATTGTGGCAGGGTAGTTTTCCGGACACCTGAAAATGTTCCATCCACTCACACTTTAAGCTCTTTTTTAAAAAATGTTAGATATTTGGGATGAAAATATTTTTTGCATGTCCTGTGCTCATCCGTGCCTTCACACATAGTGTTGTTCTGAATACCGTGCTGTCTTGTCACATGATGATGGCCGTGGAGATTGCGGCTATTTGCCGCCCTACGATGTGGTCCCCAGGTGCTATTTGGTTTTGCATCTGCTTTTTTACCTATTTCCTAGATATTCCTTCCCTGTCAGGCATTCTTGTGTGAGTTTTCCTTGCTCTTTTTGAGCTGCCCTTCTAGTGTTTTCAGTTTATTGCTTCTAATTTGCTCTGAGGTTGGAGACTAGATATAAATGATTCAGCCATTTATAGCCCATCTTGGCCCAGAAAGGAATGAAGGGGACTATTATGACTTATTAATCATAATACCTACTATGTGTCCTGCATTTTTACCAACTGTTTTGCAACCATTATTTCACTTTTCACAACAGCCCTGTGAGTTAGGAATTTTTATCTCCATTTTACAGATGTGTAGACTGAGGCCAGAGAGTTTGAGCCACTTGTCCAAGTCACACAGCTGCTAATGAGTGGCAGGGCTAGAATTCAGAAGCACTGGGAACATCTGATCTTCTCCCTCTTTGAGTCATTGCTCCGATGTTATAGTAAATTGCATGCTGTTCTCTATTGCTTGTTATTGTGTTAGGCTGTGACAGATTTCTTTCTAAGCAGATGCAAAACCCTTGAGCACAGCGACCTGACTGCCCACTTATGTACTGCCCACACCATTGAACCCGGTGCCAGGATTCCAGGTGGTCAACAGCTATGTTGCAAAGACTGAGAGTCTGGAAGAACCGAGGCAAGAGAATAAGTTGGGTTACAGACCTCTCCCATCCCAACATTTCATATCTTCCTGCTTTCTAAAACTTGTAACCTGCTGCCAGGCATTTTCTAAGCAAAATGCGATGTCTGCATAAAGCCCAAACCCTTTCCTTGGCTTAAATCAACAATTGCTGAAGCCTCCACATGGGCCACTCTGGGCTGGGACAAAGGAGTGGCCAGGCCGACTCAGGATGTCTGCCTCTCTCAGGCGGCAGACACAGAGGCAGAGCCAGCACAAGGGCATAGCAGCCTGGTAGGGGAAGGCTGGCATTGGGGTCCAGGATTGAGAAAAGTCTTTCATCGAGAGCTTCTTTCCTGGAAGGAGAGTGACTAAAGCTGCAGTGACTTCCCAGCCAAAGTGAAAAGCAGGCCAGCATCTCAGCAGGGCTTGATTCCACTAAGTAATGCTTGTTCTGAATCTTGGCTCTGTGGCTAAAATGTTGAAGAGAAAATCTGCCCCATCACACAATTAACAGATTTCATCGTGACAAGGCAGTTTCTGTTTGTGTTTTGGTTCTTCATCAGAAACACTGAGCTCAGTGGGGAAGCCCCCCCTCCCCACCATGTGACCAGGGCACACAGGCCGGGTCACATGACCACAGTTGCCTGTGAGTCAAGCATTTCTCTGGGTGACATCACGCCCTTGCTGATTGCCCAGGTGTTTCACAGCCTCCCTGGACTGACACGGAACTTGCATCATTTTGGATACTTGGCTCTTGATTTGTTTGTCTTTGGTTAACAGTAAACCTGGATTGGGGCTGGAGGAAGTTGTCGAGGCAACCCAATTGTAAATATGTCCTACAGAGAACATAGCCGGACTTGGACCTGGGGCCCTCTCAAGTCTTCTAGGCTGAGACCGTGAGGCAGGGAGAATGATGGTGTCCACCCAGCACCTCTTGCATCAGTCCCGGGATGTACTTCAAATTCAGAACTCCTCTGGATCAGCCTCAAAGGCACAGGGTCAGGCACTGCTACGTCTTATGGTTGTGGACCTCTTTTCTCACTTCCTTGCTGAAGAGGGGACCAATGCCAGAGGACCCCTCCTTCTCTCTGCTTCTATCCATGTATTTGGCTAGAGTCAGAGCACAGCCTTCCACTTACACACTCACTTTGGGTCTGAGGGCAAATCATCTCACAGACCTGTGGAGGGCAGAGGTTCGGGGGGACTCAGCAAAGACCCCCTTTCTCCATTATCTTATGGAAGAGGGAACACTTCGGGTGGTGGTAGGGGATAAGTCTGAATGTGCCCCCTGCTTAATCCTAAGTGCGGGCGGCATATTGATGTCAAGATGCTCGGTCCATCATTCCACAATGTACCATGTGTCAAAACATCACATTGTACCCAACAAATACATGCAATTATTACCTGTCAATTAAAAAGAAAATGTTGGGCCAGGCACGGTGGCCTGTAATACCAGTACCTTGGGAGGCCGAGGCAGGAGGGTCGCTTGAACTCAGGAATTTGAGACCAGTCTGGGAAACATAGTGAGACCTTGCCGCTATAAAAAAAAAAAAAATCAAAAAATTAGCCGGGTATGGTGGCATACTCCTGTAGTCCCAGATACTCAGAAGGCTGAGACAGAGGATTGCCTGAGCCCAGGAGATCGAGGCTGTGGTGAGCTGTGATTACATTACTGTACTCCAGCCTGGGTGACAGAGTGAGACCCCAGTCTCAAAAAGAAAAAAAAATGCCTAAGCCAGGCGCCTTACCCAAAGGATATCCAACATGCACCAGGAGAAATACAGCAAGGACTATAGAATCAAAGAATCAGGCAAAGAAGGCCACAATGGTCAAGTCCTGTAATAAAACCAGCCCAGAACTCTGGTCCCCTGCTGTCACCACAGGATCCCCAGTGGTGCCACACTCAGTTAGGGATTCCTCAGCAATGGAGAGTTCTGGTTCACTTGACCGGTTCCCATCCCCTCTCAGAACCCACCTTCCCCCACCCCCTAACTGTTTCCCACTGGCGATTCCTGAAGTGTGCAAGGACTGGGACCTGACAGGCTTTTCCTGTGCACCCTGCTCCTCAGTGGACCAGGAGCTTTCTGAGCTTGGAAACTCATGTCCCCTTCCTTCTAATTCCCCACAGTGTCCAGGGCATGACGCATATGTGCTGGGGCAGGCACACCACAGGATACTCAGTCTCCCAGACAGACGGGTGCTTGAGATCTCTTTTTTTACAAGAGATCCCATTTCTTCCCTCCAGGAATTCAGGCCAGATCCCACCGGTACTGTGACTGCCCTGACTCAGACCAGTGACTGCCCTGACTTCCTAGTTTGGACAAGATGGGTGAAATCAGGTGGCGAAGCGACTTTCCCCGGTTGTTTACTAACCTGCTGCACACAGGCAAGACGCCTGCTATTCTGGGCGAAGGTGCAGGGAATGTGGTCTTTCATCCAGACCTGTTCAGCCCACCTGGCCCAGAGGCTCCATGTTATCAAATGTTTTCTAGTTCCCATGGCTACCAAATCACAGCCAGGATTTGTTATTGTTCTGGGGAGAGAAGGGAAGGCCACACTGTAGGAGTGACGTCCATTCATCTATCCGTCAGCAGGCAGCTGAGTCACCCCGCCACGATCTGGTGCATCCACCAAGCCACTTCCCTCTGGTCCGAGGTTTCCACTGGCCTCTTTGGTAAGAGGCTGGTCCCCTGTCCATACTCCTGGTGTGCCAAGTGCTGCCCTGGACAGCAAAGCTACTTCTGGGGGCACAGTCCTCCTTCAGGGGTAAGAGCTCAACAGGAGGCACAGTCCTTGTCCTTTCAGATCAACAGACAGGTTCTGGGGCCACCTACCAATTAACTTACTCTATGATCCCCGCCAAGCCGCTTGGCCTCTCTAAGCTACTGTCTCCTAATGCACAAAATAGGGAAGACAGTACTATCAACAAATTGGTATGGGAATGAAATGAGATTGTCCCAGCTAAGTGTTCATCAGTGTGCCTAGTGTTCCACAAAGTGCTCAATAAACATGCACAGATGGTTATTGCTGGAGGCCCGACTCCATTCACACATCTCTGGGCCTGGGGCAGCTGCAGGCGACCACAATAAGCACAGCCAGCCCGTGCCCTACCAGAACATGAAGTTAGAAGCTTCGACTACTCAGACATAAGCAAGAACAGAACAAGAGATTTCACAGATCAGTCAGAGAGGAGTCAGCAGAGGTGGTGGGAAGAGGTGAGGTGGGCATTTCCAGAGCATCCTGTCAAAGTGCTCAGACCATGCAGATGTGCAGCAGCTGCCTCCAGGCTTCTTAATAACTCCTTGCAATAGGACTGTGCTGGCCAAGCACCTTCCAGTGATGGTGTGGCTTTCTGGGTAGAATTCCTTATCTCAGAAAAAGTGCTGATGGTTGAAAGCCCGCTGGATAGCTATATCTTCCTCACAGTGAGTGGCTGAATCAGCACTTGGATGTTGACATTTGGGCTGGAGGGTGAGTTACCCCTGAACCCGGCTCCCTCAGAGGCTTCTAAACACTCACATCTCTAGGTCTACAAAGTGGAAACCCAGCCCATGGAATGTGAGTGGAATGTGATGGGTACAGGAAGGAAACAGCCCCGGTAGGATGCCCCTGAGATGAGTCCAGCCTTCACCAAGGGGAGCTCCAGAATGCATCCACCCTGCAGATGCACCCATCTAAGGACTCCCAGGGCCATTTTCCATGCTGACCTCTGCTGTACACCACAGCCAGGTCCCCTAAAAACTACCTTCATTGGACTGGCCCTAAAAATCAATACTTCTCAGACTGTGGATAAAGACCCATAAGTGGGTCATGGGATCGGTTTAGTGGATGGGATGAACATTATTTAAAAATTTGACAGCAGCCATGCACGGTGGCTCAAGTCTGTAATCCCAGCACTTTGGGAGACCAAGGTGAGGGGATTTCCTGAGCCCACGGGTTTGAGAACAGCCTGGGCAACTTGGCGAGACTTCATCTCTACAATAAAGCAAAAAATGATCCAGGCGTGGTAGCACACACCTGTAGTTCCAGCTACTTGGAAGGCTGAGGTGGAAGGATAGCCAGAGCCCAGCAGGTCAACGCTGGGGTGGCCGTGAGCGTGCCACTGCACTCCAGACTGGGCAATGGAAAAAAAAGTCAGCAGAATGGAATAACATATCAGAGCACCTCATGGGGCATCAGGGTATTACTTCATGAACCTTTGGTTTGTGTGTGTGTGTGTGTGTGTGTGTGCGTGTGTGTGTGTGTGTGTGTGTGTGTTGTATATTTTATTTATATGTGCACACACACTATGTGGACACATATGAACTAAGGCTCCAGCAATAGAAAAATAGACTGTTTTCCCAGAACTTTGAGAGGTTGAAGTAGGAGGATTGCTTGAAGCCAGAAGTTTGAGACCAGCCTGGGCAACATAGTGAGACTCAATTTCTACAAAAAAAGAAAAATGGCATATTCTAATTGGCTACTTTGAGGAGCATTTAATAAAGACTATTTACAAAGACATGGGCAAAGTATACGGAAATCACAAGGGACAGTGGGGTTTAGTTATCAACCTTAGGCTTGAAGGACGGAAGGGTTTCCAGAACTTGGAGGCAGAGCCGTCAGCAGCAGAGGGGACAGGCCAGCTTGTGGCAACCCCAGTGGAGAATAAACACATCACTCCTCTCCCTCCCTCTGCTGTCCTGCCAGGGCTGCCCGCTAGCTGAACCCAAGAGAAGCCAGAGGACAGAGGAGCCAGGGAGGAGGCCCTTAGGCGGAAACCATCTGGTATATGATGTGTGCACAGGGTGCAAAGTAAAAGGCAAGTCTTTCTTCCCAAGGGTTTCTGTTAATGACATGTTACAAACAGTATCCTGGAGGCATGAGTCTGACACTGAAGTTCTTGCCAGGAAGAAGCCAGACGTTTCTGAGTGCCTCGGGCCAGGATCAGCCGCCCTGAAGAAGGCTTTGAGTGGCAACGCTAGCGTGGCTGAGGAAACGGCAGCTGAGGGAGCTCACCACATTCTCCAGACAAGCTCCTCCTGCCAGCTCAGAGCCCAGACACCTTCACTTAGATGCCAGGTGGCAGCCCAAGCCTGCCCACAGACTCTGAGGGCTGGGGACCCAGGCCATAGGCACACAGGTGGAGTAGGAGAGCCTGGGGAAGAGGAACAAGGAGCCTGTGGTCACCGACGCACGTGGGCAGCTGCCTCCGCTCCTCAAGGACAAAGGGCAGAGTGCTATTTCTAGCTTCTGTAGGAGCTAGAGCAAACCACAGTCTTGTGTTTCGCCCCCTCACGGTTGGCTCACTAATCCCCCGGCTGTGGGTTGTGGTTGTGGACTCCCACTGTGCTGTCTCCGAGCCTGGTTTCCACGGCCAACACGGCAGCTGAGTCCTTGGAGGCTTGTCACATGCTGGCGATCTCACCCCTCCCTGGCCAACTGTCCTCTCCTGGCCAACTGTGGCCAGGCTCCAAGGCCATGTCTCCTGGTGTGGGTGGCTAGGCCCACACACGTGGGTTGCTGGAGAACCTTAGACCACCAGCCACAAGTCCCTTTCACACCTTCGTCAGGTGGCCCAGTGCAGAGCTGGGTGTGGAAGGACTGCAGAAGAGAGAATCTTCTGAAAAAGAAATAATTTCCTCTAATGATTAAAAAAAGGTAAGGCAGACAGTCATCAGTCTTCAGGATACCAGCAGTCTCATTTTGTTCTTGTTGTTTCCTTGAGCAATAGAGCGCAACTCTGTCCTTTGTAGACCCGGGTTCCTCCTAGGTTAATCATCTGTTCTCGAGGCCGAGTTGTTTACTCAGGAATTAGCAAAGTGGAGAGCATTTTGCCCTTTGAACGTTCCTCCTTATGTATTTCATGGTTTCTTTCTACCACACTCCTGTACCTGGTCCAGGCTGGGAAGGAACCTGGGGCACACGGCTAAAGGTGGCTCCTGGTCGGGACCCTTCCCGCCCATACCCACAGGGCCTTGGGCTAGAGCCTTACACTAGATCCTGAAGGCATCCTGAGGAAATGACACGCTCGTGTCATATACAGAGGGTGCCAAAACAATGTATACACAGTGTAAGAGATGTTATCTATGTATTACTTTTCAAAGTTGAATTAAATTACAGTAGCAATATGCAGTATTATGTTCGCCCAACCATACTTCCTCCATTTTCTTTGACTGTCTTGCCTGTCACGTGGTGATGCTACCATTCATTTGATTAATGACATCTTTTGAGCAAACATCATATTTAAGATGTGTATACTTTTTTGGCACTGTGTGTGTGTGTGAGTGTGTGTATGTGTGTATTAGATTCGAGGGGTACATATGCAGGCTTGTTACACAGGTATATTGCATGGTGGTGAGGTTTGGATTTCCACTGAGCCCATTATCCAGGTGAATATGGAACCCAATGGGTAGTTTTTCAACCCTTACCCTCTTTCCCCTGTAGGAGTTCCCAGTTGTTCCCATCCTTGTGCATGTGTGTATTCAGTGTTTACCTCCCATATACAAGTGAGAACGTGTGGTATTCAGTTTTCTGTCTCTGTGGTCATTCTCTTATAGCTATGCACCACATTTTCTTTAATGGCCCACCGTTGATGAGCACCTAGGTTGGCTCCATATTTTTAAGACAAACAAATAGGAAGTCATTGCTTTGCTACTTAATCTATCTTTACCAAGATGTGATTAAACTATAAAGAAAAGGAAAGGAAAATAAAAGAGAAAGTCCAAGGAGGATCAGCACCTCCACTTCCTGTGTTCATCAGCTTTGACCAATGACCTGTTGAAACCAGAGTGTCAGTGTCAGTACCTGGTTAGCACCACTTACTGCTTCATTTGATGCTTCATAGCTCTTTCAGAACCGAGGCAGGTCAACTCCGCTCTGCACCTTGCTCCTGTGATCACATGTAATTGGCATCCTATCTCCTCTAATAAATTGGCGAGACCCATCAGGAAGCAGCAGCTCCGCTTATTTACTTCATTTTCTCCCTATCATCTGCAACAATGCCGGGGCTGATAGGGACTCTATCAAATGTGCACAGGGTGAAAGAACTAGTTAAACATTCATTACAGTGAAGTTTTTCAATGTAGAGAGAGAAGAAACACGAAGAGCCAGATGTGACTTTCAAAACTTTTATTTTTTGGCAGCAAAAACCTTTCTTATTCTTAAAAAATCTAGCTTAGCCGGGCTCGGTGGCTCAGCCTGCAATCCCGCGCCTTTGGGAGGCTGAGGTGAGTGGATTGCCTGAGCCCGCGGGTTCGAGACCCGCCTCAGCAGCGAGACCTCATCTCTACAATAAATCAAAAAATCAGCCGGGCGTGGTAGCGCATGCCTGTAATTCTGGCTACTTGGAAGGCTGAGGCGGAAGGATCGCCGGAGCCCAGCAGGTCGAGGCTGCGGTGGCCGGGAGCGGCCACTGCACTCCAGTCTGGGCAACTGAGTGAGACTCCAACTCAAAAAAAAAATATCTAACTTAAGTCCCAAAATAAATAAAAGAAAAGAAGCATATTCAAGTAAGGTTGTCAAATCTCCCAAATAAAAATACAGGATAAAAGGGGGGGAAAAATCCACACCAAAACCAAATGTGTGGATTTCTCATGCCAAACAGTTCTCTAACTCTCTTGGAACATTGACTGGTTGTCCTACAATTTCATTCGATTCTGACGCTACCCAGAATTAGCACAGATCCCACAGGTTGAGGGCTCAGTCCCACAAGACTGTCCCCACTTCAGTCACCAATCACGAGTAGTGGGTCCTTCTACAAATTGGGAGTTCCCATGACTCCCTCCTCGGGTTCAATAATTTGCTACCACGGCTCACTGAACTCAGACACTTTACTTACTATTGCCGATTTATTATTAAGGATATCATAAAGGATACAAATGAACAGGTACTGTATATATGGTCCTGGCTACTTAAAGAACTGAACCAGGAGTCCCTTGAGCTCAGGAGCTCGAAGCCAGACTGGGCAACAAAGTGAGATCCCCATCTCAGAAAAAAAAAAAAATGAGGCACTGTATATAGATGGAGCATCATCAGGATCCCAAGCACAGGAGCTTCTGTCCTACGGAGTTGGGGTGCACCACTCTCCCATTATGTGGGGGTATTCACCAACCCAGAAGTTATCTGAACACTTCCAGATTGAGGGTTTCCATGGAGGGTCCACTACGCAGGCATGATTGATTAAATCATTGGCCGTTGGGGACTAACTTGATCTCCAGCTCTCTCCTCCTTTCCGATCATACCTTGGTCTTTCTGGAGATCAGCCTCCATTCTGAAGCTGTCTAGGGGTCCCCAGCTACTGACCATCTCATTACCATACAAAAAGACATGTTTAGCACTCTGGAAAGCCTGGGTTAGCCAGAGTGAGTTCCTGCTGTCTGTGGTCCGAGCACTCACAGGTCAAGTCTGCGGGCTGCTTAGGAGCTTGGTGTTAGGAACCAGGGACTAAGACCAAATACGAAAACAAAAGATGCTCCTATCGCGATCCTATCACTCAGGAAATCACATGCGTTTTAGGAGCTCTGTGCCAGGGACTAGGGATGAATCTTGGTAAAGGATGTCTGTTGACCTTTTCTTGCCCACGTTTGAGCCCCTTCCTAGGTGGGGAGTCCACCAGGGTATGGTCTTGGTGGGAAGCAGAGAGTCTGTCACGTCCTATGTGGGACCCAGGCTCAGTCCATGGAATGCTCATGCTTGGGCCTTGACTCTGGAAGAGGAGAAACTGTGGTTAGTGATGATGCACAGCCAGGGCAGTAGGGTCAAGAGTCCAGCAGTCAGCAGCAATTGGCCACAGCGCACACAGACAAGTGTCCTAGCCACACTGTGGCTGTGACTAGGTTCTCAGCTACCTGGCCTCCCTTGAGTGTTCCCTGCCCATTTGCCTGAACCTAGTTTGCCAGGCACTAATCAATTCTGTGAACCACCCAAGATCCTTGGCCATCAGCTCATTCTTAGCCTGGGTTAGCCAGAGTGAGTTCCTGCTGTCTGTAGTCAGAGCACTCACAGGTCAAGTCCTCAGGCTGGCAAGCTTCACTCCCACACTCACCACCTCCACTCCGTGCCACTGTTAAATAAAACTTATAGGAGCCATCAATGTGGACGGAGCTCCTGCAGTAAGCCCCAACAGACCAAACCAAAATGGAGTCACTCATGCTTAGTGCCACATAACCAAACTGAAACTTTAAGGAAACAGGAAAATTCTTAAACAGACCAGGTTTTCCTAAGAACAGGAGATTCACAGCAACCAATTGGAAAGGGCCCAGGCAACAGGAGCTGGTATGATAATGAAGTTCCTTCTGTTTAACCCTTACAAGGAAAGCAGTCTGAAGTAACCTGATGTCAACCCACCTGCTTTTTTGTGTATTATTCTGTTTCCTTGTTCCTGCTCGAGCTACCTTACAAAACCAACTGTTCTGCCATGCCTAAAGGTGTGCTCTCTATTTTGAATGAGATGCTGCCCAACTCACAAATCACTAAGAAAAGCCAGCCACACTTTTAAACTAAATTTGTTAAAATTTTATTTTATTCTGTAACAATGCTCAGAGTATGGAGCCCCAAGCCAGGTGTGTAGTGACTCTAGCTAAAGGGCATCCCTGGAATCTTCCTTCAGAGCTATCTGGTCCTGGCTTCCAAAAATGCACTGTTTTCTGAGAAATATAGATACCAGGCACCGGGTCTTCTTCCAGGGACACAGTATTGGATTGCAGTTCCCTGTGTGCCAAGGAAGAAATGTGAGCAGAAGCAATGAGTGTCACCTCTGGGTGGAACTGGCATTAGAAACCAGCTCATAAGTCACAACAGTCTTTTTCTCCTCTGCCACAGAGGCCAGCAACACTCCAGCAAATGGCCACTCCGTCAGGCTGGGACCTGGAATGAGGATAACTCAGAGGAGTATCCCAAACCAACCCAGGGTGATCCTGACTTTTGTTGTGTCAGGCCACCAAAATGTTGCGGGCAGGCTACAGTCTGATCCTTAGTGATCCTTAGTGAAAGTCATATGAAGATGGATTCAGAGATTGGAGTGATGCCAACATACGCCAAGGAATGCTGACAACCACCAGAAGTAGAAGAGACAAGGAGCACAACTGTCCCAGCCTCCTGAAACTGGATCACCATGGGGGCCCAAGCTGAGGTGTTCTTCCAAATCCCAGTCACATGCCTGTTACTTTGATGATCAGCCAGGTTTGAGAGCCCCAATTTTGTTTCATACTGGTCCTGAGGGCCGGCTCTGAACAGCTTCATAAAGGAAATTGTAGTGTGTTGAATAGTGACCCTCACAAGATATGTCCATGTCCTAAGCCCCAGAATCTGTGAATGTTACATTATTTGGAAAAAGGATCTGAGTAGGTATAATTCATTAAGGATCCTGAAATGAGATAATCACTCTGGATAGTCCAAGCAGGCGCTAAATCCAATGACAGGTATCCTTGTAAGAGTGAAGCAGAAGGAGCTTTGACACAGACACATAGAAGAAAGTCATATGAAGATGGATTCAGAGATTGGAGTGATGCCACCATATGCCAAGGAATGCTGACAGAAGTGGAAGAGACAAGGAACACAACCCCTCCCACCCTCCTACTCCCCACCAGAGCTTCTTGAGGGAGTGCGGTCCTGCCGACCCCTTGATTTCAGACTTCCGGCTTTCAGAGCTGTGAGAGAATACATTTCTGTTGTTTTAAGCCACCAAGTTTGTGGCAATTTGTGGGGATGGAGGGTGGCAATTGATGAGAAGGAAGGGTGGAGGAGCATGGCCTTGAAACCCACACTGGTATTTCTTCATAAAGATATTTATATAGCCAGAATGGTGACTTGAAATAATGGCTATGATTTCAAAATAGGCCAAAACAGTAAAATTTCAAATGGTACAAACGTTCTGATCACAACTACAAATATGTGTGTGTGTGCACATACAGAGAGACCAATAACCACAAGTATTTGTGTAGGTATGTATACACTCAGAGACCAAAACGTGTAAATTATGGGATGTACTTAGGGGCTATTTTTTTCAATCATATTGTATTGTTATTGAAGTTTCAACACTGTTTAATAAACAAAAGAAACCCAAAATGAGAAGTCTGGGGTCAATATGGAAAAAATAAGGAGCCACTGAATATTCTTGAGGAAGGGTGGGGTGGGGTGAAGAAGAAGAAAAGTGATGAAAAATGGTTAAGAAGGATATTTGGGTCAGTTCTGTGCATATAAGAGTGAAGGTGGTGTGGCAGAGGCCAAGAGGCCCACAAAAGGGCTGCACAACATTCCAGAAACAAGGCGTGGAGGTGTCTGGAAGGACAGGGCCAGAGCAGAATTCCGCAGAAGCCCAGGTCAGATGCTCCTCTACCCTCCACTGCCCTCTAGTGGCAAGATCCAGGAAGCCAGTCAAACCTCTCGGCTGCATCCTTAGAACAATGTCAGAGCAGGTGGGGCGCACAGAGCTGGAACTCCTGGCTCTTCAGGTCAGAGGACACCGTGTCTCCATGAGCATGGCGATTCTTTATAATGAGACCAACCTGGCTGTAAGGGCTTTGCAAGGAGCAGGGAATGGCATGGGAAAAGCATGGAGATGTGAGACTATGTTACGCCATCAGAGAATATAAGTTGTTTGATAGGACCAGAGGGTAGGGTTTGGTGGGGGGCAGTAAGAAATGAGATTGAGAGATGGGCTGAGGCTTTACCTAAAAGGGGGTTTGGAATGCATCATAGAGAGTGGAATGCCTTCCACTGGTTTAAGCAGAGGCATAACATAGGGATTCCTCCTGGAAGGTAACATCACGTTAGAAAGATTATTCTAGCTGGGTGTGATGGCTCATACCTGCAATCCCAGCTACTTGGGAGGCTGAGGTGGGAGGACTGCTTGGGGCCAGAAGTTTGAGACCAGCCTGGACAAGCTAGCAAGACTTCCTCCTATCTTGAAAAGGAGAGCTCATTCTAGCAACAGTGGCAATAGTGTGGAATAGGGAGTGGAGAGGACAGAAGCTGAGGCCCTGCACTGAGCAATGTCAGTGGAGATGGAGAGAAGAGAACTCATCCATCCTTCATTCATCCAGGACACGTACCCAGGCATGGTGCGTGCTGCTGGAATTGTAACGCTGCACCCAGATACCCTATTCCCCCTTTCTGCACAACGCGGAAAGAAGCTGCTGACCTGCCTGTGTATTTTGATAGCAATTTAGAGATCAACAACAATGCTCGAAGGAGTCTTTAACTCTGGGCTTTGCAGAAATTATAAAAGAGGACTGAACACAAACTGTAGACTGAGAATCTGCATCTGAAGACCTTTGCCATCCACTGATCCATCCATGGTGCTCTCTCCTCCAGGTACGTGCAGGAACTGATGAAGGGGAAAAAAATGACTCCTCACCAGTGGACAATTTAGGGGATAACTAAAAGACAGTCAAGTTGTGTTGTAAAGATGGATGTAGAAATCATGTGGCTTGGTCAAAATGCAATTTGGGCGTAATACTCATTTATGAAGGGCCGTCAAGCCTGAGGACCCCTCCAACTTTGGGTGGCAGTGTTTTGAACCCCTGTTTCAATAGCTCACATTGCAGGGGTCCTCACTGCCACGTTCCAGCTCTGGGATTTCAACACTCACTACTCCATATGCACTCCCTCACAGAAGCTGCTCTGTGCTCTCTACTGACCATCTCTGGCAAGAGTTGGAGCCTAACATGTGAGGGTAGCAGGTAAGCAACCTTCTTGTTTAGCATCAGCAGCTGGCATATTGGTTAGGTAACAACTCTGGGAACTAAATACTATCACAGCCCCATTTTAAAGATAGGAAACTAAGGAATGGAAAGGCGGATTCCACCCAAGAAAGGCTGGCTCTCGAGCCTATGCCTCAGTCATAAGCTGTTCCCCCTCTTTGTGCGGGTCACATAGCCATGCCCAGAACCACTCTGGGAGAGTGTTTTGCCTCTAACTGTCCTCTACCCTGTTCACTACCCCCATTCAACCTGTTTTCCGCTCCCTGAAAGTCGCTTTATGGCTAAATAAACCCCAACTAAATACTAACTCAGGAAAGTTACCTCCTGTCTTTTCCCCTGGAAACTTCCTTTCTGCTCAGAGTTCTGGCATTTGTGTCGGTGTTTTCAGAAGGTCTGTGGGTGCAGGGTCCCTCATTAGAACTAATGAGGAAGGCTCAGCCTCTGATCTGGGAAAATTCAGACCCAAGGAGAGTCAAGATGGATAAACTATTCAGTCTGTTTCTTATTCTAGCTATCAGCATCATCAGCTCACCTGTGTTTTAAACAGTGAGCTGCCTCATGTTAGTAGGTCATGAAAACATTGTAGAGCATCTCAAAAGACATTTTATTTAAGTGGAATTGAAGTCAGAATAGTGGCTCATGCCTGTAATCCCAGCACTTTGGGAGGTCAAGGTGAGAGGATTGCTTGAGGCCAGGAGTTTGAGACCAGCCTGGGCAACATAGTGAGACCTAGTCTCTATTTTTTAAAGATAAATAAATTAAATAAAATAATAAATAGAATTGAATAAAATAAATATCAGATGCACTGCATTATAGTATGATTAAGGCTTGTTTCAGGAAAATTTCCGTCTTAGTTGTGCCTATCTGTGTGTGTATGTGTGTGAGTGTCTATGTGTATACACACTTGGTTACAATAAAAAATATATTTCTTACTGTGAGTCCAGTCAAAAAAGTTAAAGCACCACATATCTAAATGTTTCCCCCTCTGGTTTCACAATACTAGTTTGCAGCAGTTTTATCACCTCTGGTTTGCTCAGGGAAATAGAAAAGAGAGTTTCAATCGGCGTCTACACCGCCTGCGATGGGGCACAGGAGCAGGGTTGAGGCAGCACAGGAGGAAAGCCCTTGACCTCAAGCGCTATAGCAGAGCCAGGGCTGCACCCTTGTCACCCAGAGGACCACATGAACAATGACAAGCTCAAATTCTGCTGGGTTCCAGACCACCCTTGGGGTTGAATGAGCTGAGGGAAACCAGCATCCACCAGCTCTTGCCTCACATTAAAAAGATTTTTGCAATTCTGCAAAAAAAAAAAAAAAAAAAATTCATGTCTCCTCATGCCTTCCAGTCTCTCAACATACCTGCCAATTATTATCTCATTTTTAGCTGAAGAGAAAAATAAGAATCAGACAGACTGATTTGCCTACGGGCACACAGCAAGCTAATGGCCAAGTTGGGACTAGAACCCACTCCTGGAGCCCAAAAGTGACGCGTCTCCTCATGGCATTTGGAGGCACAGTGTCCCAGGACCAAGGTAGGAGTGGGAGCAGGCACACACTGTGACCAGAGCCTGGCAGGTCCCAGCCTGAAGGAGTGTGGAAAATGTCTCAGTGGATTCAAGCAGCGTCTGCTGGTGACACACAGGAAATACGATCTTTCTTTTTTTTTATAGTTTTCTGTGTTGACCAGAACTTTTGCACCAACAGGCTTTCCCCTTATAATCTGAAAAAATAATCAGATTATTTTGCTGAGCCTGGAGTGAGTGGAAATTCCACCCGCATGTGGCCAACACCGGGCCCTTCATGCACCAGGAGAGGCTCTCCAGGGCGGGTCTGTTCTCACACACCAGAGCTGGAGTGCTCTTCTCCTGATGCTGACTTCCAGTGCTCCTGGCTTCCCCTTGCTGGCAGTCACAGCCGCCCTCCCTGGGCCTTCGAGGGTTTTCCAGCAAGCCTTTGCACATAGGCCTTGGCAGAAGATTGTGGAATCACATGGCTGAGTGACAGCGCTTTCTGACTCATGGAATGGAAAGAAACACCACACACAAAAGCAGCACACAGGGCCTCTGTTGAGAGTCAGACTAGCAACTCCTTATGGGAAGTGATTCATCCGAGGTGGCCTGGCCAGCACGCACGTCTGCGCAGTGAAGGCAGCTTGACTTCTCAAGTGACTAATGGGGCTTCCCAGGCAGAGAGAGGGTAGATCTAGGCCCCTCCAGGCAGACCGAGGAGCCCAGTGGCCCTGCTCCTGAGGACCTGGCGCTGCCATGGGCTGACAGAGAGGTGTCTGAGGAGATTGCAGACAGTGGCTGGGAACAGAAGGTAAAAAGGACAGAAGATCCAGGCTGGGAGAATTTGGGGATGAAACTAGGCAGACAGGTGCAAGGAGAACATGGCCAAGCTCCTGCAGACCGAGACGAGGACACAGGCTCTGACCTCTCCAAGCTGCATCCCAGACAGGTGCAGGAGACACGCGCTCACTATCATCAGGAAAGATCTAATAATTAATGCGCTCACATGGTCTTTACAAAGGCCAGGCACAACCTAAGTGCTTGATGAGTGCTTTCCCAACAGCACTATGAGTTCCTCAGTGAACCTATTTTGCAGAGGAGAAAATTCTGCCCAGAAACATGAAGTAACTTGCCCAAGGTCACACAGCCACTAAAGAGACTGCTGACCCAAGGCACCTGGTCCCAGAGTCTGTGCTTTAAACCGCTATACAATGCCACCTACAGAGGTCCAAACGTGGGCTAGACACTACCCTTTACACACGTTATCTGATTTTGTCTTCACAGCAACAATGCAAGGAAGGTATTATTATCCCCTTTAACAGATGAGAAAACTGAGACTCAGAGAAGTTAAGTATGTTGCCCAAAGTTACACAGCTAGTGAGCAGTGACATGGGGAGTCACCCAAGTCAAGTAAAGTCCACGATCTTTACCACAAAGCTGGGTGCTTGTCATTTTCTGGGACTGTGTTCCTCTCTTCTGAGTCCCTTTCTCCCCAACCTGTGGTTTGAATCGGTTAGAGTTTGACTTAAAAGTAGTGGCTGCTTGGTCAGTTTTAAGGATGTGGAGTGTGCTGAAGCAGTAGGAGAGGGCGCCTGTGAGGACCGCGAGGACCAGGGGGATTTCAGGAGAGAAATCAGCCACTGCCACACCTTGGACCAGATGGAGGCAGAGGATGAGGCAGCCGTGGTGTGGCTTCAGGCAGCCTCCACAGCAAGGGGGAGGAGGGACGGTGGCCGGGAGGGGCAAACAGAGAGTGCTGCCCAAGCATCTTCCTCCAGGTCATGCAGCCAATCCTGAACTGGCTTCAAATCGGTTCTTATTAACCCAGAAGAAGAGATTTTTGGCAGGGAGAGAAATGCCTGGGGACAGCTTGGCCTTAGGCCTTTCAGACCACTTTGTGCTGCAGAGTCCCTATTCCAGCTTTCCCACCAACCCTCCCCACCTCCTCGCCCCAAAAAAACACCTCTGGGTTCAGCCACCCACCCAGTGCCACTGATGAGTTTGGGCTCGTTTAATCCAAACTTGACTCCATTTCAGCCAGAACCAGGCATCTCTAGAAAAGTAATTCTGCAGCAAACAAAAATGTATGAAACTAAAGCATGCAACCCATGTTAAGAGAACTGACTGGAGATTACCCGTTACTTTGGGTTATCTTGGTCACCAATGCTCACACGTGTGTAAAGTCAAAACCTGGGTTTGTTATTTTATATGCTGGAGTTATCAATTTGGGAACTGTCATGTGGAAATACATGCCATCAAACATGCCCATGGCGAGAATGCTACATAAACGCACATCCTTGGCTTTCCCAAGTTAGGAATTATTTTGCTGGGTCTGGCTTCAGAAAGGGCCAGAGGCATTGGTAAGGAGACAGGAAAACTTTCCTTTTCTTTCTTTCTTTCTCTTTCGTTATTTCCTTCCTTCCTTCCTTCCTTCCTTCCTTCCTTCCTTCCTTCCTTCCTTCCTTCCTTCCTCCTGCCTTCCTTCCTTCCTTTGTTTTTGAGTCGGGGTCTCACTCTGTCACCTAGGTTGGAGTGCAGTGGCCCAATCACAACAATCACAGCTTACAGCAGCCTCGACCTCCTGGGTTCAGATGATTCTTCCACCTTAGCATCCTGAGTGGTTGGGACTACAGACATGCATCACCATACCCACCTAATTTATTGATTTTTTTTTTTTGGATAGCGACAAGGTTTTATTATGTTGCCCAGGGTGGTCTCAAACTCCTAGACTCAAGCAATCCTTCTGCCTCAGCCTCCCAAAGTGCTGGGACAGACGTAAGCCACTGCACCTGGCCCTTTTCCTTGTATATTGATTTGCTTTTTTTTTTTCTGCAGGTGCCTATGACTTGAATAACATGAAGCTATTTCTGGGACACCTGACAGGGAGAGCAGCCTGGGTGCACGCACAGACTGTGGCTCGCACTCTTCAGCCCTCAGGATCTTGGTGAGGGTGACAGGTGAGGGCAGGAGAAGCCTGCCTACGAAGGAAATGCACGTCCACAGCGCCCTCCTGGGACCTGCAAACCTGTTCTTTTGCATTCCTTTGATAAGTCACCCTAACTGCCATATCTAGCTCCTAATCTGCCACAGGCTTCTTTCCCATCTCCTGGGGGCATTTTTCAGCCCATTTATGTGAGCTCCTTTCCTGGAAGGTTTCCCTCTTCCCGGTCTCCGGGTCCCGGCAGGCCACCTTGTTCTGCTTCCCCTAGGAAGGAGCCTGGGTCTTGCACCTGCCCTGGATTAGGGAAGACAGATTTGCCCAGTCAGTAGAAGAGCGGAAATAAACAGAGTCGTGTCCTGGGGGCTGACCCTGAAAGGCCCAATGTTATGGCCAACAGAAAAGCCCAGCTGATCCCCAAACCCCCGGAGCCACCTCGGGGTGCCCAGAGCCACCCGTTTCCATTCCTGCCAAAACCCTAGGAGCTCACACAGCACCAAGGATGGTGGGGTTGACCGTGCTGTGGTTTGGACGTGGTTTGTCCTTCTCAAAACTCATGATGAAATGGATCCCCAGTGTGGCGATGTTGGGAGCTAGGGCCCAGTGGGAGATGTTTGAGTCAAGGGGGCTGGTCTTTTGTGAGTAGAATGAGTGAGTTCTCACTTTAGTTTCAAAGAGTAGGTTGTTGAAAAGAAACTGGGGCCAGGCACTTTGGGAAGCTGAAGCGGAAGGACTGCTTGAGCCCAGGAGTTCAAGACTAGCCGGGACAACATAGTGAGACCTCATCTCTACAAAAAATTTAAAAATGAGCTAGGGGCGGAGGCGCATGCCTACAGTCCCCAGCTACTTGGGAAGCGAAGGCAGAAGGATTGCCTGAGCCCAGGAGGTCAAGGCTGCGGTGAGCTGTGATTGTGCCACTGCACTCCAGCCTGGGCCACAGGGTGCCCTGACTCAAAAAAAAAAAATCTTTCTTCCTGGGTTTCCCTCTCTTGGCTCCTCTCTTGCCACGTGATCTCTCTGCACACTCACTTCTCTTTCTCTCTCCCCATGAGTTGAAGCAGCCAAGGCCTTCATCAGTGCAGCTGTCTGATCTTGACCCTTCCAGACACCAGAATTATGAGCCAGATAAATCCCCTTTCTTTATGAATTACAGCCTCACATATTCTGTTACAGCAACACTAGATAGACAAAGACAGGCTGTGACCTCCCAAGTGAACTCTGCCCATAACTGAGCTGGTGACTCCCAATTCCTCTGAAGCTTGGCTCAGGAACACAGGCCAGGAGCTGCCCTAAACATCCCAGGACAACCCTGGCTCTCGCCCTCACTTGGGGACAGTGATCACAGCCACAGCAGCATCTTGCATGTGAATGGCACTTGAGTCTTCAAAGCACACTGACAGTCTCACAGCGTAATTCCACAGGGAAGGAAGGCCAGCGTGTCACCTCTATTTACACAGGTGAGGAAGCTGACTTCCCTGGGGTCCCAGGGTCCCAAAGCTGGTGAGTGGGAGCTGGACTGAAGTGTTATCTTTGGAATCTTTCCTTCAAAAAGTGGGACTTCCCGGTGTATGTGATGCATCTGGAATCTCCAAGCCCCTGAATCAGAGACCAGGGAAGCATCAGGGTCCCGTCTCTCCCCACCCTTCCCATGTGGCTCCCATGGGCACTTACAACCCCGAGCTGGCCCTGGGCGCTGGCTTCTCCTACAAACAACAAGCAGAAGCTCAAGGCTAGATTTCTGCAGATAAATGGCCACTGGGCTTCCAGCCTCTGCAGACAAGCATGGGCTCCTCCCTCTAGCCCCCTCCACCCACCCACCCCATGAGGGCTGCGAGGTTGGTTTGAACAGAAGACTCCTGTAGGTCTAGGACGGGCTGAAAGTTTTCAAAGCTCACACCTAGTCTGGAAGGAGGCAAACAGAGTTTACAGGGAGACTTCCTCCTCCAGGAAGCTCAATGGAGGACGTGGGCCACAGAAGCATTTCCTTCCAATGCAGCGGAACACAACAGCCCAGTAAAATCGCAGGAGCCACTTGATGAGGCAGGTGTGGGGCTGGCCCTGCCTCCACCACAGGAAATGGGGCCCTTTAACCAAATGATTCTTGTCCTCTAGGGAGGGAAAGAAGAAAGAAAGCTATTATAATGAGGATTTACTTTTTGCTTAATAACTTTACTGAATAAACTATTGGGAGCTTGTAAAGATCAAACCCTTTAAAAGAGACAGGGATGCTCTTCCCCTAAGCGGCCTGAGGTGACTCGCCAGGATGGTCCGCTACTCGCTAGACCCAGAGAACCCCACAAAGTCGTGCAAGTCCCGAGGCTCCAACCTGCGCGTTCACTTCAAGAACACCGAGAAACTGCGCAGGCCTTCAAGGGCACTGCACATACGAAAAGCCACCAGGTACCTGAAAGATGTTACCTTACAGAAACAGTGTGTGCCATTCCGCCGCTACAACGGTGGAGTTGGAAGGTGTGCCCAGGCCAAACAGTGGGGCTGGACACAGGGTCGGTGGCCCAAAAAGAGTGCTGAATTTTTGTTGCACATGCTTAAAAATGCAGAGAGTAATGCTGAGCTTAAGGGCTTAGATGTTGATTCTCTGGTCATTGAGCATATCCAGGTGAACAAAGCCCCTAAGATGTGCCGCCGGACGTACCGGGCTCATGGTCGGATCAACCCTTTACATGAGCTCCCCCTGCCACACTGAGATGATCCTCACTGAAAAGGAGCAGATTGTTCCTAAGCCAGAGGAGGAGGTTGCACAGAAGAAAAGGATATCCCAGAAGAAACTGAAGAAACAAAAACTTATGGCATGGGAATAAATTCGGCATGAAATAAATGCAGATAGAAGTGAAAAGTAAATAAATAAATAAAAATAAAAAATAAAAGAGACAGGGATGAATTTTGGAGAGATGAGTTTTGGTGTCAGTTCCCTGAAGGTTCTGAAAAAGATCCTCACCCCCTCACCCTCCCCAGAGCTGCCCGGTGACAACAGCTTCCCGGAGGAGCCTCCCTTGCCTCCCACACACGTAGCTGGAGGTCCAGGGAACTAGAAAGGTGGGCCAGAATCTGACCTTCTCACAGAGGATGGACCCGGAGGCACTGACTCAGGGCTGGTGTTCAAACATGGCTCAGAATCTCCCTTCCCGAGCTCAGCTCTGAGGCTGTCTCTGTCCCTCACACCTCCTTCCTCCTTGGCGCTGGGAAAGCCCTTATCCTCTGTGGAGCCAGCATTGGCCACCAGCCCACCTGGAGGCCGTGCTGCCACTGCCACTCCCCAGCGCTGCCTGGCAGAACCCACGTTCTCCGCTGAGCTTCCTGGAGGAAGAAGGTTCCCTGTGAACTCTGTTTGCCTCCTTCCAGAATAGGCTGGGTCAGGTGGAGAATGAAGGGCCAGGTCAATCCACGGCCCAGTAGGAGATGTTTGGATCAAGGCCAAAGCTGCAATGTGCCTTACAGAGAACATCAGCAGGTTTGATAAGCTCCATTCAGACATGAGTTATGGTGCAGATGGTTGCGTATTCAATGCTAATGAACCAACAATAGATAGTAAAGAAGGCATTTTTCTTTATTTCTTTATTTCTTTATTTATTGAGTTGGAGTCTCACTCTGTTGCCCAGACTGGAGTGCAGTGGCATGCTCCCGGCCACCGCAGCCTCGACCTGCTGGGCTCTGGCGATCCTTCCACCTCAGCCTTCCAAGTAGCCAAACTACAGGCACGGGCTACCATGCCTGGCTAACTGTTGATTTATTGTAGAGCTGAGGTCTCGCCAAGTTGCCTGGGTGGGTCTCGAACCCTCAGGCTCAGGTAATCCACTCACCTCAGCCTCCCATAGTGCTGGGATTACAGACTGAGCCACTGAGCTCGGCCTAGAAGTTGTCTTTAAACAGACACACACGAGGCCAGGCACGATGGCTCATACCTATAATCCCAGCACTTTGGGAGGCTGAGGCGGGAGAATTGCTTGAGCCCAGGAGTTTGAGACCAACCTGAGCAACAGAGCAAGGCCTCATCTCTACAAAAAATTAAAAATGAGCCAGGAATCGTGGCATGCATCTGTAGTCCCAGCTACTCGGGAGGCTGAGGTAAAAGGATTGCCTGAACCGAGGAGGTTGAGATTGCAGTGAGCCATGATTGTGTCACTGCATTCCAGCCTGGGCAACAGAGTGAGACCCTGACTCAAAAACAAAACAAGCAAATAAACAAATAGAAACACACAAAGCAAGGTAATATACTGATGGGTCGTGAGTATCTCCTGGGCCCCATCCCAAAGGCTGTGTCTGCTGCTCCTTCCGTCCACTCCTGGCTGCAGCTGGACCTGAGGGGATGGGATAAACAAAGAATATCTGAGGCAGGGGTGGGGTGTTTCGAGTGTCCGGCTCCAAAGGTATGAGCTAACAAGGCCGTACAGAGTCTGACCTAACCTTCAGGTCTAACATGAGCTGGGCTTTGCAACCCATGAAACTTCTACAGAGCAGCCCCAAGGCTGGAGTCTCCTCCACCTGTGCCCATGACCTTACTAGATGTCCATGCAGAGGGGGCAGTCAGGGGAGGGAGGCTCTGCCTGCAGAAACGTCCCTTTTCTGGCCCCTTCTCATGACTCCTATCCACCCCACCAGCCCTGTCCACTTCCAGGTACCTGCTCCCCTTCCCCATTGAAAACACTGACTTTGGGCCAGGCGCGGTGGCTCAAGCCTGTAATCCCAGCACTTTGGGAGGCCGAGGTGAAGGGAGTGCTGAGCCCTCGGGTTCGAAAACAGAATGGGCAACCTCATCTCTACAGTAAATACATAAATAAATAAACAAACAAATAAATAAAAATTAGCCGGGTGTGGTAGCACGTGCCTGTAGTTCCTACTACTTGGAAGGCTGAGGCGGAAGGATGGGCAGAGCCCAGCAGGTCGACACTGGGTGGCCGTGAGTGTGCCCCTGCACTCCAGCCTGGGCGATGGAGAGGGACTCCAATTCAGAAAAGAAAAAAAAGAAAACACTGACTTTGGCTATCACCCAACCTTGCAGCCGACAGAACACTTCCACCGCCTGCCCAGCACTCCTGTCCTCACTTCCTTCCTAAGACTCCTGGAGGACTCCTCTCAGCCTCAGAACCCCAGGAGGAGCAAAGGGAGCCCCATTCTCTCAGCCTGAGCCCTGAACCCCAAGGGGACTTGCTGGGGTGCACCAGGTGTGACGTGCACCTCTGTGACCCAAGCTGAAGACCAACCCATCGCTCATAACACAGTTTCTACGGAAAAGACAAATTCGCAATCCTGAATCACCAGTCTGCTGCAGGTGGGCATCCAAGATTAGTGGTGATTTGGGTGCTGAGGGGAGGATAGAAGTCACAGCCTGGAACCCATGTGGCTGGGCACCAGCTCACCCGCCCTCCTGACCTGCCACAGCAGCCCCTGACCCATGTCCCATGGCTCCCCCACACCTTCCTCACGCCCTGCTAGCTCCTGCAGCCAGCTGCTGCAGACAGCTGTACCCACAGGGCTCTCAGAGTATAGTCCATCCTGCTCTTCTTGGATTCCATATTTACAAATTCACTACTTACAAACATGTATCTGTAACCCCCCAAAGCAGTGTTTGCTGAACTTTAGGGGTCATTCACGGGCATGCACAGAGTGGAGAATTAGAGACACTCAATGCACATGTTCCAGCTGGGATGGACCAAGGCATGCTCAAACTTCTCCAGCTCTCATGCTGTGAACTAGTTTTGTCTGTGCAGTATATTTGGCGCCACATTTTTCACATTTTTGTGCTTTGTGTTGATGATTTTGCTGTTTAAAACGGCCCCAAGAGTAGCGCTAAAGCCTAGCACAAGGAGGCTGTGACGGGCCTTACAGAGACAACATGAGAGTCAGATAAGCTTCATTCAGGTATGAGTTACAGCGCTGTTGGCCATGACTTCAATGTCAACAAATCAACAATACAGTAAAGATGGTGTCTTTAACAGAAATACATAAAACAAGGCAAAATGTTGGTTGTGGCCAGAGGCCGGCAAGAATCCAACCTTGTAATTTCCCCTAGGAGCAAAGGGGCAGTGTTTGCTAACTCAGTGTTCACAGAGATTTTACAAAACATAACTGCCACAAATAGCAAGAATCACCTGCACCAGGGCCCACTTGGATTTAGTGAGTCAGAATTCCCTAGGATTGGGCCCTGTTCACAGCTACTCTGATGCCAGCTGGGAACACTACAGTCCCCACTTGGGAGCCTGTGGGGATCTGGACAGAGTGAGGTTATGTATAACATAATATCGTGCTGTGAGCATGAGACTGACTAGGTATCAGGAATCTGAAGACTGTGTGACCTGAGGCAAGTCATTCAACAAACAAGACCTGAGTCTCCCCAGCCATAACATGAGGATGGCAGCTTTTGCTCTGAGATTCAGACATACCCTGTGGACTGGGAATACAATGGGATGAGGAACTAAAGCATCTTTTGAGAAATAACTCATCCTAAGAGAAAAGGTAGGTGGTCTTGGTCCAAGAGTGATGAGCACATTTCTGGGGTGAGCCAGGAGGACGGACAGCTTGGAGGACCACTTGGTGTTGGTCACTCAAGTCAGCCTCTAACCTGGCCCTTGAAGGCTTGAGTCTAAGGACACTACAGGGAAGGCTGCGTGTCCAAGAATCTTGGTGAGAACCAAGGAGCATAAGGCCACACAGAGCTGAAACACATGTGGCTCAGGGCAGAAACAGACATCTCCTCTCCAAGGAGAGCACCATGCACCACAGCTGTCTAGCAACTCTGGTGGTGGGGGTTGCATCTTCATGGATGACAATCTTCCCGTAATGTGGCACCTTCTTGAGCTTTGAGGGCATGGAGGCAGCTGCTGCAGAGGTCACCTCAGACAGCTGGAGATGGGTAGGTCAGGGGTGGTTCCCAAACTCAAGTAGCCTCCTCCTGGGACAAGACCAAAGCGGAAGCCCAGAGGCTTTGCTCAGGGCCTGAGGCAAGTGTGAAGCTGGAGAAAGATGGCTAGTTCCTGTTCTTGTGACTTGTTTTTGTATTTCTTGTTTTTTTGTTGTTGTTGGTTTTTTTGAGTTGGAGTCTCACTCTGTCACCCAGACTGGAGTGCCGTGGCACGCTCCCGGCCACTGCAGCCTCGACCTGCTGGGCTCCGGCGATCCTTCCACCTCAGCCTTCCAAGTAGCTGGAACTACAGGCACGCGCTACCACGCCCAGCTAATTTTTTTGATTTATTGTAGAGATGAGGTCTCGCCAAGTTGCCTGGGCAGGTCTCGAACCCTCAGGCTCAAGCAATCCACTCACCTCAGCCTCCCAAAGTGCTGAGATTACAGGCTGAGCCACCGAGCCCAGCTGTGACTTGTTTTTGAATGTTGATTTTGAAAACTAAGACTTTACTGAAGTCACTTATCAGGTCTAGGAGTCTTTTGGTGAATCTTGAAGGTTTTTTAGATACAAAATCATATTGTCTGCGAAGAGAGATGATGCTACTTCCTCGTTTCTTGGATTTTTTTATTTCTTTCTTTTGTTTGACTGCTCTGGCAAGGACTTCCAGTACTGTGTTAACTGGAAGTGGTCGTGTGACCGTTTTTGACCCCAGACTTGTAGGACTGGGAACATGGAGTCAGAATTGGCTGAGCTGGTAGCTGTCAAAGGGTTTTGAAATGCGCGGAAACAGCCAGATGAACATAAGGGCATCTTACACCTGTCCTTTCAGACACAGTCCTGGCAGAACAAACAGAAGTGGGAACAGGCTGTGAGCTCCCACTGGCGCGCCTGGGTCCTCATGCCTCCCTCCATGAACCGGACCCAGCTGGGATCTATGGGGCAGACCACTGCAGAGCACTGACAGTGAGCCTGGGCCTGATGGAAGAGGTGTGCCCAAGGCATCATGATTCTCTCAGAAGCCTGTTATGTATACTACGCCAGTCATTGTTTACCCGCCCAGCATGCCTTTCTGTCAACCGAGCTATATTTTGCACAATGTTTCTTTGTTTGCTTTGGGTTGAGAAACTGTATTTTTTCTTATTCATAAAGCCAATATGAAATAGCTCAAGTGTCTGTCAACAGATGAATGAATAAAGAAAATGTGGCACCCACATACAATGGAATATTAATTCAGCCTTTAAAAAAAAGGAGATCCTGCCAATTGAGGCAACTTGATGGACCTAGAGAATATTATCCTGAGTGAAATAAGTCAGACACAGAAGGACAAATACTGCTATGATTCCACGCAAATTGTGTATCTAAATAGTTAAACTCATAGAAACAGAGACTAGAATGAGGTTTGCCTGGGGCTGGGGGAAGGGGAAATGGAGAAATGTTGTTTAATGGGTTTAGAGTTTCTGTTATGCAAGATGAACAAATTCTAGAGATCTGCTGTACAACATAGTACCTATGGGTAACAATACATAATTGTGTCCTTTAAAATATGTAAGTTAGCCAGGCTCGGTGGCTCAGCCTGTAATCCCGTGCCTTTGGGAGGCTGAGGTGAGTGGATTGCCTGAGCCCATAGGTTCGAGATCCACCTGGGCAACTTGGCAAGACCTCATCTCTACAATCAATCAAAAATTATCCGAGTGTGGTAGCACGCACCTGTAGTTCCAGCTACTTGGAAGGCTGAGGCGGAAGGATCGCCGGAGCCCAGCAGGTCGAGGCTGTGGTGACCGGGAGTGTGCCACTGCACTCCAGTCTGGGTGACAGAGTGAGACTCCAACTCAAAAAAATAAATACATAAAAATAAAATATGTTAAGAAACCAGGTAAAATGGTTCACACCTGTAATCCCAGCACTTGGTGAATCTGAGCTGAAAGGATTGCCTGAGCCCAGAGGTTCAAGACCAGCCTAAGCAACTTGGCGAAACCTTGTCTCCACAATAAAAAAAAAAAACATTTTAAAACATTAGCCAGGCATGGTGGCACACGCCTGTTGTTCCAGCTACTTGGAAGACTGAAGTGGAAGGATCACCTGAGCCCAGCAGGTCCTGGCTGCAGTGGCCATGAGTATGCCACTGCACTCCAGCCTGGATGACAGAGTGGGATTCCAATTCAAAAAATTAAAAAATAATAAAATAAATGTTAAAAATATAGATCTCATGTTAAGTGTTCTTGCCACTAAAACAACAACAAAAACAAAAACAATGGCTCATGCCTGTAATCCCAGCACTTTGGGAGGCTGAGGCATGAGGACTGCTTGAGCCTGGGAGTTCAAGACCGGCCTAGGCAACATAGCGAGAACTTATCTCTACAAAAAATAAAAGACTGTGAACTGAATAGAGCTGTTGCTATGGGAAGGAACCGGGTGAAGAAGAACTGTGGAAACCACTTTCAAGAACAGTAAGCAAACAGGAGGGAGCAGGGCTTCCCTCCAGCTTTCCGGTATCCTTTCAGCACCTCCTACTGGCCAAGTCTGACAGGGAGCAGCGGGCAAAGCCCAAGGTGATTTGCCAAGTCCCAGCCCCAGCATCACAGAACAGAGAAGAAAGACTAGTTAGTGTATCCAGGAGCTGGAGCCATAAAACCTATACACACACACACACACACACACACACACACACACACACACACACACACACCTGTGCACACACACCTGTGCACACACACACAAACCTGCATTTGCACACCTGTGCACCGAGGTATATACCCACTCCTGGACCACAGGCGCAGACTGGATGATGGGTCCTGCCCCTGAGTGTCACAACAAAGTCACCAAACCTCAAGGCCCTGACTGCAGGGACTTTTCTGATTCTGACAGCCAGTCCCAAACATCACCTGTCATCGCCCCGTCTCCAAACATCCAAACTGGTTTGAGTCATTTCTGTGACAAAGAAGCTCTCCATCTCTAAGGAACACCTGGGCATTTGGGGGAAAACATCAGCAGTGGCCCCTACTGTCCTGGAGCAGATACCCGCAGAGATTCCGAGAAAAGCAAGCTCTGCACGCAACAGACCAGTGTGACGTGAACACAACCGAGCTCACTTACCCATAGGAGGTACAGGTTCAAAACATTCTTCTGGCCAGTTTGGTCTAATTAAGTCCTCCTCCGCCCTGTTGTTTTCCATCACTGTGTTTTGTAGCTTTCTACATGTTTCACAGGTGCAATGGTATTTTTTTCATGACTTGTTGATAGCTTATCTTCTCCTCTAGACAGCTGACATATGAGGACAGGCCTCCACCCCTGCAGACCTGAGGCCTGACACATGGTAAGGCTCAAGTGTTTGTCAAATGAATCCATTAAAAAATAGAAAATGGTTCTAGGGGAACTGAGACCAATGGAAAGGCGATGGATTCGCGGATTGGGGAGTGTATGTGGCAAAACAGACTAAAGAATGTTATGGAAGACAGTTGCTTTCCTCTCCCTCAAGCCATCTCCAGATTGAGAGAGAGCAGGCAAGAAGCCATCTGTGGCATTTCTGCCATGCCTGTGGCCCTATACAGCCCTGTACACCCATGGGGATTAGGGCCCAAACCCAGGCTTCTTCCCTCATCATAACTTTACCTCCTGCCCCTTGGGAGGCACAGGGCTCATCGACTGTTAGAGGGGCTGGGACCCCCTAGATTCAAAGGTGACTCCGCATCACAAGCACCTGGGGAACATTTAAAAACACCCATTTCTGGACCCTACCACTAGTTTCTGATTCTTTTCAGTCCACTGTTCAGTGAGGCATGGTGAACGACCGGAAACATGAATTCAAGTTCTGACTCTGCCACACGCTGTGCGATCTTGGGAAAGTTACTTGATCTCTTTGTGCCTTGATTTCTGTAAAACGGCAATCATAGCAATATCAACCTCCTAGGCGTGTTATGAGGATCAAAGTCAACAATGTATGTAAAGTGTTTGTGCAATTGCCTGGCTCAGATTAAATGCTGAATAAATGTAGCTATTGTAATTATTATCTCACCACTACTCAGCGGCTGAAGAGGGGCTAGCATCCAGGCCTCCTGATCCTGGATCCAGTGTTCTTTCAATGTGCACACAGCCTTCCCTCTGAGGGCCGACTCAGCGCTCAACAAAGCGAACATATGGTTGCTGCCCCTGGGACCCTTTAATCAGACCGTATGGGGTGGAGAACTGCCTCTGGGAATGAAAAGCGAATCTGACCCCTGGGGAACAGAAAGCTGGAGAACAGGGAGTTTGGCAGTGAAGCTTTCAGGTCCTTTGGGAAGCCATTTGGCTGCTCCTGTTAGCATTTCATTATGGAAATATTGGGAACCAAAAATAGAAGTACTTGAGTGGAGCTTAATCCTCTGGGCTCTACAAAGCAGTTGCTGGAGAGTTCTGTGAATTAACCACCAGGGGGCACCAAAGCTTCCACAAAAAAACTCACCCTTCCTCAGTAAGCTCCTACCCCAGTTTGCCCTGCTCAGGATTCTGTGGCTGGGAGCTCTGCAGATCTCCAGCTCCTGGTCCTAGAAAAGCCACTTTGCTACTCAGTCCACGGCTCTCCTCCCTGGAGACCCTTAAGAGCAGAGGAGATTCCCTCATTTATTGTCCTCAAATCTTCCTCCCATCCCAAACCCAGGACCTAGGGCAGTGATGGACATGGAATAGGCATGAAGTACACATCTGGTTTGTTGATGGATGGATATGTGAAATCAAGCAAAATTAATAAGTGTGGAAAATATCAAAAAATGAAATTTCAATAAATTGAGTTGTACAGATCTAACTGACTTTTAGTAGCCATTCACGGACCGGACAGCGTCAAGTCTACAGAGTAGAAAGGGCTGAGATTTACAGGCAGGAATGACCGAAGAAAGCAGAAACAGGAAATAAGATACAGATTGGTTGTTTCAAGTTACTTTCCTCCTAGAGAATCTTGTTAGCTCAGTGGGCTATGGCTATCATCTCCTGAGTTCTCAGAAGGTCAGATCTTTTTTTGTTTTTTGAGTTAGAGTCTGTTGCCCAGACTGGAGTGCAGTGGCACACTCCCGGCCATTGCAGCCTCGACCTGCCGGGCTCCAGTGATCCTTCTGCCTCAGCCTTCCAAGTAGCTGGAACTATAGGCGCATGCTACCACGCCAGCTAATTTTTGATTTATTGTAGAAACAAAGTCTTGCCAAGTTGCCCGAGCTGGTCTCGCACCCGCGGGCTCAGGCAATCCACTCGCCTCGGCCTCCCAAAGTGCTGGGATTACAGGCTGAGCCACCGAGCCTGGCCAAAGGTCAGATCTTAAAAGTAAACAGCATGGTTTTTGGTTTGGTGACATGGAACCTTAATACGAATGACTCCGTTTTGGTTTGGTCTGTTGGGGCCTATGCAGGAGTTCAGTCCAAATCAATGGCCTCCCATACATTCTATTTAACAGAAGGAAAGTGCTTGAGTCTTGAAGGAATGGTAGAGAGTGGAGTGGCATGAAGCAGAGAGAAGGTGATGACTGACCGTCAAGGTTTGAGTCATTTCTGTGACAAAGAAGCTTAGCTCTGGCTAAGCGAGAACGGGAAGGAAGTGAGAGGGCTCAGGCTGGAAGGCAACACATGTACTTTGAGGTTCCTGAGTAGTAAGAGATTCCTTAATGCTGAGGTCAAATCCAAAAATATGTAGGACATTAGCCAAAGGAGCACCCAGCCATTGCTCACTTGGCCTCCGCGTGGGCATCACTGGTCCCCACAGCCATTGCTACTCTCATGCCTTCAGGGTGGTTTGCAGCTGCCAGTGGCAGGCTCTGAGCTCCCACAGGTGAACCTGGGTCCCACTGCCTCCCTTTGGGTGGGGCCTGAGCCTATACCACACATCCTCAGTCCAAGAGAATCTCTGTCAAACAACAGCATGTCTTGTTCACCACAAAATTCAGTGAAGACAAGAGCACGATAAATACTTGCTGACTAAAGGATTAAACTATGTGTTTTTAAAAAAGAAAAAAAAAATAGAGTCTTCCTCCACAGGACCTCAAGCTACCTTCCCTGTCTTGGATTTTAGTATCTCCGCCATGAGTCCAGCATGCTACATTCTAACTCCAGCTGGGGAGGGGCTTTCCTAGAAGATTCGATCTTCAGACCCTAGTGTAACAGGGCAGAATGGTTAAGAGCAGGGGATGAAAGTGAGACGGGCCTTGGGACTCCAGCTCCAGCGCCTCTTAGTTGTCAGTTTCCCTAATAAGTTACTTATTCTTCCTAGGATGCACTCAATCCTCTGCAAAATGTTAGTACTTCCTCAAACGAAGCAGCAAACACAGAGTGCCAGCCTGTGGGTCATCACCATCAACAGCACACTGGACTCTAAAGAGAGGCACATGGGACCCTCAGCAACGCTCACAGGGTTAGCAGCAGCCGAGGCAGGAAGCCGGCTTTAGCTGGGAGGGGCAGGGACAGTGTGGGCTTCCTGTGTGGAGGTAACACAGCCAAGAGGACACTGCAAACTCAGTATTCCAGAAGGTCGGGGAATGATGGGGAGCAAGTGCCTCACTCACAAATAGAGAGAAGACAGCCCACTTGGCGTCTCAGCTGCCGGGCGTTCCCTCTCTCAGGATCTCCTAGAGCCTGGCTTCCTGTCAAGTCTGCAGCCAGCGCTGGCTTTACCCTTCGACAGTGCTTCCTGGGCCTTTTCTTCCAGCATCCCAGCAGCCCGTGTCCCGATTTCCACACCCCAAGGTCTCAGCCTGTGGGAGCCCCTTGCCCTCTAATCATCCTAGAGAGGAGGCAGCAGTGACAAGAGCTGGGCCTTGGGCAGCACCTAGACTAAGCCCTGCGAGGAGGAGGAGCTGGCAAGAACCAGACCGTGTGCCTGGCTGGAGAGCAGGGAGAGCCCAGAGGCAGGGAGGCTGAAGACCTGGGCAGAGACCCAAATTGTCGGGTGAGGGCTTGGACAAGCTCAGCATGGCAAGTACACCTGGGTACACCTGATACTAGATCCTGGCAACAAGACGGAGTGTCCTGCTGGTGGCTTCTGAAGTCTTCTGATTACTCAGATAAGATGGGACAGCCAGAGAGGTCCTTGGTGACCCCACAGGGAGGGGATGGGGCAACAACCCAGGGACTGACAGGGATGTCCATGCACTTTGTCTGGCCAGATGGGGCAGCTCCTCTGGCCCGCTTTTCCTCTCTGGACTTCAGAGCGGGTGGTCTCCAGGAAGCCGCCAGACAAGGAGAGGCAGCTCAGTGGTGCCCTGGCCAGCCAAGGCCAGAGAGTTACCAGTGCAGGCAGTATTTGTTTTCCTCCCAGACGCGAGGCTGTCCCAGGCCGCCCACCCTGGTTGCCATTTGCTGTGGTGGTTGCCAAGGGAACCACTTACTATTTTTATGCATTCTCCAGAGGATGAGGCTGCAAAAAACACTCAGGCGAGGTTAGTCCAGGAGTGGTCCTGGAAGCAATGCCCAGGCGGGCTCTGCTGGGGTCTTGGCTGGAGGCTGGGGAGCTGCTCTGATGCTCCAGGATGGGGAACCAAGACTCACTCATCTCCCTGAGGAAGGAGTGAAAGAGGCCCACAAGGAAGGGGTGTGTCCTGGGTGGGGGCACCAAGCCATTCACTCCTCTATTCATTCACCAGTCATTCATGTGCTCATCCATTCATGTATCAAACAATGAAGGTGCTGGCTTGTTCTAGGTGGTGGGGACACAGCTGTGAATGGGGCAGGTGCATCCCATCCTGATGACGAGGCAGACAAATAGAATGCAATTACAGTGCTCTGGGCACGGTGGCTCACGCCTGTAATCCCAACACTTTGGGAGGCACTAGGGAGAAGGCACCCAGGGGAGTTGGAAAGTTGAGCAGAGACCCAAACCCCCAGGTGATTTGGGGTAGACCCAGCCACACCTGCTGTTAGGCCTCTGGCAGCAAAACTGCAGTCCTGGCAAAGCCCTCAGGACAGAGGAGCATTTCCCCCATTGCTCTTGGACTCTGGGGAATTCTGTAGGGCATCTAGGAAACCTAGGCGGCCTCTAGGAGACTCCAAGGCTGTATGTGGGAGATGTCCACTGGGGGGAGCTGGGTGAATGCGCTCAGTTCAGGTCGTGTCCAGGGTTGGGAAGGGAGAGGGCACTGTACCTGCTCATCTGACCTCCTCCAAACTCCCGCCTGTTGCCAAGACCCTGGACGCGTGCCTAGGTGCTCACTGTTCACCTTTGTCCATGCACTTGCTGGGAAGTCCAAGATGTCCATCAGTCCAGGAGGTAAACGGTGGAATGCAGCAGAAGGGGCGAAACAAAGAGAAACTGAGCACCCACCAGGTGTCAGGAGACTGCTGGGCATGCGACATACACGACTGCTCCTGATTCTAGCACCCATCCTGTGAAATGAATACGTTTGCCCTTATTTTAAGGCCAGGAAACTCAGAGAAGCCAAATAACTTCCCCAGGATCATACAGTAGTAAATGATGAAACTAGGATTTGAACACAGGTCAGTCTGACTCCAAAACCTCTCTCTCCACAAGGCAAACGTGACTTACTGCATACCTGCCGCTTGGTCTAAGCACTGCAGATCTTCTGTGAGTATCAGAGGAGAAGATGGAGGAGGAAACCGGGGCAGACTGTTTTCCCAAAATTGCCCTGTGCCCCCTGACCTTGGGCAGGACCTTGTGGCAAGCAGAAGTGATGCTGCCTCACTTCAGAGGCCAAGTCATAAAAGGAGGGACAGCTCGGTCACCACACCGTGAGAAGTTACCCATGGAGATAAATGGTGCTCCCGGCCCGCAGCCAGCATCACCCACCAGAAATGTGAGCCAATCCCCCTCGTTCCAGCTGGGATTCCAGACATCAGGGATGGACGAGTTGTCCCCACTGCGCCCTCTCAGAGCTGCTGGCACACAAAATCTCTAAGCACAATAAATGGCGGTTTCACACTACGTTCTGGGGACAATTGTTTACACAGCTATCGTGACTGGAATGAGAATCTGTCAACTGTAAAGCACTATATACACATGCAAGATGTTATCTGTAAACCTAAGTTTGCTGTAACAGGATTGTGCTGGTATCTGAGGAAACAGATTGAGTATTAGTGTGAGTACTCCCCAAAAGCAGAAAGTTGGAGAGGGGTTTGTGTGCAGGAAGACACACTTGGGAAGTGATCTGTGGGACCAGGCATAGGTGACAGGGAAGAATGAATCTGGGAGGGAGACCTGGCCAGTACACGGGTGTGTTATGGAGCTGACACCGCTGTGTATGTGTCCCTCTGAGGAACCTGCAGAATGAGCCTCAGTGCTACAGGGAGAATTTGTCTATCCAGGCCCCTACTGACTGCAGGTTGCCTCCAGGGGATGTGAATTCCCTGCCCTTACCTGTTTGAAAATGCCCCAAAAGAGCTTGAGCAGCTTTGCCAGGCAGAGGAGCCCAGGAAAGAAAGCTGAATTAGCACTGAGAGATGACACTGGGCTGACAGGCTGTGAAATGGAGCATAAAAGATGACCAACACAACACAGTACTAAATAACCCCCCAGGCAATAATTCCATTTGACTGGTCCTGGACAGAGGTCTGTAGGGCTAGCTTCTGCCTGGGAGGTCACTTGCCCCACCAACCGCGAGGCAGCCTGTGGAGTTCCAGGTCTGCTTGAGTAAGGCCTTCGGTGCTGGAAGCTGCCAATGTTGCAGGGGCCAACTGAATTCTCCGGGTCCTACAGGTGATCTCTGGACACCACGGGGATTCTGGGGAGGTCCTGGAGACAGGGCATTCATTGTCTCCCGGGCACTGGGCTCTGGGCCCTGGGCCTGGGTTCCCAGCTTCAGCCCCTCACAGGAGCATCTCAGGAGGTTGACGTGCCAGCAGACCGTGCTTTTTAGAGACTGGGACTTGAAAAGCAGCCTCGTGAAGGAAGCCAGTGTAGAGAGTATTTGCTTTGTTCAGACCCTTAGGATATAATGAGGAAACACCCTGGTGCAGATGCCTGAAGGTGTGAGGTATGAGTGTAGACGTCTTCGGGCCACTATAAGGCTGGGGCCTGGGCCAGACGGCCACACAGCCCACACCTCTAGGGCCCTGGACTGCTGGTTAGGCCTCTCTGCTCTGCTCTTCTTTGGAACAGTCAACTCTGTCGCTTACCCTTTGGGGCATCCAATACTTAGTGGTCATATTTAAATGGCTTTTCAGTCGGGTTCTGTGCATTTTAGCAGCATCCTGGCCTCTAAATGCCAGTGGCACCCTGCGGTTGTGACAATCAAAAATGAAAACTAGCGGCATTGCCCATGCCCTCTAGAGCAGCAGTCCCCAACCTCTTCAGCATCAGGGACCGGTTTGGGGAAGATCATTTTTCCACAGATGGGAGGTAGGGGGTGGAATCATCAGGCATTGGGTTCTCACAAGGAGTGTGCAACCTAGATCTTTTACATGTGCAGTTTACAATAGGGTTCACATTCCTATCAGAATCTAATGCTACTGCAGATCTGACAGAAGGCAGAACTCCATTTGCCCGTTGCTCACCTCTTGCCATGTGGCCCAGTTCCTAACAGGCCACGAACTGGTACTACTTCATGGCCAGGGGTTGAGGACTACTGCCCTAGGGGAAACCCCACTCCACAGGATTTCCTCTTAAAAACTGACTTCAGTCCAGTGTAAGGAGTATGCTTCACCATTTCTGGAGTGACCTCCGGCCAGGGTCTACCCACACTGCAACCCAGCCGGTCTCACCACCTTCCAGCTGCACACAGGGATGAAGCCAGGCCACATTCTCATCCCCTCCGGGGTTCCTAGCTCCTTTTTTCATCGTCCACCCACCCCATCCACCCGCATCACTCTCTACTCCTGCCACATTGCTTGGTGCCCCTGCTGCCTGACCCCTTCAGGGAAGAGGAGACGAACAGCAGGGCTGTGGCAGGGCACCCACTTATAAGGGATGCTGAGGAGGCTCTGAGGAGATAGCCCTGTGGAAAAGTTCGCCTTTTATAAAACAGGAAGTTGATTTTTGTTCTGATTATAAAGTTAACATTATCACAGTAGAAATCTGCAAGTAAAAAAAAGTATAAGAAGAAATAAAGGTCACTCATAATGCCATTGCCCAGACAGCCAACACTGACATCTAGGAGACCTCCCATTTCAGCTATTATTGTCACCTGGCTGGGTGTGGGCAGGAATCCCCAGGTACACAGAACACTTGACCAAAGACAATGAAAAGTATTCACTCTTCCAGGGTAAGTATCTATTTTATTCGGATCTAGGCAATTCTGAGGCTTTGGGTAGTCGATTTTGCAGGAAATCTGGTGCCTGCATGTCTTCCTGTCTCACCCTTTCAAGAGCCTGCTCCTGTAAATGGAGCCTCAGAACTCGTCCTTGATGTCAAAATGGGGTTGGTCTTCAGGCTTGAAGTCCAGGTTGGGGCTACCGTCCTTGTTGAGAATTCTCCGGGCTGTGTAGCCAACGATGGGGTATTTGGCTTTGTACACTTTGGTGAAGACATCATCTAGGGACTCCAGCTCCTTGGCCGAGAGACCCGTCTTGGGGAGAAAGTCCAAGAAACACAGGAGAAGGGGGTAAATGAGTCATGTGTGGCACTGGCCTTTCTCCATCCCTGCCCTTCCCTTCCCATACCTCGATAGCCCTAATGCAAGAGAGATGTGTGGGTTACATGTATGGGCTATATGTTACCCGTCACTGGATGAAATTATCAAGCTTAGTTTTGTTTCCTCTTTGGGGGTCTGTCTCTACCCCTTCCAGTCTCCCAGATTCCCCGCAGGTAGGAGGTTTATCTGTCTTGCTCACTGATGTATCCCCAGCACTGGGGACACCGTAATGTAGGTGCCCAGTGATATGTGCTGGATAAACAAATGATTAGCCGGGCTCGGTGGCTCAGCCTGTAATCCCGTGCCTTGGGAGGCTGAGGTGAGTGAATTGCCTGAGCCCGTGGGTTCGAGCCCCTCCTGGGCAACTTGGCGAGACTTCATCTCTACAATAAATCAAAAAATTAGCCGGGTGTGGTACCGCAAGCCTGTAGTTCCAGCTACTTGGAAGGCTGAGGCGGAAGGATCGCCAGAGCCCAGCAGGTCGAGGCTGCAGTGGCCGGGAGCGGCCACTGCACTCCAGTCTGGGCGACAGAGTGAGACTCCAAATCAAAAAACAACAACAACAACAACAACAACAAATGATCAGATCCTTGGGACATGTTGACTGAATTTTATGTGTGAAGTGAAACAGGCTCTGCCCATTTTGCTCCCCTTCTCTAGAGAATCCCCATAACCAGTCAATCCTGTCCCTGACAAGCAAATAGCCCTAGGCTCCAGAGATCCAGTGTGACAACACTGACAAGGCAAAGACAAGCCAGACCTGTGGCCTGGCAGCCATGAGTCCTCTCCCTGCTGTTGGCCAAGCCCAGAGTGCCCAGGCCTGCTTTTCTTAGTAAAAAAGTTGCAAAATAAAAAAGCCAGGCCTGCTTTGCCAAGTACACAAAGGCAGGGGCAAGCTGCCTCCCTGATGGCCCCCAGAAGCTGGTGAAAACAGAGGGGACCTCTCTTTTTTCTGTGTGACACAGGGACTTGAGCTTGGCTGCATGACTCTTGGACTGTGGCACTCTAAGTTAGTGAGGCTGTAGGGACAAGAGGGCAGTGGGAACCCAAAATGCATACCATTTTATCTCACTTGCTGCACCTTCCATCTTAGGGGTGCTCAACCATCCCTTCCCTCTCCATCAAACCCTAGTAGTCTAGCCAGGGAGAAGACAAGGCCAGTTCCCCACCCCATTACAGACAATCACTGAGTTGGATCCTAAGTTTACAAGAGTTTGGACTTGACTCTAGATAATATGGAGCCATGGAAGATTTCTGAGTGGGAGTGGCACAGTAAGATAATCTATTTCAAAAAAATGGTTGGCCACCACACCAAGTGGACTGGAGGGTAAATAGGCTAGTTAGGAAGCTTTGTTATTACCCAGAAGTTTTTTAAAAAAAAAGAAAGAAAGGAAAGAAAAGAAAAAGCCATGGCCAAGGGGGTGGGACGTTTTGACAAAGGCTCATAATGTGGCTCACAGTGTCATGGGTGAGGTCTGCAGGATCCAGGGACATCTTGGCCACTCCTCGAGTGGCGTCTTTCCCAGTCAAGGCATTGTAGGGGGCTCCTCGTCCATAAAGCTCTGCAGTGGAAAGGAAGGAAGAGGGCATGAGTATGGTATACATGAAGGGCAGCCAGGAGCCTGCACACAGGGTATGGGGGTCCCAAGGCTTCACTCAGTCCCAAAAGAGGCTGCAGGCCTGAGGAGGGGCAAAGCAGTGACGACATCAAGTCCAATAAGCCACCCCCAGCCATCAGGTTGGATTCCACTAATCCAAAATATGGAATAAGTCACACATGCAGGCTAAGAGGTGGTTTTTAGAAAATACAGAATGAAAATTGTCTCTTAGAAATATTAAAAATGCAAACAAGGAAAAGCCTCAGTCTTCTTAAATGTTGGTGAAAACCAAGTCTATTTTCATTCAGCAGTGTTTAGTAACAAATAAAAGATGAACCGTTACCAAACTACCTCTGTTATATCATTTATAGATACAATTAGGAAAACCATTAAATGGCATTAAAATTTTCTATAATGCCAACTTTTTACTAAGAAACTCTTCTCTCACTGCTCTAACTAGGTTAAATCATCAAGTATGAATTTTATTCTACAGGCAATGAGACATGGAAGGCTTACGAGTAGGGGCGTGGGATTGTTAGGAGGGAAAAAAAAGTGTTTAAGTAAAACACTGACAAAGATGAACTCAATTCAGTCATTTAAAATGGAAGGAAAAGGACCTGCCCAACATTCACTCCCTCTTCTCACAACTCCAACTGCCCACCCTGTCTTCTGAGTTCCCTGGAAATAAATATCGAAAATGCCAAGTCACTTACCCTTTCCGGAAGTGACATCAAACACCACTCCCTTTACTGCCAAGTAAATGGGCTTATTGTCCTAGAAAGCAGAGAAGAGGTTGTGAGGAGGATGGGAAGAGCCCAGCTCTACCAGTCCTGACCTGTGCAGACAGCAGTGTGTAAGGTCACAAGCAGCCTTCCAAAAACCAGGTTCTCTGAGCTTGCCACCTGCCTGGGCAGCGTCTTGCCCACACAAAAAAATGGAAAACTCATGAAGTCTCATGACAAGGGTAAGGCAATCTTCTCCTTTAAAAAGAAAACCAAGAACTAAGGCAACTTTGTGCAGATAAAAATTCAAAAGCATATTAAATAATGAATTACTTAAATCAGTCCAAATTTCCTTTCATCTTCATGAACGGACATACATGGATGTACATAGTATAAACAATCTATTTTATGTTTGCTTCTTATAGATAACACTAATTTGTATAAACATTTCCACGTATTGAAATAACCAAAATGGCTTTTGCCTAAACAGCTCCACAGGACCCCATCATGTATTAGTAACACTGTGTACCTGTTTGCTTAGCTAGTCTTTTTCTATTCTTGGTACTTGGGTTGTTTGCAATCCTTGGAACTATAAATGGCAACATTATGAATATCTTTCTATAAATTACTTTCTAATTTGGCAACTTATTTCTCTGAGGCCTACTTTAATATATGGAATTCCTGAGCCTAAGTATATGAACAACTTAACTACTTTTTATATTTTACCAGTTTGTCCTTCAAAAACATTAAGCCATTTACAGTGCTAGAAATATGTAAGCAGTGCTGTTGCCCCACAGTCTGACTAGCAATGGGTTTTATACTTTATCCTTGCTAGATCAGTGGGTATAAGATGTGACCTTAGATCCTCCACTAAAAGAGAATAATACAAAAGCAGATGGCATGTGTTTTCAACTTCCACCAAGTTGGGCTCAGCCTGGGACAACAACGGGCACAGTCTCAGGACACCCAGGACAGGACCTTCCTCTTTTGTCTCACCCATGGGGGTTCAGGGACATCAGCCATGTAGCTCCCAAGCCAGCTGAAGACGGGAATCACGGCTGGGTCTACAAGAGCCTCAGCTCCCGAGCAATACTATGTGGCCTTCTCTTTGGGGTGGGCTTTAGGGTCCTTCCCCTTGTGGAGCTTATGGTCAAGTATTTCATGAAACATTTAAGAGTCACAGGAACTGAGGCTCAGGGAAGCTAAATGGCTTGTCCAAGGAAACACACCTCACTGGCACATGACCGCTCACTGACTGCCATGTGAGGATAATCTCACCTAACTCGCAGGAACACTGACAAAAACAGTGTATGTGAGCACCTGCAGGCACAACATCAGGAGCTCAGTAAATGGCTGGTGTTTATTATTCCCTAGGGTGCTTCAGTCCTGAGAACTTCTGTGGACTTTGTAGACACTCACTCCACCCCACACAAGGGTTATTTTATTTTGCTTCATTAATTATTAATTTTATTTTTTATTTTAAAGATATGTGGTACAATTGAGGGTTAGGTATATAGATGTTCATTAACAAGGGTTATTTTGAAGGGCCTGGTTTCACAAGCCAGCAGACCGCATTTTTCTTTGTGATGATTTACTGCCTTCCCTTCACTGTAATTACTTGTCAGCTCTGATTGCTTGTCAAGTGGCATTATGCATTTATATCAATTTTTGAAATATATTACAGTTATAATTTAACCATGGCATTTTGTTGTATTTTCCATTCGGTGGCTGTTTCTTTTATCTTTATTTTCTGTATGCAAAGAGCCATATAAACATATAAACATTCACACACACAAGATATAAAACATGTATCTTATCACTAACACTTTGCATTTCTTCAACAGTTAATTATCTGTCTTCTCCTTAAAGGTGTTGTGAGCCCTGAGAGGAAGTCAATAGTATAGGGGTGGAACAGAATGTTTAGCACCTTTTGAGGCATTACTGCAACACAGATATTCACAAGCCACACAGAGGAACGGCTTTATCAGTCACAAACTGAGTGTGCTGTGTGAGTGAGCTCTGAGCACGTGGAGAAGGACACCCACTGACAGCAGAGCCCACAGGCACGGATCTTCAGGGCCAGTAAATGTCAAGTAAGAAGGCAGGTAGAAGCCTCGGCATGTAAATGCAGACTCAGGAATAGAAACATCCACAGAGACATGATAAAGACATGCTCAGCACCAACTTCACCCCTATCATCCTGCATGGACGATAAGATACATGTTTTATATCTTGTGTATGTGAATGTTATGTTTATATGGCTCTTCGCACACAGAAAATAAAGATCAAAGAAACAGCCACAGAATGGAAAATACAACAAAATGCCATGTGATCTAGGGTTGGATGTATATAAATGGATACATCACTTTTTAACTAATTATGACCACAGCAGGTCATAAATAACAGCAAAAGGGCTGTCTTTTTCTAAGAGACCAAAGGAGGAAACATCATGATGTCATGGTAGTAGCACAAGTTTGTAGGTCAAAGTGGTCTGAATTTGAGCCACCACTTATAAATATAAGTTGTGTTACCTTAGGCAACTTACTTAACCTCTGGGTGCCTCAGCTTTCTCCTCTGTTACAGGAGGATAATAATGGGCTATTGTGAGAATTAAAAAGGTGAGAGATCCTGCGCCTTTAGGAGGCTGAGGTGAGTGGATTGCCTGAGCCTGCGGGTTCCAGACCCGCCTGGTCAGCGAGACATCATCTCTACAATGAATCAAAAAAAATTAGCCGGGCGTGGTAGCGCGTGCCTGTAGTTCCAGCTACTTGGAAGGCTGAGGCGGAAGGATCGCCAGAGCCCAGCAGGTCGAGGCTGTGGTGGCTGGGAGCAGCCACTGCACTCCAGTCTGGGCGACAGAGTGAGATTCCAACTCAAAAAATAAATAAATAAATAAAACAAAAAGATAAAAAGGTGAGAGAGATAAGGCACTGAACAGTTTAGGGCAATAAATGTTTATTTTATCCTCCTCTGGGTTTTGAAAGTTATAAGATCAAAGAGGAATCAGATAACCAAGTGGAAGGAGAGTAGAGATTTTTCCAAAGGGAAAGACAGAGAAAAATGTACTTCACAAGTAGCAGACAGGGACCCTGGAAGTATCTGGAATTAAAACTGGAAGGAGCCTTGAAGATAATGTGTCTAACATCTTCATATTACAGATGAGGAAGTCTAGGCCCAGGGAGGTTACGTGACTGTGCCCAGAGTCACAGAGGAAACGAGAAGAGCAGGTTTGGGAACCTGGAGCCTTGGAACCCAAGGTTTAGTCCACTCTCTTGCCCTGCCCCTCCCAGAGGGCACACTTAGAACGAAAGGGCATTTGCCTCAGACCAGGAGAGGGTAAGAGTCTCCTGGGAAACTCCAAAGACTCAGGCCACCAGGAAATATACAGCAAGTGGGTCAGAGGTACCTAGATAGAAGGAAGTCAGGAGATCTGCCCTGCATAAACAAGACCAGGACCTCTAGCTCTCCTCTGAGTCTTGGGGCTGTCCTCCCACCTGGGCTTCTTCCTTGCAGTAGATCCAGAAGACAGTGTGGTTCTGTGAAAGAAGTACCTGGGACCCCCATGGAGTTTCAATCTGAAACCTGTGCTGGAGACATTATGCAAACCCTTGCATGGGTGCCTGGGCTCTCACCCTGAACCACATGGCAGGATGTGCGACTGGTACAAGTGGGTCTGTCTTGGGTCTCATCCAAGCAGATTATAGTAGAAGGAAGATACTGATAGCTAGATGTTTCAAAAAGACTTGTTATACAGGTCTACAATCCCGTAGCAAAAACTGTTGGGAGTAAGAAGCGTTTGGGGTATTAGAATTTGTCAGATTTTAGAAAGGTGTAATGGGGGACATGAACCTCAACCTCTAGGGAGGTCCAAGGCAACACCCATAATCAAATATACTGATATTTCTCCAGTAAAACAGGAAATTGAATAGCCACACTAACTGGAATAAAGACTAACACTGACTGGTATTAGCTCCAACAAAGTTCTGCCACCAAACGAGTTCAGATCAAGTTGGGTTTTGCTATCAAATGACTTATTAAAAAAAAAATTCTAGTTTTCAGAGCTTCTGAATTTCTGTATTACCTAAAAGAACTGTGATGTCTCTTGTTTGTATCTTTTTTTTTTAAAGAGACAGACAGGGTCTTACTCTGTTGCCCAGGATGGAGTGCAAAGGATGATCATCGCTCATTGCAGACCCGAAATGCTAGGCTCAAGAAATCCTCCTGCCTCAGCCACCTGAGTAGTTAGAACTACAGGTACACACCACCACACCTAGCTAATTTGTTTTTTATTTTTGTAGAGATGGGGTTGCCCAGGCTAGTCTCAAACTCCTGGCCTTAAGCAATCCTTCTGCCTCAGCCTCCCGAGAAGCTGGGATTACATGCAAGAGCCACCGTGTCTGCTCCTGTTTGTATCCTTAATAAGCTAACAAAAATAATAGCAGCTAACATTTATTAAGGATGACTATGCTAAGTCCTATTCCACGTCTATGCAAAACCTCTGCATATCACCATCTCATTCAATCTTCATGAAACAGCCTATACAGATTATAACCGCTATGATGGTTGATTTTATGTGTCAATTTGGACAGGCTACTATACTCAGTTATTCAATCACGTACTCATTTAAAAGTTGCTATAAAGGCGTTTTGTAGAAGTGGTTAACATCTACAATCAGTTGACTTTATATAATGAGATTATTCTGGATAATCTGGGTAAGCATAACCCCATAGTTGAAAGACCTTAAGAATAAAATTGAGAGCCGAGCTCGGTGGCTCAGCCTGTAATCCTGCGCCTTTGGGAGGCTGAGGTAAGTGGATCGCCTGAGCCCGCGGGTTCGAGACCCGCCTGGGCAACTTGGCGAGACCTCATCTCTACAATAAATCAAAAAATTATTAGCCGGGTGTGGTAGCATGCTTGTAGTTCCAGCTACTTGGAAGGCTGAGGCGGAAGGATCGCCGGAGCCCAGCAGGTCGAGGCTGCAGTGGCCAGGAGCAGCCACTGCACTCCAGTCTGGACGACAGTGAGACTCCAACTAAAAAAAAAAAAAAAAGAATAAAATTGAGGTTTCCCTGACAAAGAAAATATTCTACCTATGGAAGACAACATCAGTTCCTGTTAAAGGGTTTCCAGTCTGCCCTTCCTGACAGCCTGCCCTATGTATTTCTAACTTGTCCATCAGTTCTACAATCCTGTAAACCAATCCTTGCAATAAACTTTATCTATATCTATCCATATAGTTGATCCTTGAATATCACAGGTTAGAGCTGCACTGGTCCATTTACATGCAGATTTTCTTCCACCTCTGTCCTCCTCCTCTTCTTCCTCCAACCACTCTATGTGAAGATGAAGACCTTTATGATGGCCCACTTCCACTTAATGAATAGTAAATATATTTTCTCTTCCTTATAATTTTTTTTTTTTGAGCTGAGGTCTCACTCTATCACCCAGGCAGTGGCCAGATCTCAGCTCACCACGGTCTTGACTTCCTAGACTCAGGCGATCCTTCCACCCCAGCCTCCTGAGAAGCTGGGACTACAGGCATGTGCTACCATGTCTGGCTCATTTCTTAGTTTTTTTTGTAGAGATGAGATCTTGTTATGGGCTGGTATGGAACTCCTGGGGTCAAGCAATCCTCCCACCTCAGTCTCCCAAAGTGTTGGGATTACAGGCATGAGCCACCATGCCCAGTTGTTATGACTTTCTTAATAACATTTTCTTTTCACTAGCTTACTTTATTGTAACAAATATAGTATATAATACACATAACATACAAAATATGTGTTAATTGGCTGTTTATGTTCAGTAAGGTTTCCAGTCACAGCAACCTATTAGGAGTTACGTTTGAGAGGAGTCAAAAGTTATACGTGCCTGGGTGCTGTGGGGGCATGCCTGTAGTCCCTATAGTTACTTGGGAGGATGGGGCAGAGGGATTGTTGCAGCCCAGAAGTTTGAGGCTGTAGTGCACCATGATCATGCCTGTGAATAACCACTTCACTCCAGTTCGGGCAACATAGTGAGACCCCCAACTCTAAAAAAATGTTCTGTGTGGATTTTCAACTACATCCCTAACCCTTATGTATTCAGTGATCAACTCTGTGTGTGTGTGTGTGTGTGTGTGTGTGTGTGTGTGTGTGTGTGTGTGTCTGTGTATCTCCTACTGGTTCTGTTGTCTGGTGGAACCCTGGTTTATTGAAAACAATTGAGACTCAGAAAGGTAACCTGCCCCAAGTCACATGCCACACAGCAGAACAGAGACTCAAAACCAGGTATGATCCAGTATTATACAACCTGTGACACTTCTGAGAGTGAAAGGAGGTGTTATTAATAATTGTCTCTGGTTGGGCACGGTGGCTCAAGCCTGTAATCCCAGCAATTTGGGAGGCCGAGGCGAGAGGATTGTCTGAGTTCAGGGGTTCAAGACTAACCTGGGCAATTTGGTGAGACCTTATCTCTACAATAAATCAAAAAATATAAGCTGGGCACGGTAGCATGTGTCTGTAGTTCCAGCTACTTGGAGGATGAGGCAGAAGGATCACCTGAGCCCAGGAGGTTGAGGCTGCAGTGGCCATGAGTGTGCCACTGCACTCCAGCCTAGGCAACAGAGTGAGACTTTAACTCAAATAATAATAATAATGATTATTATTATCCCTGGTTAACAGGCACAGACCAGAACCATTTAGGGTAAAAACAGCTCCGCACAGTTCTAACCACTGCACTCAACTGCCTCTCTCCTCCCTTACTCTCCTCCTCTCTCTCGCTCCTACTCTCTGCCTATAGACACCTATCAGGCTCCACTTCAAAACAACTGCTTCCTAAACCTGTTTCCATCCCAAGCTCCCCTCTCTCCTTCCCTCGGTTAAATATCAATCTATAACATCAACATTAAAAAACAAACAAACGGGTCTTTTCTCAGAGCTCATTTTGCAGTCCTGGCACTGTTGTGGGGAGCAATTTGAAGTCTCTTGTCCCTTGGAGTTTGTGTCAGGGGTCCCAAAGACCATCCTGACAGTTGGAGAGTCACTAGAAAGAGTCAAAGGACTCAGCATACAGTTGTACTCAAGACAGACGTAAAATCCGGGGAATCCATGTGTAGGATTCCTCATATTCTCTCCTTTCATGAGGGGTCACACGGAGCACACTCTTCCCCCAACAACAAAACACAACCAACTACCTATGCTGTGTTCTGGCCCAGGAAAGCCCACTGGACTCAGCAGCCAAGGTTTCCACTGGGGGCTAGTCATGCTGATACCTTCTGCCTAGCACACACAATGTTCATACACCATCTGTATATACAGCCTAGGTACAGTGAGTTACGCTTATTGGTTAGGGAAAGGCAGGACACTCCAGAAGTCCAGACACTAAACAAGGGCCACCCTTGCAAGCAGGCCTTTCTAAGGAAAGCAGGCCTGCTATGTTGACTCTTTTCTGCATAGAGCCCCCACCTCTGAACTGTCTGGTTCTCTCCACTGTCCCTCAAAAAGGCAACCCGTAACATCCAGTCACATCCCTGTCATGCCTCCCTCTGTGTCCTCATCGACTCTGGGTTCTAACCACGTCTTCACAAATGATGCCCAAATTGGCAACACTGCTTAAGGATCAGGGTTTCTGGTGCCTCCTTGCAATCCTATTCCATCCAAGAATAGTTAACTCAAGAGTTAAGGAGACCAGGCCACTTTTAACAACAACAAAAAAATCGCGTCCCTACCTATTCTACCACTAACAGGTGGCATGCCTCAGTTTCCTCATCGGTAAAAGCAGGAGACTAGTACCTGTCAACTCTGGTACTCTGACGGCTACGGTACTATAATCTTCTCACTAATTCTGTTCCCGCTGCTCCCCATGGCCCGTAGGTGTAGCATCTTGTTTCCACACTACACAGCCATCACACTGGACCCCACCAACACAGACGGACAGGAGGCTGTGAGCTTTCAGGAGGCCTCCAGACTATCAAATGATGTGGGTGTGTGTATGAATGTGTGTATTTGGGCAGGAGAAGCTGGCTCGGCCCCGAGAGCACAGGCACAAAAAGCGTTTGAGGAGACTGCTGCAGTGGCGCCTGGGCTATAGGGGCAGGAAAAGGAAGTGTCACCAGACCTGCCCAAGTCCTAGCTAACCCAAAGAGCAGGCTTCGCTTCTCTCCTTCCCCCCCCCCGCCACTCCCCCCATGAGTAGGCAGAGTGAGTGTCCTCAGCTGACGCTAACACTAAAAACAAAAGGTCTGTATACAGACCACCAGCGAAAAGGCGGCTCGAGGAAGGGCTCTCCCGGGAAGAGAGAGGGGAAGCTTAGGCTGAGGGTATGCGGACAAAGCAGGGCGCCTCGACTGCTAAGGACTCGCCCTTATCGCTCGGCCATCGGCCCTAGCCGGGAGAGAGGAGGCCCAGCAGGCTGCGGCCCGGCGCAGTCCGCATTCCGAGAGGGGGCGCCCGCCGCGGGCTGCGCATCTCCCAGGCCTCACTGGCCGCGGGCGCCCCCCGGGGCCCCGCCTCCTTCATCGCAACCCGACGCGGCCCAGGGTCTTTCGGTCGCGCCGCCCCCGCCTACCTCCTCCCCGCTGTAACGGGCCAGCTCCCTATCGGTGAAGAGCCGCACCGGGGGCCCCCGCTCGGCGGGGCGCGGCGCCTGGCCAGCCTGGGTTGCGGGCAGCTCCGGGGCCAGCGCCAGGACCAGGGCCAGGACCAGGGCCAGCGCTGCCAGCGGCCGAAGCCGCCGGCCCAGCGCCGGGCCCGCCATGGTGAGCGCGCGGCGCAGGGGGAGGGTGGCGGAGCCCCGCCCCCGCGCCCCGGAGCCCCGCCCCGCGCCCCGGAGCCCCGCCCCGGAGCCTGGAGCTCCAGACCTCCCCAAGGACTAGGGTCCCAGGAAACCCGCCTTCCGCACGCTTCCAGTGCCACGCAGCGCACCTGGGTGGACCGAACTACACGGGCCGCGCAGCTGGAAACTTCGGAACTAGGATGATAATCCCGAACTCCTAACTGTGATCTACCGACTGAAATTTAGCAAAGAACGACAGATGTTACAGCAGTTCCTTGATTAGGTACATAGGTTACACAGCCCGACATTCCAGCACCTAGGAAGGTATATTTATAAAGTAAGACCTCAACTCTATTAATTCGCTCTTATTTTTGGCTGATTTTTCCCCCCTTACTAGTTGTGTTTAAACTTCTAGACCCCATAGAGATTTTGCAAGGAACAGGGCACAGCACAAATATGCCCCAAAATGAGAATAGCTAACATTTGTGCAAAACTTCGCTCATACATTTATTCGACACATATTTTTTGAGGGCCTCCATGTACCAGGTCATTGGGGACAGACACATCGCTGAACAAAATAGATCATTGCCCACGTGGACCTTATATGGGAAATTGGTAGAGGATAGCAGAGAAGGACTCACTGCGCCAGGTACCGATTTCAGCACTTTTACATGTACTAACTCATTTAATCCTCACTATGACTCTGTAACGTAAGAATGGTTCTTTCTCCCCATTTTACAAATGATGAAACTGAAGTGCAGGAGCCTTAAGTACCTTGCCCAAGGTCACATAGTAGGTGGTGGAGTCAAGACTCAAGCACAGGCCATGTGTCCCACAGTCTGCCCTTAACCACCAGACTGTTCCTCCCTTCGGCGGCTATACCAAATGTTTACATTTACTTATTGAACAGAATGGATTTGTAGTGCAGAGTGGCATAAACAAAATCTGTTAACCCTCTGAATCATAATTTCCATGTTAGTAACACACCAGTCTGCCTCCATCATAGGAGTGTGCTGAAACTAACAATGGTAATGAATGGCGTGAAAGGCCATGTGAAGCTCAGAGTGTAGTATCTACATTACACTGTGTCACAGGATCTCAGGGTTGGAAGCAGCCCTCATAAACCCAGGCACAGAATATCACCCCCTTCCTGATGCAAGTCAGGATAACATCCTTGCCATGCAATGTGCTCCTTCTCTGCTTGAGCCCTTTCTCTTCCTATAGATCTGTTTGTTAGGAGCCTCTTTAAGCCAAAAGATCCTCCTGTAATTTCTACTGATCCCACCTAGCTCCCCCTCTCTGAGATGCTGAGAATGATTCTATAATTGAATAACATGCTCGTGTGCCTTAGGATTTCTCTAGGCCCCTACCAATTGCCCTTTTCTGCTTGTACCAGTTCTTTTTTCCAAAGCACTTGGAATGAGTTACCTGCAAGGAACATAGAAAAGATTCTGAGTAAAACAGAGTAGCTGTAATGCTGGGAGTTGGTTATACAGGTGATGGAAGAAGAGGCTGAGACCAAACCCTGAGGCAACCCAGAGATTGGCAACAGCAGGAAGCCACCATTCAGCCAGAGGAAGGGTAGAAGTGATGTTTATTAGAGCCTATGGGCCTGGCTCGCCTGGCTGAAGCCAGAACCACAAAAAGTCTTAGTATCAGGGGCTGGAACTGGAGAAGGGAAAATGCCAGAGACAGAACACAAGGGAAGAAAAACCTTGACTTCTCCCTTGCCCTGACCCCTGGCAATGCCTGCTCATGATTAAACCCCCTGGAAACCCAGTTTGTTAGAGCAGTCCTGCACCCCAGAGCTGGGCAGGGGAAAGCAAGGACTGGATCTGAGAGCTAACAAGCCTGAAGCAGCACAACCCAGCCTCCACGATCTGCCCTTTGCCTACCTCTCTGTGTCTCTTCTGCTTGTGCTGTAGCCTGGGGCCTTTGTACTGTACACCTGCCCTCTGTCTGGGTTGCAGACTATCATATGCTGGCTCCCTCTTGTCATTCAGATCTCAACTCAAAAGGTTAACTACTATCAGGCCTCTCTCAACATCCCCCAGATATATTAGAAACCCCCCCCCAGCTACCATATCTCTGTCACATATCCTGTTGTATTTTCTTTTGAGTTCTTATCACTATGTGAAATTATTTTGTTCACGTTTTTGTTCAACAACTATTTGAGTACCTAGTAAACAGCAAGCACTGTCGCAAGTGCTGGAATACAGCAGTTGAGAGGACCGTAATAAAGTATACCATAGACTTAGGTTAAGAGCATGCTATAACCCAATAAATATGTAATCAGCTTGTGGACAATAGCACAGCCATTTTTAGTTTTCTGTCTTAAAACATAACCTGTAACGGTTTGAAGTTCCAGTATGGGAAAAACTGCAAAGCTTCAACCCCTTCCCTTATCTCACTTTCCCCTTAGCAACATCCAATCAGGTGCCAGGGGGTAATCACCTAAGTTTCCAGATGTCTCTGCAACTTCCCTAGCTAGTGGACCAAGGTCAGCCCGAGTCAGGCTAGCCAATCCTCCACGATTAAGCTGACCACCAGAGGTTACTATCCAATTAAATGGTAACACAACTGGAAAGCCCCCCCAGACTCCTCCTCCCTTCGTGTAAAAGCATAAAAGGCATCTGCTTAAGGAAATCAGAGCCTCTGAATGTACTCCGCTGTGTCGGCTGTCAACAGAGGCCCAGGCTCGAGCTTGTAAATAAAGACCCTCTTGAACTTTCATCGGAATTGGCTCTTGGTGGTCTCTCGGATTGAACTTTCGGCCACTACATTTGGGGGCTCGTCCGGGATCCCAGAGACCCCCGAGACCCCAGTCTGGAGGGTTTTCAGGCCGGCATTTGGTAAGTCGCTCCTGGGTTAGCGCATCTGTGTTCTGTGTCTCAGGTGGAGCTCCACACTTTGTTCTGAGGTCGGCATCAGGCTAGGCGAACATGCTGGAAAGCCGCCGGCTTGTGGGAGACGTCTCATGTACCCATCCAGAAGACGAGGTCTTCATCTGTGGGGAAGGTCAGATTAGTCGACGGTCTGTCTCTCCCCTGTTGTACTTTCAGATTTGTTTTCGCAGCCGCTACTGTCTGTCTCTTGTCGTTTTCCCTTTTCGTCTTGTTGGTTGTGTTTGTTGGGGCGACAGTACTGATGAGTGAGATGGGACAGACACAGACAATGTGTGCCACTGAGTGGCCTGCCTTCAATGTAGGCTGGCCACGAGAAGGGACCTTTCTAACAAGTGTTCTCTTGCAGGTCAAGAGTGTGTTGTCACAGCCTCGCAAGAAGCAGAATCCCTTCCATAAGTCCCCAAAGAACCCCTTTTACCCCGTTCTCCCTGATTCTAACTTGGAAGAGATAATTTCCACCCCCATACCAGTCAGCTCCCTCTAAGCTTTCAGCCCCGCCAGCGCCACCCCTCCCCCCCTGCTCACAGCCCGCGTTTGGAGCCGCGTGTCCCAGAGGCTCCGGGACCGTGGCGGCAGGTGGCAGCGGTGGCAGAGCAGCCCTCTGTGGGCCATAACATCTCCGGCTGTGGCAAGGACCTCCCCTGGAGGGAGTCGGGAAACAGCGTCCACGCCACGGGGCCAAGGCCGGTTCTGGGAAGTGGGCGGCAACTGGCTGGAGTGCGTGGCTGTGGAGTCAGAGCGCTGAGAGCTGCTGCTCCGCCGCGGTGAGCTGCTGGTGCTGGGCAGCCACCTGAAGGGAGCGCCAGAGGCGCTGCGCCATGGGGCCCTGACCAGGCCCGAGTGCCTCGGCACCCTGGTGGACTACCTGGTGTTCAACTACCGGCTCTGCCATGGGCTGGGCTGGAGCACAGCCCCCGCTGCGGCTGCGGGCTCGGGCGCCGATGGCATCCTCAGCTGCCTGGGCTGCCGGGGCTTCCTGAGTGAGCCGGTGACCGTGCCCTGCTGTGGCAGGAGGCGGCATATGCTCAAATATATTTCTTGTGTGATTGAGTGAATAAACACAGAAACACATGTGACTGATTCGGGATCAGCAGTTGGCCTCACCTGGGCCACCACTAGCCCAGTGGCAAGAAGGAAAGGTTAATAGCAGTTAAAGGTATTTCCCTTTGAAAGGCAAGTTGCAACTTTAAAGGCCTGCCTGGTGTTAGGCAAGTTTTGTTTAAGAAAGGCCAAATGGCCCAGAGACTGGCTATTTCATGGAAATGAAAAAGAGACTTATCTAAAACCCCCCTTCTGAAGTTGACAGTTTACAAGTCTGCAGTTTCTGGAAACCATTTGTTCTTTGAAAAATCTGATTTTGCTAAGTACAACCTTGTCAGATTCCAAAGGAAGTATGTAATCACTCAACACGACCCCCCTCCCTTACCTAAACAAGGGTATAAATTCTCGGGCTGCTGTGCTGTGCTAGCCAGCGTAATAAAGTGCCACTTCCTATAATAGTCTCGGTGTCACAATCTCTCTATTTTTCCTGCTACATTTCTGGTGCATCAGCCGGGAAATGGAGATTGAAGACGGTGTGTTCCACCTCCTTTGTCATCGAGGTGCTACCTCCAGGGCAATGGGAAGGGCAATCTCGTCTGGCGCGCAACGGACTTTTTGATCCGTAGGAGAGAGGCCCCTCCCGGCGCACTGAAGCTCAGACCACGAAAGCACAACAGGAACCCAAGAGGCAAGGAACTGGCACAAGAACAACCACCTGACGGAAAGGACAGAAGGACCACCCGATGGAAAGGGTAGGAATAAAGGCCTTTGCATAGACCTGCCAATGGATGGCAGAAAGGGAGCTTAATCACCTCCCAGAGCCCGCTAGTAATCTTCCAGCCTGAAGGAAAGGGCTGAAAGGCAGTGGAAGGAAACGCTGTCTGAAGATGAACCCGTAGACTCCTAGGATTAGGATGACGAGTTGGCGAATGTGCTGTGTGTTTATGTGTGAATGAGATGGACGGCGGGAAGGTTCCACATAGTTAGTCTGCGTTGGGGGTATACCAACCTACCAATTGCTAAGAGGTGTCTGAGATATCTTCGTGAGGAGTATAACTGAAGGGAGACAAAGCGGATATTTCCCATACCTGTCATTTTCTTATTTGTGTGTGCCTGTCACTTTAAATATGCTAAAAGGCTGGTTGAGTTATTATGCTTTGTGTGATGGGGTGTCATCTTTTAAAAACTTGGTTGACGCATATTTCTTGATGTCATTTTATGTCTCCCTTTATTTGTGTGGTGTTTTCTCCTAACCCGTTGGCACTGTTAAAATTTCTGCCTTTGTTGTTAAGGTTGTGGAAAATTGCCTGTTGTGTATAAGGAGTTTTACTGGTTGTCTTAAATTCTTTCCGGGGACCACTCCCCCTCCCTTCCTTAGCCTGTGTTCTCCTTTGTAAATTCTGAAGGGGCTCATTCTAATCCACCTGTAAAGAAATGGAGAAATGTCTCTTATATACTACCTAGCCTTTTGTTAACTCAGTGTAAGTTAATGCTAGCCTTGGAACTAATCTTTCTCTGGCAACTAAAGAAATGAATAGGCTGTTCTCATTTTCAAATACTGAAAGCCAGGTTAGTTAAAAGTAAGTCCATTCCTCAAGGTTTAGGCCTTGCCTAAAATCATAATCAACTACTTGTCCCTGTAAAACTGTTGGGAAGTTTCTCAGAGTCATATAATGTATGCTGAGTCCCTATATTATATTGTAATACTAAGTAACACTAATGCTTGCGTTTTTTGGGCTATGCTCATTTAATTGTCCATGTCTTACAACTAAGAGAGCTGTTTAGTAATTCATGAGGATTTTTAACAATTTTGCCTGTTCATAATTAGCAATATGTAGGAACAGATCATTTTACATCTTTGTAGTCTGTTCACTCTAAAGGGTTTTGAACCAGGCCATTTTTGTAAACATCATTGGAAAAGTCATGAAGCAAAAAAAAAAAAAAAAAAAAAAAGAACTCCAAAATGAGCACCAGTCAAAGGAAAGGTAAACAAATTGGCAGTTGCCACTAAAGGCAAAAGCTCCAGCCACCCAAAAGAGGCCTGATAAGGATAAACCTGCTAAGGGGATGGTATCAGCTGCTATAAATGTGGTCAATCTAGGCACCTGAAACACAATTGTTCTTAATAGCCTAAGCCCCCAGAACTTTGTCCAATATCTGGACTAAAAAGCCACTGAAAGAGATGGTGCGTCCTCTCCCGAAGGGGGGGGGAGACACCTAGCTCGGTGATAGTGGCTATTGACTGAAGGGGGAGGAGCACGGCCCAGTACAACACTCTGTATGCCATCCACCCAGAGAATCCTTGGATGTATATAAATGTGGCTGGGGTCCAAATTAATTTCTTAATTAATACTGAAGTTAAGTTTTTAGCCCTTGTGCTCATACTGAACTTCTTCCTCCTAAAACCTGCTCTCCAGTGGAATTAAAGGTGTTCCAAAAACTGAATGTTTCACCTAACTGTTACTAAAAGATGAATTCAAATTATGACTGTAAAAGGTTATCTATAAATAAATAAAAAGAAAAGCAAAAAGCAAAGGAAAAATGTAAAAAGGTTGTTGGTATACAAATAAAGTTTTAGCAGGAAAACAAAAAAAAAGGAGAAAGGAATATAAAAATATATATATATATATTTATCTAAAAGGAAATCTTATATGGTACATTTCTGTCCTATAATAAAGTAGATAGTTATGAAAATTTTTTAAAACAGGAAGTAAAAAACAAAAATAAAATGGTATAAGCACACCAAAAATGGTATAAAGAAAGTTAAAAAAAAATACAAAGGACATTCTATAAACAATCTAGGCATAATAAAGTCTTTTCTGAATGCAAGTCTCCAAATATTTTTGGATTTCTCTTCAAATTTTATATAGAATTTATTTAAGTGCCTAGTTCAAATTATAGTCTAAAACAATCTGTCAGGCTACCATTATAGTTCAGAAATACAAAAGCTGGTACTTGTAATAAAGCTACAGAAATTAAAGTTTATCATTTAAGTTATGCTAATAACTTCAGACCCTGTAGCTTTTGTATAAAAAGGTAATCAGCTACTGCCTGCAATTGTCAAAATGTAGGCCTGACTTTATTTCTTTTATTGAGCTAGAATCCAGTAATTTCATGCCCACATAATGGTCATGCAAAAATTCCAGCCAGTGCCTGCAAATAATGCCACTACTAAATGCCTTAAGTCAGACAGGGAGAGATTTTCGATTTCTGGCTAGGCAGGACTGCACCCATTATCAACTCTGAAGAAATTACAGAAGATGGACCTTCACCCCTCAACACCCCAAATGATTATGGGATCGAAAAATCTCTAAAGAATAAATAATTGAGGCAGAGTAGCTAGCACAGGTTAAACATAAATAAATTTCCTATAGGTAGGTTTTGAAAGGTGTTCAAACGTTTCTACTGCAGGTCGAGTGGCAACCTGTCCCACCCCTTGGCAAATCCAGGGAAAATTCCATCAAATGTAAGACTAGGACAGTATAATTTCAATTTGCGGGTTAACATAATAATCACTAGAAATCCTTTGGAGACATAAGTAAACTAAACATAGGTATTTGGTATTTCATCACTCAGAATCCAAGTCCCTGAAATGGAATTTATTAAACCTTTAAAATTGTTTAATGGTAGGCCTCTTGTTAAGGGCATGCAGGGAGACTTAAAGGAATTAAAAAGTCTTATCCTAAAACAGTAAATGCAGGCCTTAGGTTCAGTCCTAAAAGCCATCCATTGTCAAGTCAGAGAACGATCGCCAATTAGTTAAACTACCGATGCTCATTCTTTTAAGCCAGGTGATATGGTATGGTAAAAGAGTAAAATGTATAATCTCTAAAGCCCCTCTGGAGGGGGCCATTTACTGTTCTTTTACATAACAGAACTAAGCTGGCCTTCCAGGACTGGAAGTGCACCGCAGATTCAGCTTAAGGGAGAACACCCCTTAAGCTGACCATTCGGAAAGTCACGAAACCCAATGAAGAACATGGAACTAATTTATCCAGCCCTGCTCCAAAAGTATAAGGATACTTCAGGCCCTGCTTCAATCACACTCTGGAAGCTGATTGATCCACGCACGGCGGAAGATAAAGGATTCGGCTTAAGGACTCAGTGGACATTACTGATAAGCCTTTGTTTTGCTTTGTTAACCTTTATACTTGCTGAACCATTTGTAACTTTATTTGTTGTAAAATTAACAGTTGTCCCCATTGATCATGTTAGAAAAGGGTTTCACTAGCATTTCCGTCCTTTCTTACGATAGGAAGTTTACTTGTGCTTTTGTGCATTTCTACCTAATCTGGGTATCTACTGCTTCCCCCCCATACCCAGCATGTAAATGTATAGAAACTATCTGGCCACGCTTAAAGGTTTTCCATCGTTATTCATTCCAGCCAGAAGTTTGTTATACTGATAAACATATCTGCACCCATAATGGCCAGCTATACTTTGCTAGATTATCAAAACAAAACTACCATAGTACACTAAAGCTGGTGTCATAGCTTGTAACACCCCCGGAAGCACAAATTGGGTTTGTTGGGATTTTGCTCCCTCACCCAAAGCTAAAAAGCTAATTAAAGAAACTGTGCAATTAGTAGTTCCTCCGACTGCCCAACAGTCAAAACTAACCTCCTTCCCTCAATCGTGGAAAGTAGGACAAAATCTGCTTATAAATTTGGCTGAAAATATAGCTCGGACACTAGGTATCACCAATTGTTGGGTATGTAGAGGGGTACTAATAACTAAAAAGTGGCCTTGTAAGGGAGCCGATCACTGCAATAACCCTGTCAGTGTTGCTAGGACTAGGCCTTGCCAGGGCAGGGACAGATATCGCCTCCCTAGCCACTCAATCCCATCATTACAGTAGCCTTCGGGCTGTAATAGAGTCTAACATAAAAAGAATAGAAACTTCTATTTCACACTTACAGGAATCCCTAACCTCTCTGTCTGAAGTAGTTCTGCAAAACCGTAGAGGCTTAAGCCTACTGTTCCTCCAGCAAGGTGGCCTCTGCGCCACCCTGGGAAAAGAATGTTGTTTCTACACCGACCATTCAGAAATAGTAAAGGAATCCATAACTAAAGTGCAAGAAGGTTTGGCTAAGCGTAAATTAGAGTGGGAGCAGAAACAGGCATGGTTTGAAAGTTGGTTTAACTACTCACCTTGGTTAACCACACTATTGTCTGCTTTAAAGGCCCCGTGATCATACTCTTGCTGTTGCTAACCTTCGGTCCATGTATTATAAACAAGCTAAAACTTTTGTAAAAACTAAAATAAACACTGTGCAACTTATGGTCCTCAAACAACAATATCAACAGGTACCCCTGGACAACTCAGCATATTAAAGGAATCCAAGATTAGATTCACTCTACCCTCATGAGAAGGGGGGAATGAGAGGACCGTAATAAAGTATACCATAGACTTAGGTTAAGAACATGCTATAACCCAATAAATATGTAATCAGCTTGTGGACAATAGCACAGCCATTTTTAGTTTTCTGTCTTAAAACATAACCTGTAACTGTTTGAAGTTCCAGTTATGGGAAAAACTGCAAAGCTTCAACCCCTTCCCTTATCTCACTTTCCCCTTAGCAATATCCAATCAGGTGCCTGGGGGTAATCACCTAAGTTTCCAGATGTCTCTGCAATTTCCCTAGCTAGTGGACCAAGGTCAGCCCGAGTCAGGCTAGCCAATCCTCCACGATTAAGCTGACCACCAGAGGTTACTACCCAATTAAATGGTAACACAACTGGAAAGCCCCCCAAACTCCTCCTCCCTTCGTATAAAAGCATAAAAGGCATCTGCTTAAGGAAATCAGAGCCTCTGAATGTACTCCGCTCTGTCGGCTGTCGACAGAGGCCCAGGCTCGAGCTTGTAAATAAAGACCCTCTTGAACTTTCATCGGAATTGGCTCTTGGTGGTCTCTTGGATTGAACTTTCGGCCACTACACAGTGAAGAAAATGCATAAGAACCGTGCCTTCATGGAGCTTCCATTCTAGTGGAGGGAGACTAAAAAAAAAATAATAAATGCATGGAGCCAGGTGCAGTGGCTCACTCCTGTAATTCCAGTAACTCAGGAGGCAGAGATAGGAAGATCTCTTGAGACCGCAACTTCAAGGTTACAGTGAGCTGTGATCACACCACTGCACTCTCCCAGCATGGGTGACAGAGCGAGACTTTGACTCTAAAAAAAGAAAAAAAAATGTCAGAAGGGGTACATGCAAAGGAGAAAAATAAAGCCAAGTAGGGGGATGTGCTGGAAGTGGGGTTTGCTGTTTCTGTAGGGTCCTCAGAGGAGGTATCACTGATAAGGTGACATTTAGGGAAAGACCTGAAAGACATGAAGAACAGGGAACAGCCAGTGCAAAGGCTCTCAGGCTGGCACGTGCTCAGCAGGTTGGTGCTGAGAGAGTGAAGGGTAATAGAAGTATCAGGAAAGCTGTGACTGGGGGAGAGATATAGGGCCTTGCAGGCAACTTTGGAGGCTAAATACTATTTACACATGCCAGATGATGTTGTAAGTACTTTACATCTGATAACTCATTTAATCCTCCCAGAACTCTATGAACACATAGAGTTGGAGCAGAAGAGTGGCATCTGACTTGGTTTAACAGGCTGTCCCTGGCTGCTGTGTTGGGACTAGATTACAGAGAGGCAAGAGTAGAAGTTGAGAGACCAACTAGGAAGCTATCCTGCCTGGGCAGCGAGACCTCATCTCTACATAAATAAAAAAAAAAAATCAGCCGGGCGTGGTAGCACATGCCTGTAATTCCGGCTACTTGGAAGGCTGAGTCGGAAGGATTGCCGGAGACCAGCAGGTCGAGGCTGCGGTGGCCGGGAGTGGCCACTGCACTCCAGTCTGGGTGACAGAGTGAGACTCCAACTCAAAAAAAAAGAAAATAATCAATGAGAAATGCTGGTGGTTTATACATTGTGGAGGTGGTGAACAGTGGCCAGATTTTTTTTTTTTTTGAGTTGGAATCTCAATCCATCGCCCAGACTGGAGTGCAGTGGCCGCTCCCGGCCACCGCAGCCTCGACCTGCTGGGCTCCGGCGATCTTTCCGTCCCAAGTAGTTTTTTTTTTTTTTTTTGTTAGGGTTCTACTCTGTTCCCCAGGCTGGATGGAGTGCTGTGGCACAATCATGGCTCACTGCATCCTTGACCTCCTGGGCTCAGATTATCCTTGCACCTCAGCCTCTGAGTAGTAGGCACTACAAATGTACACAACCATGCCTGGCTAATTTTTAAATTTTTTTGTAGAAACAAGTTCTCGCTATGTTACCTAGGTTGGTCTCGAACTCCTGGTCTCAAGAAGTCCTCCTGTCTTGGCCTCCCAAAGTGCTAGGATTGCAGACGTGAGCAACTGCACCTGTCCTAGATTCTGAAAAAAATCTTAAAGTAGAGCCAACAGGATTTACTGATTAAGACGTGGGGTGTGAGAGAAAAGAAAGAATTTAGATGACTCCGAGAGCTTTGGCCAGGGCAGATGGGAGAGTGGAGTTGAATACAATGAGAAAGACTGAGAGGGGAGTAGGTCTAGGATAGGAAGATCCCTAGATTCAGCTTTGAACCTTGTAATTACCACTGACACTAATATACTATTTACACATGCCAGATGATGTTCTAAGTACTTTACATCTGATAACTCATTTACTCCTCCCAGAACCCTATGAACACATGTAATATTTCTCTTCTACATGTGAAGTCACTGAGGCACAAGGAGATTAAATAAATTTCCCAAGATCACAATGCAGCAGAGCCAAGACTCCTCAGTCTGACAGTCTGACCTCAGAGTCTGTGCTTTCAGTAGCTACCAGGTGGCTATCCAGTGGAGAAGTTGCCTAGGTAGCTGGGTATATGAGTCTTGGCCTCATGGAGGGATGGAGACTGGAAACAATGAACTTGTATACACTTGGGAATTGTGTTAGTTTCCTAGGGCTGCTATCCCAAAGTGTCACAAACTGGGTGGCTTAAAACAACAGAAATTTATTCTCTCAGAGTTCTAGGGGCTGGAAGTTTAGAATCAAGGTGTTGGCAGGGTCATGCACCCTCTGAGACTCTGGATAGAATCTTGCCTCTTGCCTCTGGATAGAAGCTGGTGGTGGGTGGCAATCCTTGGAATACTGCCTGTTGCTTGGACAAGTAATGGAGCCTGGTCCCCCGAATGACCTATAACCAACAGGTGAATTGACTAAAGCCACCTTAGCTTGCAGCTGTATCGCTCCAATCTCTGCTTCCATCATCACATGATATTCTCCTTATGTGTCTGTCTTCACATCATCTTCATCTTTTTTTTTTTTTTGAGTTTGAGTCTCACTCTGTTGCCCAGACTGGAGTGCAGTGGCCGCTCCCGGCCACTGCAGCCTCAACCTGCTGGGCTCCGGCGAGCCTTCCGCCTCAGCCTTCCAAGTAGCTGGAACTACAGGCGCATGCTACCACACCTAGCTAATTTTTTGATTTATTGTAGAGATGAGGTCTCGCCAAGTTGCCCAGGCGGGTCTCGAACCCACGGACTAAGGCAATGCACTCAACTCAGCATCCCAAAGCGCGGGATTACGGGCTGAGCCACCGAGCCCGGCTGTCTTCCATCTTCTTATAAGGACATGGGTTATATTGGTCCTTATAACCCATGGACCAACCCCTGGACCGCAGACCAATACCAGTCTGTGGCCTGTTAGGAACCAGGCCACACAGCAGGAGGTGAGCAGCCGGCAAGCAGAGTTCTGTCTGCTGTCAGATCAGTGGTGGCATTAGATTCTCATAGAAGCATGAACCCTGTTGTGAACTGCACATGCAAGTCATCTAGTTTGTGTGCTCCTTATGAGAATCTAATGCCTGATGATCTGAGGTGGAGATGCTAGTCCTGGGGAATGGCTGAAAAATACAGATTAACATTAGCAGTGAGGTTTGACTGCACATCCCAACCCCCTCCCCCATCCATGGAAAAGTTGTTTTCCACAACACCAAGCCCTGATGCCAAAAAGGTTGGGGACCGCTGGATTAAGGGTTCACCTTACTTCAGTTTGACCTCATCCTAATTACATCTGCTTCCATCATCACATGGTGTTGAAGCCAGCAAAGAGGCTGAGAAGGAGCAGCAAGTTGTAACTGTAATAGGTCCATTTTCCGACACGTACAACAAGTCAATACATGGAGACACCACGTTGTAGCAGAAAAAGGTTTAATTGTAGGGTCACTGATCCTCAAATCCTTCTCCCCAAGGATTTTGCAGCGGGAGTTTTTAAGGGTTTTAGAGTTGGTCAAAGTGTGGAGATTGCTGATTGGTCAAAGAGTGCAGGGGGAAGTTATAGAACAGGGAGATGAAAAAATGTGTTCTCATACTGATTCTGTTCCTCTGTGGAGATCTTCAAACTGGTTGGTGTCAGCTGTTTCACTGGAATTCACAACCTGAAAAAAATCTTAAGCAGTTCTTAAACCAAAGCCTTATGATTTTAGTGTTAGACAGAAATCCTATCAACGAAGATGCAAATGGTCAATATCTAGTGACTTTTGGTTACAAGGAAATGGGTCAAAGTACAGCCAGATTAATGCTTAATGATAATATATTTCTGTCCAGAGTTGTTATGTCTATGAGGATAGTTTCAAGTGAGGTAGGAGCAAGGTGGGAGTGTGTGGTGTCCTGGAAGCTATGAGAAGAAATGTGTATCTAGGAAGAAGGAATATCAGCTGAGTCCAATGCAGCTAATAAATCAAGAGGAGGCCGGGCATGGTGGCTCACACCTATAATCCTAGCACTTTGGAAGGCTGAGGTAAGAGGATTGCCTGAGCCCGCTGGTTCGAGACCAGCCTGGGCAAATTTGGTGAGACCTCATCTCTATAATAAATCAAAAAATTAGCCAGGCATGGTGGCTTGTGCCTGTAGTTCCAGCTACTTGGAAGGCTGAGGTGGAAGGATCACCTGAGCACAGCAGGTCGAGGCTGTGGTGGCCGTAAGCGTGCCACTGCACTCCAACCTGGGTGACAGGGTGAGACTTAGACTCAAAAAAAATAAATAAATCAATCAAGAGGAGGAGGATGGGGAAATGGCCATCTGATTTTGACAATGTAGAGGTCACTTGTGGCCTTGAAAAGCACTGTTTCTGTGGCATGGAGGTATTTACATGTTTATGGTCTGTCTCTCCACACTAGTGTGGAAGGGTCACAAGAGTCAGGACTTTGGAGTGTCTTCTTCATTTCTGCATCCCAGTGCCCAGCACACTGTATTTTTGAAACCATCCCGAATCCTGTATTAACCAGTATCTCCTTCAAGTATGGGAGCCCATCATTTTCCAGTTTGGTTACACCAACAAAGACTGGTGAGGAATGATAGGGATGGAATAGGATCCTCTGGTTCCTTCAGCTCTTAAATTCTATGATTTTGCCACTCTTATACAGTAAGGAATTTAGTTTGTTTTTTTTAATTTGTCTAGGCAAGCAACTGTTAAATTAAATGGTGTTCCATTCATAAATTTTTGTTTTGTTTTGTTTTGTTTTGTTTGAGTTGGAGTCTCACTCTGTCGCCCAGACTGGAGTGCAGTGGCTGCTCCCGGCCACCGCAGCCTCGACCTGCTGGGCTCCGGCAATCCTTCCCCCTCAGCCTTCCGAGTAGCCGGAATTACAGGCATGCGCCACCACGCCCAGCTGATTTTTTGATTTGTTGTAGAGATGAGGTCTCACTGCCCAGGCGGGTCTCGAACCCGCGGGCTCAGGCAATTCACTCACCTCAGCCTCCCAAAGGCGCGGGATTACAGGCTGAGCCACCGAGCCCGGCTCCATTCATAAATTTAACAAACATTTGTTGAGTGCCTACAATGTGTTAGTGGTGTATACATATATCTGTGGGTGTGTGTGTGTCTGTCCATTTAATGGTTAGAAAAGTAGAGGGTCTTGGGTGGGAGGGGAAGTCAGGGCAGGTGATGGGACCTCCCACTACTATCTCTCCCAGAGGTCCAATGTGCTCTGATATGATTGATGCTGCTGTGCTTATCGCTGAGGCGGGAAGAGGCCCCAGTAGCCTGAGTGGAGGGGGTTGTGGAGCTGCAGCTGCAAGGGACACAGAGCAGCATTCACCAAGGCATAATAAGCATCCTCTATCTGCTTCACCACTAAGCAGCCTAGGGCTGCCACACAACAGCTGTTTCAGGCAGTGGGAGGAGAGGAAGATGTGGTCCTGAGGTTATACCCTGCCACAGGGCCAACACCCAATTCGACACCACATTTAGGGCTCCAGGCTTCTGCTGTGGTTGAACACTGCATTTTAGGTTTTCTCTGCATACTCCCTTCTTTTTGTTCTCATAAGGCTCTGTCAGGCAGAACAGGATTTAGCAGTTGTATTCTGAGGCAAACAGAGGGCTGAGGCGAACAGAGGGCAGGTGAGGGGCAGAGCCAGAACAAGACCCTAGGGATTCTCCTGTTCCTGGAACAATTGAAAGAGAACTTGTATTCTTTTAAAAAATTTAATTTAGTTCAAGACCCGCCTGGGCAACTTGGCGAGACCTCATCTCTACAATAAATTTTAAAAAAAATTAGCCGGGCGTGGTACTGCGTGGCTGTAGTTCCAGCTACTTGGAAGGCTGAGCAGAAGGATCGCTGGAGCCCAGCAGGTGGAGGCTGCGGTGGCGGGGAGCGGCCACTGCACTCCAGTCTGAGCAACAGAGTGAGACTCCAACTCAAAAAAAAAAAATTTAATTTAGGCCGGGTGCGGTGGCTCAAGCTTGTAATCCCAGCACTTTGGGAACCCAAGGTGAGAGGGTTGCCTGAGCTCAGGGATTCGAGACCAGCCTGTGCAACTTGGTGAGACCTCGTTTCTACAATAAATCAAAAAATAAGTCGGGCATGGTAGCACATGCCTGTAGTTCCAACTACTTGGAAGGTTGAGACAGAAGGATCGCCTGAGCCCAGCAGGTTGAGGCTGTGGTGGCTGTGAGCATGCCACTGCACTCCAGTCTGGACAACAGATTCAAAAATATTTTTTCAAATTTAATTATATTTCATGAGTTGTGGGTTACATGTGAGAATTTACTACATAAATAAATTGTGAGTGAAAGGCCCCAGCCAGCCACGAGGAACCCGCCCCCTCCAAAGGCTAAGCCTAGGCGTGGCCCCCACCTAAAATGGCGCTCCCGGACAAACTAACATAGAGGCTCGGACAAGGCCTTCTGGGTTCTTCTTCCACAACAAAGTCCACCGTTCCCGCGCCCACGAAAGCCCCTGCCAATCCCAAAAATACCTCACCTGCCGACCAATAGGTAATCGACAGGTCGCTTTAAATTTCTATAAAACCTGCCACACCCCTGCCTCCATGCTGCAATCTGATTCTCAGGTTCTGTAGCCACCGCTCTCACCCCCATTAAATCTCTTGGCCTTAAAGGGCGTTGAGTCTCACTGTGCGCCACCGTCTTTCAGTGAACATGTGAGGTTTGGGCTTCTAGCAAGCTCCCCCCCCCCACGCAGTGGACCTGGTCTGCAGTGTGTGGTTGTGTGCCCTTCATCCCTCCTTCCTCCCTCCCTAGAACATGCACTCTGTAGTTCACTCCAGGATGAATCAATCCTCCCTTAATTACCGCCCTACCCCCATTGTTTCTGAAACAAATACCTCTGTTTCCTTATCTGTAGAATAGGGAGAAAAAATGTCCTCCTTATGGGGTTCCTTGCAGGATCAAGGGGATAATGTGAAAGACTGCTTTCTAACATACAAAGTGCTCTCGAGACATTTTTTGACCACCAGGCCAAGCTTCCTCTTACAATTACAGGTTAGGCGCTCCCACCCTCCGACCTTGTTCCACTTTCCACTCATTTTCTCCGTCCCTCCCCCTTCAACAAAGAGAGGAAGTGAGAGGCAAAGAGGCACGTGCGTCTAAGGCCCGGGTTCAGCCGGCTTGGGTAATTTGCAGGCTTTGCCTCCTGGGGGGGTGCCGAGAGGCTCCTCCTCCCAGAACTACATTTCCCAGCAGCCCTCTCGCGACTCTAGCGACGGCCGGAGCGAGGCGCATGCGCCCAGTGCCGCCTAGTCTGGTCTCCGGGACGCCTCTCTTGACCGGTTTCGCCTCGCAGAGCCGGCAGGTCCGGGTGCTACGGCGACGGTGCTGCCTTGCCTCCCTGCGCCTCTCGGGCTGTAGCGGGCTGAGGTGTGCGGTGGCTCTGGACAGTGCCATGATCCGGCAAGAGCGCTCCGCATCCTACCAGGAGGTACGAGGGTGTGGGAGACGGAAGGGAAGTTCCTTGTGGGCTGAGGAGTGGGGTCCCAGGGGTCTGGGCGGGTAGGGTGCGGGGGGCGTCCGGGCCGCGCAGCCGGGGGCTCTTCCGAGGGACAGGGTGAGCGCGTCCCGGGAGGGGTCCCTGGCTGCAGAGGGGGCGGAAAGGAAGCGGGATGGCGGAGCGGGCGCCCAGCCTCCTCCGGATCGCTTGGTCGAGGGATGGAGTCGGGTCCCGGAGCCGCGACCCGTAACTAGCAGGTGAATGATTAAAGCTACCTTGGGCCCAGTCCTCGGCGTTGTGTACCGCAGCGGGACCCCCGGGCCCGGAGGAAGCCGGTGCTCTTGCAACAAGTGGAGGCGCCCGCGCCCTCCTTGGCGAGAGCAGATGCGCGGTGGGCAGCCGCCCTCCTCCAAGCCCAAGGCCGCGCAGCCCCCGCGGCTGGCTGGTGACAGGGATCAACGCCCCTTGTTTTGGTGACCGCCTAACTTTGAAAAAGTGCTTTCACCGACATGACTGGTTCTCGCTCCTCTCTGTCCCTCCCTCCAGTCTTACCGCCTCCCACGACTTTATCGCTTTCCAGTTCTTTGTTTCTTGTCTGGCCTGAGCTTCAGGCCAGCTCTTCCTCCTGACTCCCTCAGCTGTTTCTGTGAGACTGCTCTCCTCCTCCTCTCAGGCCCCAACACTTGATCATTTTTTGTAAACTTCTCCTCTTGTGCCGCTCCACCGTGCCCCCCTCACTTGCCAAGGTAGGCAATTCCACCTCAGTCCTCCTCTGGTTTGGGTCCCTGTGTTTACTCCGACCCCCTAGAGTGATCCTGTGTTACCACCTCCCCCTTCAGTCTCTTTTATACCCTTTAGATTTGCTTTGAGGCCCTGCCTTGACCCCAGAGCTGATAGACCTGATGTTGCCTTTGGTCTACCCAGAACAGTCCAGACTGCTCAATAAGCTCTCCTAATTCTACAGCTCAGCAGCCCTATCTCCCACTACTTTAGCCAGCTCCTCACCCACCTAGGCTCTGGCCACACTGGAATCTCACTATTTTTTTTTTTTTTTTGAGTTGGAGTCTCTGTCACCCAGGCTGGAGTGCAGTGGCAGGCTCACAAACACCGCATCCTCAACCTGCTGGGCTCAGGTGATCCTTCTGCCTCAGCCTTTCAAGTAGCTGGAATTGCCCATACTACCACGCCTGGCTAATTTTTTTATCTATTATAGAGACAAGGTCTCACTAAGTTGCCCAGGCAGGTCTTGAACCCCTGGGCTTAGGCAATCCTCTACCCTTGGCCCCCAAAGTACTGGGATCACAGGCCTGAGCCACTGCGCCCGGCCAAATCTCACTATTTTATTTTATTTTTTGAGTTGGGGTCTCACTCTGTCGCCCAGACTGGAGTGCAGTGGCTGCTCCCGGCCACCGCAGCCTCGACCTGCTGGGCTCCGACGAGCCTTCCGCCTTAGCCTTCCAAGTAGCTGGAACTATAGGCGCGCGCTGCCACGCCCGGCTATTGATTTATTGTTGAGGCGGGTCTTGAACCCGCAGGCTCATACAGTTCACTCACTTCAGCCTCCCAAAGCGTAGGATTACAGGCTGAACCACCGAGCCTGGCTTATTTATTTATTTATTTATTTATTTTAATTTTTATTTTTTTCAGTTGGAATCTCACTCTGTGCCCAGGCTGGAGTGCAGTGGCATACTCATGGCCACCGCAGCCTCTGCCTGCTGGGCTCAGGCGATCCTTCTGCTTCAACCTTCCAAGTAGCTGGAACTAAAGGTGAATGCTACCACACCTGGCTTATTTTTTTATTTATTGTAGAGATGAGGTCTCACCAAGTTGCCCAGGCTGGTCTTGAACCCCCTAGGCTCAGGTAATCCTCTTGCCTCGGCCTCCCAAAGTGCTGGGATTACAGGCTTGAGCCACCGCGCCTGGCCCAAATCTCACTATTTTAAAATGTGCTCCTGGTCAGTGAGGTGGAAGGATCACCTGACCTGAGCCCAGCAGGTCGAGGCTGTGGTGGCCATGAGTGTGCCACTGCATTCCAGCCTGGGTGACAGAGTGAGACTCTGACTCAAAAAAAAATGTGCTCCTGCCTCTATGCATGTGCTTACACCATTTCTTCTTCTTTCACCCTCTCCTAAGCTCCACTGGATAAAATATCTCTTAGGCAAAGGTCACCTCAAGTACCTCATGCTCTGTGGGGGCTGACTTTCGAGACCAGTCTGTCTCGAAAGGACATTGTGCCTGTCCTTATCATATGAACTTGCCACTTTCTGTCTTAATCAGTTTTTGATGTACGTCTCTCCCTTTGTAAATGATGATGATTCACAAAAAGACTTTGTGGAGTATATAAAGCAGATGGCTTAGCCCCACAGTAGAGGGGAAAGCCAGGTTGAAGGCAGATGAGATTTGCCTAAGACTTGCCATTTTGTAATGTAAGATCGTGGCTGGAATCTGGCCTTGGACAGGTTTTTGTTCATATCCTCCCATCCCCTTTCTCCATCTGTGTCTTTTATCTAAAAGGAGCCTGGTGAATTTTAACCAGTGCTGTGGATTCCATGGTCCCTAGTTTCTGTGCCCTAGACACAGAATCCTGGAGAATGAGATGTGTCTGAAAGTTTTCAGACTTATAGGAAGTAGAGCACAGTGGGTAAATAGTAGGACTTTCAAGTAAAAAAGCCCATGTTCCTGTCCTGGCTGTGCCTCTTGCCATTTGTGTGACTTTTGCCAAGTCACTTAACTTTCTGAGCCTCAGTTTCTTGATCTGAGAAATGAAGGCAATGATCATCCCTACCTCCTAGGGTTTTTTTTTTGTTTTTTTTTTTTTTTTTTGAGTTGGAGTCTCAACTCTGTCGCCCAGACTGGAGTGCAGTGGCCGCTCCCGGCCACCGCAGCCTCGACCTGCTGGGCTCCGGCGATCCTTCCGCCTCAGCCTTCCGAGTAGCTGGAACTACAGGTGCACGCTACTATGCCCGGCTAATTTTTTTTTTTTATTTATTGTAGAGATGAGGTCTCGCCTGCCCAGGCGGGTCTCGAACGCGCGGGCTCAGGCAATCCACTCACCTCAGCCTCCCAAAGGCTCGGGATTACAGGCTGAGCCACCGAGCCCGGCCCTCCTAGGGTTTTTGTAAGGATTAGATGAGTTGGTATATGGAAAGTGCTTAGCTCATTGCCTGGCAGATAGTGACCACTTGGTGAGTGATAGCTCTTGTTAACAGGGTGTGGGCAACTTGTGCTTCTAGGGCACTTTCGGGTCCTGGCTTAACAGGACCGTGTCCCTTATCATCCATACATAGGCAGTAGTATCTCCACATTTAACAGGGCTCACAAAATGTTTGTGAAAATATAGGTTACCCAACTTGCAGGGGCAAGGCTAGGGGTGCAGACAGTTGCTCTTTGAGGGCACACCCATGGTGGAAGGCACTGGAAGGGAGTCTTGTTTGAAGTCCCTGTCTCTCATCTTCTCACCTAGAGAATAGCCTGTATCTTTCTTGCCGGAATCATTCTGAGAGTGTATCTAGTGCTGAGTTAGGTTTCTTTGCTGCGAAAAGGTTTTAGCTTTGGGGGATGAGATATACTGAAAATTTGGCTGGAATAAGGCAGGGAGGTGGGCTCATTATGGCTGCAGGTAGTCAGGAAGGGTACTGGGTGGGAGGATGTTGCCACCTGGGTCAGGGTAAACCTGAGTGAGGCTTGGAGCCTTCCCAGGACAATATCTTTCTCTCCCTTTGGCCAGTGAGACCTCTGACGCCCTCTTTATCTGTGCTCCCACTAGTGGCCTGTATATCTTGGTGTCCTCTCCAGCCTCCCTACGCTCTCCCACCAGTTGTTTTTCTTCTCTTTTGTGCTTGGAGGGCTTGAAGGGGGATTTAAATGCCTGATTCTAAGGAGCAGGAGTAGAGGTAGATGCAACAATAATAGATGCAGAAGAACTATTTTTTTTAACTCAGTCCTCTTGGAGGTGATTTCTTAAAGAAAATACCTTGAAACCTTAAGTGATGACACTGTGAGCTTAAGAAAACATCAGGGAAAGCTGTCCCCTCTCCCTCTCTTGCAGTTCAGTGATGGCTTCTCTAAACACTGGTCTTGACCTCTCCTGCCTCCTCCCTAATCCTAAGGAGACTTGTTGATAATCATGGTATTCTTTCTGCCCTTCTACCCTTCTCAGTGGCATAATTTTCCCCATTTGACAGGCGCGAACACTGATGAAGTGAGGTTGAGTTTGCCTGATACAGGCTGTTCATTAGCACCTGTTCCTGGGATGGGCAGCCCTCCCTGCTTTGTTCTGCCATTTGTAGCCCAAGTTGGTGAACTTTAGCCAGAGTGCCAGAAAGCTCTGATACCAACTTCACTGTTCCCTATTCTTTCTCAGCAGACTCTATCTAAACTGCATTTCCTCTTCCTTTGGGAAGTGGCTAAGACTGTGGGTTTTGGAACTATACCAATTCAGATTTGACTCCTGGCTCTATATTTCACTGACTGTATGGCCATGGAAAACATGGGTTGAACTGTGTTTCCCAAGAATAGATATGTTAAGTCCAAACCCCCAGTATTTCAGATTGTAATCTTGTTTGGAAATAGGATCACTGCAGGTGAAATTAGTTAGCATGAGATCCTACTGGAGTAGTGTGAACCCCTAATCCAACATGTCTGGTGTTTTTATGTTTAAATTATTATTATTATTTTTTGAGTTGGGGTCTCACTCTTGTCTCCCAGGCTGGAGGCTGGAGTGCAGTGGCATGCTCACAGCCACCACAGCCTCGACCTGCTGGACTTAGGTGATCCTTCAGACTCAGCCTTCTAAGTAGCTGGAACTACAGATGCACGCTACCACGCCCAGCTAGTTTTTGTGATTTATTGTAGAGACAAAGTCTCACCAAGTTGCCCAGGCTGGTCTTGAATCCCCAGGCTCAGGCAATCCTCCCAAAGTGCTGGGATTACAGGCTGAGCCACTGTGCTTTTTAAAGAAGACAACCATGTGAAGGCACAGACACAGGGAGCATGCCTAGAGGAGGTAGAGGCAGAGGTTGGAGGCTGAATGCATCTACAAGCCAAGGATTCATCAAAAGCTAGGAGAAGGGCGTGGAACAGTTTCTCTCTCACCATTCTCAGAAGGAACCAACCCTACCATCACCTTGATTTCAGACTTCTAGCCCAAAAAGAACTGAAGAGAAGATACTTCCATTGTTTTAAGCCACTTAGTTTGTAGTACTTCGTTATAGTATAGTCCTGGAAAACTAAGAGACAGAAAGTTCCTTGAGTTTTCTGAGCTTCAGTGTCCTCATCTGTAGCATTGCTGTAGTAGCACCCTGCATCATGTGGTTTTGTGTGTGTGTGACAGTCAAGTGAGAAGCAACTTCTGCTTTCTTATTCTAGTCTAGAAAAGCAGGGCTGATACAGCTGACCTGTTTGTCCTTTTTGCTTCTCCTTTTAGCTGAGTGAGGAATTGGACCAGGTGGTTGAGAACTCAGAGCAGGCAGACGAGCAGGACAAGGAGACGGTCAAAGTCCAAGGTCCGGGTGTCTTAACAGGTAGGTGGGTTCAGTACTGGGGGTGGAAGTACTAGAAGATTGTGCTGTGCTGTTGCTGCTGCCAGAGGCCTTAGTCCAGGCGCCTTGCCTACTGTGGGAGAGGAGAAGCGCCTGCTGTTCACCCTGGTGTCGGATCTCATGTTTTGCCCTAGTTTCAAAGTGCTACATATTTAATTAACCTTGAAACAGAGGATATGTCTAGGCTGGTATCTGCTCTTTTCTCTTTTTGCTTTTTGGGTTGGAGTCTCACTCTGTTTTCTAGGCTGGAGTACAGTGGCATGCTCACGACTATCGCAGCCTTGATCAGCGGGGCTCAGGAGATCCTTCTGCCTCAGCCTTCCAAGGTAGCTGGAACTGCAGACGTGTGCCACCATGCCCAGCTAATTTTTTTGATTTATTGTAGAGACCAGGTCTTGCCATATTGCCCAGGCTGGTCTTGAACCTGTGGGCTCAGGCAATCCTCTCACCTCTACCTCCCAGAGTGCTGGAATTACAGGCGTGAGCCACCATGCCTGGCTTGGTCTTTTTTTTTTTTTTTTTTTGAGTTGGAGTCTCATTCTGTCGCCCAGACTGGAGTGCAGTGGCATGCTCCTGGCCACCGCAGCCTCGACCTGCTGGGCTCTGGCAATCCTTCTGCCTCAGCCTTCCAAGTAACCAGAATTACAGGCATGCACTACCACACCTGGCTGATTTTTTGATTTATTGTAGAGATGAGGTCTTGCTGCCCAGGTGGGTCTTGAACCCGTGGGCTCAGGCAATCCACTCACCTCAGCCTCCCAAAGGCGCGGGATTACAGGCTGAGCCACCTGAGCTTTACTCTTTTCTTAATTCCAGTTTGAGCCAGTTTCTGCCGCCAGGTCCTTGAATACAATGGCAAATGCTTTGGATCTCTGCTCTTTTTTCCTTCCCTAGGCAGCTGCTAGCACTGGAGCCCCTCACTCATATCCAGATCAAAAGAGAATCTAATTAGGCCCCATTTCTCAAATACCAGGCCTATCCAATATTGCTGCCTAGCTAGAGGAGCAGGATCCCATCAGTAGGTTGGCATTTTTTAATGTTTTGCACTGTTGACTACTTCCTTCAGGTTGTACTGCTTCCTTAGCTTCCATGATGTCACATTTCTCAGGCCATTCCTTCCAGGTTTCTTTGCACTCAGTCTCTAGCTGTTGGGCATTAAATGTTGTGGCAAGCCCCCTTCTCTCATGGGCCATGTCACCCAGGACCTCTCCCATGATTATATCTCTGGCCCAGGGGTTACCTGCAGACTTCAGACTTATATACATCCACCTTCTCAAGTGCTAGTCCTACTTGGAAGTCCCAAGGATACCCTAAACTCCGAATTTCCAGAATTGACTTTAGGCTCTTCCTGCTCTGTGCTCGGTGCTCTTCCAGTGTTTCCTGTTTCTGTGAATGGCACCATTGCTCATGCAGCTGAACTTCAAAGTCATTCTTCCTTCCTTCCCTTCATCCCTTTTTTCTCTGTCCCCCAGCCATGCTGATTTTTATTTTATTTTAGGCTTCATTTCCTCCCACCATAGGGCCTTTTTGTGGTTTTATTCCTTTGCCTGGAATTCTCTTCCCTTGTCACCTAGTTAATACCTAATCATTCTTCAGCTCTCATTTTTTTCTTTTCTTTTTTTTTTTTTGAGTTTTGGAGTCTCTGATGCCCAGGCTGGAGTGCAGTGGCATGCTCACAGCCACTGCAGCCTTGATCTGCTGGGCTCAGGCCATCCTTCTGCCTCAGCCCTCCAAGGAGCTGGAACCACAGGCATGCGCCATCACACCCAGCTAATTTTTTTATTTGTTGTAGAGACAAAGTCTTGCCAAGTTGCCCAGGTCGGTCTTGTACCCCTGCGCTCAGGCAATCTTCTTGCCTCAGCCTCCCAAAGTGCCAGGATTACAGGCATGAACCTCCACACCCGACCAGCTCTCATTTTTTTCCACACAGCGTTCTCTGACCTCCTGGCCAGATCACCTCCCATCCTCTAGCACTGTCTTTCTCAGTCTATGACCTCTTCTTTGCAGTTACTGTTATTGAAATGGTGTGTTTGTCTGTTCCACTAGAATGAAGCTCCCTGAGGGAAGAGGACCAGTCTGTTTTACTCACCACATTAACCTTGACTCCAGTAAAGATTTGTTGAGTAAATGAATTAATGAATAGAACTCCAGCCTAACTTTAGCTTCTTGGGTGGATTGGGGGAGGTGGGGTTCTGTTCTTGATTCCTGTTTGTGGGGGAGAGGAAAAGGACAGGAACTTCTGTGATTCTACCTGTTCCTTAGTCAGAGAAGACTGCATAGAAGGAAGGAGCCTGGAAGGGCAGCTAATATTTTATGACTGCTTTGTCTATGCCAGGCTCTGTCCTACCCATTGCCCGACTGAATTTTCCTAACACCCTGTGAGGTGGTTATCTTTTTACAAATAAGGACCTCAGGATTGGGGAAGTTAAGTAAAGCATGGGAAGATTGCATGACTAGTAAATAGACTGAATCAAGCTCTGTCGGATCTCAAACTCTTTCTACTCTACTAGTGATATATATATATATTTTTTTGAGTTCGGAGTCTCACTGTTGCCCAGGCTGGAGTGAAGTGGTACAATCACAGTTCACTGCGGCCTCGACCTCCTGGGTTCAAGTGATCCATTTGCCTCAACCTCTTGAGTAGCTGGGATTATAGGCGCACACCAGCATGCCTGACTAATTTTTTTGTAGAGGTGAGGTCCCACTTAAAGTCCAATATGTAAAAAGTAGTGTCATGGTTGCTCCCCACTCTGACACTAGACACCACCTCTGAAGCCCTAAGAATCCAGGGAGAAGAGCCCTGCATATTAGTTTCCTACTGTGTCTATAAAAAATATCACAAGCCAGACTCGGTGGCTCAGCCTGTAATCCCGCGCCTTTGGGAGGCTGAGGTGGGTGGATTGCCTGAGCCTGCAGATTCGAGACCCGCCTGGGCAGCGAGACCTCATCTCTACAATAAGTCAAAAAATCAGCCAGGCGTGGTAGCGCATGCCTGTAATTCTGGCTACTTGGAAGGCTGAGGCGGAAGGATCGCCGGAGCCCAGCAGGTCGAGGCTGCGGTGGCCGGGAGCATGCCACTGCACTTCAGTCTGGGCGACAGAGTGAGACTCCAACTAAAAAAAAAAAAAAAAAAAAAATCACAAACTTAGTGGCTTGTAACAACACAAATTTACTATCTTGTAGTTCTGGAGGTCAGGAGTCCAAAATGGGTCTCACTGGGCTAAAATTAAGATATGTCAGCAGACCTGAATTCCTTTCAGGAGGGTTTAGGGGAGAACCTGTTCCTTGCCTTTTCCAGCTTCTAGAGGCTTCCTGCATTCCTTAGCTTGTGGTCTCTTCCTCCAACTTCAAAACCAGCAGCGGGTCGATGAGTCTTTCTCCCATCACATCACTATGACAGACTCTTCTGCCTCCCTTTTCCATGTTTAAAGAGCCTTTATGAACTGGGCTTGGTGGCTCAGCCTTTAATCCCAATGCTTTGGGAGGCTGAGGTGAGTGGATTGCCTGAGCTTGTGGGTTCAAGACCCGCCTGGGCAACTTGGCGAGACCTCATCTCTACAATAAATCAAAAAAATTAGCCGGGCGTGGTAGTGCACACCTGTAGTTCCAGCTACTTGGAAGGCTGAGCGGAAGGATCTCCAGAGCCCAGCAGGTCGAGGCTACAGTGACTGGGAGCGGCCACTGCACTCCAGTCTGGGTGACAGTCTGGGTGAAACTCCAACTCAAAAAAAAAAAAAAAAAGCCTTTATGACTGGGCGCAGTGCCTCAAGCCTATAATCCCAGCACTTTGGGAGGCCAAGGCAAGAGAATTGCCTGAGCTCAGGGGTTCAAGACCAGCCTGGGCAACTTGGTGAGACCTTGCCTCTACAATAAATCAAAAAATAAGCAGGGTGTGGTAGCACATGCCTGTTGTTCCAGCTACTTAGAAGGCTGAGGTGGAAGGATCACCTGAACCTAGTAGGTTGAGGCTGCGGTGGCCGTTAGCATGTTGCTGCTCTCCAGCTTGGTCAACAGAGTGAGACTCTGACTCAAAAAAAAAAGAGCCCTTATGATCACACTGTGACCCACCCAGATAATCCAGAATAATCTCCCTATTTTAATGTAAATTGATTAGCAACCTTAGTCCCATCTGCTGCCTTAATCCCCTTTTCCTTGTAACTTAACATATTTACAGGTTCTAAGAATTAAGATTTGGGCATCTTTGGAAGCCTTTATTCTGCCTGCTACACCCTGCACTACCCTCTTACCCCCAACCAGAAGAGGATAGATGGGGACAGAAGGAGAAGAAGAGGGAGGCCAGACTTGGAAAGATAAGCCTTGCCTATGTGTTTTATTTCATAGATAAATGCCAAGATAAATTAGGAGGTGTCCCTAGTGGCTTTGGACCTCAGCAGTTTCTCTTTTGCCTCAGATTTCTGGAGCCACAAGCCTGTGGTCAGTCAGAATAGGAAGCTAGGTCCTAGGCAGAATAAATTTTGAGTAGTTCCATCATCTGGCAAGGGTCCTCCCTGCTTTTGGGAAACCTCTGCTGGGCTCATCTGCTTTCTAGACCACAGAAGATCTATTTCTAGGATAATCCCATGCCATCATATGGTAAAAGCTTCAGTTTCTTCATTTCCTTTCTATAGAGCAAATCAGAACCACTTATTATTTTCAAAGAGAGAAATCACACTAGACATACTAATTGAATATGCAGTTTCTTACATCAGAGATGTAATCAAACTGAAGAAAACACTTGGCTGATGAGTTTCTACAATTAGTTCTCCATGGAAACAACTGTCAGTATAGGCAAAAAGCAAACAACCAAAGGGAAAAAATGAATAAATTGGACCTTACCAAAATGAAAACCTTTTGTGCATTAAAGGACACTATCAAGAAAATGAAAAGACAGCCCACAGAATGGGAGACAATAATAATTTGCAAATCATATATCTGATTAATGACTTGTCTTTAGAGTATACAACAACTCTTACAACTCAATAAAGACAAATAACCTGCTCAGCTTGGTGTCTCCCGCGCTTTGAGAGGCCGAGGTGAGTGAATTGCCTGAGCCCACGGGCTCGAGACCCGCCTGGGCAACTTGGTGAGACCTCATCTCTACAATAAATAAAAAATTAGCCGGGCATGGTAGCACGTGTCTGTGGTTCCAGCTACTTGGAAGACTGAGGCGGAAGGATCACTGGAATCCAGCAGGTCGAGGCTGCGGTGGCCAGGAGCGGCCACTGCACTCCAGTCTGGGCGACTGAGTGAGACTCCAACTCAAAAAAAAAAGACAAATAACCTAATTTTAAAACAACCAAATAATCTGAATAGACATTTCTCCAAAGAAGATAGATAAATGACCAGTAAGCACGTGAAAAGATGTTCAACATCATTAGTCATCAGAGAAATACACATAAACAAGGATGGCTATAGTTAAAAAGATGGATGATAACAAGTTTTGGTGAGCAGAGGGCTGGTGATGTAAATAGAGAATTGGAATCCCTGTACATTGCTAGTAGACATGTAAAGTGGTATAGCTGCTGTGGAAAACGGTCTAGCAGTTTCCCAAAGATTAAATATAGAAGTTACCATACAATCCAGCAATTCTGCTCCTATGGTTGTATACTCAAAAGAAATGAAAACTTACAGCCACATGAAAACTTATGACCACACGATAAATTTGTATGTGAATGTTCATAGCAGCATTGTTCATAGTAGCCAAAAAATAGAAATAGCCAAAATGACCATCAGCTGATGAATAGACAAAATATTTGGCAATAAGGAATGAAGTGATACATGCTACAACTTGGTTGACTCTTAAAAACTTAAGAGGAAGAAGTCAGAAGCCCACATGTATGAAGAGAGAACCCAAAAACCCAGTATTTATTTATTTAAAAGTGTGTATTTATTCTTTTTGTTTTTTGTGTTTTTTTTGAGTTGGAGTCTCACTCTGTCACCCAGACTGGAGTGCGGTGGCATGCTCACAGCCACTGCAGCCTCAACCTGCTGGGCTCAGGTGATCCTTCCACTTCAGCCTTCCAAGTAGCTGGAACTCAGGTGCTTGCCACAATGCTGGCTAATGTTTTTGATTTATTGTAGAGATGGGATCTTGCCAAATTGCCCAGGCTGATCTTGAAACCCTGGACTCAGGCAATCCTCTCACCTCGGCCTCCCAAAGTGCTGGGATTACAGACGAGCCACTGTGCCCGGCTAGTGTGTATTTATTCTCACACGTTTAAACTTAAGTCACTTTCAAAGTATCTTCTGTTTGATGCAATACGCCTATTGAGATGCTTTTTGCACTGCTCAAAACAGTTTTCGAACTTGTCAATTTTGATGCCTTTTAGTGCTTCTGCTGTTTTTTGTTTCACCTCTTCCACTTTGGCAAACCATTTCCGTTTGAGGACTTTTTTTCATCTGGGGAAACAAAAAAAAGTTACTCAGGGTGAGATTGGGTGGATAGGGAGGATGGGGCATGGAGGTCATGCCCTTTTTGGTCAGAAAGTACTGGACACTCAGCGTGGTTTGGACAGGTGTGGTTGTAAATCATACACCATGAAATGGGCAAATGCGTTGAAAGACTCTTAAAAAAAAATTCACTAAAGCCAAATATAGCTTCTCAACAATGCTACCTGGTACGTTGATGCTGATGGGTTACTAGAACACTTTACTAGCAGGGAAGCCTGTACTACAAGGTGCCCGCCCTCCAAAAGATAATTCTGGGGTTTTGGGGTCCCCCTCCCTTGTATGATGCTATTTATGTGAAATATGAAGATTAGGCAAATCCATAGAGACAGAAAAAAGATTAATGGTTACCAGGAAAGGAGGAGTAACCATTATTAGGTATGGGGTTTGTTTTGGGGTAATGAAAATATTTTGAAATTAGATAGTAGTGATACTTGCACATCTTGTGAATATACTAAAAGCTACTATGTATATGCACTCTTTAAGGATAAATTTTATCATATGTAGATTATATCTCCCCTCCAAAAAAAACACTCCATAACAAAATTCATCATATCACTGAAAAGAAAAAATAAAGGGCCAGGCTCTGGCTCACGCCTGTAATCCCAACACTTTGGAAAGCCAAGACGGGAGGGTTGCTTGAGCCTAGGAGTTCAAGACCAGCCCGAGCAATGTAGCGAGACCTCATTTCCACAAAAAATAAAACAATTAGCTGAGCATGGTGGTGCATGCCTATTGTCCCAGCTACTCGGGTGGCTGAGGTGGGAGGATTGCCTGAGCCAAGAGGTCGAGGCTGTGGTGAGCTATGATCATGCCACTGCACTCCAGCTTGGGCAACAGTGAAACCCGTGACTCAAAAAAACCCCAAAAAACATACACAAATAATTTAGAATACATCTTAGCCCAGTACTCTCTGCATGGTGGAGTGTAACAGGGTTATGACAGACAACCAGGCCCCCATTCTCTGAGTAAGGGTCTCAGGATGTTTTCTGAAACTGAATTGCCCATCACAGATCCCTTTAGTGGCCTAACTTACATTCTGGGGCAAGCTTGGGCTTTTGAAGGAATTCTGTCATGGATTTTGTAAAGGATTTTTTCCTTTTCCTGGGAAAATCTTGTGCATTATTTTTGTCTTTCTATTACTCCAAGTTTGCATTCTTGTAAAGGATGTATACTTTTAAACATTCATGCCAATTGCCACAAAAAAACCAGTGTTCTGTTTTCTCACTGCAGAATACATGGGACACTTTGTCAAATATCTAGCACTTTTTTTTTTTTAGTTGGAGTTTCACGCTGTCGCCCAGACTGGAGTGCAGTGGCACGCTTCTGGCCACCTCAGCCTCGCCCTGCTGGGCTCTGGTGATCCTTCTACCTCAGCCTTCCAAGTAGTTGGAACTACAGGTGCATGCTACTACGCTTGGCTAATTTTTTGATTTATTGTAGAGACAAGGTCTCGCCAAGTTGCCCAGGCGGGTCTCGAACCTGCGGGCTCAGGAAATCCGCTCGCCTCGGCCTCCCAAAGCGCTGGGATTACAGGCTGAGCCACTGAGCCCGGCCGCACCTTTTTTAAATGCTAAATTGTAATGGTGTCTAAATTCAGAACTGGAGTGTTACTTATAGCAGGTGTGGATGATAAGTAAATAGTTTTACTGTTTTTATTTAGAGCACACTCCTATTTGTGGATCAAGAAAGGTCTATAGAAGCTAAACTTGGCTTCTATGAGTAAAACAAAGGAGGAGACTTTTGGTCAGTGTTCCCATGAGAGGAGTTTGTTCCCAGCACCTCTGCCAAATAAATTGAAGTGATACAATTGGCAAGTGACCTTTTTGTTTATGCCGTACTTTTTTTAAAATTTTGTTAGAATTTTCAAGAACATCTAGGGAGAACTTCATCTATTTTCATAACCAAAGGCATCATGAAGGCAGGACATTAAATGGCAGTCATTGTTCATCATCATTTTTTTTTTTTTTTTTTTTGAGTTGGAGTCTCACTCTGTCGCCCAGACTGGAGTGCAGTGGCCGCTCCCGGCCACCGCAGCCTCGACCTGCTGGGCTCCGGCGATCCTTCCGCCTCAGCCTTCCAAGTAGCCGGAATTACAGGCGCGCGCTACCACGCCCGGCTGATTTTAATTTATTGTAGAGAGGAGGTCTCGCTGTCCAGGCGGGTCTCGAACCCGCGGGCTCAGGCAATCCACTCACCTCAGCCTCCCAAAGGCGTGGGATTACAGGCTGAACCACCGGGCCCGGCTTTTTTTTTTTTTTTAGTTGGAGTCTCTATCACCCAGACTGGAGTGCAGTAGCCGCTCCCAGCCACCGCAACCTCGACCTGCTGGGCTCCGGCGATCCTTCCACCTCAGCCTTCCAAGTAGCTGGAATTATAGGCATGCGCTACCACGCCCAGCTGATTTTTTGATTTATTGTAGAGATGAGGTCTCGCTGCCCAGGCGGGTCTTGAACCCGTGGGCTCAGGCAATCCACTCAGCTCAGCCTCCCAAAGGCGTGGGATTACAGGCTGAGCCACCGAGCCCGGCCATCATCATATTTTTTAAACTGAATGTAGTACACAGTTTGTCTTTAAAATGTTCCAGACCTCTCTACTTGTTATGAAGTTATACTCTTTCAGTTAGATCTTTTTTTGTCTTCATTAGTGACTGAGGTTTTAAATATTCATGCTCATTGTTGTGTAGGAAAAGAGCATGTTAGCTAGCAGTTGGAACTCTAGGACTCTCATTCTGATTTTGCCAGTAACTGACTGAATTATTGTACAAGGAGTGGGATTGGGCTAGGTGGTTTTTGAGGTCCCTACTAACTCTTAAAAATTCGACTCTGATGTTATGCACCAAATCAGTCACTTCAGACTTACTTCAATTTTTTCTTATGATCTTTTCAAATCCCATTAGAGTGTAGCAAGCTGGTACTCATTGCCAGTGCAGTTATGAGCAGCTCATGACAGTGAATATGTTTTCACCCACCATGTTTTGAGTGCGTACGTAGTCCCACATGGACCATGGGAGTTTGTTGTGCTTTTCAAACTAAATGGCTGTGCACAGACAACCATGCTTTGTATATTATGGTCCTGCAGCCCAGCCACACCTGATTGGTCAGGGGTCAGCGCCTGAGAAAGGGAAGCCATTCATAGGCTGTTCGTGATGAAGGGCAGTGTCTTGTGAGGTGTCCGTTAGGGCATCCTATACAGGATACTCTCTGGGAGAAGATTTGAAAGTAAAACTCATGGAGGAGGACTTGGACAGTAGAGTGGAGCAGGGTCATAAGAGAAACATGGGAAGAAGGCAGATAGCAAAGCCATGAGGAACAGAAATGGGCAAGAGTTACTAATAGCAAGCAGTAGAAGCAAAAGTGGAATTTTAAAAACAGAAACAGAGAAGGACTTGCTTGAGTTCCTTTTGGACAACTAGAGCTGCTGTGGACCTTGGTGGCTTAGTTCTCAGCAGTCCATGGGGTTTCCTTGGACCGCATTTCACTTCGTAGCTATTGAGTAAACCTCCAATGCCCACAGTAACTTGTTTTTTTATAACCTGAAGGGGCCTCACTGACACATCTGGAAATATGCACTCCTGTGTAAAGTAAAGACTTTTCTAAAGTATTTTTGCCAGAAAATAACAAGGAACACTCATTGGTTTATAGTTTCACATGCTCAAGATATGCTAGTATTCTCTGACAAATTAAGTTAGTATTGTAGTACTTAGTTCATCTATTATTTATTTAAGACATGAAAACATTAAGTGCCTACTGTGTGAAAGACACTACATTTTACTTTGTTTTTATTTTATCTTCAGCATATGTTTTTTCAAATTTATTGTTTTTTTGAGATTATAGTTCTGTGGTCTTCATTTTTGCTATCTTCATGACTGAGCATTTCTTTTTTTTTTTGAGTTGGAGTCTCACTCTGTCGCCCAGACTGGAGTGCAGTGGCCGCTCCCGGCCACCGCAGCCTCGACCTTCTGGGCTCCGGCGATCCTTCCACCTCAGCCTTCCGAGTAGCTGGAACTACAGGCGTGCGCTACCACGCCCGGCTGATTTTTTGATTTATTGTAGAGATGAGGTCTTGCTGCCCAGGCGGGTCTCAAACCCGCGGGTTCTGGCTATCCACTCACCTCAGCCTCCCGAAGGCACGGGATTACAGGCTGAGCCACCGAGTCCGGCTTGAGCACTTCATTTTTTGAGGAGTAGAGGGTACATTCTGTTTCTTTTCTTTTTTTCTTTTTTCCACATGGGACAGTACAAAATCTTGCATATAGAGTTGGTGCTTGATATATGTTGTAGAAGTAAAGAGTGAATTATTTTCTCGTCTTTACAAACCCAGGACACTTTGGTAGTTCCACTTTTGTGCTTCTAAATAAAGGAAAATGAAATTATTATGAGTAGATACTCTTTTGTGTCTTTGTATTTATTTAAAGTCCATCTCTCTCTCTTTTTTTTGAGTCAAAATCTCATTATCACCCAGACTGGAGTGTAGTGGCACATTCACAGCCACCTCAGCCTAAACCTGGTGGGCTCAGGCGATCCTTTCACCTCAGCCTTCCAAGTAGCTACAACCACAAGCGTGTGCCACCATGCCCAGCTAATTTTTGTACTTATTGTAGAGACGAGGTCTTGCCAAGTTGCCGAGGCTGGTCTTGAACTCCTGGGCTTAGGCAGTCCTCTCACCTCTACTTCCCAAAGTGCTTTATTACAGGTGTGAGACACTGCACTCAGCTAAAGTCCATCCCTTAATAAAGCGTATAGTTGGATCTTGTTTTTAATCCAGGTTGACAGTCTCTGTCTCTTAATTGGAGTGCTTAGTGCATTGACATTTAATGTAATTATGGTTATGCCTGGATTTGGTTCTACCATTTTGCCGTTTTCTACTTGTCTCACATTGTTTCTCTATTTTTTTTTTTCTTGCCAGTTAGAAACCTTACAATATTAAGCTTGGCCTGGAAGCTCATACCTGTAATCCCAGCACATTGGGAGGCAAAGGCAGGAGGATTACTGGAGCCTAGGAGTTTGAGACCAGCCTGAACAACATAGTGAGACCTCATCTCTACCAAAAAATTAGCTAGGTGTGGTTGCTCGTGACTGTAGCCCCAACTACTGGGGGAACAAGGGGAGCTGGTGGGGGGATGTTAATGCACTGCTTGACTCAAAAAAAAGAAACTTTACAGTATTAAATAGTTTTTGCTTTAGACAGTCTTAAAGAGAAATTAGGTCGCTGTTTCTATTTACTCATCTACAGAGGATGCCAAAAAAGTATACATGTTTTAAGAAATGAAAAAACTAGCCGGTCTCAAGGGCTCAACCTGTAATCCCGTGCTTTGGGAGGCTGAGGTGAGTGGAATGCCTGAGCCTGTGGGTTCGAGACCCACCTGGGCAACTTGGTGAGACCTCATCTCTACAATAAATAAATAAAAAAAATAAGCTGGCCATGGTAGCATGCGCCTGTAGTTCCAGCTACTTGGAAGGCTGAAGCGGAAGGATCGCTGGAGCCCAGCAGGTCGAGGCTGCGGTGGCCGGGAGCGGCCACTGCACTCCAGTCTGGGCGACAGAGTGAGACTCCAACTCAAAAAAAAAGAAAGGAAAAAACTATATTAAAATTGTAATACTTAACATATCAATAACAAAAGATGAATATAAGTCACATTTGACTTCTACAATTGCAAGAGGTGCTCAAAGTAGTTACCATCAGTGTCCTGACACTTCTGATTATGGCAAACTAAAAGTAATACATAGATAACATCACTTATAATGTGTAGACTTTTTTTGGCACCCGCAGGGATCTTTACTTCTGAGAGTTACCATCTAGTGTTATTTTCCTTCAGTTTCAGAATTTTAGCATGCATTGTAGTGCAAGTCTGCTGGTGATGAATTATCTCAGCTTTTGTGTTTGAACATATCTTTATTTTGTCTTCACATTTTAAGTTTTATTGAATATAGAATTCTGAGTTGGCAGAATTTTTTCTTTCAGCTCTCAAAAGGTGTTATTCCATTGCCTTTGACATTTATTATTTCTGTGCAGAAATTAGTCATCATTTGTATCAGTATACTGTATGTAATATATCTTTTTTTTGTGATTGCTTCCTTTTTTTTTTTTTTTTTAAGTCGGAGTCTAACTCTGTCGCCCAGACTAGAGTGCAGTGGCCGCTCCCGGCCACTGCAGCCTCTACCTGCTGGGCTCCAGCGATCCCTCCGCCTCAGCCTTCCAAGTAACTGGAACTATAGGTGCGTGCTACCACACCCGGCTAATTTTTTGATTTATTGTAGAGATGAGGTCTCACCAAGTTGCCCAGGCGGGTCTCGAACCCATGGACTCAGGCAGTCCACTCACTTCAGCCTCCCAAGGCACGGGATTACAGGCTGAGCCACCGAGCCCGGCTTCTGATTGCTTTCAAGATTTTTTTCTTTTCTTTATATTAGCAATTTGACTGTGGTTTGCTTTGGGATTGTTTTCTTATTTATCCTGCTTGGCATTTACTGAGCTTCTTGGATCTGTAGGTTGATATCTTTCTCTGGTTTTGGGCAGTTTGGGACCACTTTTTTTGTTTTTTATGTGTGTGACCCATTTTGTTCTCTCTAGTTAAATGTCATTAGCTTGCTAGATTTGTCATACAGTTTTCTAGACTCTATTCAGTTTTTTTCTTCAATATTTTCTTCAGACTGACTAATTTCTGTTCATTTAGCTTCAAGTTCACTGACTTTTTTCCTGCATCTTGTGCTGTTAAGCCCATGCAGTGAACGTTTTCTTTCTTTCTTTTTTTTTTGAGTCAGAGTCTCACTCTGTTACCCAGGCTGGAGTGCAGCTGCATGATCATGACTCATTGCAACCTTAACCTCCTGGGATCAGGCAATCCTTCTACCTCAGCTTCCCGAGTAGTTGGGACTACAGGCATGCACCACCACATCCAGCTAATTTTTTTTTGTAGTGACGCAGTCTCTCTATGTTGCCCAGACCAGTCTTGAACTCCTGGGCTCAAGTCATTCTCCTGTCTCAGCCTCCCAAAGTGCTGGGATTACAGGCATGATTCACCAAGTGTGGCCTGGCTTTTTTCTTAATAAAACATTATTTTATTATGATAAGATACCCCTAATGTAAAACTCACTATCTTAACCATTTTTAAGTGTATAGTTCAGTGATATTAAGTACATTTACACTGCTGTGCAACTATCACCACCAACCATCTCCAGAATGTTTTTCATCCTGAAAAATTGAAATTCTAAATAATTGACTCTTTTTTTATAGCTTCTGTTTCTCTGTTTGCCCCTCTTTGTTCCTGATTCATATGTTTTCCTTTAAGTGCTATAAAGTTCCTGTCTACTATTTGCAACATCTGGGTCACCTTGGTGTTGGTTTTAATAGATTGTTTTTTTCTTGAGTATGGATCATAGTTTCTTTTTTCTTAGCATGCCTACTTTTTATTGAACATTTGACTTTATGAATGATAGATTATAGAGAGTGTGGATTCTGTTATGATCTTCCAGGAAGAATTTGTCTTAGCAGGTACTTAATATGGCAAGACTTAGCCTGTCTCTCTTGCATTAACTGGCAGTTGAAATCTCCAGTCAGTTCTTTGAGTTTCCAGTTGCTGCTTTTTTTGCTGAGCCCCCTGGGATTTCCAGTCAAGGTTGTAGCCTATTATATTTTAGAGTCGGGAGGTTCATCCCATATGTGACTTGATCCCTTTCAGAGTTTCTTCTTGACGTTCTAGCTGCCCTTCCACCTTTGAACTCTGTCTTCTGTCACCTTGAACCATGTCTTATAGGGATTGGCATATGTCCTTAGATTAAAAAGCTACAGATTTACAAATTTCATCAGATGTAGTTCTTCTTTTATTTTTTTTAAATTTTATTTTAGACGTGGGGTACAATTCAGGGTAAGGTATACAAGTGGATATCATGTAGGTAAAGTTTGGGCCTCCCTTTGGTCCCCATTTTGCCTGGTTTGAGACCCGGTACCCTTATTGATGTTGTGTCCCCTCCCCCCAGTTCTTTTCAAGGGCAGACTCTTTTTCCATTTCTGCCTGCTTTTGGTCATTCTCCAATGCCTTCAAATAATAATATGTTGTCCAAATTTTATAATTGTTATCTCTGGAAGGATGTCACAGTTGAAAGCCAGATGCCAAGTAGGTGTCAAGCAGGTATCTTTTGGGGTTTACATTCAAATGCTTCCCTTGTTCTCAGCCTTGTGTTCAGCTGTGCTGTAGAAACAGGGCTTTTTCTCAGCCCATTTTCAGCTGAGGAGCAGGGGAGGCACAGGGAGCCTCCTCCCTTAGCTCAGGCTGCTGTAACAAAATATCATAGGCTGGGCAGCTTAAACAAAAAGAAATTTATTTCTCACAGTTCAGAAGTTCATGAAAGGTGCCAGCAGAATTGGTTTCTGGTAGGCCTCTCTCCTTTCTTGCATATGTCTGCCTTCTTGCTGTGTCCTCACATGATTTTTTCCTGAATACCTGTACTCCTGGTGTCTCTTCTTATAAGGACACCAGTCTTTTTGGATCAGGGCCCCATCCTTACGACCACATTTAACTTTAATTACCTCCTGAAAGGCTCTGCCTCCAAATACAGTCACATTGGGGGCTAGACCTTCAACATATGCATTTTGGAAGGACATAGTTACATTTATAACAGATTAATCTAATCGCTGGATGGTATGAGAGAGGTAGGGAAGGCAAACTATGTTGTACAAATGGTATCAGGACACGCTTACTCAGTCATCATATAAGTGCAGAATACCTCCTCTTTTCCAGGTTTAGCATGAAGGACTAAGGATTTAGTTACGGACGAAATTGGCCCTGGTCCTGCCCTCACAGAGCTCACAATCTAGGGAGATAAGAAGATATATAGACAGTGACACTGCAGAGTGAGGAAGTAGGGGACATATAGGACTCCCTGGGAGTGCTGAGGAAGGGGCACTGAAATAAAGGAGGGAGTCAGCGAAGGTTTCCTTAAGGAAATGTCTTTCTTTTTTTTTGAATTTGAGTCTCTGTGGCCCAGACTGGAGTGCACTGGCCACTCCTGGCCACCGCAGCCTCGACCTGCTGGGCTCCAGTGATCCTTCTGCCTCAGACTTCCAAGTAGCCAGAATTACAGGTGCACGCTACCACGCCCGGCTGATTTTTTGGTTTATTGTAGAGATGAGGTCTCGCCTGCCCAGGCGGGTCTCGAACCCACAGGCTCGGGCAGTTCACTCACCTCAACCTCCCAAGGTGTGGGATTACAGGCTGAGGCACCGAGCCCGGCTGAGGAAATGTCTTTCTAAACTAAAACCAGAAGGATAGGTTAAGAGTCGGCTGTGGAAGAAAGTGCTTCAGGCCAGGCACAGGGAATGACAAATGTGAGAGACTCCAGGGTTGAGAAAGGCATGCTGGAAAGACAGAAGGTCGCTTAGTAGAGCTGGAGCTGGAGGAATTGGGGAAGTGGAGTGCTGAGGGATGAGGCTGGAGAGCTGGGTTGGGGCCGGCTTACTTGTTGAGTTGTAACTGCTTATCCTTCCAGGAGTAAACTCCTTAAAGACAGTAAACAAGTCTCCTTCAGTTTGGAGTCCTCTACTTGGCAGAATAAGCACATAGAAAATGTTTACAGGTGCCCTTTATGATTTGAGGGGGTAGGTGGAAAGCTTGAGTGTGCAGTGACCTCACCTCCTTGGTAAGGCAGGTAAGGACTTGGAGGTTGTCGACCGTCTTTGGCTGGACCCTGCTCCTGCACACGGGGTCACAGGGTATTTTGTTGTTGTTAGGCCTGGATAGCGAGTCCGCCTCTAGCAGCATCCGCTTCAGCAAGGCCTGCCTGAAGAACGTCTTCTCGGTCCTGCTCATCTTCATCTACCTGCTGCTCATGGCCGTGGCTGTCTTCCTGGTCTACCAGACCATCACGGACTTTCGTGAGAAACTCAAGCACCCTGTCATGTCTGTGTCTTATAAGGAGGTGGATCGCTATGATGCCCCAGGTAGAGCCTGCCCCTGAACCAAGCATGAGGGCCCCGGATCTGGGGTTTTGGTGGGAGATACTCCCTGAGCTGCCATTGGTTTTCCAGCACAGTGCTGGCCACTATGGGCAGGGCAGAGGAATCCGAGCATAGTCTAAGTGCAGAGTACACACCCAAAGAGCCACCATCAGGACCCAGCCGGGTATGTTATGTGCTGAGGTGGGACATGGGCAGAGCCTGGAGTGGGTACTGCAGAATTGGAGTGGTCAAGGATAGCTTTGCAGAGAGAGAGTCTTTGAACTGGGCTTTGAAAAACCATAGATGGGGGCAAACTTCAGGTCCCCTCCTGCTCTGGTAGCTTTTCTGTCCTATTAAGAAATCCTGCTTTCTAAAAAAAAAAAAAAAATGTCAGATGGGAAGAGAGTGTTTCTGGGAAGGAGGCCAGCAGGAGCAAAGGAGAGTAGAGGGAGACGAAGGGCTTCTCTAGAGAGAATGGGACTAGCCCGGCTGGGGCCAGAGGCCAGGGATGAGGGGAAGTGAGAGTCAAGCCAGGACTGTGGGGTGGGGAGGATAGCAGGGTGCCACCTCTGAATGGTGAACTCCCAGGCCACGCCACGTATACCTTTCTTTTTTTTTTTTTTTTTTTTGAGTTGGAGTCTCGCTCTGTCACCCAGACTGGAGTGCAGTGGCCACTCCCGGCCACCACAGCCTCTACCTGCTGGGCTCCGGCTATCCTTCCGCCTCAGCCTTCCGAGTAGCCGGAATTACAGGCGTGTGCTACCACGCCCGGCTGATATTTTATTTATTGTAGAGATGAGGTCTCGCTGCCCAGGCGGGTCTCGAACCCGCGGGCTCAGGCAATCCACTCACCTCAGCCTCCCAAAGGTGCAGGATTATAGGCTGAGCCACCAAGCCCGGCTGTATACCTTTCTTATCTTGTCAATGGGGTGTCTGGTTCCCAAGGGGGCATCTGCTCTGGGTGGTGGGGCTGCCACCAGGCAGAGGCTGTAGAGTGAATGGGGAGGCACAAGCTCTGTGGGCCCAGGCTCTGCCCACCCAGTGTGTACCACCTGCTGTGCTCACAGGATGCTCCTAAGGGACCATCAAGAGGGCCTGCTCACAGGGCCAGAGCCCAGGTGCCCTCTCCCTGGGGCTTCCTGACAGCCTCCAGTACAAAGTGCTGGTCTTGGCTCCTCTGCCTGTCTTTGCCTGTCTTGTGTTTGTCCCTCTCTGTGTGTTTGCTTCAGTCTCCTTATCTATGGATTTTACTTTCTGTGTCTGGTCACTTGGTCTCTCAGAACTCTGTCTTGGATGCCATGTGCTGCTTTGTCAGCATTTCTACCCTTGAGGTTGGAACAGCGACTGTCAGGAGAGCCTTGGAAGAGGTGCCTGGGCTGGGGGAGGGGGAGGGACTGTTGGGATATGACTTGCTCACTCGGGGCTCCCAGTCAGTGCAGAGATGAAAGACAAAATGAATTCTGGGGACTCTCACACTTTGGAGCTTCCCAGCGAATCTGTAGGTAGGTGATGGGCATAGCTGGGCTCAGTGAGGGAAGTGTGTGGACTAGGTTTTGGTGTGGCACCAGGGCAACCGTATCGCATGCGGGCAAGAGCTCGTGCTCTCTGCTAGAAAGGGCTTTCTGAAGACAGGGGATGTGGTGCCCCACCCACTATAACCTTTTTCTTCTCCCTTCTCTGCAATCTCCCAGGAAGTTCAGAACAGATTGTTGATGGGTGTGAGATGCTTTCAGGGGTGTGGTCATGACAGTGACTTCTGACGTTCACTTTTCCCTGTTTGTGCCCCTAGGCATTGCCCTGTATCCTGGACAGGCCCAACTGCTCAGCTGTAAGCACCATTACGAGGTCATTCCCCCTCTGACAAGCCCTGGCCAGCCAGGTGACATGAATTGCACCACCCAGAGGATCAACTACACGGACCCTTTCTCCAATCAGACTATGGTAACTTCCGTCTCCTCGAGCTGGGTCTAGGCAGCATGCTTGGTTAGCCCCACACCTAAGGGCCCAAGCTTCCTTTTTCTCAGGAGGCCTTCTCCCATTCACTTCACGTGAGGCCTTGATCCCCAGGCAGATATGTGGCTGTGCCAGGTGGACACTTGGTTGTGGCTGGCTTGCCTGCATTTGGGGAGGACCATGAGGCCTTCTGTGTTTGCTGAGTGACCCTCAAGGATCCTGACAGTGTGATGATACCCTGTCCTTAATGGAAGAACAGCAAGGCTAAAGGGCAGGGCTGCTGTGATGTAGTGAAGTGGGTCCCATACCTGACCACTGGACAGAACCTCCGGGACACTTTTTGAAAATATAGATTCCCAGGTTCCAAGAAAAGCCAAATGAATTACAATTCCTGAGGACAGTCTGGGATTCCATATTTTGAAACAAATATGCCAATGTAAAGAGGGAGCATTGGTCTGAGAATAAGGACTCCTGGCCCTGGCCTGGCAATGCTGCCACGCACAGCACAGCTGGAAACAATAGCAGAGGGAAGGGACTCTGGGTATCTTGGAGAAACGGTACCTGCACAAGGTTTGCAGGGTAGGAATTTTGTATTATTTATATCTTATCTTTCTTATCTCATGTCCTTGCTTCAAAAACGGTTGAAAGAGGCTGCAATAAAGTTTTCCAGATCAAAGAGGGAAGTAAAAGTTTTCTAGGCTGAGGAAACTGCACTAAGTCCCAAATGGGGGCTGGGCATGATGGGTCACACCTGTAAGCCCAGAACTTTGGGAGGCCAAGGCCGGAGAATCACTTGAACCCAGGAGTTCAAGACCAGCCTAGACAACGTAGTGAGGCCTTGTCTCTGCAAAAAAATTTAAAAATTAGCCAGATGTGGTGGTGTGTGCCTGTAGTCCCAGCTACCTAGGAGGCTAAGGCAGGAGGCTCACCTGAGCCTAAGAGGTTGAGGCTGTGGTAAGCCATAATAGTGCCACTATACTCCAGCCTGGGTGACAGTGAGACCTTGCCTCCCAAAAAAAAAAAAAAAAGACCTAAAGGGTAGAGACGTTGTGCCTGTGCATGTTGTGCTTGTGACTCGACAAAATTACAGTTGGAGGGGAGATGTTTCGAAGGATCAGGTGCCCCCAAAGAGCGATGGGAGTTGAAACTGTGGACAAAATAGTAGCCAGGTGAGAAGAGCATGTGAATTGTGCTGTCAAATCAGACTCGCTTCTTTGGATGATGGGGAACTATTACTGGGTTTTAAGATGAAAGAATCATACTTCAGATTTTTTTTGTTAGTTTGTGTACTCTAGGCTTCCTCCTAAAATCCTGCTGGAATGATTCCCACTCCCGCAAAGAATAGAATAAAAGAAAATAAATGATCAGTAACAGCTTTGCAAACTCAGAAAGGATGTCACCAGTGGACCAGAAATTGTGAGGTACTGATATAAACAGCAAATTGGGTTAGATTGATGGAGCAAACAAATTGGAGAAAACCACTAAACCGAAACAGATGCAGGAGTGGACGCTGTAGAGGCACAGGCTTTCCTTCCAACTCATAGCTCAGAGTCAGCACATTCAGAGCCAGGGTAGTTATTTTGGGGCTGCCTGTTGGTTGGGCAGCCACACCCTTTGCCTTCCCCAGGGATGCAGAGCCACTGGGGATGGCATTGCTTCTGGGTAAGAGACCCTGAGCCATTCTCTACAGAAGCTAAGGGAAGGTTCTCTGCTTGGGCATTGGAAACAGATCAGATCTTCACAACAGACAAAGAGAGATAAAGGGAAGAAATCTCTCCAATGTGAAGTACACTGGAATGCCCAGCGGGCTGGCATTTCCTGCCCACTCCACAGAGCATGTAAGTCAGCCTTCCCATGCAAGGGAGAAACAGAAATACACCACTTTGGATGAAACCCACATCCCAGACCTATACTAGCCAACCTAATCCTTCATTCATAAATAAGAACAAATAATTCATGGTCATTAGACATCTATATGACACCAACAACATAAAAGGACCAAGATGAACAAATAGAATAGGGAAACAGAAGCTAATTGAAACAAAAAGGAAAACAACTTTTAAAAATTCTAATGTAGAGTTCTATACACAGTAGAAATTGTGTAGATTCCCAGCTCTCTTCATTCTCTGTAAAACATATTGATAAGTGCCCCAGGCATGCTCAAGTCCCACAGTGCATGCCTGTTATCTGGATGACCCCTTTTCTGACCCCTTTTCTTTCCTAGTTGACAAGTCCTTACTGGGAGTCAGCAGGTATCATTCCCAAACCTGTTTACATCACTTGTACTTGTTATAGTAATTACATAAGTCAACTAAATATTATAAAAACTCTTGAAATAAGGGCACAAAAGAGAGTTGTTTTCGTGAAAATGAAGTTGAAGGTAGTTACTGCCTCCAGCTCTGAGTGAGGGTTTGCTTTCTCTATCAATGTCTTGAAGTTCACAAGCTATAAACTAATAGAGAAGTTATCTCCTCCCTGTCCACAGGATCTCCTACCCCAAACCAGCGTATGGCAGTGGAGGAAGAATGAAGTCAGTGACAGAGTCCCACTTAGAAAAGGAAGGAGGAAGGACCCACAACTCTGCTCTGCAGCAGCAGGGGAGCCCTGCAGGGTGGGGCCTGTGAGACCCTTGCTTGGTGCAAAGTCTGCTCCTTAGTTTGACCTTGTTGCTACTCTCAGAGAGATTCCTGTGTACTCCGGCCTGGTCCGGGAGATTCTGCCCTGTTGGCATTCCTCTGGCTGTATCTGAAGTGGACATTAATGCCCTCCCTGGGGACTGTACAGCTTTTGCCATTCACTTTGTGCATGTGTAGTTTTGGGAGCAGCTTTAGAGATGAACAGTCACAGACTTGGAGGTGGGCTTGATATTACCCATTTCCTCCTCTCACCTGTTTGTTGCATGAGATTTCTTCAGAAATGAATAGGCTTCTGGCTGTTTGCATGCAGTCACGTCCATGTGAAAGTGACCCCAGTTAAGGGTCTCAGCCTGTCATGTTTGTAAATCTTCAGATTTTCATTGATTTTGTGGCGCTGTCTCTTGTGCTCTCAATTTAACAGTAGCTAACTTTTACCGGAATGTTTGCTCTGACATAACAAGGGTCACCACCTTTCTAGCCGACAGGATTCCTATCTGTTTCCTTACCACCCCTCATTTTCCCACTGCCCAAGTGTATAGCTGATGCCTTGTTTTTCGTTTTTTGTTGTTGTTACCATACACTTCCGGGTCAGCTAGCAAAGTATATATTGGATAGAGTATATATAGGCTAAGCTACTATATAAAAACTGAGCCCTTCAATATAGTGAGACGAGGGAAAAGTCTACTTTTCTCTCCAAGAACAGTCTGGCATGCAGGTGGCCGTGCGACTTGCTGGCAGTGCTGCCTCATGGGATTGTCCAGCGAGTCACTGTGCCATCCCCTAGATGTTGTTCTGGTCCACATGGTCAGTGTGTGTGCACGTCTACTCCTGGGAAGGTGAGAAGTGGAGGACAGGCAGGTCGCTTTTACGGAAATGACCCAGAGTTACATAAGTCACTTTTTCATACGTTCCAGGAACTTCATCAAGTGATCATGCCTGAGGCCAGAGATGAGGCTCCAGCAGGGCGACTGTAGGCTGCAATCTGGAACTGGGAAAATGGTTCTAGCACTAAAGGAAGAAAAGGATAATGAAAACTGGGGACAGTTAGGGTTCTGTACTGCCCACTTAACATGGAGAGGTTACAAATAAAGAGATGGACAAAGCTCTCTTCAGGGAAAATGCAACAATAACCAGAAGAAGTGGAGAGGTGGTATTAGTCAACTGGAATTCCACGGGCAAAGGGTTAAAAGCAGGATGGATGCCTTGGCAGTTGAGGGAAACTGCTAGGGGAGGGAGGGGCTTACCTCATTAACAGGGGTACCTGCATGATCAATGTTTGTATACCTAATCCTGAATTGTACCCCACATCTTTACAATAAAAATTAAAAAAAAAAAGCAGGATACTTAATATTGATAAGAGGTGCAACTCCACTACTCTTCACAAAGAAGATTTAACTAAATCTTTGTGTACTAAACAGCATGCCATTTATATATTGTAAGCAAAATCTATTGGAAATAAAAAATACCATCTAATACCTTAGAGTGTGACTTTAACACTGCTCTCAGAAATTCATAGATCAAATGGACAAAAAAAGGTAAGGATAATAATTGAATAGTGCAATTAATAAACTTAATGTGTGTACACATGTATACGGGTATAAAGCTTTGTACCTGATAATAGACTCACTGTTTTCAAATATCTGTAGAGTATTTATAAAAGTTGATGTAAATATATTGTTTCTCAAATGAATCCATAAATTCAATTTCATCACAGTTAAAAGTCCCAGTGGATTTTTTGTGGAACTGAAAAAACTAGTCTTAAGGTACATTTAGAAGAACACATGTAAAAAAATAACCAAGGCAGGTTTGGGGATAAAGAGAATTAATAGAGAAGGGACCTGCCCAGGCATATATCAGAACAGTATAAAACTATTGGCACAGAGATAGACAAATATGTTTGTGAACTATATTAGGGTCAGGAGCAGACATATGTATCGGTTCTATATTAGAATTTATATAGGATAAAGGATGGAGGAGAACGGACTTTAGAACCTGATTCTACCCATTGTTTAGGGGTTTAGGAGTTAGATTTTTATTTCATACCGTATACAGAATCTAAAGCCAGGTATATAAAGTATCTAAATATAAAAGATAGTTTTAAAAAGTGCTATCAATAAATATAGGAGAATATTGATGTATAAATTTGACTTTCCTTAGCAAGCAAAACCCAGAGCCATAAAGAAAAGGATTTCCAGATTTTACTATATTAAACATAAAGCTGCCATATTTACATTGGAAACAAAGTTAAAAGAAAAGTGATAGACTAGAAGACAAGATTTGTACATATAACAGATGAGGGTCACATTCTTGCTGAATAAAGAGCTTCCATAGCTTCTGGTCTCTGCATTGTGCCAAGAACACTCCCCGGGCTGAGCATGAGCCCAGGCCCATACCTGTATTCCCTGAACAGGAGGGTCTGGCCAGTGGTCACTTGAAAGGCTGCTGGGTGAGGAGCCATGGGCTTTCCAGGCAGTGCTTCTGCCCTCAGACTGAGAGGCGAGGGTAGAGAGGGACCACGGAGCTCTTCCAGAACTGAGACTCTCTCCTTTGTCTCCCTGCAGAAATCTGCCCTGATTGTCCAGGGGCCCCGGGAAGTGAAGAAGCGGGAGCTGGTCTTCCTCCAGTTCCGTCTGAACAAGAGTAGTGAGGACTTCAGCGCCATCGACTACCTCCTCTTCTCTTCTTTTCAGGAGTTCCTGCAAAGGTGACCTTTTAGAGTTGACAGTGGAAGGAGGCCGAAATGGCTCAGTTGGGAGAGCGTTAGACTGAAGAAGAACTGACAGTGGGCTTACTATCTACCATCTGTCGTTTCCCCACCTTGTACATCCTGGGCTAGGGATGTGGGAGTGAAGGCGGGGGCAGGGAATAGTTGTTCCCAGATGTTCCACTGGCCCAGGAAAGGACCTTATGAACTTAGCTGAGCCATTTAACCCCATATCACAAAATTAAGCCAGTGTGATAGGCAGGAGCATGCTGGCTTTCCATACACATAGTGCTGACTGGTTCTGGAAATAATATTTTATCTGGTCCATTTTGAGGAAGCTACCTTTGATTTGTGAGCCCCCTTGAGGGCAAGTCCCTGCCTGGTGCCTTGCTTTTCCCTGCAGTGTGTCTAGGAGCTGTATCTTTCCCTTGTTGAGGGCTCGGTGTGTGTTTGCCATAAATACAGTTGACCCTTGAACAATTTGGGTTGGGGGTGCCAGCCTCTTGTACAGTTGAAAATTTGCATATAACTCGACTCTCCAAGACCTTAATTACTAATAGTCTACAGTTGATGGACACCTTATCAATAAATAATTGATTAACATGTTTTATATTTTACATGTATGATATACTGTTTTTTTAAATAATAAAGTAAACTAGAGAAAACATTTTAATAAGAAAATCATGGCCCAGTGCATTATCATGCCTATAATCCCAGTGCTTTGAAAGGTGGAGGGAGGATTGCCTAAGGTCAGGAGTTGGAGACTAGTCTGGGCAACCTAGCAAGACCCCATCTCTATTAAAAAAATAATAAATTATCTGGGTGTGGTGGCATGTGCCTGTAGTCCTAGCTACTCAGGAGGTTAAGGTAGAAGGCTCTCTTGAGCTCAGGAGTTTCAGGGTTGCAGTGACCTATGGTTGCCCTGCTGTACTCCAGCCTGGGCAACAGAGTAAGACCTTGTCTCTAAAAAAAAATTTTTAATCATAATGAAGAGAACATATATTTACTATTTATTAAGTAGAAGTGGATCATCATAAAGGTCTTCATCCTTGTTGTCTTCACACTGAGGAGGCTGAAGAGGAGGAGGAAGAGGAGGGGTTGGTCTTGCTGTCTCGGGTAGCAGAGACTGTGTAGACCCATGCATTTTTAACTCGTGTTGTTCAAGGGCCAACTGTATCTCTGGTATGAGGATGTAAGTCCTGCCAGCTGCTTGTGGTCTTTGCTTATAGTGATGAATGTCCCCTGACCATCAGAAAGTTCCTGTCTGCTCCATACATGCTGCTTTGGTTCACACCGTGGTGCCATCTCTGGGCCCAGAGTGCTCATTAAGGCAGAAGCATTTTCTGCATGAACATGAGCTGAGGGTGAGTCACTCTCTGCCAGGGTCTGTCAGCCCAGAGGCTCCATTCACGGTAAGCATGGAGACAGCTGTGGTGGGGGAGGCTGCTCCCAGCTGAACAGGAAGCAGCTTGCCTCCGCCATTCCATGCCACTGCTGCTCCATTCTTCCCACTCTGGAGCTCAGCTTCTGCCTTAGCATTTTCCTTGCTTTTTGCCCCCTAGAATTCCCTCTCCCTTCCCTGCTTAAAGCTGGTGCACCTTGCCTTCTTCATGGAGACCTTCCAGAGGATCCCACCCCACTCTGTGCTCCTTTCCTGAGCTTCCTCAGTATGGCACTCTGTAGTTTCTCCTTGCTTGTGTGTGCTTTGCTTTTGCTGCATCTACACCATCCCGGGGCAGATATTGTAGGTGTCCCATCTGGCTAAGAGCTCCCCAAGGAACCCTCCTCTCCTCTCTGGGCCTTCCAGAGGGAGGTGACAGGCCAGTAAGGCTTCCTCAGTTTCTGGTCAAGTCCAGAGTTCTGAGGAGCCAGGAGTGCCATGTTGTGGGGAGCTTCTACAAACTTTAGTGCCAGTGGCTTTGGGAGCAGGTGGGAGGAGTGACGAGGTGGGAGAGAGGAGGAATTCCCCCCTGGGGAGCTTCAGGAATCATGCTTCTGCCTTGAAGCCAGTGACAACGCCCTCTCTCTTTGGAAACCCAATGGAAAGAAAACGGATCGGCCTTTTGCTAGTGACTAACAGCCCTGTTGAAGCAACCAAAATTTGGAGAGGAATCAGGGAGCTGGCAGCATCCTCGTTGTGCCAGCAAAGAAACCAACTTGCAGTGGGGGCTGAGTTTGAGTCTGGCCACGTTTGAATCCTGCTGTCAGACCTGGATCTTTCTTCTCTTTGTCCTCCAAGCCCAAATAGGGTAGGCTTCATGCAGGCCTGTGAGAGTGCCTATTCCAGCTGGAAGTTTTCTGGGGGCTTCCGCACCTGGGTCAAGATGTCATTGGTGAAGACTAAGGAAGAGGATGGGCGGGAAGCAGTGGAGTTCCGGCAAGAGGTAGGTGCTTCTGGGTCTGCTTGGAACTGCTGGCGCCTTTTTCACACTTGAGTCTAGGGTGGGGAGAAGCTTTGCAAAGGAGAAAGGTCCTTTGAGCAGCGTCTCAAACGCCATGCCAGGGAATCTGAGTGTTCTTCGGGAGGCAGCATACCTGCCGGCCTATCTTCACAGAACGCGTGTGTGGGACAGAGATCGCTGTCTTACAGAGGGGTGAGGAGCTTGTCCAGCTGTTTCTGACATCCTGCATCTCTGACAGTGCTCCGTGAGACTGGCAGCAGCATAGCAGATTAATTATTTTCAGGGAAGAGAGCTTAGACAGAGTGGACTCTCAAATGTTGTATGCATGATGATCCAGTGGGATGCAGGAGGAAAAGACTAGCTTTTTTCCTATTCTTACCTCATCTTTTAACATTTCTTTTTTTGAATGTTTAAAATGTATATGACATAAGAGCAATAATAGTGCATACCATTGCACCTTTAAAGTTAAAAATATATGGGCTGCATGCTCAAAAAGCTTTTACTAATGACAAGTCTGATCAAAAAGCTTTCAGCCCTCTGGCCTAGTGGCCAGGTGCTGTGCCAGGCATCTCTTGCTGTGATGCCCATAAGAGCTGGAGATCTTGGGAAAAGGCCTGGCAGTGGGGATAGAGATGAGAGATTTTGGCTGCCTTGATGCGGATGTTGGTCAGTCACCAGCAAAAGTAAGGCCCACCCCTGCCTCTAAGGCTCCTACCTTGGCGGCAGCTCTCTGCCCCTCCCCAGCATCCATACCAAGAACCGGGCCATCCTGTGTGTTAGTGGCCATGGAGAGAGTGAGAAGAGACAGATCTGTTCATTTACCATCTGTTCCTTTTTGGAAGTATTCCCTGTGGACTGGATTCCAAGGGTCAGCATTAGGAAAAGTCTGGGTTGGAGTGGAAGGACCCACCCCAGCCAGCTGGGCCATCACTGACCAGATGTCATGCAGTTGGAGGCTGTCTTGAGTTAATCTTAAACTACCCCTCATGAGCCCTGGTAGCACTATTCCACTTTCAGACTGGATACTTTGGAGAGAGACTTAAAGCCAATTTTCTTCAAGGAAACATAGCTATTTTTTCTGCCTTAGGAGGTGACAACCCCCCTGGCAACAGGACCTTAAAACACTCCTATTTTGTAAGATAACTGTCATCTCCTGGATTTTTACCACACACTTTGCTCCAAGAACTCCAAATCCTTTCTCACCTGGCCCCTCAACCACTCTGAGAAAGGAGACCAGGTGTGTTCATTCACCTCATATCTGGGGGTAAGCCCCATCTACCCTGGCTGTCCTAGTAGCTACACCTGTGATCTGAAACTAAAGGGGCAAAGACCCCAGTACACCCCTCAATTTGAGAAATTCTCTACGCCTTTTATTATTATCTAAATTGGAAGTCTGTTGATGGTGTCATGAGCTCTTTTGAATGAACCCCAAACTTGTCTTTTAGAAATCATATCTTAGAGTTTAAGATGTTTTTGCATAGATTGGTTCGTTTGATCCTTACCATACTGCAGTGAGGTGGACATTTTGTTCCATCTTACTGTTGGCAAAGCTGAGGCTTAGATGAGATAATGAACTCACGCTTCTGGGCTGGGGCCACCTTCTGCCTCTGTAACCTGTCTGCTTTCCATTACACCACACAGCCTTTTTAGTAATTGATAACCAGATCTTACCAAGCATACCTACTAAATATTTACAGGAATGCTCAGCTGTGTGCATCTGTACTTTGTCTCTGTAAACTTGAAGCGTTGAAAAACCCAGTTCTTAAGAACAAATGTTTTGAAATTTGGGTTTTTACTGCTTTTTTTTTTTTTTTTTTTTTTGAGTTGGAGTCTCACTCTGTCACCCAGACTGGATTGCAGTGGCCGCTCCCGGCCACCGCAGCCTCGACCTGCTGGGCTCCGGCAATCCTTCCGCCTCAGCCTTCCAAGTAGCCGGAACTACAGGCATGCGCTACCAAGTCCGGCTGATTTTTTGATTTATTGTAGAGATGAGGTCTTGTTGCCCAGGCAGGTCTCGAACCCACGGGCTCAGGCAATCCACTCACCTCAGCCTCCCAAAGGCGTGGGATTACAGGCTGAGCCACCGAGCCTGGCTTTTTACTGCTTTTAACTGTGAATCTTACATGATAGTTTTAATGGGGTTTAATTGTGAGGATAGATACCTAATGACAAAGTTCGTGACACTCCAAAACTCCCATTGTACACCTCAGATCCTACCTATTTTCCCAAAGAACTATGAACCTCTGATTGTGCTACCAATGTCAGGATCTTGCGTATATGAGATTTTTGGCTGTTTCTCCCTCCAAAAGATGTTATGAGGAAAGCCAGGGTCTCCCGTCCCATTCCTACTCTCCTTTCCCAGGCCCAGGCAAGGGAGCCACACAGAGGTGCTAATGCTGCTTTCTCTCCTCCATGTCTAGACAAGTGTGGTTAACTACATTGACCAGAGACCAGCTGCTGAGAAAAGTGCTCAGTTGTTTTTTGTAGTCTTTGAATGGAAAGATCCTTTCATCCAGAAAGTCCAAGATGTGAGTATTACTTAAGATTATGAGACCAAACTCCCTTCCCTGAAGCATTTTGGCTCATTCTTCTGGTTGGTAAGACTACCTAGCTGTTCCCATTTTCTTTCATAGCACGAATCAGTTTATAATTTTTATTTATGACATTGATGTTATATATATTTTGTACTTAGTTGATCTTGTCTTCATCACTAGAGAGTTGTCTCTATGAAGGAGGGACTTTGTCATTTTGTTCACCATAATTTGTCTGGTATCTCACAGTACTTAGCACAGCAGCTATACTGTTAATAGTACTATTCATTGAATACCTCGAGTAGAAAGCATTAGTTTACTTTACAGATTACTATAATGGGAAGTCATTCTTTTTTAATGTTCTCTGTAGAAGTAACTATTATTTGTGTTAAGTCAGAATAGAAAGGTACAAATAAATATTTAACAAAGCATCAATTAATGCCAAATCATAATTTTTTTTTCTTTTTTTTGAATTGGAGTCTTACTCTATTGCTCAGACTGGAGTGCTCATGGCTACCACAGCCTCAACCTGTTGGGCTCAGGCGATCCTTCCACCTCAGCCTTCCAAGTAACTAGAACTACAGTTGTGCATCACCATGCCTGGCTAATTTTTTGATCTATTGTATAGATGAGGTCTCGCCAAGTTACCCAGGCTGGTCTTGGACTCAGGCAATCCTCTTGCTTCAAATTCCCAAAGTGCTGAGATTACAGGTGTGAGCCCAGCTAAATTATTTTTTAAATTGTTACATAATAGTTGTACATATTATGGGGTACATGTAATTTTTTTTTTTTTTTTTTTTGAGTTGGAGTCTCACTCTGTCACTCAGACTGGAGTGCAGTGGCCGCTCCTGGCCACCGCAGCCTTGACCTGCTGGGCTCCGGTGATCCTTCCACCTCAGCCTTCCAAGTAGCTGGAACTACAGGTGCGCGCTACCACGCCCAGCTAATTTTTTTTTTTAATTTATTGTAGAGATGAGGTCTCGTCAAGTTGCCCACGTGGGTCTCGAACCCTCAAGCTCAGGCATTTCACTCACCTCGGCCTCCCAAAGTGCTGGGATTACAGGCTGAGCCACCAAGCCCGGCCAACATGTAATATTTTGATACGTGCATATAAACTATAATGAACAGATTAGAGTAATTGTGATGTCCCTCCTCTCGAACATTTATCATTTCTTTTTGTTGGAAACATTCCAAATCTTCTAGCTATTTTGAAACATAATAAATTCTTGTTAACTATAGCTGCCTTACTGTATCATCCTTTCTTCTATCTAACTGTATTTTTGTACCCATTAACCAATTTCTCTTTATCCCCTAATTCTGCCAACCCTTTCCAGCATCTAGTAACAGCCATTCTACTCTTTACCTCCATGAGATTAATTTTTTTAGCTCCCACATGAGCGAGAACTTGTGGTATTTGTCTTTCTGTGCCTGGCTTGTTTTAGTTAACATAATACCCTCCAGTTCCATCCATGTTGCTACATAGTACTGAATTTCATTCTTTTTATGACTGAATAATAATCCATTGTATATATGTGCCACATTTTCTTTATCTACTCATCCACTGATGGACACTTAGGTTGATTCTGCCTCTTGGCTATTATGAATAGTGCTGCAATAACCATGGGAGTGCAAATATCTTTTCAATATACTGATTTCCTTTCTTTAGGAGATACACACAGAAGTGAGCTTGCTGGATCATAGGGTAGTTCTATTTTTAGCTTTTTGAGGAACCTCCATATTTTTTTTCCATAGTGGCTGTACTAATTTACATTCTCACCAACAGTATAAAATCATTCCTCTTTCTCTACCATCCTTGCCAGCATTTGTTATTTTCTGTCTTTTTGGTAATGACCATTTTAACTGGGGTGAGATGATATCTCATCTTGTTTTAGATTTGCATTTCTTTCATGATTATTGCTGTTGAGCATTTTTTTACATACCTTTTGGCCAGTTGAATGTCTCTTTTTGGGAAATGTCTATTAAGATCTTTTGCCTATTTTAAAATGAAAATATTAGGGTTTTCTTTTTGCTATTAGGTTGTTTTGAGTTTCTTATGCTGGTTATTATTGGATGGACAGTTTGCAAATATTTTCTCCCATTCTGTAGGTTGTCTCTTAACTTTGTTGATAGCTTCCTCTGCTGTACAGAAGCTTTATAGCTTGATGTAATCCCATTTTTCTGCATTTTTTTAAATTGTCTGTGCTTTTGAGGTCTTACCCAAAAAATCTTTGTCCAGACCAGTGTCCTGAAGCATTTTTCCAGTGTTTCCTTCAAGTAGTTGCATAGTTTCAAGTCTTAGATGTATATTTTTTATCTATTTTGAGTTAATTTTTATATATGGTGAGAGATAGGGGTCTAGTTTTGTTCTGCATATGGATATCCAGTTTTCCTAGCACCATTTATTGAAGAGACTGTCCTTTCCAATGTATGGTCTTGTGCCTTTGTTAAAAAATGAGTTGGTTGTATATGCATGAATTTATTTTTGGATTCTCTATTCTTTTCTATTGGTTTATGTGTCTGTTTTTATGCCTGTACTATGCTTTGTTTACTATAACTTTGTAGTGTATTTTTATGTCAGATGGTTTGATGCCTCCAACCTTGTTCTTTTTGCTCAGGATTGCTTTGACTATTGAGGGTTTTTTTTGCAGTTCCACAGGAAATTTAGGATTGGTTTTTCTATTTCTGTGAAGAATGTCATTGGTATTTTGACAGGAATTGCATTGATTTCATAGACCACTTTGGGTAGTATGGACATTTTAACAATGCTGATTCAATCCCATGAACATAGGATAGGTTTCCAATTTTTGTGTCCTTTTCAATTTCTTTCATCTGTGTTTTATAGTTTTTCCTTGTAGAAAACTTCTTTCATTTCTAAATGTATTCCTAGGTAGTTTGTATTTTTTTGTAGCTATTTTAAGTGGGATTGCTAACTTGATTTCTTTTTTTAGATTGTTTGCTGCTGGCATATAAAATGCTACTGATTTTTGTGTGTTGGTTTTGTATCTTGTAACTTTCCTGAATTTTAAAAAATCAATTCTAACAGTCTTTTTGGTGGAGCCTTTAGGTTTTCCTAATTATAAGATCATGTCATCTGCAGAAAATACTTCTGTTTTGAATGTCCTTCATTTCTTTCTCTTATCTAATTTCTCTGACTAGGGCATCCAGTACGGTGTTGAACAAAAGTGATAAAAGTGAGCCACTGTCTTATTCCAGACCTTAGAGGAAAGGCTTTCCATGATTTCCTCTTAAATATGACATTAGCTGTAGGTTTGTCATATATGGCATTTATTGTTTTGAGGGGTATGTTCCCTCTGTACCCAGTTTGTTGAGAGTTTTTATCATGACTAGATGTTGAATTTATCAAATGCTTTTTCAGCATCTGCTGAAATAAGCACATGGTTTTTGTCCTTGATTCTTTTTTGTTTTGTTTTGAGTTGGAGTCTCACTCCGTTGCCCAGGCTGGAGTGCAGTGGCACACTCACAGCTACCCCAGTGTCGACCTACTAGGCTCAGGTGATTCTTCTGCCTAGCCTTCCAAGTAGCTGGAACTACAGGCACGTGCTATCATGCCTGTCTAATTTTTTGATTTATTGTAGAGATGAGGTCTTGCAAAGTTGCCTAGACAGGTCACAAACCCATGGGCTCAGGCAGTCCTCTCACCTCAGCCTCCCCAAGTGCTAGGATAACAGGCTTGAACCACCATGCCCAGCCTGTCCTTGATTCTTTTAATGTGATATATTCTTTTAATGTGATATATAAATCATTTATTGATTTGCATATGCTGAACCATCCTTGCATCCTTGGAAAGAATCCCACTTGATCATGGTGAATGATTTTTTTAATGTATTGTTAGTATTTGGAGGACTTTTGCATCTTTGTTCATCAGGGAATTGGCCTATAGTTTTATTTTCTGTTGTTTCTTTGTCTGGTTTTTGTATCAGGGCAATGACGACCTTATAAAATTAATAAGTATTCCCTCCTCTTCAGTTTTTTTGAATAGTTTGAATAGAACTGCTATTAGTTTTTTTTTTAAATGTTTGGTAGATTTCAGATGTGAAACCATCAGGTCCTGGGCTTTTCTTTCATGGGAGTTTTTTAAAATTACTGTTTTGATCTTGTTATTCATATTGGTCTGTTCAGGTTTTCTGTTGCTTCATTGTGCAGTCTTGGTAGGTTGTATGTGCCTAGGAATTTATTCATTTCTTGTAGGCTTTCCAATTTGCTGGTGTATAGTTGTTCATAATAGTCCCATTATCATTTGCATTTCTGTGGTATCAGTTGTAATGTCTCCTTTATCATCTTTGATTTTTTTTTTTTAGTTGGAGTCTCACTGTGTTGCCCAGGCTGGAGTACAGTGGCACATTCAGAGCCACCCCAGTGTTGACCTCCTGGGCTCCAGTAATCCTTCCACCTCAGCCTTCCAAGTAGCTAGCATTATAGGCACGTGCTGCCACACCCAACTAATTTTTGATTTGTTGTAGAGACAAGGTCTTGCCAAGTTGCCCAGGCTGGTCTTGAACCTGTGGACTTAGGCAATCCACTCGCCTCGGCCTCCCAAAGTGCTGGGATTACAGGCTGAGCCACTGAGCCCGGCCTTGATTTTTTTTTTTTCTTTAGACAGTCTTGCTGAAGTTTTATCAGTTTTGTTTATGTTTTCAAATAACTAACTTTTTGTCAATCTTTTATGTTTGTTTGAGTCTCAGTTTTATTTATTTCTACTCTGATCATTATTATTTCTTTCCTTCTGCTAAATTTGGGTTTGGTTTGTTCTTGCTTTTCTAGTTCTTTGAGATGCATCATTAGATTGCTTATTTGAAGTCTCTCTACTTTTTTGATGTAGGCATTTATTGTTACAAACTTTTCTGTTAGTAAACTTTTCTCTATTTTTCTGTTTTTCATATTCCACAGGTTTTGACATATTGTGTTTCCATTTCATTTGTTTCAAGAAATTTCTAAGTTTCCTTCTTAATTTCTTTGTTGGTTCATTGGTTATTCAAGAGCATATTGTTTAATTTCCATGTATTTGTACAGCTTCCAAAGTTACTCTTTATTATTGATTTCTAGTTTTATTCCATTGTGGTCAGACAAGGTACTTGATATACTTTTGATTTTTTAAAAATTTGTTGAGACTTTTGTGGCCCAACATATGATCTATACTAGAGAACATTCCATGTGCTGATGAGAAGTGTGTGTATTCTGTAGCAGTTAGATGAAATGTTCTGAAAATGTCAGGTCCATTTGGTCTAGAGCGTAGTTTAATTCCAGTGCTGCTTTGTTGATTTTCTGTTAGATGATCTAGCCATTGCTAAAAGTAGGATGTTGATGACCTCTACTATTATTTTACTGTAGACCTGTTAATACTTGCTTTATATATTTGGGTGCTCTGATGTTAGGTGCATATATAATTACAGTTGTTATATCTTTCTGTTGAATTGACTCCCTTTTTCATTATCTAATGACTTTCTTTAAGAAGAGCTGCTCCTACTCTTTTTTGGTTTACATCTGCATTGAGTATCTTTCTATTCCTTTACTTTCAATTTGTTTGTCTTCGTAGGTGAGATGAGTTTCTTATAGGTAGCATATATTTGTGTCTTGTTTTTAATCTATTCAGCCACTCCTAAAGACAAAATTTGTTTGTCTTTAGGTTGGTGAACTTAAGTTCACTTACATTCAATATTATTAATGATAGGTAAGGACTTACTACTGCCATTTTGTTATTTGTTTTCTCATTGTTTTGTAGTTCCTTTCTTGCTTTCTTTTTGTCTTCCTTTGTGGTTAAGTGATTCTCTGTTTTAATTCCTTGCTTTTTTTTAATTATAAAGATGTGGGGTACAATTCAGGGTTAGGTATACACACAATGATTATGTAGGTAACCCTTGTTGATGAGGTATGCCCCTCCCTCCCCTAGCAGTGTCCCTCAACTGCCAATCCCCCCTCAACAGTTTCCCACTATGCCCATCCCTTTCTTTTTTTTTTTTGAGTTGGAGTCTCACTCTGTCACCCAGACTGGAGTGCAGTGGCCGCTCCCGGCCACCGCAACCTCAACCTGCTGGGCTCTGGCGATCCTTCCCCCTCAGCCTTCCAAGTAGCTGGAATTACAGGCATGCACTACCACGCCTGGCTGAATTTTTTTTTTTTTTATTTATTGTAGAGATGAGGTCTCGCTGCCCAGGCAGGTCTCGAACCCGCGGGCTCAGGCAATCCACCCACCTCAGCCTCCCAAAGGCGCGGGATTACAGGCTGAGCCACCGAGCCTGGCTCCATCCCTTTCTTATAGTATTTTTGTTTTTGTTTTTGTTTTTGATTTGAGTTGGAGTCTCACTCTGTCGCCCAGACTGGAGTGCAGTGGCCGCTCCCGGCCACCGCAGCCTCGACCTGCTGGGCTCAGGCGATCCTTCCGCCTCAGCCTTCCAAGGAGCTGGAACTACAGGCTCATGCTACCACGCCTGGCTAGTTTTTGATTTATTATAGAGATGAGGTCTCGCCAAGTTACCTAGGCGGGTCTCAAACCCGCGGGCTCAGGCAGTCCACTTACCTCAGTCTCCCAAAGGCGCGGGATTATAGGCTGAGCCATCGAGCCCGGCTAGTATTTTTTTTTTTTTTTTTTTTTTTTTGAGTCAAGAGTCTCACTCTGTCACCCAGACTGGAGTGCAGTAGCCACTCCCGGCCACTGCAGCCTCGATCTGCTGGGCTCCAGCGATCCTTCCGCCTCAGCCTTCCAAGTAGCTGGAACTACAGGTGTGCGCTACCACGCCTGGCTAATTTTTCTATTTATTGTAGAGATGAAGTCTCGCCAACTTGCCCAGGCGGGTCTCGAACCCGCAAGCTCAGGCAATCCACTCACCTCAGCCTCCCAAAGCGCTGGGATTACAGGCTGAGCCACCGAGCCCAGCTTATAGTATTATAATAATTGTTCAAGGTCTGCTTATGAGTGAGAACATATGGTTCTCTGTTCTTTGTTTCTGTAATACATCACTGAGTCTGATAGACTCTAAATCCATCCAAGTTGCTGCGAAGTCCATATGTTTGTTTTTCTTTATGACTACATAATATTCCATTGTGTATATGTACCACATTTTTTTATCCAGTCCAACTTCGATGGGCAACATGGTTGGTTCCGTGTTTTTGCTATTGTTAATAGAGCTGCAACAAACATACGTGTGCAGGTATCTTTTTTTTGTAGAATGGTTTGAGTTTCTCTGGGTATATTCCCAAATAGGGGAATTGCTGGGTCATATGGAAGGTCAATTTCTAGTTCTTTCAGAAATTGCCACACTGTCTTCCAGAGAGGTTGCACTAGTTTGCATTTCCAAACTAGTGTAGAAGTGTTCCTTTTTCTTCACATCCTCGCCAGCATCTGTTGTTTGTTTATTAATGATGGCCATTCTTATAGGGGTTAGGTGGTATCTCAGTGGGGTTTTGATTTGCATTTCTCTGATGATGAATGAGGCTGAACACCTTTTCATGTGTCTGGTGGCTGCCCGTATATCTTCTTTTGAGAAGTGTCTATTCATGTCTTTTGCCCACTTTTTAATGGGGCTGGTTGTTTTTTTCCTTTCAGCGCATTTGAGTTCCTTATAGAGCCTAGATGTTAGGCCTTTGTCAGATATACAGTTGGCAAATATTTTTTCCCATTCTGTAGGTTATCTCCCTGCTCTCTTGATGGTTTCTTTCGCTTTGCAGAAGCTCGTTAGTTTGATGAGGTCCCAGTTGTCTATCTTATTTCTTAAGGTGTAGGCATTTAGGGTTCTGAATAGGAATTGGTTGCCAGTTTCAATTCCCATAAGGGTGACTCCTGCGTTTTCTAAGATTATAATGGTTTGAGGTTTTATTTTTAGGTCTTTGATCTATTTAGAGTTAATTTTTGTGTATGGTGATAGGTATGGGTCCTGTTTCAATCTTCTGCATGTGATCAGCCAGTTTTTCCAGCACTATTTACTAAATAGGTTCTTCTCTCCCCAGTGGTTGTTGTTGGAATTTTTGTCAAAGATGAGTTGGTTGAGGCTTTGCTACCAGAATCTCTGTCCTGTTCCACTGATTTATATGCACGTTCTTGTACCAATACCAGGCTGTTTGGATTACTGTGGCTTTATAGTAAAGTTTGAAGTCTGGAAGTGTGATACCTCCTGTTTTGTTTCTTTTGCTAAGGATTGTTTTGGCTATTTGTGGTTGTTTATGTTTCCATATGAATTTCTGTACTGTAGTTCCAGGTCTGAGAAGAATGATGTTTGTAACTTAATGGGTATTGTGTTGAATCTATAGATTGCGTTTGGTAGGATGGACATCTTAACAGTGTTGATTTCATTCTTCCTATCCATGAGCACGGAATATTTTTCCATTTGTTTGTGTCTTCCTGGATTTATGTGAGCAATGTTTTGTAGTTCTCATTGTAAAGATCTTTCACTTCTCTGGTTAGGAAGATGCCGAGGTATTTCATTTTTTTGGTAGCTATTGTGAATGGGATTGTGCTTTTAATTTGGGTCTCTGCCTGCTTGTTGTTGGTGTACAGGAATGCGGGATTGTGCTTTTAATTTGAGTCTATGCCTGCTTGTTGTTGGTGTTTAAAAATGCAACTGTCTTTTGCACATTTATTTTGTACCCTGAGTCTTTGCCAAAGTCCTTTATCAGTGCAAGCAGGCTTTTGACAGATTCTTTTGGATTTTCAAGGTATAGGATTATATCATCAGCAAAGAGGGATAACTTGACTTCCTCTTTTCTTATTTAGATACCCCTGATTTCCTTCTCTTGTCTAATTGCCCTAGCTAGGACTTCCAACACAGTGTTGAGCAAAAGGGGTGAAAGTGGGCAGCCTTGTCTTGTTCCAGTTTTCAAGGGAGATGTTTCCAATTTCTGTCCACTTAACAATGTGTTAGCTGTGAGTTTATCGTAAATGGCACTTACTATTTTGAGGTATGTTCCTTTTATACCTAGGTGTTTGAGGGTTTTTATCAAGAAGAGATGCTGGATTTTATCAAAAGCCTTTTCTGCATCTAAGATATAATCATGTGGTTCTTGTTTTTACATCTGTTGATGTATTTAATTACATTTATGGTCTTGCAAATGTTGAGCCAGCCCTGCATCCTGGGGATGATGCATGGTGGATGATTTTTGAGATGTTTTTGGATCTAATTAGCTAGAATCTTACTGAGGATTTTTGCGTCTATATTCATAAGGGATATTGGCCTGTAGTTCTCTTTTTTTGTTGGATCTTTACCCGGTTTGGGTATCAGTGCGATGTTAGCTTCATAAAATGATTGGGGAAGAATTCCATCCTTCTCAATTGCCTGGAATACTTTCAGTAGGATTGGTTATCAGCTTCTCCCTGTACGTTTTGTAGAATTCTGCTGGAAGGCCATCCAGTCCAGGGTAGTTTTCGTATGACAGAGTCAGTTTCCTGGATTGTTATTTGTCTGTTTAGTGTCTCAATGTCTTCTTGTTTCAACCTAGGGAGGTTGTGTGATGTCAGAAAGTCCTCCATTTCATTAAGGTTATCAAGTTTGTTTCCATATAGGTGTATGTAGTAATCTCTGATAATCTTTTGTATTTCTTTGGAGTCAGTTGTGATTTTATCTTTTGTATTTCTGATTGTGTTTATTTGGGCTTTTTCTCTCGTTTTCTTGGCCATTCTGACTAGGGGTACATCAATCTTGTTAATTCTTTCAAAGAACCAGCTTTTTGGGTTTTTTTTTGTTTGTTTTTTGTGTTTTTTTTGAGTTGGAGTCTCACTCTGTCGCCCAGACTGGAGTGCAGTGGCCGCTCCCGGCCACTGCAGCCTCGCCTGCTGGGCTCCGGCGATCCTTCCGCCTCAGCCTTCCGAGTAGCTGGAATTATAGGCATGCGCTACCACGCCCGGCTGATTTTTTGATTTATTGTAGAGATGAGGTCTCGCTGCCCAGGCGGGTCTCAAACCCGCGGGCTCAGGCAATCCACTCACCTCAGCCTCCCAAAGGCGCAGGATTACAGGCTGAGCCACCGAGCCCGGCTTAGCTTTTTGTTTTGTTGATGTTTTCTATGATATTTTTGTGTTCTATGTCCCATATTTGGGCTCTTATTTTTGTGATTTTTATTCTTCTGCTAAAGTTGAGATTTTGGTGGTCTTCTCTTTGCAGCTCCCTTAGGTGATTTGTTAGGCTCTCAACTTCTGATCTTTCGTTTTCTTGATGTGTGCTCGTAGAGATATAAATTCCCCTATTAGAACTGTTTTCATGGCATCTTGGAGGTTTTGGTAAGATGTTTCTTCATTTTCATTTATTTCCAGGAATTTTTAAATTTCTGCTTTGATTTCAGTGTTGACCCAGTAATTGTTCAGCATCATGCTGTTTAGTGTCCACGTCTTTTTGGGCTTTGGGGAAATGTTGTTGGTGTTGATATTTATTTTTATCCCACTGTGGTCTGAGAATGTGCATGGCAAGATTTCAACCTTATGGAATTTGTTTATGCTTGATTTATGTCCAAGGATGTGATCGATCTTGGAGTACGTTCCATGTGGTGATGAGTAGAATGTATATTCTGTGGTTGTTGGGTGGAATAATCTGTAGGTATCTATTAAGTCCATTTGGTTGAGTGTTAAGTTTAGGTTCTGGATCTCCTTGTTGACTTTTTGGCTCGTTAATCTATCTAGGGCTGTTAGTGGAGTATTCAAATCTGCTGCTATAATAGTGTTACAGTCAATATCTTTTTTTTAGTTTACTTAGTAGTTGCTTTATAAATGCTGGTGCTCCTGTGTTGGGTGCATATATGTTTAGGAAGGATATTTCTTGTTGATGGATTGAACCTTTTATCATTATGTAGTTTCCTTTTGCATCTTTTAAAATTTTTGGTAGCTTAAAGCTTGTTTTGTCTGATATTAAGATCGCAACTCCTGCCTTCTTTTGTGATCCGTTTGCCCAGAAACTCATTTTCCATCCTTTAACTTTGAGTCTGTGTGCATCCCTTGTAGTGAGATGAGTCTCCTGGATGCAGCAAATAATTGGGGTCATGGTTTCTTATCCAGTTTGCCATTCTGTGTCTTTTCAGTGGTGCATTTAGTCCATTCACATTCAGGCTCATTATTGAAATGTGATTGTTTATCCCTGTCATGAGGTTCTTACAAAGTTTTCTCTTTCTTTGCTTGTTTTCTTTTGGCTTTGAGGTTGATGTATGTGTGTGTTTTCAAGTTTCTTGTGCTGTATTCTCTGTTGATTCTGTGCTCTGCTGTTCTCTTGGGAAGTGTGTGGTCATTCTTTTTTTTTTCTTTCTTCTGTGCTGAATACCTTTTTACGTGTCTCCTGTAGAGCTGGTCTGGAAGCTGCATAATCTCTTAGGGATTGGATGTCTGGGAAGGATTTTAATTCTCCATCACTGATGAAGCTGAGCTTGGCTGGATAGGAAATTCTAGGTTGAAATTGTTTATCTTTGAGGACTTTGAATATAGGACTCCAGTCCCTTCTTGCTTGTTGTGTTTCTGTAGACAAATCTGCTGCTATTCTAATTGGTTTTCCCCAGTAGGTAGTCTGATCTTTCTCTCATTGCCTTTAGGATTTTTTCTTTTGTGCCTACTTTGTGTGGGCGAATTACTATGTGTCTAGGGGTTGGTCTTATCATTTAATGTCTTGTGGGGTTCTCTGTATCTCTTGTGCTTGTCTGGTCACATCTCTGGTGAGATGGGAAAAGTATTCTTGGATTACCTCCTGGAATACTTGCTCCAAGTTGTTCATTTCCCTTTCTTCTTCTGGGATACCAATCAGGCGTAGGTTTGGCCTTTTGATATAATTGCACATCTCTTGTAGGCTGTGTTCTTTCTTTCTGAGTCTTCTTTCTATGTTTTTTACAGATCGGGTTAATTCCATGTTCAGGTCTTCAAGTTCTAAGATTCTTTCTTCAGCTAGATTAATTCTGCTTTTCATGCTTGTCATCTTGTTATTTATTTCCTGGATGAAATTTTTTATTGCCAAAATCTCTGTTACAAGTTCTTTCAGTGTTGCATCTTGTCTTTCTTGAGTCTTATTCACTTTTTCCATCCATTCCCTAATCCCTGTCATATTCTGGTTGGTGACTTCCATTGTTTGGCACCAAGGCCTGATTTTTCAGTTTTGTCTTTGGTACACTTGAAATTGCCTGTGGTATTCCTTTGTTTTTTCCTCATTTGTGACATATCTCTTGTTTTTCTCTTTAGTTCTGTTATTCAATGTCAGTGGGAGGGGCTTTCCTTCTGATTTTTGCTCAGTTCTCTATTCTTCCCTGATCCAGGCTCCGTATTTGTTCCATTTTGAAATAGGATGGTGGATGGGAGGCTTGACTATCTCTTGTAGTTTTTGAAATTTGAATAAAGTAGGGGATGGGGCGCTAGGATTCAGAAACTACTTGCAAATTACAATGTTCACTTGTTGTAGTATGTGTTCCCTTGAGACCCGCTCCCCACCACCACTCTATATGATGATGCAAAGCAGAAACCAATGCAAAAAACAATTGAACAAACCCCCACACAGACATACACACACACCCAAAACAAACTGGAATAACAACAAAGTATAACAAAACAAACAAGCAAACAAACAAAAAACCAAGAAAATTAAGCACACACACACATACCTAGCACAAAGTGAACGGGGGAAAAAAAAGGAATTCACATCAAACCTTCACACATAAATTGACACACACCTTAAACTATAAAAAATGAAAATATAAAAACTCAGACGAACAAAAGAACAAAAACAAACCAACAACCACAAAATTGAAAGATGAACGCTCGATCATTCATATACTCACATAAGCAGAAAAACAACAAATTAAAGAAGAAACAGGAAAAAAAAATGGGGGGGTGCAGATCAAACCCTCACATACACATTCATGCACAAAGGAAAAATTTAAAAAATTGATGAACTAACAAACAGAATTTTATTTTTTCTTTTTGAGTTGGAATCTCATTCTGTCACCCAGACTGGAGTGCAGTGGCCGCTCCCAGCCGCTGCAGCCTCGACGCACTGCGCTCCGGCGATCCTTCCGCCTCAGCCTTCTGAGTAGCCGGAATTACAGGCATGTGCTACCACACCCAGCTGATTTTTTGATTTATTATAGAGATGAGGTCTCGCTGCAAACAGAATTTTAAAAAAATTTCTAAAAATTAAAAATGAAAAAAACCAGTCCTCCTCTGTAATTGTTCCTCTAATCAGAACTCCCCTGCAGAGTCACCTCTTTCACTGTCTCCTCATTGTCCGCAGCAGGGAAGGAGGAGGGGCAGTGGAGGTGGGTGGGGCTGCAGTCCTCCCCTCCCACTCTCGTTTGGTCAGGGAGATCTCCAGTGGAGAGGTGCGGGATTGTCACTTCCCCAAATATGTACTCTCCCTAGGGTGCCCCAGCCAGGCCTATTCTGAAATGGAGTTCTCCTCTTGCGACTGACGTCCAGGCTCCACCTGCATTTGTCCCTCTCAGTAGTGGCCCAACTATGTGGGTCTGATGTTCAGAGGATCTCGAGAGGAGGGGATATGGGTCCACCCCGGACCCACCACTGATCTCTTTGGAGTCCTTTCTCCTCCTTTCCTGGCCACGACCTTTGTCCCGCGCCTGGATCAGGGTAGGGGATGGGATGCCTGGAACTCAGCACTCCTCAGGTCCCTCTGAAGTTTGTGCTTTCAGGATATTCCCTCTGGGTCACGCTCAATCCCTGAGTAGTTGATCCGCCAGATTGGGTCTGTTGCTCCGTGGTGAGCAAATCGGAGCACTCTCCTGTTCTACCTTCAGGATGTTGGTGGGGTGCCTCTCTTCTGTGGGACTTTGCCTCTGAACTCTCTCTGCAGCCCCTGTTGCCAGTGCCCTGCCAGGCACTGAAGTGATGAGGCAAAGCCTGGAGTCTGCTGTCTTTTCTGCCAATGGTGAGGGAGAGCCTGAGGCGATGGTCTTCCCTGCCGCTTTTCACAGGAAAACTTGTATCCATTTTTTAAAAAAAGGTGCTTGACCTCTATGACCTGGGAAGAGCCAGGAAACAAGCAGAGAAGCTGCAGCACTAGTTATTGCACCAGGGGCCTGGCCTCTTGCTCTCAAGCCCCCACTTAGACAGTCTGTCTCAGCATTTTCTTCCCAGGAAGGGTTTTGTTGATTTAAAGAAAGAAGGAAAGAAAGAAAATGGCACTCGGCTTCTGCATCCCAGGAATTGCTAGGGTTCAAGCCCAGCAGCGGTGGCACCAGCCGCTGCACCAGGAAAGCCCTTGCCGCCAGCTCCCTAGCCCTCACTCATTCAGCTTCTCACATGCCCACTCGCTTACCAGCATGGACACAAAATTTTCCGTACACTCACTCCCTTACACTGGGACTCGCATAGTCTGACTGACTCAGCTGCTGTCTTCCCCCATTCAATTCCTTGCTTTTTAATTTTAATGTATCTGTTATAGGTTTTTGCTTTGTGGTACTATTGCCATGAGGTTTACAAAAATCATCTTACAGTTACAGCAAGTTGTTTATTTATTTTTGAGTCAGAGTCTCACGCTGTCACCTAGGCTGGAGTGAGGTGGCACACTCATGGCAACCGCAGCCTTGACATGCTGGGCTCAGGCGACCCATCTGCCTCAGCCTTCCAAGTAGTTGGAACTACAGGCATGTTCCACTATGCCTGGCTGATTTTTTGTTGTTGTTATAGAGACAAGGTCTCACCAAGTTGCCTAGGCTGGTCTCGAACCCTGGGCTCAGGCAATCCTCTCACCTCAGCTTCCCAAAGTGCTGGGATTACAGGCATGAGCCACTGTGCCCGGCTGTTACTTTAAACTGAGCGTAACTTAACTTTTATCACAAAGAAAAGAAACAAATAAAGAAAAAGTAAAACACCATGCTTTAACTCCACACCATTCAAATTTTAACTTTTTGTATCTCAATTTATATTTTTTATACTGCTTATTTCTTAAAAAGTTATTGCAATTAGTATTCTTGACAGATTTATCTTTTAGTCTTCATACTAACGTTTTGAGTGGTTTACATGCCATAGTTACAGTATTTAGTATTCTGAATTTATTTACTTTTACCAGTGTATTTTATACCTTCAGATGACTTCTTGTTACACATTAGTGTCCTTTTCTTTCAGACTAAAGTACTCCCTTTAGCATTCCTTGTAAGACAGTTGTGGTGATGATGAATTTCCTCTGATTTTGTTTTTCTGGTTTTTTGTTTCTATTTCTCTTCAAGTTTGTAAGATACTTTGCTGGGTATAGGATTCTTGGTTGGCAGTTTTGTTCTGTTGTTTTTTCCTTTAGCGCTGAGAAGTCTACTGCCAGATGTATTAGAGCTCTTTAATATGTTATTTGCTTCTTTTCTCTTGCTGCTTTTAGGATTGTTTCTTTGTCCTTGACCTTTGAGAGTTTGATTATTATATACCTTGGGGTAGTCTTATTTGGGTCAAATCTGCTTGGTGTTCTTTGACCTTCTTGTACCTACTCATATCCTTTTCTAGGTTTGGAAATTCCTCTGCTGCTATTTCTTTGAATAAACTTTCTACTCCTGTCTTTCTCTGCTCCCTTTTTAAGGCCAGTGACTCTTAGATTTGCCCTTTTGAGGCTATTTTCTGGATCCCGTGAGTGTTCTTCATTCTTTTCATCCTATTTTCTCACTTGACTGTATGTTTCCAAATACGCTGTCTTTGAACTCACTAATTTGTTCTTCCACTTGATCGATTCTGCTTTTGAGACACTGATGCAGTTTTTAGTTCATTAATTGTATTTTTCAACTCAAGGATTTGATTTTTTAAATTATTTCATTTCAGTCTCTTTGCTAAATTTCTCTGATACATTTCTGAATTATTTGTGTTTTATTCAAATTCCTTGAGTTTCCTCAAAACAGCTGTTTTGAATTCCCTGAGAGGTCACACATCTCTGTCCAGGATTGAACACTGGTGCCTTGTTTAGTCTGTTTGCTGAGGTCATACTTCCCTGAATTTTCTTGGTGCTTGTGAACATCTGTCTGTGTCTGGGCATTGAAGAGTCAGGCATTTATTTCAGTCTTCATAGTCTGGCTTTGTTTGTACTCATTCATCTTCAGAGGGCCTCCCACAAATTGAAAAAGGGCTAACTGATGAGTTTCCTACGCTTCTGGTCATCGCAGCAATTTCAGCACTAGAGGGCACTCTAAGCCTAAGCCTAAATTATGCTACACCTCTCACTACCTTCTAGACATCCAGCCCTGATGAACTTGAGGAGAAACAGAGAATCCCCAGGTTCTCAGGCACATTCCTTTCTTTCTTCCATCTCTGTCCCCCAAGGGGAAGAAGTCTGTCTGTACTGAGCTGCCTGGGGTTAGGGAGGGTTGAGACAGGCGCTCCGGTGGCCACCATAGCTGACACCACACTGGATTGCAGCCCAGAGAAGTTCTGGGGTTTGCACAAGGGGCTTTCTTCACAGATTGTTCAACTTGATGTTCCTGTGGGGTTACCATCTCTGGAGGGTTCTCTTTAGCCATCTTCTTCCACCCAAATGCCAAATTCTCAGACTCACAATCTTGGAAGAGGAGGCCTCATAATCTTTGCTAAAGGAACATTTATGACACACTATCCAGCAGAGCCAGTCCTGAATCTGATACTGACTGGCATTCAGGTTATCGCAAAATATCCTGACATGATCATGGCTTAGGGAAATTCCATAGCTGAGACTCAAACCTGTAAGCTTCTGACCCCAGGTAGGGATTCTGTGATATGGATGTGCTCCGTATCACCCACTGCCACTAGTAACTACAGACTGGCAAGATGAGGCACGTGCAAAGGCTTCCTGAATCGACTCTGGGTGGAAGAGTAATTGCTTGCAGCTGCACAAGTAAATGTGTGAGCCAACATTTTTTAACCTACTGTACTCAGTATGAGGCACCTGTTATTGGCCAAGTAGAGCTGTATACTCAAGACATGTTTACCTGTGTTGTCACCTGGCTTCATGACAGTCCTAAACGGTGGTGGTATACCATTTTGCGTATGTGAACAATGAAACTCATACTGTCTAAAGTCACCCTGCTAACCTGGTCTGAAAGGGGTTTTATTTTTACCAGGCTGGGGAATTCAGAAATCCATGATAAGACCTCTGCCTTAAAGAGCATAACATTTAGTAAGGGAACAATCTATTGCTTTAAATTATTAATTTCTGACCATAAGTAACTGTGAAAGGAGTTTGTAGAATAAATAGCACTGCTGAAATCCAGAGAGGGTTTTAGCTTAGTGGTTAGAGAAAGCTCTGAGACTTGGAAGAATTAGTAAATCTAGATAGGAAGAAAATGTATATCATAGGGGGAATAAAAGTATTAGGGGCCTGGAGGCAGGAATCCATGAGGTGAGTTTGGGAGGAAAGACAGTCATTTGACGAGACAGGAGGAGACGTTTGAAACTCAGTAACTATGACCTGCTGAACAAGAAGAACTGATGTTTTTATGGATTGGGGATAGTTTTAAGGAAAGTTGTCTCAAGGCAAGGTCATTTATTGTTGGATCAGGTATAAAATTACTCGATTTTGAATATCTTGTTTGTACAGAACGTTTTTTGAAAAACAATTTTCTTTCTTTCAGAATCACCTTATTATAGGAAAGGGATAGTATTTTTCTCCTCAGACTGAGCTATGGACATTAAAAGTATAGTCTGAATGAAGTTTTAGAACCCAGGCATTTTTCTTGTAACCCCAGCAATTTGGGAAGGGCCCTTGACAATAACATTGGTATGACTTAAGAATCAAGACTGAAGCAAACCAACAATGCTGTTTGTTTCTATTTCACAGATAATCACTGCCAATCCTTGGAACACAATCGCTCTTCTCTGTGGGGCCTTCTTGGCATTATTTAAAGCAGCAGAGTTTGCCAAACTGAGTGTGAAATGGATGATCAAAATTAGGAAGAGATACCTTAAAAGAAGAGGTCAGGCAACAAACCATATAAGCTGAAGTTGCCTTGCACTGTTCATAGAACTGCCTGCATTAAGGAGGTTGTCATCACTTCCACCTTGATAAACCAAGCTGCCAGCAATCCTGTACTCACTTGAAGAAATGAGGCACTGGGAGAAACAGCCTGTCAAACTGGAACTTCTGACCTGGCCCGAAAAGTGGCTGTTTAGAGTCTAATAGAAAAGATCCAATGGATGACCTAAAAGTTATTTAAGTATTAAATTATTAATGAACATTGTAAAGAGCTGTCCAGTGACCTTTGAAAGGATTTGTGGAAGATGCCATTCTTCCTGGCTGGTTCGTTGTATAGTTAAATTCTAACAGTGTAATTAAGGCTCTACGTATTGCCTTAGGTTTTCCCCCTAGGTTTTTAAAATAGGCGGAATAGAATGTGATTTTCTTTTCCTAAAAATCTTGACTGTCAAGATATGTGGGTTGTGCTTTGGAGCCTGTGCACTATATACAAAGAAAGGTAAATGTCAAGCCACTGACAAGCTCTCTCGTTTGTTAAATATTAAATGAGACCTTAAAGGTACTAGAAACTAGTAATTAAACTGCTTATAGACTGATTAGCCACCTACTTGTCTGGCTGGAATATCTATCGATGCATGAGTTTAGAGTGATTAACACGCAAAAGCACTAGAACCGATGTACATAGTAGGTGCCTACTGACTATATTTGAATGATTTCATGAATAGGTAAATAAAAGGTTAGTACAAAAGGAACAGGTGTGCCAGTATGACTATCTGCTAAATCGATAGGTACCAATACTCTCTCATTCTGTGACCTCTAAAAACAAAAGGCAGCGTGAGTCTGGAGTCCCAAGATGGATGGATCTGACTCCTGAGGGATGTTCTAACTGCTTCCAGGAAAAGGTAGGTTGGGCATGGTGATCGATGGTGGGTGACTAGGAAGAGTGACATATCATGTCCCATAAGTCATCTGTGTTAACTCTTCACCATGTCCTATAAAACCACCCATCATCTGAGAAAGGGGCACTCAGTATGACCCTCAAAACTTTTAGCCTTTTACAGAGACGAATATCTATTAAAAAGCCATTTTGGCATTTTTCACATTCACTGATTTAAGATATAAAAATTGTTTCCAGAATTTTAAGTTATCTACATGACCACTACAACCAAAGAGGACTTGGTAGCATTTCTTAAATTTCAGAATCTGGAATTGGATAATTCAAGGGACCAACTCAAATGTATGAATAGGGCATTTTTCTCTCATGTCTAACTTAGCAGCAAGAAACTGTTTCTTGTTGAATTATTAAAAGTCAACTGTGTAAAGAGATATTCCTGGCTACTATTATGCTCCAGAGAAGCATGGGAATTCAAATTTTAGCCTAGGTCTCTTTGAAAATCTTACTGTAGGGCAAATGCAAAGCCAGGCATAAAAGCTTACAATAACAGTATTGAAAAACAGGTGTGTGTTCCTCTATTATTACTTAAATATCTAATAAAATTTGCATCACCGAACTAAAACTTTGTTTTCTATATTGTGCTAAGTTGAGAGACCTATTAAATGTGCTTTAGTGCAAGTAGATAATTAGAAAGTTAACATTTCTACCTATTCAAAGAGAAAAAACTTTATTAGCTGTAACCTGTTAAAAATCTACTGTAAGCCAGGCTCAGTGGCTCAGCCTGTAATCCCGCGCTTTGGGAGGCCGAGGTGAGTGGATTGCCTGAGCCCGCGGGTTCGAGACCCGCCAGGGCAACTTGGCGAGACCTCATCTCTACAATAAATCAAAAAATTAGCCGGGCGTAATAGCACGCACCTGTAGTTCCAGCTACATGGAAGGCTGAGGCGGAAGGATCGCCGGAGCCCAGCAGGTCGAGGCTGCGGTGGCCGGGAGCGGCCACTGCACTCCAGTCTGGGTGACAGTGAGACTCCAACTCAAAAAAAAAAAAATCTACTCTAGCTGCTTTACAGTAAAATAAATATATGCCTAAACCTTCTACAGGATAGACATTTAGACCTAACCCTCACTTTCTAGGATCATCTTTTGCTTTTGGGGTTTTTTTTTTTTTTTGAGTCAGAGTCTCACTCAGTCACCCAGGCTGGAGTGTAGCGGGCAACAGAGCCACCACATGCTCACGGCCACCGCTGCCTTGACCTGCTGGGCTCAGGTGATCCTTCCACCTTAGCATTCCAAGTAGCTACAGGTGTGTGCCACTACGCACAGCTAATTTTTTGATGTATTGTAGAGACGAGGTCTCGCCAAGTTGCCCAGGCTAGTCTTGAACCCCTGTGCTCAGGCAATCCTCTCGCCTGTTTCCCAAAGTGTTGGGATTACCGGCATGAGTCACCACACCCAGCTGATCATCCTTTTAACTGTGCTGTCCCCAGCTGTCAGCAGTACTGGCTGGCTTTGGGTGAGTGTAGGGAATGTGGAAGAAACACTTTGATCTGATCACCACGACAAAGGTGACTCTGCAACACTTGCTACTTGAGCACACTGTAAAATATGAGCCACTGTACTAAATGGAAGAGTCTCTTTCATGATGACTTAGGAGTTGTATCCAGAACCTGTGCTAGAGGATTTTGGGGTTTTTTTTGAGAAAGTAGGATTTATTGAAAAGACAGAAAAGCTCCCACAGTGAGAGAGGACCCAAGGAGGTTGCCCTGTGCTAGAGTTTTTATTTTTTTTATTTTTTTGAGTTGGAGTCTCACTCTGTTGCCCAGACCGGAGTGCAGTGGCCGCTCCCGGCCACCGCAGCCTCGACCTTGCGAGTAGCCGGAATTACAGGCACGCACTACCATGCCCGGCTGATTTTTTTGATTTATTGTAGAGATGAGGCAAACCACTCACCTCAGCCTCCCAAAGGCGCGGGATTACAGGCTGAGCCACTGAGCCCGGCTGTGCTAGAGTTTTTAACTGATGTTAAAGAAAGCAGACCAGGCTCGGTGGCTCAGCCTGTAATCCCAGCACTTTGGAAGGCTGACGTGAGTAGATTGCCTGAGTCTGCAGGTTTGAGACCCATGTGGGCAACTTAGCGAGACCTCATCTCTACAATAAATAAAAAATTAGCCAGATGTGGCAGTGCACGCCTCTAGTTCCAGCTCCTTGGAAGGCTGAGGCAGAAGGATCGCTGGAGCCCAGCAGGTCGAGGCTGCGGTGACCGGGAACATGCCACTGCACTCCAGTCTGGGCAACAGAGTGAGACTCCAACTCAAAAAGAAAAAAAAGAAAGCAGAAGTAAATATCAGTAGTGGAGAACACTTCATGATCATATCTGACTTCTAACTCTGCCACAGTTTCTGCTCCTCACACAAAAAAGTGCTATTATTTATTATGGATTGTGAGATGTATCTTCCTAGGTCTATTTTAATTGAAATTAGCCTCAAAGTAAGTTAAACTTATGCTGTGAACATAGAGGGGCATAATGGAGGAGGGAAGGATAGGCCAGAACTTGAAATTTTTGCAAAAATTCTGTAAAACACATATACTCTGGTAAATGGCTAGAATACTCAACCCTGGCATACAACCTTCCTACTTTTTAATTAGAATACACCCTACAATCTGTCTTTAAAATTTCTATAATTACATGTGTATGTATGTGTAAAGGGAGCGGGCTTCTCCTAAGCTTTGAGCTAAGAAAAGCAAAGATGACATAAGGCAAAATACAAACATAGATTTTATTAAATGCTGCTCAATCCCCCAATGAAGATCTTTCATTACAAAACAGTTTTCCACACAACTGCAAGTTAAGAGATTGGAATGGTACTCTGATAACAAAAGATGTGAGAAATACTTGACCGAGTAAAAACATACAAGACCTCTGTACAGTCATCAACTTTCGGAACTCTACAGAGGAAGCCTACTGCATTTCCTTTAAATAAAGCCGGGCAGTGACAACTAGCGCTCTGTATCACCACACTGTGGGACTCAAAGCCAACATCCCTGGTTCAGGAGGCACTGGGGGAAGGGTAGGTTGCGAGGACTGGAAAGGCCCTGCCTTCAGCCTTTGACAGGAGGAGGAATGAATTGAGAGGCAAGCTGAGCATTCACCTGATGCCTCTACACATCTGTTCATCACTCTGGGGAGCTGCAGGTGAAGGGGACACTCAGGAGGGACACTCCAAAGAATTTTGGTTTACTTCCCCAGCTTTTATTTATACTTTGTGCTTTAAAAAGCCTGGAGATTTAAGGTTTTTCCCAAATTCCAGAGTACAGTCATATCTTTGATGAGGGAGGGCTTAGGGCATGTAACTCCCCCCATCATATTTCTGGGCAAACAAAGAGAAGGGTAAGGATGATACCTTAGTTTTATTTTAGGAAGTATTCTTTTTCCTAGGATGTAACTAAGGTCTGCAGCAATGTGAAAAAGCACATTATAAAAGAAAAAAAATATACAAAGCAGACTACCATATCTATGTGCAACACAATCAAAGAAGAATTCAAGTCATAATTCTTACCACTCCCATAATTATCTCACTCATATCATAGATAATATTCATTCATTTCTGTGAAACTTCAGAAGTGATACAATAAGTCAATGATTAGACAATGGTTACAATATACTGTGGCCATGATATAGCGCAGGGCTATGTTTAGTCCATATATTTTTCATTTACAGTTGCCAGAAAAAAAATTGGCCTTTTAATTATATTATACTGATGAGGTTTGTTTTGTAATTTTTACATATTTCAAAAAAGTGTACAAAACTGTGCCTATCTGGCAGAGGTGGTAGGCTTTTTTTATTCGGCACTTGTATTGCTGAGAATACTGTGCATGTTAAAAGCACTGTTCTGGTTTTCTAGAGCTTTCTTTAGCTTTAGCTCCTCTAATTTTTTCCACAGTTCTTCACGTTCCAATTCCTTCTTTTTCTCTCTGTAGAGAAATCAAAATTTTGGAATCAGATTTTATTTCAGAACCTGGAGAGAGGTGGTGTTTGGCATTTTGCTGGAGATTATTCACCCATTTCATTTAAATCCCTCTACTAAAGTGTTGGAGTTCAATTACCAGAAGTACCTAATATCTTCTATCAGTCTCCTAGATATAATTATTAAGTCTGTGCACTTCCACCAACTGGAAGTTACAACTTGCTTTTCCTCCCCTATGTGTTATCACTACCACAACACTGTTTGTACTTTATAGAAAACAGAGCACTTTCACACTCATTTTCTCACAGACACTTCTTGTAGTCGCTGTAGCAGGCACCATTACTGTTAAAGGCAAAGGCTAAAGGGACTGGCTGCCAGGTCAGTCTGAAGCACTTCTTGTCACCACCCCTGCAGAAACCACGTCTTTTCTGTGCATCTCTAGTCACTAACCAGTTTGTATCTTGCTATCTCCTGCCTCTTACACGTCAAAAGAAAACTTTTAAGTTTGAATAGTCTCTCTCTAAACAAAACAAACGTCAAAATATTTCAAATGTTGTTTCAACTACTTAATTTCAATTCTAAGGAAAACATTTCTGAGTATCTTAGACTAGGCGATTCTGAAAGGCTATTATATGAACACGTAAAACTTATAGCTCCACAGTTGTATATGATTTAAAAGACAACTCCTTTTAAGGATTTGCTGATTTATGCAGATAAGGCCTAATAATTATTCTTAGTCATGTGAAACATATTTTTCAAATAAAAGTTTCATATGACCCTAGTCATTTCTTCTTATTGCCTATGAGGCTTCCTAAGGCTTAAACCATGTACCTAACTTCTATTCCTTCCTGAATGCTGCTACTGAAAAGAAATACTAAATTGGGTTAGTTATTAATGGGCCAGAGGGCCCTGAAGAAGAGCTATCCATTCTCCACATGACATAAGAAAACTATGATTAGGAACACATAGTCAAATAGATCAGCTTTTCTAAACAGAACAGGTAATATGCATATTAGAAGTAAATGGTAGCTGTTATCCTCATGATAGGGCTCAGGTTGCAGTTACTGTCCATATTAAGTTTAAGAAAGCCCTTCTTAAGTTTGAAATAAATATATGAGAAGTGTTTTTTTAAAAGATTATGTTTTAGTAATTTATGAAATTCTCAAAGGGAAGTAATTACTGAGCCATGTTCCTTAAGGCTGGTATGTGCTATCATTTATTCTCTAAAATACATATCATTGCAAGGAACAACATAACTAACACTACCCCGAACCATAAACATATTATGTGAGTACCCTTTTCCCAAAGGAAAACTATGCTGACTTTAAAATACTATCTCCGTAATGTGATGTTTAAGAATTATCAGCTGTTTTATACAAGAAACAGTTAAAGGGTAAAGCTCAGTATGGAAGTCCATGTGGACAATAACAATTTTCAGAAATAAAAGGATAAGAAATCAAATTGTACAAATTGGTATTTAAAATTCAGTATAAATTGTATGTCATAATGCAGATGCTACTAGACTGATGAAATCTAAGGCTCAGAATGAGATAAACAGGATTTATGATCCACATTAAAATAATAATCTAATCATTAGGGGAAGTAAATTATATAACAACCTTAAATAAATGTTGCTGCTTTTTCTGCTTAATAAATTTATAAAAATACGGGTGCTAGTTTATCTGGAAATAAGATTTTCAAACTGCAATACTTAATGTAAGGTAACTGGTTCCTTAAACATGATAATTTTAACTTAGAGAAAATACCTTTCTAAACTGAATCATTTAACCTAAAATATATAGATAATTTTGTAATTCAAAATATCAAATACCTCTGTCTTTCAGCTTTGTATGAGCTAGTAAGGTCCTCAAAAAGCTTGCCATTCATTTCCATTAGGGTTTTCAGCACATTGTATACCAGGGTTACAATGGTCCTGAAATGAAAATGAGCCAGTCCTGGGTTATTGATGCTGCTAATAGGAAATGTAACACTGTCATCTCTAAAATGGGTTAAGCGTTGGCTGATTCACTGTAGAGATGATAAAACAGAGGTTCGAGAGGTTTGTAATTTGCTCAAGGTCACACAGCCAGTGATGTATAGACAGTCTATTTAATTCCAGAAAACTTACATCCTTCCCACTTTATCATGCGTAGATTAAACTCTGGCTAAAAATGTTCTGGTTATCTTCATTTTTGCTCTAGAGTCTCATGTCTGAAGCCTTGAGTAACAACATTAAAAGAAGATAAAAGATCAAACTACCAAAACTTGTAAGAAGAAAAGCAGAAAGGAAGATACAGATGTTACAGAAGTTGAATATATACATTTCAAGTATCACTGTTACCGTAAGCACTTTAGCTTTCCCCAGGACATTGCTCTTTAGAGGTGAGACTATGTAATGGGGGCCAACCAACACAACTCTACATTAAGGGAGTAGTTTGTGCATTCTCGGCAGACGTTCAGTTGGTCTCCCCAAATGAACATGGTTTGGCCACACACTGGTGCAGAACGTTATAACTGACAGTCCAACCTCTAGGGAGATGTGCAATTTTAAATTGACATTAGACCATAAACTAAAGAACATACAGATATATACACTTACAACTTTATAAATCTATATGTATATAAAATACAGAATAGAATAAAATGGTGTGATGTTAACCTAGGAATAAGTGCCAAATCTGTATGTTTCATGAATATGTTAGGAAATTAAATGACAAAAAGGTTAAAAAAAAACAACACTAGAAGAATATGACTGACATTAAAGATATTTACAAAAATATATATATACTTACGGATTCCAGTGTTCTTTGGAAATTTTGTACAAACTGGCAAACATAATTGGCAGAATTTTGTCAATATTCTCCTCAATTAAACTAAGGATATATTCATTATTCCAGAAATACAATGCCCTTTCTGCAACCTAAAAGAGATATTTAGAAAAGTCAAAATGAAAAGAGGAAATAAATAATAGTATAATAGGAATAGCTTCAATGAAAACATCATACCTGGAAATGAGAACTGGATACACACTTGGATATCTGCTTAAAAAGTGGCTCTTCAATTTTTTTGAACTGTGTTGGTTCAATGACATCTAAGATTTCTTCAATTTCTCCTAAAAACATCACCTAGGTTAAAAAAATTTTCTTTTAAGAAACATAATATAAATTATATTAATATAGAAAGCATACAAATGTGAAGACTAACCTATACATTATACAATGGGCAATAAAGGTCTAGACAGTGTACAGTTTACTGTGGTGCTCAGTTCTTCGTGTGGCATAGTCTCTATCTCCTGCTCTGTGGCAGCAGCAATACAGCCAGCCCAAAGAAGCCAGGACTATGCCCTGGGATTGAGACGTCCTAATAAAATACACTACATTTAGTGAACAAACCCTACCTCTTTCTGACTACACGTTTTTGGCCAAAATTTCAGCAGTCCTCTGATCACCTGCAAAAAAGGAAAAGTTAAACATGCATTAAGCAACGAAGCTAGTTAATCCCAGGATGTTTTCAATAGCTATGATTACATGAACACTCAACTCTGAAGTAAATCAATATTGCTTAATATCCACATGTATACCTAGACTTTCTGCTTAGCTTTAGAATTATATTAATTCACCAAATATACAAATATTTACTGAGCGCCTACTACATGCCAGATAGTGTTCTAGGGACACAGTATGCTAGGGACACACTGATAAAAAAGACAAAAATGCAGTGTCTGGTTTTCATGACACTTACATGGTAAAGGAGGAGACCAATGTAAGTGATTGATTAAATACATAAACAAAACAATCTTAATAGTATGTGCTACTTCTAAGAAAACAAAAATATAACAGCTTGGTGGGGTGAAGGAAGGAGGTTATTTTAAGGAGAACAGATAATTCCTATTATATAAACCATTATGAAACACAAAAAAGCTAGAAAGCTTCCCAATGTATTTCATGGCTAACACAATCTTGATAACGAAACTACAACAAAACACAAAGGACTAAGTATTTAAATAAACACAGTTGCAAAAATTTGCATTAAACTGAATCCTACAGTATATTAACAAAATACTGCATGCCCAATTGTAATGCAGTCCGGAAATGCCAGCATGATTCATTATAGGTTAAAAGGATAAAAAGCCTATGTGATCATCTCAAATGATTCTAAACAATCATTTGATAATTTTGATTACACATTCTGATAAAAATTTAGTAAGCTAAACCATCAAGAGAGCAGAGAGAAAGCCCACAGAATGGGAAAAAATATTTGCCAACTGTATATCTGACAAAGGCCTAACGTAGGATTTACAAGGAACTCAAACGTGCTGAAAGGGAAAAAAACAAACAGCCCCATTAAAAAGTGGGCAAAAGACATGAATAGACACTCCTCCAAAGGAGATATATGGGCTGCCAACAGACACATGAAAAGGTGCTCAGCCTCACTGTCATTAGAGAAATGCAAATCAAAACCCCACTGAGATACCACCTAACCCCTGTAAGATGGTGGCTCAGCCTGTAATCCCGTACCTTGAGAGGCTGAGGTGAGTGGATTGCCTGAGCCCACAGGTTCGAGACGCGCCCGGGCAACTTAGCAAGCCCTCATCTCTACAATAAATTAAAAAAATTAGCTGGGCGTGGGAGCACATGCCTATAGTTGCAGCTACTTGGAAGGCTGAGGCGGAAGGATCACTGGAGCCCAGCAGGTTGAGGCTGCGGTGGCCGGAAGCATGCCACTGCACTCCTGTCTGGGCAAGAGTGAGACTCCAATTAAAAAAAAGTAACAGACGCTAGTGAGAATGCAGAGAAAAAGGAACGCTTCTACACTGCTGGTGGGAATGCAAACTAGTGCAACGTTTTTGGAAGACAGTGTGGCAATTTCTGAAAGAACTAGAAACTGATCTTCCCTCTGACCCAGTAATTCCCCTATTGGGTATATACCCGGAGGAACTCAAATCATTCTACAAAAAAGATACCTGCACAAGTATGTTTGTTGCAGCTCTGTTCACAATAGCAAAAACATGGAACCAACCATGCTACCCATCAAAGCTGGACTGGATTTTTAAAAATGTGGTACATATACACAAATGGAATTTTATGTAGTCATGAAGAAGGACAAACATATGGACTTTGCAGCAACTTGGATAGATTTAGAGTCTAACATACTCAGTGATCTATCACAGAAATAAAGAACAGAGCATCATATGTTCTCACTCATAAGCAGACCTTGAACACTTATAATAATAAAAGAAAGGGATTGGTAGTAGTGGGAAACTGCTGGCGGGGAATGGGGGAGAGATTGAAAGTTGAAGGAAACTGCTAGGGAAGGGAGGGGCACACCTCATCAACAAAGGTACCTGCATAATCAATGTTTGTATACCTAACCCTGAATTGTACCCCACATCTTTTAAAAAAAAATTTAGTATGCTAAAATGAAGAGAATTTATCAAAAACCATCAGCAATCATTTACACAATGATTTATTGGAAATAGGGTGCAAATGTGGGCCTGGCGGTTTTTTTGTTGAAACAGATCTTTGACAGCCTTCTAGGTTACGTTATAGTCTGGTCTAATAATGAGGAACACTCATTCAAATTAAAATTGGGAAGAACATTGTTCTGGAGTCAATCCAGTAAGATAAAAAGAATTTGATAATTGGGGAAAGGAATACCAGAATTATACCTATTTGTCTAAATATGTAATATTTATATACTCCCTAAAATTTAAACTGAAAGTTACTAAAATAAGTAGGAAAATTCAATGTATGGCCGGATGAAAGATAACTATATAAAAGTCAGCACTTTTTTCAACCATTGAATATCAATAATAATCAGATGAAAACGAAAAAATATGCTTTTTTTAAACAAGTACTATAATGTGCATAAGGAATAAAATTTGCAAAAAATGTGTAAAACTTCTAGGAAGGTAACTGTAAAACTTTACTGAAGATCATGAAAGGCTACAAATACAATCATGTGTTACTTAATGACAGGGATATATTCTGAGAAATGCATCATTAGGTGATTCCATCATTGTACAAACATTATAGAGTGCATTTACACAAACCTAGATGGTATAGCCTACGACATACCACTACACATCTAGGCTATATGGTATAGCCTATTGCTCTAAGGCTACAAACCTGTACAGCATGTGACTGTACTGAATACTGTTGGTAAGTGTAACAGAATAGTATTTGTGTATCTAAACATAGAAAAGGTACAGTAAAAATACAGTATTGTAATCTTACGGGACCCCTTTTTTTTGTTTGTTTAAAGAGATGGGATCTCTTTCTATAGCCCAAGCTGGAATGCAGTGGTGTGATCATAGCTCACTGCAGCCTCAAACTCCTGGGCGCGAGTGATCTCCTGCCTCAGTGTGTTTTATATGCAATCTATTACTGATTGAAACATTATGTGGTATGTGACTATAAATAGATGAGATGGTTCAATATTGTACAGATATTATTTCTCCTGTACTCAATCTTCAAATTTAATATAATCTCAATCAAATGTCAATTGAGTTATTTTTTGCAGCAAACATTTATTCTAAAATCTATAAATAGAAACAATAAATTGTTTTTAGGGAAGTGAATTAATGGAACAGAACTGGTACTACTGTTATCAGCAAATAATCAAGATGGGATTAGCACAGAAATGGACAAAAAATATATATGAAATAGAGGAGTAACTAGACAGACTTATGTATATATGGGCTTTAATATACAACAAAGGTGGCATTTCAGTTCCATGGGAAACTGGTGGTGCTGGGACTGGTAGCTCGCCATTTAGAAAGGAAGAATGTGGCTCCTTTGGTTGGCAGACTCCTAAAATGACCTCCTGTGATCTTGGCTTCTGTACTCACACTGTTGTGTGATGCCCTCCCCTTAAGTGTGGGTTGGCTTGCTGACTTGCTTCTGATCAACAGACTGGCAAAAGTGACAGAATGTCACTTCCATTAGTAGGTTACAAGAGACTGACTTCTGTCTTAATAGCAGACTCTTGCTATCCTGGCTTCCAAGCTTTGATGAAGCAAGCTGCTGTGTTGGAGCATCCTGGTAACAGGAAACTGAAGGTGGGATCTGGCCAATAGCCAGCCAGGAACTGAGGCTCCTAGTCCAACAGCACTTGAGAGGAACTGAATTCTGACAACCACCACGCAAAATGGGAAATATTCTCCCCTATCGGAGACTGCATGAGACACACACTCTGGCCAACACCCAACTGCAGCCTGTGAGAGATCCTGAAGCAGAGGACCCACCTAAGCCATGACCAGATTCCTGATTCACAGAAACGGAGACAATAAATGCTTGTTATTTTAAGCCACCGAATTTTGTGATAATTTGTTGGGCATAATGGAAAACTAATATATTTGCTTACCCTATGATACACAAACTTCAACCTCAGTGCAGTGGGTTGAGCAGTGGCCCCTCAAAAAGATATGTCAGCATCTTAATCTCTAGAACCTATGAATGTGACTTATTTGAAAAACAGGTCTTTACAGATGTAAATAAAAATCTTAAATGAAATTATCCTGGATTATCCAGATGGGCCATAAATCCAATGACAAGCGTTCTTCTAAGAGACACAAAAAGAGAAAAGGAGGTGGCAGCCAGTGTGGTGGGTCATGCCTGTAATCCGAGCCTTTTGGGATGCTGAGGTGGAAGGACTGATTGAGGCTAGCAGTTTAAGACCAGCTTGGGCATCATAGCAAGACCCCATCTCTACAGAAAAAAAAAAGGCAATGTGAAATTGGAGTAATTTAGCCAAAAGTCAATGAACACCTAGAGCCACCTGAAGCCAGAAGAGGCAAGGAACTGAATATTTCCCATAGAGCCTGTGCTAACACCTGAATTTTGAACTTCTGACATCCAGAACTGTGAGAGAACACATTTCTGTTTTAAGCCATCAAATTGGCAGTAATTCATTATGGTAGCCCTAGGAAACTATTACAAATAGAATAAAGATGTAAAGTAAAAACTAAATCCATAAAATAACTAGAATATACAACTAGAAAATTAGCTAGTGTTATATATGGATGTATATATGTGTGTGTGTGTGTGTCTGTGTATATACACTAGGATATATACTGGAGAATATTTTTATAACCTCAGGGAGTAAAAGGATATTTCTTAGCATACATCAAAAAGTAGTTTTTTTAGTTCTTTAAGGCAAAGATTAAAAATAGTATATTTAATGTTAAAATAAAAACTCTAACTGGGCAAAAAATATTTGCAAAATATAATAGGAAATGGTTAAAAGTAGGACACAAAAATATAAACAGCCAAAAACATGTTTTTAAAATGGCTGAATCTCTGTAATAATTTTAAAAAGTCAATTAAAACAATACTTTACATCAAAATAGACTTATCAAAAATCTTAAAGCTTAATATTTTAATTTTCTGTAGAAACAAAGTTTTGCTATGTTGCCTAATCTGGTCTCAAGCTTCTGGTCTCAAGTGATCCTTCTGCCTCATCCTCCCAAAGTGCTGGGATTATAGGCATGCGCCGCCGCACCTAGCCTGTTTTTATTTTACAGTTACATGCAGTAAAATTCCTCCCCCCCTTTTGATATACAGTTCTGAGGGTTTTTATACATGCATAGATTTTCTCATAACCAATACCACAGACAGGAGACAGAACAATTCTGACACGCCAAAACATTCCCTCACCCAGCAACATGTTTATAACAATGAAAAACTCCTAGTGTCCATTAGCTGAGTATTGATTAATACATTAAATTATCCATATAGAATTTAATGCTACCAATGAAAAAACGAAATAGATTAATATGGAAGATAGCTACATTTAGGCAAAAAAAAAATATGGTCAGCGTTGTCCTACCATTCATTTAATCTACACATAAATACACACACACACACACACAAATTTTTCCAAGAATATAGTCACCAATTCATATGGTTATCTCTATAGGAAACAATTTCAGAGAAGTTTCATATTGTGCTTAATGTTTTTGTATTGTGTGAGCCAATTTAACACATACTACTTTTATAATTAGAAATAAGTCATTTTCATTTTAGAAAATATTTTCAACACAAGATTTAGGTACATGAGAATGTAATAAACTAACACAAGCTCTGAGTTATTTGTAATTTCAGGAAGCTTTGGTATGAATTCTAGGTTTCCAGAAAATTAATATTAAAGCTCAAACCCAAGTAATATGGCCATAGTTTTGGTGCTGAAATAGCTTATGGTAGAAATGGCAAGATCACTATATCTGAGACCTTATGAATTGAAAAGCATTTCCTTTGCTAACTTTGACATTTACCTTACTCTCTCCTCATCCTGTCCCTATTGCCATGAAACCAACTCACCCAAGCCAGACATCTGGCCATCATCTCTCTCCCTAATCTTCTACTCTTAAAAACAAAAACAAAAACCTATCTTCTTTATCTATCCCAAATTAATTAAGTAAAATTTTGTTTACTATTTATCAAGCATGAACCATGACTTTTATGTATTATGGGTTTTCATTTTCTCAATTCTAATCATGAATTTGTATTAAGTTTTAAATCACTTCAGAGGTTTATGTGGTTTTATGTATGAATGTTGGGCTGCTAATCCTGATTTCTCTTAAACACTGCTTACAGAAAGGACTGTAAATCTAAAAGGAGAAAAACTCAAAAGATTAGGGAGTAGAAAAATATCTTTTGTTCTTTTATACAAAGTTCAAGTAAAAGGGAGAATACTAAGTATATTTTTCAAGCATCCCTAAAGATAGTCTCAGAAGGTTGATAATACATAAATTTAAAATCTTGTTTCAATCCTTCAAATCCTTTGCTATTCTTCAAGAACTATCTTCGTTTACATATTCAGATTTAATATGCCTAGAAAGCATTCTCTCAAAATATTTCACCAAGGTTAAAATATCTCCTGTGTTTCTATACTTTTCTATTTCACTTTACCTCTTTTGTTTTTCTTGAATCTTTAGTCAGTTTTTATAACTAATTATTTCTTTACTCTCTCCTGAATTTTCATTTTATAGGTAAATAGTAAACAGTAGAATTCATATACAACCTTTACTCCAAGATTATATCTTAAGCACCAAAGGCAAGGAAATGTTTTCCATCCCTAGCATGTGGTTTATCATTAATGAGAGCAAAATCCTATTTTAGTAATAGGAAACAAAACTCAAGTGAATCGTTTGGGGGCCATCACAGTATGTTTTAATTCTAAAAGGTGAAGAAAGATTAAAAAGATTATCAGTAAAGATAATATGGATATAAAACTTAACTGTGATCATTTGATCCCATCATCACACATCTCAATTACTGTTTGTTAATATCAATCTGTATTTAGGTCGTTCAAGACAGAAGTCAAGAGAACTCTCCCCCACAACACCCTCCTCTGAATGCAGATTAACTTCACATTCCCTCTCAATGATTTTGGCTTCAGGTACATTATTACACTATTTAATAACTCTATAAGGCTATAAAGAAAGCTAATAAAATCCTATTAATGCAGATGAAAATATGAAAATGAATAGAACACTTACTGGTTCTGTTAGGGTTGTATCTTTCTCCAGGAACTGTACAACACAGTATGCTAGCTAAAAGGTAAGGGACAGTTTGTAAATATTACTGAGCAAAATAATATTTAGTGATGCAGGATATTTTTTACATTTAGCCAATAAAATTGACTACCTACCTCACTTTGATAAACTGTACTCTAAATTTATTCCAGTATATAAAAATATACTCATGACTGTGAATGAAATTGTGAAAATATACTCACAACCGTGTAACTTTTAACCTTGAAAATAACTTCTAGCTCAAAAAGAGTGTTTTTTAGTGTCATTTCTGACTATAATGTTAACTGAAATAAGACTAGGGCTAACAATTTAGTTTTTCAGCATGTTTGTACATGTATGCCTATGCTGATATCTTATTCTCTAAATATTAGTAGAGGAGACCAAAAATCTCTCTAACTAGGTTACTGCCACTGGAAGGAACATTCTGCAGATATGTGGGATTTATTCAGTCACATAGTTAATTGGGTCATGGCCTGGACCAGAATATAAGGAAACTCGATATTTTCTATATCTGTACTTAGAGTGCATTGGTCTTATTTAATAACTAAATATCATCATTTTTAAATTACAATAAAAATTTGCTTTGTATAACTTTGTCAGCAAATTGTTCAATTATACTTAAAACTGTCATCTCAATATTTCACAATTTCTCTGCCTTTATATTTGCCTCTGGCAATATTCCCCTCATTTGAAATTTTTGTGAAACTTACCTGAGCATGAAACAAAGCTAATCCTTTTGCAGTATGCATAGGAATAAGAACCTTCATTAGAAATTGCTTATGTTCTGCTTTCAGTGGCAATGCAAAGCCATTGATAATACTGGAGGGAAAAAAAGGCAGGGGAAGTGTTAAGTAGTTACCACTTTGTTTCTAAAAGTCATAATATCCACGAGTTCATAAGGAACAGTGATCTGCTTCAATCCTGGTGGTACATGACTATTCATCTTCAAACTATTTTAGGCAGACTATTACTATGAAGTCTCTTCCTCTAAGTCATTCAATGATCCCACAAGAAATTTAGGACTGCCCATTGATGCCCCAGCAAGCAATTTCTATCTTCACTTTCTATAAAGCCTGTCATTTTCAATAGCTTTAGGGAGCTTTTGGTTACATAGCTGCATTATACGGTGGTGAAGAAGTCTGGGCTATATGTGTACCTGTCACCCCCACTAGAGTACACTGTACCTGATAGTTGATTTTTTTCACCCTTCCCCCCCGTTTACCCTCCTCCTTCTAAGTATACAGTGTCCATTTTATCATTCTGTATGCTTTTGCAGACCCTCAGATTAGCTCCCATTTATAAGTTAAAACATGCAGTATTTGGTTTTCCATTTCTGTAAGCCTGTCATTTCATGCATTATGTTGCCTTTGTTTTTCCTCCCTGAAGCCATAGGAGTGTCAGTATCACAATATTGTTAGAATTTCAATATTTTCTGAAGTAAATGGGTAGTTTCTCTTGCTTTGTTGGATAATCTGAAATTAAGAATTAGTTCTCCCTACAATAATATTCAGAATATTAATAAAGGAGACTAAATAATTCTCTAAATAGTAATAGGAGGTTCTAAAATTCTCTCAAGTTAATACTGATATAAAGTGAACAAGGAAGGCAAAACATTCATGTAAACTAAAACCAAAGACTATAGATTCTTCTAAAGAGAACAGATGGATTAGGAGTGATATCTGAACAAGAATTTTTTTTTTTTTTTTTTGAGTAGCAGTCTCATTCTGTTGCCCAGGCTGTAATGCAGTGGCATGTTGCTCACGGCCCCTGCAGCCTCGACCTGCTGGGCTCAGGTGATCCTTCCACCTCAGCCTTCCAAGTAGCTGGAACTATAGGCACATGCCACCATACCCAGCTAATTTTTTGATTTATTGTAGAATGAGGTCTCAACATGTTGTCCAGGCCAGTCTCGAACCCGCAGGCTCTGGCAATCCTCTCACCTCTGACTCTCAAAGTGCTGAGATTACAGGCGTGAGCCACAGCGCCTGGCCTGAACAAGAATTCTTGTAACTTCACTAAAGGTTCACTATAGCTTATTTCATCTCTTCCTAATTAGAGCCTATACATTTCTGTGGCAGTCTGGCAAGACCAGGCATAAAACATGCCACAGCTTGAAAGCAGGAAACCTGTCTTAAAGCAGATATCTTATAGGGCAGTATTTTAATATGCTGATGCCCTAAAAAACCATTATAAGAATTCAGTTGAGAAACTATGTCTTGTGCTCTATATTTAAACCCTAAAATATGAAATAATTTCTCCAACCCCAGTAAGATTTTAATACGTAAGCCATTCAAAGTTACTTAATTCTTAAAAAGAACAACAACAAAAAATCTGACCTACCTTCCTAATATTTCGAGGAGTTCAGCAACACCATTGAAATGTTCTGTTTCATATATAAACCTGAATTAAAAATAAAGACAGATGTAATAAAAATTAAACATCAGAAAACCAAGCGAAACAGGCCGGAAGTAAAGAAATCAATCCAAAAGGCAGCTATTAGAAACACATTCCATGCTTTAGGTTTTCTTTATAAGCTATTTTGCCCCAAATGGGCTAATTAAGTCATAGGAATCTCACAAAAGAAGGTCTAGTTCCTATTAAGTCACATATGTCTTTGCTATAAAACTTACCATAGGTGAAGATAACAAAACAACATTTCACCTGGAATAGTCTATTTACTTAATAATTTTTAAGAAAGATGGGTTTTCTCAAAGAAATACTTTTCAAAATAAGAAACGTCTACTCTGGAAAATCCAAGAGAAAAAGACTGATACAAAATAAAGCCACTTTTACTCAGAATTTCTCTAAATCTCAAATTACATAGGCTGTCTACCTTTCCAAGATTAAGACTGCCTTTAAAACAGAGGGACATAAACTCAAATGACTATAGAACAGGACAGGTGTTATAAACAGCTAAAGTAGTTCTTAGAAGGTGATGATAACTGGAGAAAAATGCTGTCTCTAGACAAGGCAGCCATTCCATAATTGTTGCAATGTAGGAATGCTCCAATTTAGCCAGACTTCAATTAATCAAAACAAACAAATACACCAAACCTTAAATGTGGGTATTATTATAAAATCCCCTGCTGTGAAGCAACTCCTTAACATATTAGCATTTATAAAGTACAGTTGGCCCTCTGTATCAATGGGTTCCACATCTGCAGATTCAACCAACGACAGATGGAAAATATTTTTTTTGAAAATGAAAATTTAAGCTGGGTGCGGTGACCCATGTCTGTAATCCCAGTACTTTGGGAGGCAGAGGTGAGAGGATTGCCTAAACTCAGGGGTTCAAGACCAGCCTGGGCAACTTGGCGAGACCTCATCTCTACAATAAATCAAAAAAATTAGCCGGTTGTGGTGGTACATGCCTGTGGTTCCAGCTACCTGGAAAGTTGAGGCGGAAGGATCACCTGAGCCCAGCAGGTCAAGGCTGCAGTGACTGTGAACGTGCCAACGCACTCCAGCCTGGGCGACAGAGTGAGACTTCAGCTACAAAAATAAATAAAAATAAAAAATGAAAATTTAAAATATAGTATAGCAAGTATTTGCATAGCATTTACACTGTATTAAGTATTAATAAGTTAGAAATAATTTAAGGCCATTGCCTTACTAGACTCTGGTGTGGCCATGTGCTCTTCGAGCTATGGCTGTCACCATGCATCCTGGCTTTGACTCCCTCCCCTACCTTGGGGAGGTGAATCTCTTCTTTTTCTCTCTTTCTAGTTTAGTTTTTAAATAAACTACATTTTCTCATCTAATAAAAAAAAGAAATAATTTAAACTATACAAAAGGATGTGTGGAGGTTATATGCAAATACTATGCCATTTTATATAAAGGACTTAAGCATTTTGGTATCAGCAGGGGTCCTAGAATCAATCTCCCATAGATACTGAGGGATGACTGTAGTCAAATGATAGGCTTCATATAATAATTAGCTTTGACAGATAATCAAGTAAAAATGCTTACAAAAGTTATAAAATAATATTTATACATACATTTTTAAACAAAAGACTCATCAGATGAGATAAATTCTCCTCTCAATACATCTTACACATGAATAACATTTGTATTACCTACTAAAAATTGTCCTCATTATTACTGTCCACTTATATTAAGGTTACAAGTTTATAAAAAGTTAGATTCAATCAAATGATAGCCACAAAAAGCTAAAAATAACTCAAATGCTTTCAGCTAAATGTAAAGATTTCAGATATTAAAAATTAACCTAAAAAAGACCTTAGAATGAAAGAAGATGTGTAGGGGAAAAGTGTTACATATGAATAAATAGCTAATTTACCTGAGGAAAATGTTGTTAATTTGTTTTCTGATGAATGCTCTTAATCCAAGAAATTTCCCATAAATTCGATGCAGAACTGTCTTCAGGAAGTCACGTTCTCTGGGATCTTCACTATCAAAAAGCTCCAGGAGCTTTAAAAAAAATCTGAGAAATTACTTTTAAAAAATAATCGAGTGAAAACTTCACTTTATTCTAATTTTGATTTTAACACTACCCATGAAATTTTTAAAAAAAATTTTCTAGAGATTTTTGTCTTACCACACTTTTATTCCTGCTAGATAATGAAGCTAAAGAAAAGCTTAAGGAAGACTTCTTTTCAATTATTTCATTTCAAAATATGACACAATAAGTAATATAAACACTTCAAAAAATGCATGTATTTTTTTTGTCTTGCCACTGATTTTAAAATTCTACTCTTCTAAACATAGCTCACAATTTTAGAGCATTAAAATTTGAGAGATTTTTAATGCTTTCTGATCATCAAAACTGTATACAAATCTTAAGCTTTTAGATTGCAAGCCATCAAATATGTGAAGTTTAAAAAATATTCATGGCCAGGCTCAGTGGCTCAGCCTGTAATCCCAGCACTTTGGGAGGCCGAGGCGAGAGGATTGTCTGAGCCCGCGGGTTCGAGACCCACCAGGGCAACTTGGCGAGACCTCGTCTCTACAATAAATCAAAAACTAGCTGGGCGTGGTAGCATGCGCCTGTAGTTCCAGCTGCTTGGAAGGCCGAGGAGGAAGGATCACCGGAGCCCAGCAGGTCGAGGCTACAGTGGCCAGGGGCGGCATTGTACTCCAGTCTGGGCGACAGAGTGAGACTCCAACTCAAAAAAAAAAAAAAAAAATCCATGTGTAATGCATAATTCTAGTTTACTAGAAAGATGAAAGATGTATACATACTAAGGTTTCTTTTTATGGTTTTGAAAAAAAAAATCAGTTCAAAATTTATATTCAGTTATTAGGATAAAATATTAGCAGATACATACTAATAGAATAGAAATCATACATGGAGTAACAATGAAATAAAAGATAAGACCACAGATTTTTATTTAAAGTCAGTTTAGCAAATGGCTGAAAAGTTTTAAGCCAGTTCAGACTGGCCTAAATCAACATTCTCCTATATCTCTGCACAATTCTTTTCTTTTTTTTTTTTTTTTTCTTTGAGTTGGAGTCTCACTCTGTCGCCCAGGCTGGAGTGCCGTGGCACACTCACGGCCACCTCAGCTTCGACCTGCTGTGCTCTGGCGATCCTTCTGCCTCAGCCTTCAAAGTAGCCAAAACTACAGGTGCACGCTACCATGCACAGCTAATTTTTTTTTTTTTTTGGAATTGGAGTCTCACCAAAACTACGGGCACGCGCTACCACGCTCAGCTAATTTTTTTTTTTTTTTTTTTGAGTTGGAGTCTCACCAAAACTACAGGCGCACGCTACCACACCCGGCTAATTTTTTTGATTTGTTGTAGAGATGAGGTATCGCCAGGTTGCCCATGCGGGTCTTGAGCCCGCGGGCTCAGGCAATTCACTTACCTCAGCCTCCCAAAGGGCTGGGATTACAGGCTGAGCCATCGAGCCCGGCCAATTCTTCAGCAAACTCTTAAAGAAGAGACTGCAGAAGAATTTAGTCAAAAGCTCAGATTTCCATTTTAAAACTTAATTTCTTCTGTCAAAAAAAGCAATACTGTATTTTAAATGAAACACTGGATTTTTGATGAAAAAACATAATCTCTCTTGGAAGAGTACACATTTTACATTCTGAACTTTGGTAATTATAATTACACTAAATATGACAAGCTCGTCAGAAGTTCTTATTTCATTTTGTTTGAATTCTGTATCATTCCTCACATGTGCATCTCAAACCAGAGTGGGTGACATGAGTTATATTCATATACCCCCCAAACAAGTGACTTTCTTATAGTGTCTGCATTTTTTGTTTGCTAGGTTGTTAAGGCACTGCATGAGGTTCCGGCAAAAAAATTAAGCTATGGAGTATGCGAATTTATGTTAATACATCTAATAAATTCAATTCAAATTATTCTAATTAAAAATGGCTAATCAAGCCAGGCTCAGTGGCTCAGCCTCTAATCCCGCGCCTTTGGGAGGCTGAGGTGAATGGATTGCCTAAGCTCGCAGGTTCGAGACCCACCCGGGCAACTTGGAGAGACCTCATCTCTACAATAAATCAAAAATGAGCTGGGTGTGGTAGGGCGCGCCTGTAGTTCCAGCTACTTGGAAGGCTGAGGCGGAAGGATCGCCGGAGCCCAGCAGGTCAGGGCTGCGGTGGTCGGGAGCGGCCACTGCACTCCAGTCTAGGCGACAGAGTGAGACTCCAACTCAAAAAAAAAAAAAAAAAGTGGCTAACCAAGTCAAGATACTCACATTCAAGTTTCTGATGCTATGTTTTCTTGGAAGACATGCTCAAATTAATAAAGGGGGCCCTTTGTTAAGGTCTTCATGCCAAATTCAAATTAATATAATTTAATACAAGATGATTTTCAGGGGGAAAATATTAAACTAGAGAACACCTGTTAGATAAGTTTGAAATCTATTTAATGAGATCTATTTTCAAATATAATTTAAATAAATCTATTTAGAAATATTATATTCACATAATAAAACATAAACAAAACTAATAATCAGGAAGTTGTGTTTCTTTCTTTCTTTTTTTTTTTTTTTACACCAAAGGTGTAAGAATTACAGGCTGAGCCATTGAGCCCGGGTAGCTGTGTTTCTTATTCTGGCTCGGATACTAATATCTAAATGCTTTTAAGGGTAATTCATAACCTCTGAGCCTATGTTTATTCACTGATAAAATAATGAAGGTTGAAACCAATTATTCCTTTTTTTTTTTTTTTTTTTTTTGAGTTGGAGTCTCACTCTGTCACCCAGACTGGAGTTCAGTGGCCGCTCCCGGCCACCACAGCCTCGACCTGCTGGGCTCCGGTAATCCTTCCGCCTCAGGCTTCCAAGTAGCTGGAACTATAGGCACGCGCTACCAGGCTCAGCTAATTTTTGATTTATTGTAGAGATGAGGTCTCACCAAGTTGCCCAGGCGGGTCTCAAACCCGCGGGCTCAGGCAATCCACCCACCTCAGCCTCCCAAAGGCGCGGGATTACAGGCTGAGCCACCGAGCCCGGCTAATTATTCCTTTTTTAAGAGAATGTATTATAATGGTCAGAGAGCCTAGTGTAAATACTGATTGTGCCACCAACTAGCTGTGTGAAACTGGACATGGTCTAGCTCTTTATATAAAAACACATAAGGGCAGTGCCTGGCACATAAAAAGCCCTCAATAAATCTTAGTTTCCTTTTCTCTTCTGAAATTCTGATTTGAGAGTTGGCCTTATACAATTATTTTCTTCTCTTGCAATAATGAACATTCAAATTTATTCAAATAAACTTTCCCCTGTTCTTCTAAGTATTAAAACTTACTATCTACCAAATCATTTCAAAATACAAAAGCTGAGAATTCTCATATATACTATATATTAAACAATACCTAAGAATACCTCAAAGAAGTGATCTATGAAAGCACAGTCATTTGAATGGCTAAAAGCAAACTGGTCTTGGCTTCTCTGGTAATTCAGGCATTTAAGGTAGACGATAGAAGTCCCACCCTACTAATTTTCTTGCTTCCCTCCAAGTCACATTATAAAACAAAAGCCTAAATACCTCAAGCTCCAGACTGAGGAAGCACTAAGGCAACTGTTCCCCTCAACTTACTGTTGTCTTAAAAAAAAAAAAAAGTAATATAGCATTACTAGAGTTCCCTAAAATATCCCACACAAGACATATACAAGGAAATAAATATGCATTCATTTGCAATTACCAATAAAACAAAACTCTTTAATCGGATTGATTTTTACTCATGATCAAAATATACACTTTACTGTTAATATTTATTAACACCTAATATTTATAAGTTGTGAAAAGGTATTTGAATGATTGAAGGAAATATTTTAGGCTGACAATGCTCCTTATCAATACTTCACAGCAACTGGTCAGAATACTTTATATTAGATTGGGGATGGTTATGAATGGCCAAAAGGAGCTCTAAATATATAGGATTCACATTTGTAGAATCTTTGTCAGGGGACACACAAGGTGGTCTGAAGTTAGAAAGGTGCTTGCAATGATTTTAATCCTTGGCCTCAGCATCAAATTCCTAAAAAGGCCTTAAATACTGCTAAGTATTTCAAAAGAGAAAACAGACCTGGTCTATATTACAATTTTGTTTATTCCAGTCAATTCCTTTAAATTGTTGAAAAGATTTTGAAAATAAAAATGAATACATTCTTGGAAACTCAGTATGTACATTGCAAAAATGACTACTGTTTATATTAGTTTATAAAAAGAAAGACGGTATCATATATGTTCACCTCCTTTCATCTTAATGAACCTGTTTTACCGTGGTTTAGGAACTGGGTAGTGGGATGCATAAAGTGCAAAGAGGAAAGGAAGAGGGAAAGGTAACTGAGACTTCATGACAGTAAAGGAGTTAAAAGTCCAAACTCCTCTCAGTTATTCTGTTTCTCTTTTTCCTCCTCTCTGTCATTTCAAAGTCACTGCCTAAAATATGTCGAGCTCAAGTTTAAAGACTTAAAACAAAAGTTTTCCCCGTAGATTGAATGGTCATACCAAAACTTCTCAGTTAGATATTACAGAAAAACTTGCTTTTCTGGTCTTGATAAAATAACCACAGGAATTTAGGATTGGATAGAATAATTTTAATGACTTCATTAGAAGCTCATCCTTGATAAAAATAATCTTTTATTCTCAGAGCTGCTTCACTTCTATCCTATCTGGCAAGAATAAGTCCTGTCAAACTGAAATAAACTATTAAAGTTTTGAAAGACTACTCTATTGTAATCAGAAGTTAGTAAATCACTGTTAGGATGAATATCAGAAATTCTAAGACATAAGAATTCCTTACCTGTTGTACAAATTTCTGATCAATGTATCGCTTTGCAATGCTAGGCTGGAAATCAGGGCTCTCCAAAAATCTCAAGAAGAATTCATACACCAACTATGAGAGAAAGCCAAATAAATGCTAAGACGATGCTTGTAAAATACTACCCTAAATATTCACTCCATCTGAAAAACACAAGCCTCTTACTAACTTAGTAAAGAAACTGCTCATTGTAAAACATCATAAATTGGTAAAAATGTTTTTAAAATACAGTTTAAAAAAAAATTTTTAAGTTGAGGGGTCTCACTCATCACCCAGGCTGGAGTGCAGTAGCACAATCACAGCTCACCACAGTCTCAAACTGCTGGGCTCAGGCAACCCTTCTGCCTCAGCCTCCTGAGTAGCTGGAACTATAGGCATACACCACCACTCCTGGATAATTTTTTCTTTTTGTAGTGATGAGGACTCACAATGTTGCCTAGGCTGGTCTCAAACTCCTGGGCTCAAGCAACCCTCCTGCCTCAGGACCTCCCAAGGCGCTAGGTGGGATTACAAGAATGAGCCACCACGCCCAGCCAAAAAATAAAAAATACAATTTAAAAAACTGTTTATAACTTTATCTCCTAAGCTGGTAAACTTTGAGACCGGTTGACTGACTGATCGATTCTTAAGAGACAGGGTCTCACTCCGTTACCCAGGCTGGAGTGCAGCAGTGTAATGATAGTTTGCTGCAGCCTCAAACTCCTGGGCTCAAGCATCTTCCTACCCTCACCCTCCCAAGCAGCTAGAACTACAGGCATGCCCCACCATGCTGGGCTAATTTTTATTTTTTAATTTTTTTGTAAAGATGGGGTTTCTTGCTATGTTGTTCAAGTTGATCTCGAACTCCTGGCCTCAATGATCCTTCTGCCTCAGCCTCCCAAAGTGCTGGAATTACAGGATGAGCCAATGTGCCTAGCCTGGAATTTATTTCTTGCTGCAAGGGACCTAGAAAATAATGATAATGCCTATAAAATATTTAATTAAGACTATTTTGCAAACCATACTCATCAGGAACATGTTTCTTTCCCAATGGACTACTAATTGACCTCAATTTAAATACAGTGTCAGGAACATCCAAATAAGGCAGTGTACCATTAACAATTTTTTAAAAGAAAAGAAAAACTTCAAGTTTTAGCCCCCAAAGTACTTTAGCTTATTAGCTATTAACCAATACTATATCAACTTAGCACTCTAAAAATAAAAAAGGAGGATCTGACCCCTAAGTAAAAATGTCATTCAGTAAGCAATTAGGTAGTCAGGTCAGATACAGAAGGGAGAAAAAGAAAAAAGATTACTATGTTAGACTCACAGATTTTACAGCACACAAAAGCATTGCTAGATCTGGGTCCTATCATTTATCAAATGACAACAAAATTTTATCACTATGAGTTCAATACCATTCTAAGGCTAACAGTGGTTTGGGAACGAGTAAATATAGTTTTGTTTGATACATCTTTGCCCAACTATGCAAAAGGAGCAATGCTTAGCTGGTCTAACATTACTTAACTTTTTGTGTTTATCATGAATTAAGAATATAACAAGAAAAAAATAGAAGTTGATATCAATGAAGTTTTTATTTATGGACAATTTTCTAATCAACAAGCAGTGTAAATGATATAGACAATTTTGCTTTCATGTACCCACATGTAGTAAGATATACAAAACTGATTATGGCATGCTCTGAAGAATCTGCACAGTCTCATGGACTGCTACCCTGCTCTGTTAAAAGCACAACTTATTCATTCATTGCCTATTTTCATGTCCAGTACTGGGCATATATAATGTTAACAGGAATTAGGCACTGTATGGCTTCAAAAAGCTCATTCACTAATTAGGGACATAAAAATAAAAACACAAAATTGTATACACAAAGGTATACACTATGTGTGCAGGTGATATTTAGAAAAGGGTTATATGACTGTGGAGTAAGGACAATAGGAAAAGCTTTAAGGAGGAAAGGCAACTTGAGTCCTGCATTTGAGGAGATTCTGGACAAGTCAAGAAGAAAGAGGAGGGCTTTTATTTTACAGAAAGGTGAAGCATGTCTTGAAATGAAGATGGTGCAGAATATGGGTTGGTGGTATGGAATCACAGTCTTAGATTCCTTACGCAGATTTCTAGAGCTCAGTGGAAGTTAAGATTCCATGCTCAGCCGGGCTCGGTGGCTCAGCCTGTAATCCCGCGCCTTTGGGAGGCTGAGGTGAGTGAATTGCCTGAGCCCACGGGTTCGAGACCCGCCTGGGCAGCAAGACTTCATCTCTACAATAAATCAAAAAATCAGCCGGGCGTGGTAGCACATGCCTGTAATTGCGGCTACTTGGAAGGCTGAGGCGGAAGGATCGCTGGAGCCCGGCAGGTCGAGGCTGTGGTGGCCGGGAGCGGCCACTGCACTCCAGTCTGGGCGACAGAGTGAGACTCCAACTCAAAATAAATAACATAACATAACAAATAAAAATAAATAAATGTTTGGCCGGGCTCGGTGGCTCAGCCTGTAATCCCGCGCTTTGGGATGCCAAGGTGAGTGAATTGTCTGAGCCCATGGGTTCAAGATCTGCCTGGGCAACTTGGCGAGACCTCATCTCTACAATAAATTAAAAAATTAGCTGAGCGTGGTAGCGCGTGCCTCTAGTTTCAGCTACTTGGAAGACTGAGGCAGAAGGATCGCCGGAGCCCAGTGGGTCAAGGCTACGGTGGCCGGGAGCGACCACTGAACTCCAGTCTGGGCGACTGAATGAGACTCCAACTCAAATAAATAAATAAATAAATAATAGATAGATAACATACATACATAGATAAAGAAATAGATAGATAAATAAATAGATAATAGATAAATAAATAAATAAATGGATAGATAGATAGATAAATAAATATATGTTTAATGTTTATCCCAGATAGAGGTAGAGGGAGCACTGGTGACCTATGGAGCTGAAAATCTTCAAGATGGCACAATTAAGTTTATGCTTCTATAAAATTGTATCCTGCCCCCAGTGTCACTCTTTATATATCCCATCCTGCATTATTGTTTTCTTGCATTTATCACACCCTGACATAGAATGTGTGTCAATTATTCTATTATTATTTTATTCTTCTCTACTAGGATGTAAGGGATTTTGCCAAATTCTATACTTTACCCTCCATGTTTAGAGTAATGACTGACACACAGTAGCTGCTCAATATTTACTGAGTGAATGAAAATCATAGCTATTAGGAGACTGTGTTCTATGTAGTTACTGAAGTTTCTTTATGTTATTCTATATGAAGAAATAATTTGCTCCAAGAATCTAAGAAATAATCTGCAAAGAACAACAGACACTTCAGCAATGGATTCAGTTTATTAATAAATGGCAAATTTCACCTATGTATGGCTGGTCCTACTTCTGTACACCAAAAAAATACCCTAAAAGATGAAAGATAACTAAAAAAACATGAAAACGGAGGGTAATCCTACCATTGTATTCAGTTCTAACCATGTTAAAAATATATACATAAAATACTGGTCTTCACCATTAAAAATATTTAGGATAAGAAACAGCAGGAAACAGCATAGATGACTAAAGTATCTGAAAATAAGACCTATACAGAAAGCTAAAGGAATTGGAAATGTTCGGCCAAGCGGCAAAGACAGAGAAGCAACTTTCATGATCTACATATGCATAAGAGGCTCTTTCAAGGAATATGATGATCACCTGTTTTCCAACCTCTATTAGGAGGAAACTAATATAAACAAGCTTTAAAAATTGATTAGGCTGGGCTCGGTGGCTCAGCCTGTAATCCTGCACCTTGGGAGGCCGAGGTGAGTGAACTGCCTGAGCCCACGGGCTCAAGACCCGCTTGGGCAACCTGGCGATACCTCATCTCTACAACAAATCAAAAAAATTAGCCGGGCGTGGTAGCGCATGCCTGTAATTCCAGCTACTTGGAAGCTGAGGCGGAAGGCTCGCCGGAGCCTAGCAGGTCGAGGCTGCAGTGACCGGGAGCAGCCACTGCACTCCAGTCTGGGTGACAGAGTGAGACTCCAACACAAAAAAAAAAAAAATTGATTAAAGCTGTGGGAGCTTTTCTGTCCTCTCAATAAATCTTGCTTTCTCAAAAAAAAAAAAAAAAATTTTTTTGATTTAACGTATGAAAAAATTCATATAAAAATGGCATACTGAACTTTATGAGATATTATATATTAAGTACCTGGGATATGGTAAGCACTAATAAAATCTTAGTTCTCGAAGAATCTGGTCTCTGCTGTAATCCTTATAAAAACAAATCAGATTCTGCATGAACCTTTAATAGCTTAAATACAGCCTAACTCTTTTTCCTCTACTCTTTTATTCATAAGAAATTAAGATAATTATTAGAATAAAATAATAGAGAATAAAAACTATTCACAATTAAAAAGTCAAAGTAATAAAAGTTTCCCTACTTCATATAAGGATGAAAGATGTTCCTTTCTATTTTTGTTCCTATAATATTAGCACATTAGGGTATGATCACTATCATTCTGAATTCTTAGCCCATGCAAATACTTAAAATACAGTATCTGGCCAAGAGTTATTTCAAAGTGTACTTTGCAAAATATGTATGTCCCTAGTTCAAATTTCTAAGTATATCTCTTCCCACGGAGAAGAGCCTTCTACTCCCTAAAATACAGGCTATTCCTAAAAAGGTCTATGCTCTAGTCAGTGTACCACATAATTAAATCTTAATTATCTGTGTTACTAAAGTAATTAATAAAAGAAAATGAAAATACACAATTTGCCTTGTGTTCCAGGCTAGTACAGCTGCCAAGTCGCCTAATTATCTAAAAGTACAAAAAATTACTTCTCACTCATAAGTGGACCCTGAACATCTATCGTAATACTATAAGAAAAGAATCGACAGTGATGGGAATCTATTGGGGAGGGACAGGAAGGGCAAGGGTGGTGGGATTAATGGTAGTCAAAATATCTGTCTGGGGACGGGGGGGACACCCCTTATCAACAAGGGTGCCTGAACGATGCATATCTGTATACCTAACCCTTAACTGTACCCCACAATTTTAAAATAAAAAATATGTTTAATAAAAAAAATTACTGTATTGTTAGTCCTCAATAAATAGAAAGCAATGATTCTTAGGATAGAAAAGAGAAAATAATTTAAAACTGTTGTACATTAATAATACCATATAATACTATACTTAATAAATTAGAAGATATAACCTATCCCTAGTAACCTTTTGTTCCTTTTTTCTGTCTCTATTCTATTATTTCATCGCTCATTAGTATTTCTATTACAGTGTGAAATGAAGTAAGAGGAGACAAACTGCACATTTTTAGAAAATTCAGGAAGAGGGCTGAGGAAACAAAGGTTTGAAAAGTTTTGCGATTATTTGTGATCTTTCTTTTTTTTTTCGAGTTAGGTCTCTAACACCCAGGCTAGAGTGCAGTGGCACACTCATGACCACTGCAGCCTCGACCTGCTGGGTTCAGGCAATCCTTCCACCTCAGCCTTCCAAGTAGCTGGAAATATAGGTGTGCGCCACCAAGTCCAGCTAATTTTTTAATTTATTGTAGAGATGAGGTCTCGCCAAGTTGCCCAGGTTGGTCTCAAAGTTGTGGGCTCAGGCAATACTCTCATCTCGGTCTCCAAAAGTGCTGGAGTTATAGGCATGAGCCACTGCGCCTGGCCCTGCTCTCTCATTAAGAACTAAATTTAATGTTTATTTTCCACCACATCAAATCTCTAGCATCAAGGATCTGATAAGCTAAATGTAAAATGCAAACTTTTAGTACAAAACAAAAAATTTCAGATGAACTAATTCAAAGCACATCTATGATAGAAGAAATAAATGATCATTGATCAAATTTCTTCAGTGCTACAATTCTCTATAATCTCATTTGTCAGAACAGCCTTAATATTCAACTCTAAAAAGAACATAGGAAAATGATTAATAAGGTAGCTACAATAACTGACAAATCCTATAATTCTGTTCATTTAATATTTTACCAGTTTCTGATGTCCTTAGACCATTAAATTGTCAAAATGTAAAACTGTATACCAAATTTTGGTTACTGTAAAGATTTTTTTTTTTTAGTTAAGTCTCACTCTGTGGCCCAGACTGGAGTGCAGTGGCACGCTCCCGGCCATCACATATTCGACCTGTTAGGCTCCGGCGATCCTTCAACTCAGCCTTCCAAGTAGCTGCAACTACAGGCGCGCACTACCACGCCTGGCTAATTTTTTTGATTTATTGTAGAGATGAGGTCTCGCCAAGTTGCCCAAGGAGGTCTAGAACCCACGGGCTCAGACAATCCACTCACCTCGGCCTCCCAAAGCACAGGGGATTACAGGTTGAGCCACCGAGCCTGACCTATTATAAAGATTTTTAAACTGAAAATATATATCTTAGAGCAGAGTCTTTTAATCAAGGGAATATGGATAAATGAAAATTTCTTGTCTCTGTGAATCTGCCTTGAGGGAGAATAATTTTTTTAAAATCTTATTTTGAAAGCAACTTACCACCTCCTAAAATGTTAAGAACCACTAGTTTGGGGGAATTTAAATAAAAGTTAAAAATGGAAAGCATATTGTTTATTTGGCTGAATTTCTCCTGTTAATTTCATAAGCATATAAAAATATCCTAATGGAAAAACAATCTTTATTTTTAAAAATTCAAAGTCCAAGGGTTCTTTTTTAGACTATTCGACTATATATGATTTTTTAAAATGTAACATCAGCTAATGAGAATTTCATGCTCTTAAATAATTTGCTCTTATATATCGTACATAACCTTTGTTTTTACAGTGTAGTGTTTTTATTTATTTATTTTTATAAGTTGGAGTCTCACTCTGTCACCCAGACTGGAGTGCAGTGGCCGCAGTCTCAACCTGCTGGGCTCCGGCGATCCTTCCGCCTCAGCCTTCCAAGTAGCTGGAACTACAGGCGCGCGCTACCACACCCGGCTGATTTTTTATTTACTGTAGAGATGAGGTCTCACCAAGTTGCCCAGGCGGGTCTCAAACCCACAGGCTCAGGCAATCCACTCACCTCGGCCTCCCAAAGCGCGGGATTACAGGCTGAGCCACTGAGCACAGCTAGTGTAGTATTTTATAAATATAAACACTAACTTGACACTAATTATGGCACAAAATTTCAGATATACGTGTGTACTGTTCTATTAAAAAATAATTTACCACTTCAGATTTTCCAGTTCTATAAGCTGTAACATGCTCATAGATCTTACAATTGTTATCAGTTTTCACTAATTCTAGGACCCTCTCTATTTTATATGGATATACAGGTGTTACACAGAATAAATAAACACATAAATAATGAGGCAGACTATTGCCTAAAGTATCCCAAATGCGATGGAATAAAATTTTCTTTCTCTTGTCTTTTATAACAAAAGAAAATATGCCAGGCATGGTGTTTCACACTTGTAATCCTAGCACTTTGGGAGGTTAAGGTAAGAGGGTTTCTTGAGGCCAGGAGTTCAAGAGTAGCCTGGTCAACATAGTGAGACCCTGTCTTTTTTATAAAAATAAAAGAAATAAAACAAAATAATTTATAATAAAAGAAGATGTAATGGCCACTGAAAAATATAAATCCTTGCAAAATAAAAAGACAATGTAATTTGAAATAATACCTAGCACCCATACATAAAGCAAGGCTGCTCTCTATCTTACAAGGACTGTGAAGAAAGTAGCTGATGTTGCTAATCATCCTGTTATTTATCATTCAAAAACATCATTATGTATTTGACAATAGCCTCTCATTATCCATGGTTTCAGTTCCCTTGGTCAACAAGAAAAAGGGTGAGTACAACATAGTTAAGATATTTTGAGAAAGAGAAACCCAAATTCACATAACTTTTACTATAGCATATTGTGATGATTATCTTATTATTAGTTATTGTTAATCTCTTACTGTGCCTAATTTATCAATTAAACTTTATCATAGGTACGGATGCATAGGAAAAAACATAGTGCATATAAGATTCAGTACTCTAGGTGGTTTCAGGTATCCATTGAGGGTCTTGGAACAGATAAGAGGGGGAGTACTGTATTCAAAATAGATTCTTCCTTCCAATGGTTCTAGTCTGTACAGGCATTGTTAGTTGGCTAACCTAACACCCATTTCCCTTCCCCTTGCCTATCTTTATGAAATATTTACTCTGTCAGTCTGCCTTGCAGCTAGGGGAAAAGAATAAAGAAGATGAAAAGAAGAAAAAAATTAAAATAACCCAAAAGAATGAAAAAAGAGATATTTTTAAAAGAGAGTTCAAGAGAAAGAGTTATAAACAGAGGCAAAGAAGAGACAACATATGAATAACAGGTACCCCCCAAAGAAGAAAAGCAGTGAAATAAGAGAAATATTAAAAACTATGACTTGGACAACCCCTTTGGGTCCCCTCCCACTGTGGGAGCTTTTCTTTCTGTCCTCTCAATAAATCTTGCTTTCTCAAAAAATAAATAACTATTACTGAAAAAAAAACTTTTCAGAAATAAAAACAGACTTTTACAGTGAAAGAGGATTAATCAACCGAGAAACTGACCCAGAAAAACCAATACTGATATACATTCCAGTAAAGCAACTGGCCATTAAAGGAAAAATAGCCTTTGGGCATCCAGGCAAAAAGACCAACAATGTTTCAAATAAGGAAAAGAAAATCATATTGAAATCAAAAGGCAAATAACTTTTTTTTTTTTTTTTTGAGTTGGAGTCTCACTCTGTCGCTCAGACTGGAGCGCAGTGGCCGGGAGCGGCCACTGCAGCCTCGCCTGCTGGGCTCCAGTGATCCTTCCGCCTCAGCCTTTAATTTTTTTTCTGGAACTACAGGCATGCGCTACCACGCCCGGCTAATTTTTTTTTTTTATTTATTGTAGAAATGAGGTCTCACCAAGTTGCCCAGGCGAGTCTCGAACCCGCAGGCTCAGGCAATCCACTCACCTCAGCCTCCCAAAGGCGCAGGATTACAGGCTGAGCCACCGAGCCCAGCTGGAATAACATATTTAAGGTATTTCATAATAAAAAAAAGATAAACCAAGGATTTTGTACCAAATCAAGCTGATCTTTAGAAATAAAGGATACGAACTGCTAATTAAACAGGCAAAATTCAGGGGATTATGTTCTCATGAGCCCTTCTACTAAAGAATAAGCTCCAACTCCCAAGAAATTACTGAGAAACTTACAGAAGGACTGATGGTAAACATTAAATATATTACCTGTAAACTAGTAACAAGTAATGGAAATGAAAATTATAGAATGGTATACAATTAGTTACACACTGTGACCAGTTAGTTGTCACATAACTATAAAAAATATGGAGCTGGGAGAGGAAATGAAGAAGAGTGTACAGAAAGTACAGAAGCTTCAAATTGCCAAACAGATATTAACTGTTAGTAATAGGGTGTCACTTTATATTAGATGAGGAAGAAAAGGGAAGTAGAGGGAAAAGAGACTACTTTCTATTTCAGTATTGTTCATAGTAGAGAACCAAAAAACTAGCTACAAAAGAGAGAAATAAGGGGATCACATAAAGGATCAGCACAAAGATATAAGCACCTTAAGAGAGGAATAAAAAGTTATCAGCATAAAGATACGAGAATCATAAGAACAAAAATATACTTTACCTCAAATATCAAGTGTAATATTTTCAAGAAAAGAAGGGGAAAGACAAAGAAAACAGTATAGTTTTTAAAAATGTACTAAAGGCTGGATGCAATGGCTCACGCTTGTAATCTTAGCACTTTGGGAGACTGAGGCAGAAGAATTGCTTGAGTCCAGGAGTTTGAGACCAGACTGGGTAACACAGTGAAACCTCATCTCTACAAAATAAAAAATAAAAAAATAGACAAGTGTGGTCTCAGCTACTCAGGAGACTGAGGTGGAAGGATCACCTGAGCTTAGAAGGTCAAGGCTGCAGTGAGCCATGATGGAGCCACTGCACTATAGCTTGGGCAATAGAGTAAGACCCCAACTAAAATTTAAAAAGTACTAGGTTTTCTGAATATATAATCCCTTTCAATCCTCACATAATCCTGTTTTATCCCAATTTTACAAAGGAGGATGTAGGCCCAGAGAAGTTAACCACATAGGAAAGTATGAAAACTGGGATTTGAACAGAGATCTGTCACCTGAATAATTTCTATTTCACCATGCTTTGTGATGATTTCCTTACTTGTTAGAATTTGTATATATATAAACTTTTGTTCCATTTAGCTACACATCTATATCTGTATAATTATACTTTTAAAACTTACTTATACAAGGATTAAAAATTAAAAGCAATAGCTAGTTGAATTATTTGGAAGATCTAATATACTGATGTTATAATGAAATTAAATCTCATTTCTATTTTAGGTTCATAGATATATTTAGGAGAGGAAGTAAAGGTTTTAATAATAAAAGTAAGAACTTTAGAGTAATATTTTAAGTTGTAAACCTGATTCTGCCAGTTACTATTTGTATAATTTCAGGCAGGTTTCTTAATCTCTTTCATCTAAGCTTATCTATAAATGTAAATGATGCCTACTACAGTGTTACTATAAGGATTAGATCAGATGATCTAAACAAAGCAGTTACCACTATCTCTGTAACATAAGTGCTTGATAAACTGGCTATTGTTATTGCTATTATTATAATCAGCTAACCATGAACACCATTTGTCATGTGTAGGTAAATACATTACATTCTCTATAAAAACACTTCATTGTCTTGCCTACAGATTTTGGGTCATTAATATTATCTTTAAAATATAACGACATTATGTTTGAAGCATTAGGCAAGAGTCCTTTGGACTTGGTAACTTTTACTTTCTCAAAGTCTTGCTTGTTTTAAAAATAGGAAAATATCTGCAAACTGAAATGCCATTTGAGTATTCTCAGAGCATTTTTTTTTTTAAATTAGAGACAGGGTTTGCTCTGTTGCCCAAGCTGGAGTGTAGTGACAATCATAGCTCACTGTAACCTCAAACTTCTGGGCTCAAATGATCCTGGGCCTCAGCCTCTTGAGCAGGTAGGACTGCAGGTATGTACCACCATGTGAAGCTAATTTTTAAAATTTTTGTGAAGATGAGGTGCTCTCACTACGTTGCCCAGACTGGTCTTAAACTCCTGGCCTCAAGCAATCCTCCCACCTTGGCCTCTCAAAGCACTGGGATTAAAAGGATGAGCCACTGCATTCAGCCACTCAGAACATTTTAGCTAGACATTCTTGGGGAACAAAAATAAAACCCAACATATACTATCAAAAATTGAAGATCATGAAGACTAGACAAATAAGAATATATGCAAAAGAAATACTACATGTGAATATATTTTATGACTATAATGGAATCTTTTTTTTTTTTTTTTAGTTGGAGTCTCACTTTGTCCCAGACTGGAGTTCAGTGGCTGCTCCTGCCACTGCAGCCTCGACCTGCTGGGCTCCGGCGATCCTTCCGCCTCAGCCTTCCGAGTAGCCGGAATTACAGGCATGCACTACCACGCCCGGTTGATTTTTTGATTTATTGTAGAGATGAGGTCTCGCTGCCCAGGCGGGTCTCAAACCCGCGGGGGCTCAGGCAATCCACTCACCTCAGCCTCCCAAAGGCGGGATTACAGGCTGAGCCACCGAGACCAGCATATAATGGAATCTTTATAACAGTTTTCATAATATAGCAAAAGTTAGCATAAGATGATCTAGCATGAATCAGAGTTCTAGTTACTAAAATGTCAATGGGATTCTACTAAGTGAACTCTGGATGATGTTATACTAAAGCCACATTTTTGAGGGGATGTGTGAATAAAGTAGTCAGAATTAGGAAAAGTTTAATGGAAGAATTGGTTCTACCTACATAGTAAGTTTGTATTACCAATTTTCCAATAATTGTAGGGAGTGAAACAACACGCAATAGCATATAGGGCAGAAAGACTACTTGTACTATTAGAAAAGGAAAAAAGGCAGAAAGAATATTTGAATAATGGCCAAAAACAACTCAAAGATGATGAAAAATATTAATTTACACAATAAATTCTAATTGAGAACTCAATATACTTTAAACAGAATAAAGTCAAAGAGATCCATACCTAGATACATCATAGTCAAATTAACAAAAATCAAAGACCGAGATAAGCCGGGCTTGGTGGCTCAGCCTGTAATTCTGCGCTTTGGGAGGCTGAGGTGAGTGGATTGCGGGTTTGAGACCTGCCTGGGCAACTTGGCAAGACCTCATCTCTACAATAAATCAAAAAATTAGCCAGGCGTGGTAGCGCACGCCTGTAGTTCCAACTACTTGGAAGGCTGAGGTGGAAGGATCGCCGGAGCCCAGCAGGTCGAGGCTGCGGTGGCCGGAAACAGCCACTGCACTCCAGTCTGGGTGACAGAGTGAGACTCCAACTCAAAAACAACAACAACAACAAAAAAAAAAAAACACTCTCCAGGATAAACAGTATACTAAGCCATAATATAGGTTTCGATAAAGTTAAAAGGAATTAAATTACATAAAATATATTCTCTAAACAAAATGGAATAAAATTAGAAATTAATGACACAAGGAAATTAGGAAAAGTCAGAAATAGGTAGAAATTAAACAACATATTCTTAAATAACTAGTGGATCAAAAAAGAAATCATACAGGAAATTAGAAAATATTTTGAGATGAATGAAAACAAAAACACAACCTATCAAAACTTATAGAAACAAATGTTCAAACAAAAACATGTACATGAACATTTATAACAGCTCACTTAGTCATAATAGCCAAAAGGTAGAAACAATTTAAATATTCATCAACTAATTAAATGGATAAATGTGTGCTATATCCATACAATGGAATATTATTCATCCATAAAAAGAATGAAATCCTGGTACATGCTACAATATTTATGAACCTTGAAATTATTATGTTAAATGAAAGAATTCAGACATAAAAGGCCACGTATAATTCCATTTGTATGAAATATCCAGAATAGGCAAATGCAGAAACAGAATGCAGATTAGCAGTCGTCAGGGGCTGTGATGACAGGGGGGGTTCCGTTTGGAGTGATGAAAATGTTCTGGAACTACACAGTAGAGACAGTTGCACAGTATTGTGAATGTCCTTAATGCCACTGAATTATACACTTTAAAACAGTTTAAAATGTTAAGTTTATGTTAAATATGTTTTATCATAATGAAAAAGTGTTGAAAAACAATGTTTTGGGAAAAGAAAATAATGTTAAGAAAACATTAAAAGTCAAAGATTTTAAGTAGATGTTCAGAATCTAAAAGAGAGAACCATGGTTTCTACAGATTATAAATATAAAAATTATCAATACATAATTATGTTCCATACTTGTATGTGAGGCCAAGAGGCCTCAAGTGTGGGCTCATCCTCTTCTGGATCAAAATCTGGATTATCACTTGGAGGAAGAGTACGGAAAATGTTAGCACTGATCTGTAAAGAAAAATAAATGTAAATTTATGTTCTTCGTTATGTAACTGAATTCAACAATATAAAGTGAAATTTTTTTTGCGATTACTTAATATAAAAGTTATGGCAATAAGCTTAGTTCAAAACCTATAAACCTCTTCAAGATACAAAGAAGGCAGGTGTTTGTTTCTCTCTTTTCCCCATTCAATAACTGATTTCCTTAGATCCCAAGCTACTGAATATTACAGATTACCTTTGGATTCTCTTCCTCAAATTACAAGTTGTTCTTTCCAAGTTTTGCTTAAAAAGAAGAGCAGGAGGGGAGCAGAGAAAATTTGGGGGGAAAAAGAGTAAGGTAACTAACTCTACCTATCGCTAATGTGATTCTTTTCATCTTTCCACAATCCTTCCCATATTCTAATCCAGCCATATTCTATATTTACCTTATAACTTGGCGTTTGGTAAAATATCTCTATTCTTATACATATATACAGTAAGGGAGTGGGGGGAGGAGGCAGAATACCTCATTAATATAAACATAGTTTGCTGTAATCCACTCTGAAACTTTTTAAAAGATGTATTCATCACTCTGAAATTGGAATGTACTTTTGAGAATCTTTGTTTTATTTTATATATTTAAAAAATGTTTTGTAGCAATGAGGTCTTGCTGTGTTGCCCCAGCTGGTCTCAAACTCCTGGCTTTAAGCAATCATCCGACCTTGGAGCTTCCCAAAGTGCTGGAATTACAGTCATGAGCCATCTGGTGCTTGGCCAGATTCTTTATTTTTGATCTAATGAAATACAGTATTTATAATTCCATCCTTCATATTATCTTAGTACTAAGGTAACTACATATGCTTTTTCCAGCAAAGAAGAGATGGTGGTCCCAACCCACAGTTCTTTTAAGAATGACAGACTGGCTGTGCTTGGTGGTTCAACCTGTAATCCCAGCACTTTGCAAGGCCGAGGCAAGTAGATTGCCTGAGACCATGGGTTCAAGACTGGGCTACTTGGGGAGATCTTGTCTCTACAGAAAAACAAAAATTAGCCGGGTGTGGTAATGTGCCTGTAGTTCTGGCTACTTGGAAGGCTGAGGCAGAAGGATTGCCACAGTCCAGCAGGTAGATGCTGGGGTGGCAGTGAGCGTCCTACCGCACTCTAACCTGGGTGACAGAGTGAGACTCCAACTCAAAAAAAAAAAAAAAAGAATGACAGACTGACAGACCAAGTCGTTTAGTAAGCATTTAAGGCCAAACTAGTGGGATGGATCATTTGAGTTAAAGGTTTCTGAGGACAGAGGATGAGAGAAGGGATTTTTTGACGGTATAAGCAAATTTCCAACTATTCTTATGAAGTAGCATCTATGGTAGGCAAATAACTTTGAGTAGTCAACTAGTATAACCAAAAGACTTAAAAAGTAATAACCTAGAAGTCAAAACAAGTACTTAAGGGCAAAGCCAATAAACCGCTTGATGGATATCAATTTCTTTTTTTTTAGTCGGAGTTTCACTCTGTTGCCCAGGTTGGAGTGCAGTGGCACACTCAGCAGCCACAGCTTCGACCTGCTGGGCTCAGGCGATCTTTCCACCTCAGCTTTCCAAGTAGCTGGAACCACAGGTGTGCGCCACTACACCTGGCTAATTTTTTGATCTGTTGTAGAGATTAAATCTTACCATGTTGCCCAGGCTGGTCTTGAACCCCTGGGCTCAGGCAATCCTCTCACCTCCACCTCCCAAAGTGCTGGGAATACAGGTGTGAGCCACCGTGCACGGCCGATGGATCTCAGTTTCACAAAGAGTAGCAGAAAGCCATAGATAGAATTTGAAAAAAGAAACATATCCCACAAGAACATAATTTGTCCTTGAGGTCATACTTATTATTGTCAATAGTAAAAGAAAAAGTTAACCTTATAGCCACCAATAAAATTAACTGTACATGACAAATATTCCAAAGAGCCTTAAAAAACTAAGTGAATGAGATGGCTCAAGTCTTACCTAGAAATTAAATTAAGTACTCATAATTTAAAAAACAACAACAACAAGCCAGGCTCGGTGGCTCAGTGTGTAATCCCGTGCTTGGGGAGGCTGAGGTGAGTGGATTGCCTGAGCCCGAGGGTTCGGGACCCACCTGGGCAACTTGGCAAGACCTCATCTCTACAATAAATCAAAAAAAATTAGCCGGGCATGGTAGCGCGCGCTTGTAGTTCCAGCTACTTGGAAGGCTGAGGTGGAAGGATTGCCGGAGCCCAGCAGGTCGAGGCTGCGGTGGCTGGGAGCGGCCACTGCATTCCAGTCTGGGCGACAGAGTGAGACTCCAACTCAAAAAAAAAAAAAAAACAACAACAACTAAACATGCACCTTTTTACTTGGGAAAAGAAATTAAATCTCAGAATTTATTAAGATAGGGAATAATTTGACTCAAATATTTGAGTACTTTTGATATTGTCAACAACTTTATAGAGATTAAAAATATGCTCTCTTCCCCCAGGATTTTCAAAATTCCTGAATACAAACCATCTAAAATCAGGAACAGTGGGTAATACTGCTTCCCCACCCCAAACTTTTTTTTAAATGATAAAACAAAAGAAAAAACAAAGAAGTCCATCAATATTTAATATTTATATTCTCAAACTATCACTTCCTTTTAACTGTGAGAATTTAGGAAACCAGTTTCATTTTGATTAATGTTCTCTCTATAACTAATCTTCAAAATTGTTTAAGGTTTTTAAAAAAGAATGTCCTAAGTCCTTTTGACAGGTCTTCTACAACAGTGTGATTAAAGAGAACTCAACTAGTAGTACATTAGGGCCAAACTTACCTTTCTTGTACCTATTTGTCTGTCGCCCCAGAACATATATTAGGTAAGAGGAAGGAAAGGAAGGCAACTGTAAGTTATATTTTCTGCTAGCTTCTAAACTCTGGTTTAAGTTTAAATCATGTACTCAGTGACTCTCTAATTATTCCAACTGAATTTTTATATTTTGTAAGTATGCAATGAAATACAGAAATCACAAATACTAAACAAATTTATACTATTTGATGGAAAACAAGGTTGAATTACTAATAAACAGCAAGTATCTTAAACAACCTTATTTCAATAAAGCTGGCAGTAATTTTTCACGTCAGATATTATAATCGTTTATTTATATTCTTTAACTTTTTAAAGATCCTGAGTTTCAATTAAAGTGCTATACCTGACTCCCTTACCCACTGCTTAAATGTAGAGATCCTAGTTTTTCACTGGACTTCTCTTCCCTCAGTGACAATTCACCTCCATGACATTAACTATTTGTCAATCTGTATTATCTTGGATGTGAATCTTTCTCTTAAGCTCTAGATCTGCACTATCCAATATGGTAATTCCCAGACTTATAAGCAACGACAGCATCAGTGAGTGGCTAGATAATCTTACAAATGAAGTATTTTTAAAACATTATTTTGGGTGTATTAATTATTGTACATTTATTTAAATTCAGTCTCATTAATTCACAATTATACCTCAGATCTTAAACTTATCTAAGTCTGAGGAACATAAATCTAGAGGCTTACCATTTTTACTATATCAGAATATGCTGATTCAACAATTACACCACGATTAGTTGAAACATACTCAACCAGTTCATTCAGTGTTGCTCTTTTAATTTCTTTGCTCTTCAAGTCTGAAACAGAGTCCATGAAATCAAACAGTACACAACACTGCTGCAACTTCTGACAGAAAAGCTCTTGTTGTTCATTTGAAGTAGCATCTATAAATAAAAATAAAGAAAAACTTAGAAATAACCTACTCAGAAGTTACCTTTATATATTTATCAATTTTGTAGAAGCTATACGCATACATAAAATAAAAAACTTCTTTCAGAAATTACGTGAGAAATTTGCCCCATCACTCAGGGATTTACACTGAACTCCTCTCTAAGTACCCACAATCGATCACTAATTTTTTTCTAAGAGATGGGGTCTTGCTATATTGCCCAGGCTGCACTTTAATTCCTGGGCTCAAGCAATCCTCCCATTTCAGCCTCCTACATAGCTCAGACTATAGCAACATGCTACCACACCACCCAGATAACCATTAGATGTTATTGATTCTGTTTTCTTAACATATCTGAAACCTGTCCTTTTTTTGTCATTCCCATTGCCATTTAGACACTCACCATCCCTCGTAAAGACTACAACAATGACCTACTATTGTTTCTTTTGACTGGTCCCATAATTACTACTACTCTTGACTTATCTTCCAAATTAATTCAAAAGCTAAAATCTTGCTAACATAGGAACCAGTATGTTCACACTCCACACTTTTCAATGACCCTCCAATAATTAAAGAATAAAGTTCAAATTCCTCTGGACTGTATACAAAGTACAGCTGCCTATTGTCAAGAGTCATCCCACAACACGTTCCAGCATGCCTTTTCACGTTAGTTAAACTATACTCCTTGTGGTTCCCTGAAGATTGTACACTGTCTTCTCTGTCTGGAATGCCCTTCTTCCCACATTCCCACCTTGGAAACTCTACCTATTTACAAAGTTTCGGCATAAGTCCCTTCTCAAAGGCTTTCCTTATGGCACTGAAGCTTACTTGGTTGGTTGATCTACTTTTATCAAATACATTTCAAGTGCTATATGGCAGTATATACTGTGCTATATGGCAGTTACATTTTGCATATCTAACCCCTAGACTATGAGGTCCCTAAAAGCAGGCACCAAGTGTTTTTTTATCTAGTTGTCTCTATCTTTCTCTCTCTCCTTCTCTGTTTCTATATCTAGTACAATTCCTGTCACACAATAGGTACTTTTTAAAAGTTTATTGTTTTACATTCTACTTGTTACCAAAATATGGACAAACTATATTTATTTGATTGTAACAAATATATTAAATCCTTTTGTTTCCAACATTCAAAAAAATAACAAAACTTCAATTCTGAACTTTCAAATCTATAAACAAGGACCTTCACCTAGCTCAATTACTTAAGTTCACTGAAATCCTGAGATTAAAAATTTTTAAATCACATTCAACACTAATGTTTAACATATAATATACAAAACTATTTCTCCATTCAAAACCAGTAACTACTTTATATAAAGACACAGGTAGCAATCTTCATAAAGATGATAACCTAATCAGGAATGCCCATACATACTTTTCCATTTATCTTGGGCAGGAAGCTATTATAATAAAATTATGTCACAATTATATTCAGGCTGCTATCCTTAGAAAGTTGAATTAGGAAAGGTACTGCTAAAATGTAGCAGGTCAGATAGTCTAAGCCTGCTCACACAAAGTCAAAAGACAAATACAACACATTATTTTCTTTTTTTCATTCGTTCATTTTGAGTTGGAATCTCACTCTGTTGTCCAGGCTGGAGTGCAATGGCACAATCACAGCTCAACACAGGCTCAACCTCCTGGGCTCAAGTGATTCTTCCGCCTCAGCCTCTAGAGTAGCTGGAACTACAGGGGTATGCCACTACACCCGGTTAAATTTTTTTTTTTTTTTTTTGTAGAGACGAGGCCTTGCTATGTTGCCTAGGCTGGTCTCAAACTCCTGGGCTCAAGCAATCCTCCCATCTTGGCATTCTGAAGTACTAGGATTACTGGCATTGGGCACCACGCCTGGCTAGCTAGCACATTCTTTTCATTAGTTTGTTTTACTTAGTGATAATTCAAGTCATACTTTTTACAATAAAAAAATGTGCTACGTTATAAAGAATGGCAAAATTCACATGACTTTTGAAGTAAAAATATGAAGACAAATTGCTGGCAGCTCATTTTGTAGCTATGCTAGTAAAAACTTAAAGACAGCTCCACAGTTACAAAGAACTTGTGCAACACTCTCTATTCCAGAATCAATTAATGACTTTCTGCTATGAAGTCTAAAGCCTATAATCCTAAGATTGGCATTCAGAATCCACATAATATTGACACAGAGTATATGACATTCTCGACTACCATTTTGGTAAACTTTTTGATTCAGGGTCATCTTTTATATAACTGTTCTGAAGTGGAAACATTTTGATGTATACTTTGCAAAAGGATCATTAGCCAGGCACAGAGGCTCACACCTGTAATCCCAGCACTTTGAGAGGCAGAAGAGAGAAGATTGCCTGAGCCTAAGGGTTCAAGATCAGCCAGGGCAACTTGGCAAGACCTTGTCTCTACAATAAATCAAAAAATTAGCCCATGGTGGCATGTGCCTATAGTTCCAGCTACTTGGAAGGCTGAGGAAGAAGGATCACCTGAGACCAGCAGGTGGAGGCTATGGTAGCTGTGAGTATGCCACTGTACTCCAGCCTGGGTGACAGAGTGAGACTGAGTCAAAACAAAAAAAAAAAGACCATTAAATTTGTGGCTATTTTTAATACCAAGTAGTATGTTAAACAGTTATTTTTACCTCAGAATTACATTTCGTTCTATTGGGGATAAAAATGACTTACTACATGTAACCAGCAGTCATATGTTCACTACCTTTTTTCATCCCACAGTGACCATTAGTCATTATAAGCAGAGCCTGCTCACTCTCTACAAAGTCAGCTGTATCTTTTTTTTTTTTTTTTTAAGTCAGGGTCTCACTCTGTCACCCAGGCTAGACTGTGGTGGCACGACTACAGTTCACTGCAGCCTCAACTTCCTGGGCTCAAGCGATCCTTCCACTTTAGCCTCCCAAGTAGCTGGGACTATAGGCACGTGCCACCATACCTCATTAATTTTTTTAAAAAAATGTTTGTAGAGATGAGGTCTCACTATGTTGCCCAGGCTGGTCTCAGAACTCCTGGACTTAAGCAATCCTTCTGCCTCAGCCTCTAAAATGCTGGAATTATAGGTGTGAGCCACTATGCCTGGTCCTCAGTTGTATATTGAATGGCCCTTTCCATAAATTTTCTGGTGCTATTTCCCCTTAAAGTTAAAATGGTTATATGCATTTGATTTCAATCAATAAATGATGTCTGCTTGAAACTGATACTTAGGCTTCCTAATCATCCTAAACTTACCAGATTGTATATGTATGGTATACTAGATAAAATGGTGGTTATGTGGGCTGTAAGAATCCTCAACCCATACTATACCGGAAATTCCCATCAGTTACTCAGTACTATATTTATATATCTGTCTTCTTCCAAAGATATCTGTATCTTTTTTTTTTTGAGTTGGAGTCTCACTCTGTCGCCCAGACTGGAGTGCAGCGGTACGGAGCCACCGCAGCCTCAACCTGCTGGGCTCTGGCGATCCTCCCGCCTCAGCCTTCCATGTAGCTGGAACTACAGGCGCGCACTACCATGGCCGCCTAATTTTTTGATTTATTGTAAAGATGAGGTTTCGCCAAGTTGCCCAAGCGGGTCTCAAACCCACGGGCTCAGGCAATCCACTCACCTCAGCCTCCCAAAGCGCTGGATTACAGGCTGAGCCACTGAGCCTGGAATTCTAAATCCTTATTATATAGTTTTATTCTATCTTTATTATGATATATACTTTATAATTAATACAATCAAATTCCATTATAATGATGATTTGGGGAAATAGTTGCCATACCTTCAGAGGCTAACTCAGTTCTAACAGTTTTAAAATATTTTAGTTTTTTTCTCCCTAATGCTAAAAGTAATACAAAGCACATACAAGATCCCACTTCAATATGTGCTCATCTTATACCGTCAGTCCTATTCTTTCCTTCCTCACACTTCTACATCCTCAATGTGAATCCAATCCTCCTACTATTCTCTAAAAGCCATGTCTTGGTTCAAAATATTTTCCCCACCTGAAATACTTTACCAGATTTCCTCAACATCTTTGGAAACCATAATCACCCTTTAAGAACAAACTTAAGCTGAGCTCGGTGGCTCAGCCTGTAATCCCGCGCTTTGGGAGGCTGAGGTGAGTGGATTGCCTGAGCCTGCGGGTTCGAGACCCACCTGGGCAACTTGGCAAGACCTCAACTCTACACTAAAATCAAAAAATTAGCCGGGTGTGGTAGCGCACAACTGTAATTCCGGCTACTTGGAAGGCTGAGGCGGAAGGATCGCCAGAGCCCAGCAGGTCGAGGCTGTGGTGGCCGGGAGCAGCCACTGCACTCCAATCTGGGTGACAGAGTGAAACTCCAACTAAAAAAAAAAAAAAGAACAAACTTAAATCCCACATTCTCTACAAAATATCCCTTCTCTGAACATCTACAGTACTCCCAGCCTCAAATATGTAGCTTAGTACCCATTATCTATAGGCCTTTATTCAACAAATGTTTCTTTTATCCATTACCAAAAGATTTCAGGTTCCTCAAAGGCAAGGATCTGTCACTGAGCAGGATTCCCTTTTATTTCTTTTATATCTGGTAGGGTGTATAAAAAGTTGACAAATACTCGTTAGATGCTTTTAAAAACTCTAAATTTGAAGAATAAAGATTATGCCCTGAAAAACAGGTTACTGAACAAGGAGAAGTTCAAAATAAGTGCTGCACATCAAAGGTGGCATAAATAATGAATTGTTACATCATGCAAATGTTTAAGAATTGATAACAATGACCATTTACATTAATATCTTCCTTGAAGATAGAATTAAATGGATTAAGTGAAATAACAATCATGAAGATGAGTGCATATATTTCAAAGTGAAATACAAATGAAAAGCACTTTTTCTTATACCACAGGCTAAGCAGCAGGTAGCTAACATGACAGAAGACACAAAATGATTTTCAGGATTGGTAAATACAGTCATGTGTCACATAACAAAATATGGATCAACAACAGACTGTGTATGAGAGGGGAACCCCAAAAAACCTGGAATTTATTTATTTAAAAATGTGTATTTATTCTTACATGCTTAAACTTTAGTCACCTTATAGTAGTCTCTGTGATGCAATACACCTGTTAAAACACTTCTTCCACTGCTCAAAACACTTTTCGAACTTGTCCATTTTGATGCCTTTTTTTCCACTGTTTTTGTTTCACCACTTCCACATGGGCAAAACATTTCCCTTTGAGGATTTTTTTCATCCCGGGAAACAAAAAAAAGTAGCTCAGGGTGAGATCAGGTGAACAAGCACAGTAGAGCATGGGGGTCATGCCATTTTTAGTCAAAAACTGTTGAACACTCAGCATGGTGTGAGCAGGTGTGTTCATAAATCACCCATCATGAAATAGGCAAACGTGTTGAAAGATCTCCAAAAAAAATTCACAGACACCAAACTCACAGCAAAGCCTCTCACAGCAAAGCTAGCTGGTACACCAATGGCAATGGTTTTCTACAACACTTACCTAGAGGGGGAAGCCTGTACTACAAAGGGGCCTTCCCTCCAAAAGTTAATTCCATTTTTTTGGAGTCCCTCCTCATATATGAAAGTGATCACATAAGAGTATAATACTGTATTTTTACTATACCTTTTCTATGTCTTGATACACACTTATTTACTATTCCAAACTGCCTGCAGTATTCAGCACAGTAACAATCCAGTAACAATGCTGTACAGGTTTATATACTAGAAGAAACAGGCTATGCCATACAGTCTAGGTGTGTAGTAGGCTATACCATCTAGGTTTGTGGAAATACACTCTATGATGTTTGTGTAATGACAAAATTGTCTAATGACACATTTATCAGAATGTATCTCCACTGTTAAGCAACACATGACTGTAGTAGTTTTAAGAACGTGTTACACAATAAAAAGAGAAGTTTCTTTTTCCAGGCACCTAACTCTTAGGTCTTCGCCACAAAGAAATTAATGTTTTTCATGGTTTACTGATTCAGTAATCCATTTCTTTGCCTAAAGATTTTAAATTGTTTTTGTTTTTTCTTCCAGCATTATCTAATTCTTGAGTGAGATAAGTCACATATGAATTTTCTCAAACATTAGAAATATTTGCAAAGCAGTTAATATTACAACTCCTCTGGTTATGTGTTAAAATAGAAGTCTCCATTTATCAATTATTTGGGGGTATTGTGGAATAGAAATATCTTTTCCTATTTAACCCTTCTTGTAAGTACATAACCTCTATTGCGCAGTCTGCTGTGCTACAGAGTAAAATACAGTAGTAAGATGCTAACATTAGTACTTCCTTCATGCCAAGGACAATTCTAAGTGTTTCATATATACTAATTTATTTAACTCTCACAGCAATCTTTTGAAGCAAGTTCTGAAAGTTAGAGATGATTTTCTGCCTTCAGGAGATTAGAAGCAGGATGGGAAGGCGAAATACAAAACCTGAAAAGACAATGCTATCAAGCAAAATGCAAAAGGTATTGCCTATATATAGTCTATGTGCCACACAATCTGGAATCAAAAATAATTCGAGAGTGCTTGCTTACAACACACAAGACCACTGCGGGGAGAAGGGGGAGTGAATTTTCTTATGTTAAAATTCACCAAGATTAGGGCCATGTAGTGTATTGATAGAGCCTGGAAGTTAGAAGCGAAGAAGGACCACTTTAAAGGGTTCACACAGTAGGGACTTTATGGAAAAAGGATCTGTAACACTTTGTTTCTGTTAATTCCCACTTGGCGGTAGAAATTAATTTGCCTCTTCCTTTTGCCTTCCCCTGCCTCACTTGGCTTATCCTCATCTCGTCAGCTACTACTTGCCCATCCATTTCAATCTTTCCAAGTTATAACATTTCTCATTCATTATTGTCTCTTTTTTCCATTTATTCATGTTTGTGAGTTTAAGCCTGAAAAAATTCCTTTACTACCATTTTACTGGGATTTCAGGAGCATAGATCAAAACGGGAAAATTTTGATAACCAGATATGTTAGTCCCTAAAAGTGTAAAGCTGACCGTATCATGTCTTACTAATAAAACTCTGATTTGAAGGGGAAAAAAAGAGTGCTTACAAGATTAAATGTAAACAGAAAAATTAAATGAAACCAGAATTAAATGCAGGAAAGTTACAGATATTATAAGGTATTTTCACTACTGTATTTAAGGACGGTCTTTGTACTGAGTGTCTTAGCACTAAGGTAAACAGCTGTGGAAGAGGAGGCCAGATTGTAAAAGGTTAAATGAGAGAAGCTACTGTCATCTATTGGTTGGCCTACTTGTAGGTTTCAAGACATGTAACATTTTTATATAGGTCAAAACATTTTTATAGTAGTTATCCTAGTAAGAAAAGATAGTGATCATGCTTTTCATCATTAAAAAAATTATAAAATATTCTGCCCTTGTAGATATTTTATATGTCTCAACTCTCAGGTACCTCTCTGATACAGTACCACTGAATTTTCTCATAAGAAAAAAAAGTTATAAAAGATATAAATAGGTAGAGAATTACCAGACTATATTTCATAAACATGAATAACAGTCTGACAAAAAGAATGCATAATAAATTTGTTAAATGTAAAAAGTACTGACAATATCTACACTGGCCACTTTATACTTCAGCTTCTCCATTGTAACAATTCTTGCAAATAAAGTGTGTTGTCCTCAATGATGTTTCAGTCTGGCAATGTCATTATTAAGACATATTTTTACTTGGCTATTTCTACTGAGCTGATGTCAACTATTCATTCGCCATTCTCATTTTGGATAATAACATCCATTCTGATTCCTAGGATGCTAGCTTTCTCACCTGGGATTCTGTCTACAATATTACTACAATATTACTAATGTTTTCTGTCAGAATTTCACTTAAAGGCTTAAAAATAAAAACATCTCTGGAAACATACAAGTTCACAGGAAAATTTCAGAACACCATTTAGTACTACATCGTACAGCAGCTGGAACAGCAGATGCTGACAAGGTAATTGCTTTGCAACCATGCCCTGAGTACTACAACATAGTATTTTGATCATTCTGAATTTAATAATTACAAGAGACCCAAATTTTTACTAAAGCATTTTTAACCAGGTTTTCTTATACGATGAACTGATGACATGTATCTATTTCAAACGAAGATTGGTTTCTTCCAAAATGTTAAATGAGTAAATAATGGATAAGTATTTAAGATCCTAGTGGCCTCCATTTAAATGAAGAGAAAGTCCTACACATGCATCTATATGTATACAGTTGTTCCTCAGTATCTATTGGGGGTAGGTTCCAAGACTCCCCTCCATCCCAAAATCTGAGGATGCTCAAGTCTCTTATATAAAATGCATAGTATCTGCATTAATCTGTGCACATCCTAGTATTCAACCCCATATACTTTAAATCAACATTAGATTACTTATAACTAATACAATGTAAATGCTATGTAGATGGTTATTATACTACATTGTTTAGGGAATAATAACAAGAAAAAAAAGTTTGTACATATTTCAGTTCAGGCTTTTCCCACTTCCCCCAGAATATTTTTGATCCAGGTTGTTTGAATCCATGAATAGGGATCCATGAATATAGAGGGTTAACTGTATTTTTATGTCCCTAAGTGTTTACAAAAGGGCAAATGAAACCATTAACTACTATCATAGTATATCATATTTAACAATTTCAAATGCCTTATGTCTTTTATGTTGCCTCAAGGAAACTTGACACAAACTTAAGAATATATGTAGTGACATGCAATGTCAATCTGTATTCATCGCTTCAACAACAGCGCTAAGGATATATTAAAAGCACTTTTCTAGAAAATATCAATAAATCCTCAAAATAAAAAATGTTCATGAATATTAACAAAGGTATAAGAGAAAGTGCACAATCTAGAAGTTATCTTTAAAAAACAAATGTCCCTTGCTTTGCTAAATATATAATTAATTTAAATTTGACTGGAAGATGAGTTTTTAAAAATGCATTTTTAACCATGTTCCAATTTATTATGACAGCAATTTGATATCAAAGAATTCTCACCACTGTAAAAATCCCTGCATGGGCTCAAGCAAAGGAGAATAAAGATAACTAGGGAAATAGGAGGTATTTCATCTTTGGAGAATTATTACCATACCTTTTAAAACTCACAAACGCCCTGCTAGGTTTTCCCAAAATTCTTAAGCTTTTTTTTCAATACCCAAGATGTATCTGGTTCACGCTCTAAGAAATACTGCTCTAGAGTACTGTTTTTTAAAGTGTGGGTTGTAACCTATTGGTGAGTAGTAAGATAATTTCAATGGGTCATAAGCAGAGTTAAAAAGAACCAGAATATATGCATGTAATGGTATTATTTCATGAAACTGCATATGGGTACTGAATTGTGAAGTAAAACGTGATTCTTTCTTACTATATACCAGAAAAAATGTGCAGGCCACTGCTTTACAATATGTAAGGTACTACAAGATCCCACACTACTTAGTGTGTGGGATGCCCAATATCATAACGCAAATCTGTAATGAAGTTGGTATTCAAACCACTTAGAATGCAAATGTATGAGAATACGATCTTTAAATATCAAATGTTCCTTTAAAAACTGTATTTTAAATCCTAAACCACTTAAAGATTCACAGTACAAATGGCAATTCTGTTTACTCTCCCCTTCCCTCTAAAATGAGAGTAGACAAAAAAAAAAAAAAAGGAGGAGGAGGGGAAAGAGGAGGAAGGAGGATGAAGACAGGGAAGGAGGAGAAGGGGGGAGGAAGAGGAAGAGATAGAGATTAAAAACCCACAGTAACAGAAGAATAGGCCCTTAGGCAAGAGACTTCAACAAACTTTTTTGGGCAAATGCAAAGGAGGAGTGGTAACTAAAAAAAAAACAAATAAGACAGAGGAAGTCACATCCTAGAATAAACAGAAAGAAGATTACAGACAAGGGTCCTACAGAACTCCAGATTAGTTCAAGATTAAGGAATGTCTAGTGAATAAAAGAAAAGGCTAAAATATGGCTGAAACAGGGGGATTAAATAAAATATGAATGTCAGTCTACTATCCCACTTCAAAAGGCAGTCAAGCATTCAAACTCCAGGCAAAGTTAATTTGGAAGGGTCTTCTCTAAAAAAACTGAAGAAAGAGAAAGATTCAGACATTCTAGCATTCAACTAGTTCCCTGCCCAATTACTTTACGCAAACAAGACTCCATCCAACTCTTAGTTTCTTGCTCATTCAAACATATTACTAGAAAATAAAGGATCACCAGTCATTTAAGGAAAGCCCACAGCATGAAAGAAGATCAAACAATCAAAAAAGTAACTCCTCAAAAGGAATAATTTAGCATATGACTGTGAAAATTCAGATGCCCAGGAGAAAAAGATTAAAAAAAAAAAAAAAAAAGTTACAGCAAGAGTCATGCCAGAAGATAATAAGGCTACACTATTAGAATTCTAATGTTAATCACATGTTCTCACTCATAAGCGGACCCTGAACAATTATCGTGATACTATAAGAAAAGGATTGGCAGTAGAAGGAAACTGCCAGGACTGGAAGCAGGATTGGCAGTAGTGGAAGTCTGCCTGGGGAAGTTGGGCACATCTCATCAACAAGGGTACCTGCATAATGAACATTTGTATAACCTAACCCTGAATTGTACCCCGCATCTTTTAAATAAAAAAATTAAGTTAAAATAAATACACATATACGTACTTTTAAAAAAATTTAAAAAAACAGAACTCTATAACTAGCCAACTGTCAGTTAAGTATAAGGGTTCAGTAAGGGCATCTTCAAACATGCTAATACTTGAAAAACTTACCAATCTCACTACCTTTTTTAGGAAATTATCTGAGGATATGATTCCAGGAATAGGGAAATTTATATGGAGATTTGGCGGGGAAATAGTATGTTAAGGTACAAGAACAAAAAAAGAGAGAGAAACAACTACAAACTCCAGGAAATTAAAAAAAAAAAGACTGTAAGAAAGGAAATATAATTACATTATATGGCTCTGGAGTCTATATGTCAGTCACACAATATAAACTTTGTTCACTGACCTTCTACGTTTAGAATCAATTTACAAATTAAAGAAAATGTAATTATGATTATAGAACATGCTATCAACCTTGAAAATGTAAAATGTCATCTTTGATGACAAAAGTCAAAGGTGAAAGGAGAGGAAGAGAAATTGTGGGGCACCATCTTCCAACTTCATTTTTCTACTACTTCCCTCACTTATATCTCATGTTCCATTCATACTGATACTTAAAGTTCTCTGTGAATGGCCTGTTTGCACATGCACTAACTGGAATGCACTCTCTCATTATTCTTCACTCTCTTCAAAAGCAAACAAACACAGTGCCCATCTAAACACTAACCAATGAAAAATCTTCAAAGGATTTCAAATATACCAGGACCATTAAGCATGATTATATTCCCTTCCGTAAGATACAGAATCAGGGTATGTTGAACTAATAACATTAAATAATTATGAAAATTCCTCTGTTCAAATTCCATTCTTTCAAGTACAGTAGCTTTAAAATCTGTCTCCACATTATTTGGCACTTCGCTCCACGGTTGGGTCTAATTCTCCTGTGGATGTAGGCTGGACTCAGTGGCTTGCTTCTAGGGAACAAAGTATTGCAGAAGTGACATTATGTCATGAAAGGATGACATAAAGCTAGGTCATGAAAGGATGTGACTTCCAAAGTTACTTCTTCATAGAAAGATCTAGAGTCACAAAAGTCCTCAAAATATATATAGATAGGCATACCTCAGAGATATTGCAGGTACAGTTCCAGACCACTGCAATAAAGCAATTATCACAACACAGTGAGTCACACAAATTTTTGTGTTTCCCAGTGCATATAAAAGTTATGTTTATACTATACTATAGCCTATTAAGCGTACAATAGTATTATGTATAAAAACTAATGTATATACCTTAACTGAAAATACTTTATTGCTAAAAAAAAAAAATGCTAACAATCATCTAGGCCTTCAGTGAGTCATAATGTTTTTGCTGGCAGAGGGTCTTGCCTTGACATTGATGACTGCTGACTGATCTGAGTGGTGGCTGCTAAAGACTGGGGCAATTTCTTAAAACAGGAGAGTAATAAAGTTTGCTGCACTGATTGACTCTTCCTTTCACAAAAACTTCTCTGTAGCATGTGATGCTGTTTTATAGCATTTTACCCACAGCAGAACTTTCAAACAAGGAGTCAATTCTCTCAAATTCTGCTACTGCTTTATCAACTACGTTTATGTAATAGTCTAAACCCTTTGCTATCATTTCAATAAAGCTTACAGCATTTTTACCAGAAGTAGGTTCTATCTCAAGAAACTACTTTCTCTGCTCATCCATAAGCAGTAGCTCCTCATCCATTCAATCATTATCATGAGATTGCAGCTAATTCAATCACATTTTCAGGTTCCACTTCTATTTTGAGTTTTCTTGCTATTTCTACCACATCTGTAGCTACTTACTTCACTTAAGTCTTGAAGTCCTTGAAGTCATCCATAAGGGTTGGAATCAACATCTTCCAAACTCCTGCTACTGTTGATATTTTGATCTCTTCTCACGAATCATGAATTTCTTTTTTTTTTTTTTTTTTGAGTTGGAGTCTCACTCTGTCAAGCAGACTGGAGTGCAGTGGCTGCTCCCGGCCACCGCAGCCTCGACCTGCTGGGCTCCAGCAATCCTTCGGCCTCAGCCTTCCAAGTAGCTGGAACTACAGGTGTGCGCTACCACACCCGGCTCATTTTGATTTATTGTAGAGATGAGGTCTCGCCAAGTTGCCCAGGCGGGTCTCGAACCCACAGGCTCAGGCAATCCACTCACCTCAGCCTCCCAAAGCACGGGATTACAGGCTGAGCCACCGAGCCTGGCTGAATCATGAATATTTTAATGACATCTAGAATGGTTAATCTTTCAGAAGGTTTTCAATTTACCTCACCCAGATTCATCAGATGAGTCACTATCTACGATAGCTACAGCTTTACAAAGTGTATTTCTTAAATAAGACTTAAAAGTCAAAATTACTCCTTGATCCATGGGATGCAGAATAAATGAATAAAAACAACATCCATCTTCTTATCCGTCTACATCAGAGCTCAAGTGACCAGATGCATTATCAATGAGCAGTAATCTTTTGAAAGAAATCTTTTTTCTGAGCAGTAGATCTAAACAATGGGCATAAAATATTCAGTAAATCATGCTATAAATAGACATGCTGTCATTCAGGCTGTGTTATTCCATTTACAGAGCATGGGTAGTGTATTTACATAATTTGTAATGTCTTAGAATTTTCAAAATGGTCAATGAGCATTGGCTTCCATAAAAAATCATCAGTTGCATTAGCCCCTAATAAGAAAGTTTTGAAGCTAGGCACTGACTTCTCCCCTCTAGCTATGAAAGTCCTAGATGGAAGCCAGGCTCGGTGGCTCAGCCTGTAATCCCATGCTTTGAGAGGCTGAGGTGAGTGGACTGTCTGAGCCCATGGGTTCGAGACCTGCCTGGGCAACTTGGCCAGACCTCATCTCTACAATAAATCAAAAAATTAGCCAGGCATGGTAGTGTGCACCTGTAGTTCCAGCTACTTGGAAGGCTGAAGCGGAAGGATTGCCGGAGCTCAGCAGGTCGAGGCTGTGGTGGCCGGGAGTGTGCCACTGCACTCCAGTCTAGGTGACAGAGTGAGACTCCAACTCAAAAAAAAAAAAAAGAAAAGTCCTAGGTAGCATCTTCTTCCAATAGAAGGCTGTTTCATCTACATTGAAAATCTATTGATTAGTCATCAATGACCTTAGCTAGATCTTCTGGGTGACTTGTTGCAGTTTCTGCATCAGCACTTGCTGCTTCACCTTGCACTTTTATGTACACGGCTTCTTTCCTTAAACTGCATGAACTAATCCTCTGATAGCTTCCAACTTTTCTTTGTAGCTTCCTCATGTCTCTCAAACTTCACAGAAATGAAGAGAGTTAGGACCTTTCTCTGGATTAGGCTTTTGCTTAAGAAAATGTTACAGTTTGTTTGGTATTCTATCCAGACCACTCAAACTTTCTCCATATCAGCAATAGGTTGTTTTGCTTTCTTATCATTAATGTGTTCACTGGAGTAGCACTTTTAATTTTCTTCAAGAACTTTTTCTTTACACTTACAACTTGTCTAACTGATGCAAGAGGCCTCATTTTTGGCCTGTCACAGCTTTGGACACACCTTCCTCACTAAGCTTAATCATTTCTAACTTTTGATTTAAAGTGAGACATGAGATTCTTCCTTTCACTTGAAGCCCATTGTATGGCCTTCAGAGAGACTCTTCCTTTTACTTAGAGACCATTATAGGGCTATTTAATTGGCCTAACTTCAATACTGTTGTGTCTCAGGGTATAGGACCAAGGAGAGGGAGAGAGATGGGGGAATGGCCATTCGGTGGAGCAGTCAGAACACACACATTTTTATCAATTAAGTTTACTGTCTTACATGAGGTAGTTCATGGCACCACAAAACAGTGACAAAAGTAATACTAAAGATCACTGATCGGCCGGGCTCGGTGGCTCAGCCTGTAATCCCATGCTTTGGGAGGCTGAGGTAAGTGAATTGCCTGAGCCTGTGGGTTCAAGACCCGCCTGGGCAACTTGGCAAGACCTCATCTCAACAATAAATCCAAAAAATTAGCCGGGTGTGGTAGCACGCACCTGTAGTTCCAGCTACTTGGAAGGTTGAGGCGGAAGGATCGCCGGGACCCTGCAGGTCGAGGCTGCGGCGGCCAGGAGCATGCCACGGCACTCCAGTCTAGGCGACAGAGTGAGATTCCAACTCAAAGAATAAAAAACAATCACTGATCACAGACCACCAAAACAGATACTATAATAATAATAATAAAGTCTGTAATATGCAAAATGTGATACAGAAACACAAAATGAGCACATGCTATTGAAAAAATGGTACCAACAGACTTGCTCAACACAGGCTACCACAAATCTTCAATCTGTAAAACACATAATATCTGCAAAGTACAATGAAGTGAAACACAATAAAATGAAGTATTCTTGTACATGTATTTTACATATAAAATAAAATATCAGAGAAACCATAAAACCTACATAGTTGAGTATATAGCCTAGCTGATTATAATGGCTCATTTTGATACTAGCGAACATTATAATAATTTTTTGAAGTAAATTAGAAACTTCAGGAAAATGTTGCAAAGAAGTTTTACATTATATTCATTAAAATCAGTTGTGAAACCAACTTAGGAAGACCGCACAACTACATTAAGAAGTAGAAGTCAGCCAGGCATGGTGGCTCACATCTGTAATCCCAGTACTTTGGCAGATAAAAGCAGGAGGATCACTTGAGGCCAGAAGTTGAAGACCAGCCTGGGCCACATAGTGAGACCCCAACTCTACAAAAAAAAAATAAAATAAAATAAAATAAGTTTTTGAAAAAAGAGGTAAAAGTCTGGGTTAAGACAAGTCTGGGTTTTTTTTTTAACTTTGCATAAGTTATACTTGACTACAAAAATGTGAAAGGAAAATCAAAACTCTCATTCTCAACCATACAGGGTTGTTATTTCATCCTCAATAGAGAATAAAACCAGTTTCCTAAGAAACATGGTATTCATGATGGATTTTCATTGTCTTAGTCTATTCCTCTCCTTTACAAACTCAGATATATTTTTAAAAATCACACACAATTCAAATTAGCCAAGTTCATAAGATAGTAATAAATGCCAACTTATTAATTTAGTATAAGAAATTATTCCAAGCTGGGCTCGGTGGCTCAGCCTGTAATCCTGCGCCTTTGGGAGGCTGAGGTGAGTGGATTGCCTGAGCCCGCGGGTTCGAGACCCGCCTGGGCAGTGAGACCTCATCTCTACAATAAATAAAAAAATTAGCCGGGCGTGGTAGCGCATGTCTGTAGTTCCAGCTACGTGGAAGGCTGAGGCGGAAGGATCGCCGGAGCCCAGCAGGACGAGGCTGTGGCCAGGAGTGGCCACTGCACTCCAGTCTGGGCGACAGAGTGAGACTACAACTCAAAAAAAAAAAAAAAAAAAGAAATTATTCCCCATGTACTATATTAGAATATTCTAATTATGTATTCCTACAGGTAGACCTACAGGACAACCCAAATCATAATAATACCTGGTGTATTAATTTTCTATTTTTAATAACAAATTATCCCAATATTCAGTGACTATATTTAATAATAATTACTGTCTCAATTTCTTTGGGTCAGGGATTCATAAAGGATACAGCAGGGACAGCTTATCGCTTCTCCATGATGTCTAAAGACTCAGCTAGAAGTTTAGAACACTAGGGGCTGCAATTCTGTAAAGGCTAAATCACTCATACCTCTCCATGTGGCCTGAACTTCCTCATAAATATGGTGATTATGTTCCAAGGGCAAAAAATCTGAAAAGCCTAACCAAAAAAAAGCAATAATTTTATGAAGAAAAAATTCATGATATAAAACTTTCATGAAATATATGAAAGACAAAAATAGATGGAGATATACTATATTCATGGATGAGAAGAATCAATGTTTTTCCCAGTAAATCTATATGAGGAATGCAATTTGGATTAAATTCTCAACAGGGTATTCTGGTGGAACCACTAGAGTTTGTTGTTGCTGTTGTTGTTGTTGTTGTTACTATGTTGCCCAGGTTGGTCACAAACCCTGGCCTCAAGAGATCCTCCCACCTCAACCTCCCAAAGTGCTGGGATTACAGGCATGAGCCACCATGCCCAGCCTAGAGTTGCTCTTAGAAATTCATCTGCAAAAATGAAGAGCCAAGAATAGCCAAGGCAATTTTTAAGAAGATGAAGAAGGGATGAGTCATCTTACCAAATACAGTAATTAACCCTTTGCACTCAAATGTTCTCTCTGAGAGACATAAGGAGATTACTGGCGATTATACAGGAAAAACATGCCAGTGCAAATTTTTCAAATATGTATGCTTCCTTGCATGAAAAAGCAAATAAAGAGACAGAATATATACTGAGATATGATCAATCAGTTGAGAAGTGGTTTTCAGGGATCATGAATGTGCCCTTCCACATCATCTTCAAACAACAAACTGGACAATAGATTACATATCATTAATGTGGGAGGAAGAAAATGAGACTGCACTGTCTGCTCAACTAGAAAAACACCAGGTGGAAAATGTCAAGCAAATTACTATTGAACAACATGTATCAATGAATCTGTAATAAACTGTTTCAACAGTTACCTCATGTTAGAAAAATTTGATATAAAATTTTGATTTTTTTAGCCATAAATAAATTCCTCAATGTCCAAAATTCCATTCCATTATAAGGCAAATATCATTATAATAAAATAACTGGCTCCAACACTACTATACTATTTAATATGAAGTGATTCAGCTTTCACTATTTTGTAAAAAAATGTGGTCGAGCTGCTGGAAGGTGATTCACAAGATGTCTCTGAGCACAAAGGGTTTTAAAGCTGTGTGGTAACTGCCGGGCTCGGTGGCTCAGCCTGTAATCCCGCGCCTTTGGGAGACTGAGGTGAGTGGATTGCCTGAGCCCGCGGGTTCGAGACCCACCTGGGCAGCGAGACCTCATCTCTACAATAAATCAAAAAATCAGCTGGGCGTGGTAGTGCACGCCTGTAATTCCGGCAACTCGGAAGACTGAGGTGGAAGGATCGCCAGAGCCCAGCAGGTCAAGGCTGCGGTGGCCAGGAGTGGCCAGTGCACTCCAGTCTGGGCGACAGAGTGAGACTCCAACTCAAAAAAAAAAAAAAAGTTGTGTGGTAGACGGGCTTGGTGGCTCACCCTGTAATCCCGCATCTTTGGGAAGCTGAGGTAAGTGGATTGCCTGAGCCCGTGGGGTTGAGACCCACCTGGGCAACTTGGCGGGACCTCGTCTCTACAATAAATCAAAAACTAGCCGGGCGTGGTGCACACACCTGTAGCTCCAGCTACCCGGAAGGATGAGGCTGAAGGATTGCCGGAGCCCAGCAAGTCAAGGCTGCGGTGGCCAGGAACAGCCACTGCACTCCAATCTGGGTGACAGAGTGAGACTCCAACTCAAAAAGAAAAAAAAAATTTGATATAAAATTTTGATTTTTTTAGTTATAGATAAATTCCTCAATGTCCAAAATTCCATTCCATTATAAGGTAAATATCATTACAATAAAATAACTGGCTCCAACACTATACTATTTAATATGAAGTGATTCAGCTTTCACTATTTTGTAAAAAAATGTGGTTGAGCTGCTGGTAGGTGATCCACAAGATTTCTCTGAGTACAAAGGGTTTTAAAGCTGTGTGGTAACTGCCGGGTTCGGTGGCTCAGCCTGTAATCCCGCGCCTTTGGGAGGCTGAGGTGAGTGGATTGCCTGAGCCCGCGGGTTTGAGACCCATCTGGGCAACTTGGCCCGACCTCATCTCTACAATAAATCAAAAAATTAGCCAGGTGTGGTAGCGCACACCTGTAGTTCCAGCTAATCGGAAGGCTGAGGTGGAAGGATCGTTGGAGCCCAGCAGGTCGAGGCTGCAGCAGCCGGGAGCAGCCACTGCACTCCAGTCTGGGCGACAGAGTGAGACTCCAACTCAAAAAAAAAAAAAAAAAAAAGCTGTGTGGTATTGTGCAGGAATAGACAGACCACTGGAGCGGGGAGGGGGGGAAATAAGGCATTTAGAAACATACCAGTGTACATATTCAGAAGGTTAGTATATAACAGAGTTGATTTTTTTTTAAGTCAGTAGAAAAATTTTAAAATTCAAAAATTATGCTTGCTGCTCATATGAAAAAAATAAAATTAGATCACTGCTTCACACACACAAATTAATTCCAAGATAACTAAAAAGTGAAATGTGAAAAGAAAAACTGTAAAGCACTCAGTCTCATAACCATCAAAGGACTGGTATACAGAATGTATAAAAAAAATCTATAAATTATTAAGAAAAAAACAAAATCTATAGAAAAAACAGCCATGTGAAACATATGTGGCCAATAAGCATATGGATAGATATTCAACCACACCGATAAGCAAAACAATGTAAGTATGTATAAATTGTACATATAAATTTATATATGAACTATCATACATCATTTCATACCCACTGGATAAGAACAAAAACAGTTGGGAATATGGTCAGGAAAAGACAAAGAGAACCCTGTCAAAACCACTATCATCTCAAGGTGCAGTTCTCTGAGGAACAACATTAGAGGGCCAACATAGTGGTGGGGAGAAACTACACCCAGTCACTAAAACAAATAAACAAATATAATAACAAGCCCCAGAGGGGTGGGATCAGTACTCAGAGTTGCTACATTACTTAAAATATGCAAAGAAGCAGGAACAATACAACCTATATGCCCAAAAAAGGCTGAAAAACTGCCTGTGAGAGTGACCAGATGTGGGATTTAACAGAATATGACTTCAAAGTATCTATTATAAATATGTTCAAAGAACTAAGTAAGCCATGATTAAAGAAATTAAGAAAGGTATGATGACAATGTAACATCAAGTAGAGAATATCAATAAATAGACTAACTTACCAAAAAAAAGAATCAAATAAAAATTATGGAGTTGAAAAGTATTAACAACAAAATGAAAAACTCACTAAAGGAATTCATCAGGAGATAAACACTGGCATAGAAAGAATGAAGGAACTTGAAGATTCATCACTAGAGATTATTCAATCTGAAGAATAGAAAGAAAAAAGGGATGAAAAACAGAATGAGCTTCAGAAAGCTGCAAGACACCATCAAGTGTACCAACCATATGCATAATAGAGGTATACTAAGAAGGAGAGGAGAGAGGAAGGAGGAGAAAAATATTTGAAAAAATAACTGAAAATTTCCCAAATCTATTGAATAACACTAACCTAACACATCTAAGAAGATCAACAAACTCCAAGAAGGATAAACTCAACAAGATCCATAAAACACATCATAGTAAAAATGATAAAAGTCAAAGACAACGAGAAAACCTAAACTGCAGCAATGGAAAAACAATCAGTACTTACAAGAAAAAAGATTAACAGCTGACTACTTAGCAATGACAACCAAGGCTAGAAAACAGTGGATAACATATTGAAAGTACTCAAAGAAAAAAATGCCAACCAAAAATTTTGTATGCAACAAAGCTATCTTATAAAACTGAAAGCAAAATACATTCCCAGATGAACAAAAACTGAGAGAATTTATTGGAACCAGTCTGCCTTATGACATTAAAGGAATTCCTTCAGGCAGAAAACATGTTACCACAGACAGTAATTTCAATCCAGATTCAAAAACAAACACTACCATAAAGGTAATTATGTAATTATAAATACATTTTTCTTTCTTCTTTTAACTGATTTTAAAAGTCATTGTATAAAATAGTATTACATGATGTATTGTTGGGCTGATAACATATAGAAATGTAATATATTTGCTAGTAATAGCACAAATGAAATGATGGAAGCAAAGCTGAACTGTATTAAAGATATAACTACTAATAGTAAAGTAATAATTACAGCAATATGCAGTTGAGATTGTAACAGTAACAGATATTACCATATAATAACAATATCATATAAAGGAAAGGAAAATAGAGGTATATAGAAGAAGTGAAACTAAACTCTAACTGGAACTAAGCTATTATAAATCTGAAGCTGATTCAAATAAGTTAAGATATAAATGATAGCCGGGCTCGGTGGCTCAGTCTGTAATTCTGCGCTTTGGGAGGCTGAGGTGAGTGGATTGCCTGAGCCCACGGGTTCAAGACCCGCCTGGGCAACTTGGCGAGACCTCATCTCTACAATAAATCAAAAAATTAGCCGGGAGTGGTAGCACGCACCTGTAGTTCCAGCTACTTGGAAGGCTGGGGGGAAGGATCACCGGAGCCCAGCAGGTCAAGGCTGCAGTGGCCGGGAGCATGCCACTGCACTCCACTCTAGGCAACAGAGTGAGACTCCAACTCAAAAAAAAAAAAAAAAAAAGATATACATGATAAGACCAAGGGCAACCACTAAAAAAATCATTAAAAATATATGGCCAAACTCGGTGGCTCAGCCTGTAATCTCTGCACTTTGGGAGGCAGAGGTGAATGGACTGCCTGAGCCCATGGGTCTGAGACCAGCCCAGGCAACTTAGTGAGACCTCGTCTTTACAACAAATAAAAAATCAGCTGGGTGTGGTAGCATACACCTGTAGTTCTACTTGGAAGGCTGAGGCAGAAGGATCCCCTTAGCCCAACAGGTCGACACTGGGGTGGCTGTGGGCGTGCCACTGACTCCAGCCGAGGCAACAAAGTGAGACTCCAACTCAAAATAATAATAATAAAAATAAAAATAAATAGGCCAGGCTCAGTGGCTCAGCCTGTAATCCCAGCACTTTGGGAGGCCAAGGCAGGTGGATTGTCTGAGCCCACGGGTTCAAGACCAGTCAGGACAACTTGGCGAGACTTCATCTCTACAATTAAAAAAGAAAAAAATTTACCTGGGCGTGGCAGCACACACCTGTAGTTCCAGCTACTCGGAAGGCTGAAAGCAAAATACATTCAAAATATATTTGCGGTGGAAGGATCACCAGAACCCAGCAGGTCAAAACTGGGGTGGCCATGAGTGTCCCACTGCACTCCAGCCTGGACAACAGAATGGACTTCAATTTAGATAGATAGATAGATAGACAGACAGACAGACAGACAAACAGATAGATAGATAAATCCTGCTTTCTCAAACCTTCTTAAAAAATTTTTTTATTCTGGGAAACTCACAAATATGTAATAATTAAGCAACACACTCTTAAGTAACTAATAGGTTATTTAATTTTATTTCCTCTTAGAAGAAATCAAAAGGAAAAAAATCAGAAAATACTTTGTGACAAATGAAAATAAAGACATGGCCGGGCTCGGTGGCTCAGCCTGTAATCCCAGCACTTTGGGAGGCCGAGTGAAATGCCTGAGCCCACAGGTTCGAGACCCGCCTGGGCAACTTGGCGAGACCTCATCTCTACAATAAATCAAAAAATTAGCTGGGTGTGGTAGCGCGCACCTGTAGTTCCAGCTACTCGGAAGGCTGAGGCGGAAGGATCGCCGGAGCCCAGCTGGTCGAGGCTGCGGTGGCCGGGAGCGGCCACTGCACTCCAGTCTGGGCGACTGAGTGAGACTCCAACTCAAAAAAAAAAAAAAAAACAGTAATCAAGACAGTGTGGAACTGACACAAAAATGGCATGTAGATCAATGGAACAGAATAAAGAATCCAGAAATAAAACCATGTATCAACTGATCTTCAACAAAGGTGCCAAAACCATCTAATGAGGTAAGAATCATTTTTTCAACAAATGGTCAGAGACAATGAGATAGCCACATGCAAAAGAATGAATTTGAAACTTTATATTATATCCTACATAAAAATTAACTCAAAATGGACAAAGACTAAGCATAAGGGTTAGAATTATAAAATTTTTTGAAGATGACACAGATATGGGAAATGATATTTAGCTAGGACACCAAAAGCATGAGCAACAAGAAATAAGATACTATATAATCAAAATTTAAAACTTTTGTGCTTCAAAGGAAAGTGAAATGACAAAAGGGACTCATGTCAAGAATATACAAAGAATTCTTGAAACTCAATGAATGAATTCTTAAAACTCAATGAATGAATGAATATACAAAGAATTTTTAAAACTCAATTCAAAAATAGGCATAGGATCTGAAGAGTCATTTCTCCAAAGATATACATATGTCTATAAGCATATTAAAAGACATCTGATGTCATTAGTTATTAGAGAAATGTAAATCATAACCACAGGGAAATATCACTTCACATGCATTAGGATGGCTATAATCAAAAAGTCAGAATAAGAAGTATTGGTAGCTGGGCTCGGTGGCTGAGCCTGTAATCCCAGCGCTTTGGGAGGCTGAGGTGAGTGGATTGCCTGAGCCTGAGGGTTCGAGACCCGCCTGGGCAACTTGGTGAGACCTCATCTCTACAATAAATCAAAAATTAGCCGGGCGTGGTAGTGCACGCCTATAATTCCAGCTACTTGGAAGGCTGAGGCAGAAGGATCGCTGGAGCCCAGCAGGTCAAGGCTGCGGTGGCTGGGAGCGTGCCACTGCACTCCAGTCTGGGTAACAGAGTGAAACTCCAAATCAAAATAAAAGAAGTATTGGTAAGGATGTGGAGGGATGACAATCCTCATGTACTGCAGCTGGGAATCTAAAATGGTGCAGTCACTGTGGAAAACTGTATGGCAGTTTCTAAAGTGATTAAACCCCAAATAATTATATCACCTAACAATTCCACTCCTCCTTTTATAAGTGTGTATCCAAAAAGAAATAAAAACATATGCCCACACAAAACTTGTATACAAATTCTTCATAGCCACAAGACGGAAACAAACCAAATGTCTATCAAGTAATAAATTGATAAATATGGTAGCACCACACAGCAGAGTATTATTCAACCATAAAAAGGAATGACAAGTACTAACAGACACTACAGCATAAACCTCGCTAAGTGAATGAAAGAAGCCAGTCACAAAAAACTACATATGATATGATTCCATTCATATGAAATGTCCTGAAATGAGGAAATCTATAGAAACAGAAATTATATAAGTGTTTGCTCAGGACTGGTGGGAATAGGAAGTAATAGTTAACTTATATGGGATTTATTTTTATGATTATTTTATTATTCTAAAATTGATTGTGGTGTTGTACATATCTGTAGATATACTAGAAGCTATTGAATTATATATTCTAAATGGGTGAATGATATGGTATATGAATTATATCTCAATAACACTGTTTCAAAAGTATAGTCCTGGTCTATAAAATATGCTCATATCCAATATCCAAGATGTTACTGACAGATAGTAACGTTTAAAGATCAACTGAAGTAATACCACTGACCAACAGTCACATAAACTTAATTCTACCACAGATGTGTACACATGCTTAGAATGCACTCATTTTGCTTTTATGCTATCTATAATTTATAATGCTAAATTAATAAAAATTTTTTCAAGGGACATCTAAATGAAATCACAAAGCCAACACTTAAGATGAAAAGAAGGTAATAATAGTATTACTTTATTAAGATGGTTATGTAGAGTTGGTTTTAAAAAGAATTTACAGAATTTCTTCTTAAATCCAGTACGAGATATTTTATAGTTTTTCCCTGTGATGTGGTTTTGCCAGGAATGTCTCAAAATCATCTTGCCAGAAAATCCAGTCTATATTCATTTCTCTCAAGATTTCAAATACCAAGTAGAGGAACACTGAAATTTTAATAGATTCATTATCATAAAGTCTTTCTCATCTTGCCCATCTTCACAAAAGTCAGTGTGATCAAACTAAATTTCTAAGAGGATAACCAAGTTATTTCAGGGTGTGGTTAATTCTCTACATTTAAGAATAGTTTGATGTAATCCCGCGCCTTTGGGAGGCTGAGGTGAGTGGATTGCCTGAGCCCGCGGGTTCGAGACCCGCCTGGGCAGCGAGACCTCATCTCTACAATAAATCAAAAAAATCAGCCGGGCGTGGTAGCGCATGCCTGTAATTCCGGCTACTGGGAAGGCTGAGGCGGAAGGATCGCCGGAGCCCAGCAGGTCGAGGCTGCGGTGGCCGGAAGCGGCCACTGCACTCCAGTCTGGGCGACAGAGTGAGACTCCAACTCAAAAAAAAAAAAAAAAAAAAGAATAGTTTGAAGTAGCAGGTATCATCATTTATAACAGAAATAATAGTTTTATAGGCATAATTTGTCTTAAAGGAAAAAGGGATCACATTCCCAATTACTGCTGCTAACATATTTGAAATTTAAAGTAAGATCTCATATAGGATTCATGCTACAAATTATAGAACAAGCACCGTATCATAGCAACCCAGCAATACCACTACAGTGACACGCTGAGGATGCAATCCAAGATTCTAATTTAAGAAACTGGCACAGAATATAGGACATGTAGCTTTTTTTGGCAATACCCCTAGAATATTAATAACTAAGAGCCTAAAATCAGCTTTTATTGGAAACTTCAGAGATCGGGCTATTACAAAGTAACAATAGAAATGTTTATTAACAAATGATTCACAACATTGTGACTAAATATGACTTACTTAAAGTTCCATGATTTCATTAAAATTGAAAATGGTGGGAAAAAATGGTAGATGTCACGTTTTAGGAAATGTGCATACATGCACACTACCAGTTTGATAATGCTCTAATATGTAAATGTATATCATTTTAAGAAACCTGTCGTATACTATCTAATACTTTTAAGAATATATTTCCAAGCTTTAATCATTACCACTCAAATATAAGTACAATCACCACTATTGCACAGTAGAAGAGTTAAAGCACACTGTTCAATTTTTATTTCAAAAAATTAACTGTATGTTACCCTATTGTATTAAAAACCACTTCTGGTGAAACAAAGAAAGAAGATGAGCTAATGGGCATGTTATGTATATTTCTTGGGATGTGGAATACTGTACTTTGGGAAGCAGAATACTGAGAAACAGTCTCCTAAAAGAAATGGAATGTCTAGTATTATCTCTGTAATTCAATTTGAATATAAAAACTGCTAATCATCAAATAAAACAAATTTTTTGAAATATCTTTGTTTCTTATCAAACTTTAGTGAAAAAAGTGAATTAAAGAGACCTTTATAGATGGAATGGAAGGCTGTAGCTATTTTCAGTTTTGATGGCTGTGATGAGCTTCCATGTTGCTGCCTCAACTACCTATAACCCCGAGGAAATGCTTGTTAAGAAAAAGTGTCAAAAGGTGTTCAAGTCTCTAGAGCAGGACCTAAGTTCCACAGACATCCCACTTCCGTCCATCACTGCCATAGCTGGGCTCTGGGGTGGGGATTGGGGGAGCCAAGAACTCTGAAAATTATATATAAAATATTGAATATATGTTCTGGGATGGTTCATTCCTTAAATTGGATTTTCCAAGAGATCCATGGATTATCTCCCTAAAATGTCAGTACTCTTAGAAATTATTTCCTTCAGCCAGGCTCGGTGGCTCAGCCTGTAATCCCGTGCCTTTGGGAGGCTGAGGTGAGTGGATTGCCTAAGCCCGCGGGTTCGAGAACCGCCTGGGCAGCGAGAACTCATCTCTACAGTAAATCAAAAAATCAGCCGGCGTGGTAGCGCATGCCTGTAATTCCAGCTACTCAGAAGGCTGAGGAGGAAGGATCGCCGGAGCCCAGCAGGTCGAAGCTGCGGTGGCTGGGAGTGGCCACTGCACTCCAGTCTGGGCGACAGAGTGAGACTCCAAATCAAAAAAAAAAGAAAAGAAAGAAAGAAATTATTTCCTTTCCTTTTAACATAAGGAACTTATAACTGCGGTTTCAGATGAGTTGATGAGGTAGTTTCAGAAGTAAAAACTTCATTCAGAAACAATTCTAAATTGATTCTAATTTTTTCTTTTGGAAATATGCTATTTGTAATAGTCAATTAGATAGATATTTGCAATATCTACTGGATAAGAATTCTTTTTATTCTCTACCATTGTAAGATTCTCATTTGAGTTGTTTTTAACAATGAGACTATAAGTTTTTGCAAAAGTAATAAATCCATTATAAAAGAAATAGGGTAGTTAAGAATATGACATTTCTCATTACATAGTCTTTAAATGAGTTTATTTTAGAAAACCATGAAAACTGAGACTCACTTATGAGTCACAAGCAAGTATTGTACCCTAAAATAGAGTCATTCCTATTCCATAGGAGAAGCTACTTCTCTAGATCTTAAAAAAAAAAAAAATTCAGCTCTCAAAATATATATATAGGGTATCCAAGGTGATCCAAATTAAAAAGAGATTATAAAAATATATGAAGTACCAAAACCAGTGCCTGGCTATCTGGTAGCTAGGTAAGAGCTAGGTTATTTTTAACTTTCCTACATGAATGATCAAAATTTTCTTTGAAGGAAACATGACTGTGGAAAATAAATGCATCTTAAAAGCACTTCATTGTTACATTTGCTACTTTATTTCCACTTTGGATTCAAAGTTAGTTTGGTTCATACACTAGAAGCACAAAAGTATGTGGAACAACTCAAGATGATGACATATAATTGTCTAATTTCAGCTTGTCTGGATATCTTAGTAGCAGAATAAAATCAGTAAAGTGATGGGTAAATTAGCCCAATTAACTTTTACATACAGGTCTCAGTTATCTTGCCCCAACTTTTTTCCTCTCTCAAATTGGGGGAAAAAGTGATCAGAAAGACAGTGCTCTGCTAATGTGTGGCACAGTATTTTTAAAGTTTTCCAAAACTCTGTGTAAAAGGGAATCAAAATATACCCAACATTCCCAAAGAAAGGCAAAAGTAAGTAGACAGAGTCCAATCAGTTCTTGATAATCTATAATTTATCCAAGCTGTTAATTACAGAGCATTTTAACTTTATAAAACTTCGTAATTCTAAGTTATAAATCTAGCTGTGACACAAATGTGCTCAATGTCATAGCTAGACTTCATCTTGTTTCTCAATACTTATTCATAAACAAATGTTCTCAAATTTTTTCTTAGGAAAAATTTTAGGTTAATTAAAGGGAGGGCAGTGCTAAAAGGAAGACTATGAAGAAGACTATTGGAACGTTTTTATATAAGAAGAATTTAAGAAACAAAGATCCCTTGCTTCATATGTTCTTAGAAAAACCTATGCTCAATAATAGCCTACTTGCCCATCACCTAAAATAAACCACTAATTCACTTGACAACATTCTCAATTACAAATATTTCTTTGCTGCACTGTTAGAAAATAAGGTACCCAATTTTGCTTTAGTGCAAGGCAATACATATCTTCAGCTTAATACTATAGAGGAATCAATAACCAAATGAGAAGATCAAGCCATAAATGACCAGTACAAGAAATATAATCTACCTACGCTTAGGTTTCTTCATCTACAAAATGCTAACAAGTTTGGCATTGTATGCTGACATTATAAATCACTAAAAACTTGTGCATACTGCATGAAAAAAAGTGTTTTCTTTAAATCAATTTAAAAGTTTTTCCTTCATTCTTTCATTCAATAAATATAAGACAGCACTGAAGTCTAAAAGCTGTGTAGGAAGACATGGGTCTCAAGTCCGAAAGAACTTACCTTCTAGAGGCAAAAAGCAGGTAATTAAGTAACCTAACTATTCATGCACTGGTCCCAACACATTTTATGATCTTCCTCATCCACATACTAAGGACATCTTGCCATATGTTGTACACAGAAGACATCCCATTGAGTAGGGAATAGATAATCCCAATATGGCCAGCAAACCAAGCAGCCAGCAACCAAAACTATGGCATCTCCTAATAAACAAATGTGAACATCTTGGCAGGCCACTGAAGTTAAAATAAGAAATGGAATTGGGCCGGGTGCAGTGGCTCAAGCCTATAATCTCAGCCCTTTGGGAGACCGAGGTGAAGGGGTTGCCTGAGCCCACAGGTTCGGGAACAGCCTGGGCAACTTGGCAAGAACTCATCTCTAGGATTAAAAAAAAAAAAAAATTAGCCAGGTGTGGTAGCACACGCCTGTAGTTCGGGCTACTTGGAAGGTTAAGGCAGAAGGATCACTTGAGCTCAGTGGCGACTGTGAGCGTGCCACTGTGCCCCAGTCTGGGTGATGGAGTGAGACTCCAACTCAAAAAAAAGAATGGAATTAATATTCAAAAGTCATAGAAATTACCAAATGAGCACTCTCTGATTCACATATCCAACGATCTTTTTGATATTTATAACTGGGTTTCCAAAAGACAACTTTGGATTTTCCCTCTATACCTGGTTCCTTCTCTATGTATCCCTTCTCAGCAGTGATACATACCCCCTACCCATGCAGGTATCCAAGCCAAAACACCTGGGAATCATCCTTGACTCCTATCCTTCTCTTTCTTTCTCCCCACTAACAAGGCCTAGCTAAGATATATCTCAAATATTCTTTCTCTCCATCCTGGGCCACCACCCTAACCTAAGCTACGTCACATCTTACCTAGCCTATAGAAATAACTGGTCTTCTTTCTAAAATTTTTCTTCCGCTACAATCCACAATCCACCCAGTAGCTACAGTAAGTTTTTTTTTTTTTGTAACTGCCAAACTTCCTGAGTTGCCCATACTTACTGATTCAGCTTTCAAAATTTCCATTCACTTCCTATCTTACAGAATAAATGTGCTTTAAGTCTATCAATCATCTGAATGTTCAAGTCAACAATGTTGCCTGAAGACTACAAAACCCATGGCAATTTTTCAATTCTTTTCTGACTTGTCCATAGCTCTCCATTGTCACTACTTCCCCACCCATCCTCCAGTTTTTAAGACTCTCTTCCCTTGACCGCCTCATCTCCATTCTCTCATGTCTTCTTTTGCCTCCTCTCAAGCTGTCTCTCATGCCTCATTTGTTCCTTTTCCTCTGATCATCATCTGAATGTTGGTATTTCTTGGCCTCCTCATTCTATACATTTTCAGGGGGCAGTTGCTTCTATTCCATCACTTGAAATGCCACCTGTAATCTAAAGACTCCCAAATTATCTCTAGCACATGTCTCTCTACTTAGCTCCAGATCCGAATTATCTGCTAGGCAGCTTCACTTCAATTTCCCACATGCACTTCAACCTGTCCCACAAAGAATCGTTATCTTCTCCTCCCAAACCTAATCTGTCTCTCTTTTTCCTTTCCAGTAAACTGCTATCATCCAAGGCAGAAATGTATCATTATTGATTCTTTCCTCTCACTGAGACCTGCCTGTGATACCACTCCAACACTACTTAGACAAAACCACCTTCATCTCTTGTCTGGCTGTGCCAGCACCCTAACTAGCATTACTTTCATTTCCCAATATATTCTTCATACTACTGTCAGGTATAAACGCAGCAAAATGCCCACATCCTTTCTCAACACAGATCAAGACTATGAACTAGACCCTAAATGCTGCTACAGTCTCTTTTTTAGCTGGACCCCTTATATTCTATATCATAGCCATGTCAACTACTGGCAATTCCTAAAATATGCTATGCTCACTTTTCTCTGGGTCTGCACATATAGACTTTTAGGTGGACCTCTCAGACTCCATCTATTTTGGCCTAACATCTTCTGGACTTTTAGGTCTCAGCTTATCTGTCATTTTCTTCAGGAAGATTTTCCTGATTTCTCCCCTCCCATACTAAAACTGGGTTAGGTCCATCACGTACTACCCTAACGTTTTAGAGCTTACTCCTATTGCAACATTTATCATACTAACTGAAACTGGTATTTTCTACCAACTATATGCTTCTAAAGACATTTAATTTAAAAAGAAAAGGGATTCATCATTTTATTCACTTTACTAGGTGAGTAAAGTTTTAATCTCTACAATGGTTTACCTAAATTTTATGCACTATGGAAGCCAAAGAGAGGAAGATATTTCAGTACTAGATTTTTTAAAGTATGTGTCTAATTTCACAGCAGGCAAACACAGTATTTTTCCTCTGACCAATTTAAAGAAGAATGGTAGTGCAAGTTTTTTTTTTTAAATCAGATACATATTCTTACAGAAGTTATGTTTTGTTTTACTTATAACTTCAACAGATGTTTATTTTTAGAAAAGTTGTGTTTAAAAACTCCACACAGTTTTGCTAATCAAAATTCAGGAGTTGTAACAAAAATTCTTTTTCACTTACATCAGTTTAGAAGCAGGGGATTAATAATGAGTTCAAATAATCATGGACTTATGATAATAGCTGTAATTCTAGAATATTTTTTATGACAGTAAGTGTGAAACAAAGTCAAAACCAACTAAACAGACTATATCATTTTTAGATCTATATTTAAGATTTGATACTCCTAATCTAAAATTCTAAGCCCAGACATTTAAAAATTCTTTTTTAGGCATTTAACCTCTTTAGCTATTATCTAAAAAGTTTATTCATGAAGCAAAATCTGAGAGAGTAAGAGCTTAGAAACCCTACTCTTTCCTCCCTACCTTGAAGAAAACTCTGATGAAATGACAAAACAGCTATTCATTTAGAATAACAGGAGGGAAATCAATTCCAAATGGAGGTCAAATCAGAATGACTTCTGAGGTCATTTTCTGAGGTCCCATTCAATACTGGAAAGCTCAACTAGATATAACATCACAGTGAGGTTATAGTAGCTGCAATTAGCATCACCATTCCAGTAGGAGGAGTGTGTTTCCAAGAAATCCCTTGCCTTCAGTATCAAAGTCAGAAATAGGTTCTCTGAATTTCATCATGTGAACCTATCATATTCAGCAGACTACCAAAAAAAAAAAAAAAAAAAAAAAGTCCCAGTAAGTTTCTTCAGGATTTCTACAGGATTTCTAAAATTCTTCATTACTCACTCATAAACAAATTCCTTCAGGTAAGAGTTCCAAAAGATAAACATAAAGAGTAGGCTACATGCCGGGCTCGGTGGCTCAGCCTGTAATCCCGCGCCTTTGGGAGGCTGAGGTGAGTGGATTGCCTGAGCCCGTGGGTTCGAGACCCGCCTGGGCAGCGAGACCTCATCTCTACAATAAATAAAAAAATCAGCCGGGCGTGGTAGTGCATGCCTGTAATTCCGGCTACTTGGAAGGCTGAGGCGGAAGGATCGCCGGAGACCAGCAGGTCGAGGCTGCGGTGGCCGGGAGCAGTCACTGCACTCCAGTCTGGGCGACAGAGTGAGACTCCAACTCAAAAAAAAAAAAAAATAAGAGTAGGCTACAAAGTGCTTATTCGTCAATATCCTGCTCAGACAAGCAGAGTCTATTTTGCATAAACCCAGTATGTCACATAAAACTCAGCAAAGCATTTAGGTTCCTTGTTACATAATGATGCATTAAAAGTAATTATATATTTATTTTTATTTTTTATTTATTTATTTATTTTTGAGTTGGAGTCTCACTCTGTCGCCCAGACTGGAGTGCAGTGGCCACTTCCAGCCACCGCAGCCTCGACCTGCTGGACTCCGCCTCAGCCTTCCGAGTAGCCGGAATTACAGGTGCGCGCTACCACGCCCGGCTAATTTTTTGATTTACTGTAGAGATGAGGTCTCGCCTGCCCAGGCGGGTCTTGAACCCGCGGGCTCAGGCAATCCACTCTCCTCAGCCTCCCAAAGGTGCGGGATTACAGGCTGAGCCACCGAGCCCGGCTTAATGATATATTTTAAATCTGTTCCTTTCATCTCCCTTCAAGGACATTTTTATAAATAAAGACTGCACATACAATTTAGAAATTATCTCAAGCTAATTATCTCAGTTTATTCATTGTTTATATACACAAGTCCATGTTTGAGATTCAGTCCAGTATTACTTTTCCACACAAATCTTATACAATAACTTTCCTAGCAACAAATCTATCAATAATGTTACATGTCACTCTGTTCATTAGCAAAATGAAAATACAAGAGCAAACAATCTTTTGTTTTAAACCTATAGTTGCTATTTACTATCAAGATATTGAGAACCCAGAATTAATTTCCTTTAAATAAACTTGAACCAGCTTTAGGCATAAATATATTAAAAACAAAACAGGAGAGAATCTCTGGTAAACAGCGCCAAACATCGTTGAAAGAAGCACAGTCAATTAAAGGGGAAAGGGGTGGTGATTAGAAGACAACCAACAGGCTGGGTTTGGTGGCTCAGCCTGTAATCTCAGCACTTTGGGAGGCCAAGGTGAGTGGATTACCTGAGCCTGCAGGATTGAGACCAGCCCGGGCAACTTGGCAAGACCTTGTCTCTACAATAAATAAAAAATCAGCCGGACATGGTAGTGCGCACCTGTAGTTCCAGCTACTTGGAAGGTTAAGGTGGAAGGATCACTGGAGCCCAGCAGGTCAACCCCAGGGTGGCTGTGAGCGTGCCACTGTACTCCAGCCTGGGCAATGGAGTGAGACTCCAACTCAAAAAAAAAAAAAGAAAAAGAAAATACCAACAGGTAATTTCTTCAAAACAGTGATTCTGTGTACATGTCCACATTTGTTATGTGCAAATACTATATTTGGTACTATAGTGGGATTTGAAAAAAACAGATAATTACTTATGCTTTCACAAAAATATTTACCATTTCATTTCGGAGAGACAACATCGCTACACAACAACTGAACACTCACCCAAAATAACTCGAACTCATTAGCAGAAAAGTCAAAGACAAAATAGAAATGGAATATAAGCAGCCCTGAGTACTCACAGCCTTCTTTTTTTTTTTGAGTTGGAGTCTCACTCTGTTGCCCAGACTGGAGTGTGGTGGCACGCTCCCGGCCACTGCAACCTCAGCCTGCTGGGCTCCAGTGATCCTTCTGCCTCAGCCTTCCAAGTAGCCAGAACTACAGGCGTGCACTACCACGCCCAGCTAATTTTTTATTTATTGTAGAGACAAGGTCTCGCCAAGTTGCTCGGGTGGGTCTCGAACCCGCGGGCTCAGGCAATCCACTCGCCTTGGCCTCCCAAAGTGCTGGGATTACAGGTTGAGCCACAGAACCCAGCCTTACTCACAGCCTTTGATAAAAGCTGTGGTCAAAATTAAGTAAGATGACAGACATGAAAATATTCTGGAGAAAAACATTTTTTCATATGAATATAAGGCATGATCAATATCTTGTATTCAACATATAAACAGTAACATTAAGCCAGGTGCAGTGGTCTGTAATCCCAGCTCTTTGGGAGGTGGTGGCAAGAGGACTACCTGAGCCCATAGGTTCGAGACCAGCCTGGGCAACACGGTGATACCTCTTCTCTACAATAAATCAAAAAATTAGCTAGGCGTGGTGGCGCGCGCCTATGGTTCCAGCTACGTGGAAGGCTGAGGCGGAAGGATCACCTGAGCCCAGCAGGTAGAGGCTGTGATGACTGTGAGCATGACACTGCATTCCAGCCTGGGCCACAAAGTGAGACTCCTACTCAAAAAAAAACAAAAAACAAAAACCAGTAACATTAGGCCTAGATCTCCAAGAAACAGAAAGTGCTGTGAGCATATAGAAGAAACCAGTTTTACATTCCCAAGTGGTTTGATTTATCACCTGTTATCTTGAATAATGGGATTAAAACTAGGTAAACCTCTATTACATATTCTCACTTTTACTTGCCAGCTCAGCCTCAGTTCCAAAAACCAGAGAAAACTGGCATCAAATGATAATAGTTGGGCTTTAATTATGATAACTACAACAAAATCCAGTGCAATAATCTCATCATACCCAAACTTCCAGCATTTTTTGGGGGGGGGGTTGGAGTCTCACTCTGTCTCCGAGTGCAGTGGCACACTCCCAGCCACCGCAGCCTCGACCTGCTGGGCTCCGGCGATCCTTCCGCCTCAGCCTTCCATTGTAGCTGGAACTATAGGCGCGCGCTATCATGTCCAGCTAATTCTTTGATTTATTGTAGAGATGAGGGCTCGCCAAACTGCCCAGGCGGGTCTCGAACCCGCGGGCTCAGGCAATTTACTCACCTCGGCCTCCCAAAGCACGGGATTACAGGCTGAGCCACCGAGCCAGGCCAGCCTCCAGCATTTAACAGTACTCTTCCCTTCAGGGAAGCAGCTGATTAGCCATAGGGGGCAGCAAAGTTAACAGAGTGAAACGTAAATAGCAGGAGGTGAAGTGAGGGCAGGAAATGTTAATAGGTTGGGTAATGAGCCATGAGTATCAGACAGAAAAGGACAAAGTCTCAATTAATGAATTAAATCAATAGACAGATAATGCTAAACCAGTGAATCTCAATCCTGGCTGCACATTAGAATTACCCTGGGAGCCTTTAAAAATATGTATGGTATGACTAGATTCTACCTTAGACCAATTAATTTACAATCTCTTGGGGATGGGCCCAGGTATTAATCTTTTTTTAAAGTTCTCCAAGTGTACAGCTAGAATTAGGAACCAGAGTGCTAAACACACACACACACACACACACACACACAAACTAGTTTCTATCCCCAGCTTTTTATAATTTAAAAAGCTTAAAATTTTAAAAATAAGGCACAAAAATTCAAATGTATTATTTTTGTTGACAAATCTGTCTTTGAAATCCAAAGAGGCAATAACTCATTAAAGACCAATTCACTTTTGCAATTTTATCAAGGGAAAAATGTTACTATTGCTGGTGAAAATGACTAAAGAGGTTAAACATCTAGCCTGAAGAAACTGTGAGTCATCAGTGATGCAGGAAGAAAATTTAAATCTACTATTTATGTGATAGGGCACTACTCCAATGGTCAAATTCGTTTACTGGATTAGTATTTTATTCAATTAGACACTTCATAAAATAATCTAAAATTAAATGAAGGTAATAATGGGGGAAGGGGGAAAGATGATCCTAATTAGTAATTCTGAAGATGTTAATTAGAATTAAGCAGAAAAGTTTTTCATGTGAACACTAGCAGTAGACACTACACTTAACAATTTCTCTAAGAAGTATATCCTAAAAATGTAAAAAAATAAATTTTTTTTAAAAAGTTAATTAAGTCTTCCAGAAGAGATATAAAAATATTTCCAGGAAATAGTCCTAAAATGACTAAAATGTTATATTCCTTTGTAAACATTTTTTTCTAACAGATTCAAATGAATTTGAACTCTCCTTTAATGCCCTCCCAATTGTGTTTAGATGGAATGGTGTTAACTGAGAAGATCTATAAACTTTAAAAGTTGAGTAAATAGTAGTTTTCTCCCCTCACAAAAAGGCTTAGTTTTGAAACTTGAGATCATGTCCGTGTTCTTGTTCCACAATTACCTTAGGAGATTACATACTCCAAAAACACACTCATTTCCCCCTCAATGAACACCCCTGTTACCGACCTTAATGCTTCCAGTGGTATCCAGTTTGTAAGAACAGACCAAAAAAGAAGTTGAGTGCTACTTGGGAAGTTCTTTATCTCATCTGAAGGAGTCTTCAACATCAAAACCAGTTTCAGTCTGTCCTTGCTATTTATTTATTGGCTGTCTTCTATGAGGAATGTACATCTATTCAATTCTACTGGTTAATCTGATTTCTCTTAGTTAAAAAGAAAACAACAAACCTTACTATTGTTTTTATATTTTAAAGCTTCTGAATTTATCCTATTTTCATTTCTACACTCGTGCTGAAAAATGTTACCACTTCATCTCACTCTACATAAATCACATTTGAAAACTGATTATAAATAAAATCATACTTTACATACCCTAGGAAAGTTTACTACTTAAGTAATCCTATTAATAATCTTTCATTTTAGAAATATTTTTAATCTGGATTTTCAAATAGCAAAGAGAATAGGAACTAACATTCTTTGCCTATTTTTAGGCACGTAAATTATTTCATTTAATCCCCACAAGCCTGGGGAGATTGACTGTATTATCCCCATTTTACAGATAAGGGAAATGACTCAGAAAGATTAAAATTTACCTTTGACCCAGTACTAACCCCAGTGATCATACTGCTTCAAATTTACACAGAACAGGTTAACAGCAAAAATACTGAAATCATTTGACCTAGGTCCCAGTGCCAGTTACAATAACAACCAGAAAAGTAATCATGGACCTGAAACTAATCTGTTTAGACCTCAACCTTCTCATCAATAAATTGAGAATAAGAGTTCCATTATTACCATTATTATTAAGGTTGCTGGGATGACCCAATGAAATATGATGCTTGTAAAAATACACTGAGCCATGGATTGTCACTCAACAGTATTACATAGGAGGTATGAAACAGCAGGGATAATAGCGATCAGGGGTTACAAATCTTTGCATGATTTCACTTGTTATGAACAATACTGTTTTGTAATTTAAAAATAAAGAAAAAGATAAAATAATTTTAAAATTCTACAATGTTATATAAATGTAAGGAGTCAACTACTTTACCAAACCAACCCTTCCCAAGTCTTAAACAAAACAGGTTAAACAGACTGAAAAACTTTCTATTGTGAATAATTGATTTTTTAAAAGCTAAAAGTTTCTAAAAGTTGGTAATCATATGAGAAGTTTAAAGTAGAAAAAGTAAATCCTATGCTAACATAAATTTTTTAAATTTAATTTAATTTTAAAAGTTATGGGGTACAAGTTCTAACATAAATTTTAGATATAAAAAATTGATTAAACATTCTCAATTTCATTTTTTAGTAGTAAGCTCTCATAGTAGCTTATAGACAACATGAGATAAAATGGTGTTTCAAAAAAAATATTCTAAGCTTTACAATATAAGGCAGTTTAATTTTCAGGACTCATCAGTTTCTCATTAAAAAAAACTTTTAACAAGTCTTGCTTATTAAATACTTTCAATAATAAAATAATTTATTCTGAACATTTTTGCCATTAAAACCCTGCAACCTACTTACTAAATGATTTTGCACAAATAAACTTTTTATAGATGAAAAGACTGAATTATTTTGTTAATCCTTATTCATAGTATGCTTTGAGAAAACTAGTTGGCACTTTTCCCATTCAGACCCATGTGAACAAAGTGTAACATAATCAGACTGGTATAAACACTCGAAAGATCTTGGATGCCCATAGACATATGCATCACTCCACAGTAAGATTATATTTCAGGGCCAGGCGTGTGCAGTGGCTTATGTTTGTAATCCCAGCACTTTGGGAGGCCGAAGCAAGAGAATTGCTTGAGCCCGGGAGTTCGAGACCAGCCTAGGCAACATAGCAAAACCTTCTCTAAAAAAACCCCCAAAAATTAGCCAGGCGTGGTGACAAGCGCCAGTTACTTGGGAGGCTGAGGCAGAAGAATTGTCTTGAGTCCATGAGGAAGAGGCTTCCAAGAGGTCCAGGCAGTGTTGGTCATGCCACTGCATTCCAGCCTGGGCAAGAGACACTTGACTCAAAAAAAAAAGGTTATATTTCAGAGCAGGAAGAAATAGTCTCTTTCACACACATACTAAAGGATGTGTTTTTTTTGTTAAGGCCACAAATGAAAAAAACTACTGGCAGAAAACACACAACACTGTGGTATCAAGTACTCTGCCACAGTAGCAAATGAAGCAACTGAATTTTTTTTAAAAAACACTTTCAAGTCAGGCTCGGTGGCTCAGCCTGTAATCCTGCGCTTTGGGAGGCCAAGGTGAGTGGATTGCCTGAGCCCGAGGGTTCGAGAACCGCCTGGGCAACTTGGCAAGACCTCATCTCTACAATAAATCAAAAAAACTTAGCCAGGCATGGTAGCGCATGCCTGTAGTTCCAGCTACTTGGAAGGCTGAGGCGGAAAGATGGCCAGAGCCCAGCAGGTCAAGACTGCAGTGGCAGGGAGCGTGCCACTGCACTCCAGTCTGGGTGACAGAGTGAGACTCCAACTCAAAAAATAAAAAATAAATAAAAATCACTTTCAAACATTTTGGCATATAGAGTAAAAGTAATTTTTCCTTATTAGTACGTAATCCAAGTGTCTTATTTCCTCAATTAAATTTGCATGAATGGATCCTGAATATACAACTTTCCTTATAATGAATACTATATTTTCATGCAAATATCTAGAATTAATGTTCCAATTAATTTTTTTCTCCACTAGTAGCCAAATACTATAAATAAAACATTTGTCGCAACTTCAACTTGTTGAACCATACACCATATAACTAAGATAATTATTGATTTTATGCATATTTTTATCAGGTTTTTAAAAGTCAAATGTATCAAAGCCACATCTGGCTTGAAACCAACCATACATTTAATACTCAATTATTTTTATTAAATAAAAGTAAATATAATATTAACAAGTACAACTCTAAGAAATTAGAATATCTTAAGAAACAAATTATATATGAAAATGCTAGCACCAAACCTTCCAACTGCATAAATAACTTGATAATTTAATGAAAAAAAAGCAAGAGTATAAAAACTATGTTTCAAATAAACGTAATATTTAAAATCTATGAATAGCAATTCAGTGTCCTAATATGTAAGATGATGTTCTTTTATAGCTATGACATCATTCAAGAATTAAAGTCTTGGCAATGCCTACCATTGTGGTCTACCACTTCACTATGCAAATTTCAACAATTTTTGTATGCTAAAGAGCAATCAAATGGTAAATCCGGCAACACAGACTAAATGTATCTCAAAATCTTTTCAAAAGCCAGTTTAATTCTGACCGTAGGAAGTCCCTGATTTAGAAACACCCCAAGAATCAGGGCAATGTAGGGTCTGAATGGGGCTCTGGAGCTACTGCAGGTCAACTGAGATTTGATCTGGGGTTTTCTTTAGACTCCTTGCCAAACTAAGTCTGGATTCATAGGCCCAAAGACAAATCAGAACCAGATTGGCCTTGAAGGGGCTGGAGCTTTTCCAAATGAATTAAAAAATCTGCTGAACATTTATCTATTTTAGTATGAACCTTTAATTTCCTGGCCTTGCAAAACAGATGATCTAGATTTCTATCAGGTTTCTTTTGTTGCAAATTTTCTTTAAACGTCTAGGAGCATCATCACCCTGTTCCATAATAATTTCTACCTCATAAAAAGCAAAAAAAATACTAAAATTAAAAGTCAGTAATACACAAAGAATAAACTAGAACATCAGGAAATAATTTCCTGAAAATCCTTTAAACCTAGTGGGAAAAGTGAGCCAAAATGAGTGCCAAGTTCTCCTGCAAGGCATTAGGCACGAATACCACTTTGAATTTTACTGTGCAACCCTCAAAGTCCCTAGAATCACTACCTGGCAAACTAAATTCCCATTCCATTGCAAAGCAACACTGTCTACTCCTTTATATGTCCTGATGGACCGTGTGTATCGTCCCAGACAGTAGAGTATTTTTTTTTTATAAAGTAGGATTTATTGAGAAGACAGAAGAGCTCCCACAGTGGGAGGGGACCCGAGGGGTTGCCCGACAGTATTTTAAGTCTTTCTATTCTTTAAGCTAAAGGGTAACATTTCAACCTAACGCTCCAGTCAATAAGATACTATACTGGTCAGAATTTTTGGCTTTTTTTCTTTATAAATACACGTAAAGGCCAGCTAACTCTTAACTGTTGCTTGCATTCGGATTCCAGGTCTGATGACTCTTAGGAACAATCAGTGGGACGTAGAGTGGAGTAAAGGGTGGGGGCAGTATGGCTTTATACCTGGAAAAGTAGAGGACGAGCTAAAGGTGGTGGAACAGAGGAGCAGGGACTCGGGAAAGTGAAGGTCAGGAGATGAGTGCATTGTTAAAGCAAGACAGGGAGACGGGATGCCTGGGAAAAGAGTGAAGAATTCTACCTCGCGGGAAGCAAGATAGGAAGTGCAGGTTAAGCGAGCGCGCAGGTGGGAAGAGGTGTTGGCTTTCCCTAGGATGGGAAGAGTTAGGGTGAGAATTAGAAGTAAGAAGCAAGACTCTTTGCAGCAAACCTGTTCGAATAAAAGGAGGTAGGGGACCACCAAGGCAGCGTGGGGAACACGGCTCACACACTACGCGCCCCCGCTGGGGAGGAGACGAAGCCCCAGAAGGAAATGGCTCTGCTGGCGCAGAGGCGAGCGCTGCCAGTCCCCGCGCGCGCTCCCAGGGCTGCGCCCTCGGAGGTTACCTTTGAGCTGGGGCAAGGGGTGCAGCTCCGCCTGGCTGCCCTGGCTGCGGAACTGCGACGAGCCCTGGGAGCGCTTCTGCCTCTGCGCCTTGCGCACCGATTTCCGGGTGAAGCCGTCCACTTTCTCCGAGGCCGAGATGGCGGCGCTGGCAGCCCCCGCCGGCGGCGACGACGACGACATCTCCGCGGCCCTGGCGCCTGGCAGCTCCGGCGGCTGCTTGCAAGGCACGGGCAGCGGCAGAGACGGCTGGAGGCGGCGGGGGAGAGGCGCGGAGAGCTCGCGCCCCTGCGCCCCGGCCCCAGCGCCCTCCAGCTCCGGGACGCCGCCGAGCTTCTCCTCGCCGCCCGCGAACGTCTCACCGCCACATCTCAGCGCCGGAGGTTCCTGGTCCCCGCCGCGCGGCGAGCTCCCGGGACTGACGAAGAGAAGGGCGGGGGCGGAGGGGGGTGAAGAAGTTGTTGACTCCGGGCGCGGAGGGCGGGTGGAAGAGAGCCTGAAGTTTAGACAACTGAGGCGGGGGCGCGGGGGTGCGGACGCCGAGCGCGCCTCTCGTCCCTTCTGCCCAGGTCGCCAGCCGGTCGGCCGGCCAGCCCCTCAGCGGCCGCTGCCGGCGCAGCCCGCCCTGCTTGGAGCCTCCTCCCGGGGCGCTGCCATTGAGGGTCCCCTCGGAGCCGCCGCCGCGGTGCCCGCTCTTCTCGGTCAGCGCCGGCCCCTCATCGCCCAGGCGCTGACCCGCCGCGCCGGCACGCTAGCTCCTCGCTGCGCTGAGCGGTCCGAATTCCCTCCCCCAAGCGCCCGTCGGCCGCCCACAGAGAATCCCCGGCGAGCGACCGCTACAACTTGAGAAGGTGGTTGGTACAGGCAAGGGAGTGTGTGCGCGTGTGCGCGCGCGCTGGGGCGCGCGGCACGGGGGCGGGGCCTCCCGGGGGGGGGGGGGGAGTTTGACTGACAACTTCCGCGGGGTTCCGCCAGCCTCTCATGGCCGCGGAGGGGGGAGGAGGAAAAGCATACCAGCTCCCTCAGCCAATCGCGCGGCTAAGCGGCAGGAAAGGGGTGGGGCGTGGTCTCCTAGGCGGTCTGTCAAGAGTTGGGAGGTGAGGCAGAGGAGTGGGCGTGGCTGTGTGACGGGCTTCGGCCACAGCCAACCGTAAGTGAAGACGGCGAGCGGGGTGCCATCTGCGTCACCACAGTGTAACAAATCTCTTGGGAAGGAGGGAAGTGCCCCTCCACCCGCGGGCACTTGTGCACGCCTGCGCCACAGCTACGGGCTGTTAATGCTCTCCTGACAACTCACGAGCAGAAAACTTGAGAGGGGGAGTTCAGAGAGCAAAATACAGCGCCCTTCCCTTCCCTTAGCCTCTGCTGCCCAATGAGAAACTGAAGCGACTGGTGGGGAGCAGGAGGGCTAGGGCGCAAAAGATCGCCAGGTGTTACGACACTGAAAAGGGCGGAGCAAAGGTCGGATGGGGGACCGCGTGGTGTGATTGACGGGCCTCGGAGAAGGCGGGGAGGTGAGCTCATACAATCGTTACGAGATAGTGGGCTCCTGGGCGGGTCTTGAAGCCTCTGTGGCCCTAAGCCGCGTAATTGGCAGTTACAGAATAAATTTGTAGCTTTCGGATGGTTCAGCTCCCGCGTGGTGTTTGGGCAGTCTAGCTTCTACTGCTTCAAAGAGTTCTGCAAGTCGACGGCCTCCAAAGAGAGGTTTCTCGTTCCCAATTTAGAATCCTAGTTTTCACTCCTTCAGCCAAAGACCTTCAACTACTCCAACGAGAAGAGTACAAATTCACTGGTCCGTGGTTTGTGGATTGGAGGCTTGCCATTTACTCTTAATAGGATTGGGGGGGAGGGGGGTAGGGAGATTCCGTCTAGATTTTTTTTTTTTTTGAGTTGGAGTCTCACTCTGTCGCCCAGACTGGAGTGCAGTGGCCGCTCCCGGCCACCGCAGCCTCCACCTGCTGGGCTCTGGCTATCCTTCCGCCTCAACCTTCCGAGTAGCTGGAACTACAGGCGCGCGCTACCACGCCCGGTTAATTTTTTATTTATTGTAGAGATGAGGTCTCGCCAAGTTGCCCAGGCGGGTCTCGAACCCGCGGGCTCAGGCAATCCACTCACCTCGGCCTCCCAAAGTGCTAGGATTACAGGCTGAGCCACCAAGCCCGGTCGATTTTAAATTTCTTAACAAGGATTCATCATCTCAGTTTTTTGTGCAGTGCTTTCCATTTAATGGTAGTTAATAAGGGATCTGAACAGTTTGTCTCCCTTTGCGCTGGTGGATCTGAATCTGCAATCCTCTCCCTCCAGCGCCAGACCTTTTTCTTTTGAGATAAAAATATTTAAGGGAATACTTACGCAGATATTTAAGTGAAGCTACCTGGTGAATGTGCACAGAAGATTCCAATTTTGAGTAGGAAGTTGAATTCTAGAGCTAGAAGCAAACATATTATCCTCAAAACATCGTCTCCTTCAGAGTCACTGGGTGGTGAAATTGTACACAATCCTCTCAGTCAAGGAGTTTCAAACCTCAGCAAGATTTCTGACGCTTTTCTCTTTCTCATCAGTCAAGCTCCAGATCTTGAATATACCTTCACAAACGTTCAAAACCAGGCCTTTTTTCAAATTTATACAACCTACCACCAAACATAGTTCAGGACTTTCAAAATCACTGCCAGATTAATCTTGTAAAATGCCACATTTATCTGCCCATGTGAAGAACCACCCAATGCCTACAAAATAGTGTTCAAATTCAAGACTCTTCAATCTAACTCCCAGTTGTTTTTCCAGGTATAAATCTCTCCATGTGTCTACACAAACTCTTTTAGTTTAGGCACATCATTCCACATACTGACCCCTAAAAGTATTTGTTGTGCTTCTTCAGCACTTTGTCTCTGCTGTTCCAACATCTTGAAATAATCCACTTTCCCCCCATCTTGGAACATTTTTTCTTCTAAACCCAGCTCACCCCCTATTTTTTATGAAGCTGTTCATGACAATCCAGCCAGAGGTGATGCCTCCCTTCTTTGTATTCCTATTGCATTTATTGTCTGCATCACTCACAGGGTCTATCATCACATACTGTCTGAGATGGCAGTATGATCTCCCCCCCACCCAAAGTCTGTAAACACCAAGAGAGCAAGAACTCAAGTATTTTACACCTCTTTATCCCCAATGAGCACAGGATAGATATAAAGTACATAACAATCAAATTTGTAGTTCTCAACAGCAGGGCTTCTAAAAGTGTAGTTATTGGTTGGATCACCTGCATCACAATCCTCTGGAGTGGTTATTTAAAATGTAGATTCCTGGACCTCACCCCCAACACAGACTCAGAACCCATGGGAAAATCACTGAGAAATCATTTTAGTAAGGTCCCGGCTGGGTGTGCTGGCTCCTGCCTGTAATTTCAGCACTTTGGGAGGCTGAGGCAAGAGGATTGCCTGAGCTCAGTGGTTCGAGACCAGCCTGGGCAACTTGGTGAGACCTCATCTCTACAACATATCCAATCAACTACTGGACGTGGTAGCACTGACCTGTAGTTCTGGCTACTTGGAAGGCTGAACTGGAAGGATTGTCGGAGCCCAGGTCGACACTAGGGTGACTATGAGTATGCCACTGCACTCCAGCCTGGGCAACAGAGTGAGACTCCAACTCAAAAAACAAACAAAAAAAAAAGATCAAGTCAAAACCTGAAAAGAGAGGATGACACTCCAGATTCAAGGTGCCAAGCATTTTAGAGGGGAAAGAACAATAGCTCAAGCATCAAAAGACCTGATTTTATATTATCAATAGTATGATCCTATCAGAGCTTTAGTTTCCACATTTGTATATAAAAAAAAAAAAGTGAGCTGGGTTCAGTGGCTCAGCCTGTAATCCTGCGCCTTGGGAAGCTGAGGTGAGTGGATTGCCTGAGCCCGCGGGTTCGAGACCCGCCTGGGCAACTTGGTGAGACCTCATCTCTACAATAAATCAAAAAATTAGCCGGGTGTGGTAGCGCGTGCCTGTAGTTCCAGCTACTTGGAAGACTGAGGTGGAAGGATCACCGGAGCCCATCAGGTCGAGGCTGCGGTGACCGGGAGCGGCCACTGCACTCCAGTCTGGGCGACAGAGTGAGACTCCAACTCAAAAACAAAAAACAAAAAAAAAAAGTGAACAGCGTTCTTCACAGGGTTGGCATGAGTTTTAAATGTAACACATGAAAGAAAACACTCAAGGAAGTGAAAATTATACAGATAATAATTTTATACATATATTTAGCAAACGTTTATTTATTTTATAATGACTGTCTTAAGTAAATAGGGTATCTGGGTCCTAGACAAAGATTTAGTCTCTGAAATCTTATAAGAAAACTGCAATGTCGTTCATCTTATCCAAGGCGATCTACAGATTTAACTCAATACCCATTAAATTACCAGCAGCATTCTTCTTAGACCTGGAAACTACAATACAGGAATTCATATGGAAATATAAACAACCACGAATAGCCAAAACAATCCTCAGAAAAAAAAGGAGGGAGGCATCACACCCCCAGACTTTAAGCTTCATTATAAAGCTACAACAATCAAAACAGCCTGGTGTTGGTACAAAAACAGGAAAATAGACCAATGGAACAGAATAGAGATTCCAGAAGCAAAACCTCAATTTCTCAACTAACTCATTTTCGACAAATCCTCCAAAAACAACCACTGGGGAGAGGAGAACCTATTCAGTAATTGTGCTGGGAAAACTGACTGACCACATGCAGAAGATAATACAAAACTCCTACTTATCACCATACACAAAAATCAACTCTAAATGGATCACAGACCTAAATGTAAAACCGCAAACTATAAGAACCTTAGAAAATGCAGGAGACACCCTTATGGAAATTGGAACTGACAACAATTCCTGATCAAAACCCCAAGTACCCATGCCATAAGAGATAAGATAGACAAGTGGGACCTCATCAAACTGACAAGCTTCAGCAAAGCCAAAGAAACCATCAAGAGAGCAGGGAGACAGCCCACAGACTGGGAAAAAAATAACTGTATATCTGACAAAGTCCTAACATCTAGGATCTACAAGGAACACAAATGAGCTGAAAGAAAAAAAACAAACAGTTCCATTACAAAGTGGGCAAAAAATATGAATAGCTACTTCTCAAAAAAAGACATATAATTCCTGTAATTCCGGCTACTTGGAAGGCTGAGGCAGAAGGATCGCCGGAGCCCAGCAGTCTGGGTGACAGAGTGAGACTCCAACTCAAAGAAAAAAAAAAAAAAGTGGTACATATACATGATGGAATATTATGCAGCCATAAAGAAGGACAAAATTATGAACTTCACAGCAACTTGGATGGACTTAGAGACTGCAATACTGAGTGATCTATCACAGAAACAAGGAACCAAGTATCACATGTTCTCTCTCATAAGCGAACCTTGAACAACTACCATAATACTATAAGAAAGGGATTGGCAGTAGTGGGAAACTGCCAGGGGAGAGTGGGGATGGAACTGGCAGAAATGGGAAACTGCTGGGGGAGGGGGACACACCTCATCAACAAGGGTACCTTCATAATGAACATTTGTATACCTAACCCTGAATTGTACTCCACATATTTAAATTTAAAAATTAAAAAAACAAGCAAACAAAAACTGCAGTGTCAATACTAGCCTGTATATGCCCCTGGCAGCAGGAAGAGTGATTCCTGCTCCTTTCCATATATGAAGAGCCGTGGTGAGGAGCAATTCAGAGACCAAGACTTGTCACCAGCAAATTCCATGGATGGATTTATCCTCACATGACTTGACTTCCTTAGTTTACAAAAATATGATTGCTTACTGATCTCATTCTTCTGCTGGGGAAAATGATTCAGAAAACAATAATATCCACAATATGAAAATCACGGTTGCTTAATGGTTTTAAAGAGTACATCAGAGAGAGTGTTCCTTTCAAATCACTGTGAAATTCTCTAAAGCATATCCAAGCAAAGTTTTGACTGAACGTTCTTTCCTTAAGAGCCATGATTCCCAAAGTGTGATTCTCAAACTTTCCTGAAGAACCATGATTCCCAGTAGAACAGCAGACCAAGGTGCATTATCTGCAGAATCAAATAGTAGGGGTTTTTCCCAAATTTTCAAAAATAAAATAAAATTTCTCTTTTATATCTCTTTGATCCTTACTACCACATTATTATACTAAAATCTAACTCAAGATAGTATCTGATTTATCATAAAATATGTTAATTTTTAGAGCCTCCTTTTGTTTATTTAAATACATTCTCATTATTTAAAATTCTAAAGGAATAAAAGAGAAACAAGAAAAGTCTCACGCTACCCCTACCTCCTAACATCCAGTTCCCCACTGGATTGTCAACCAATGCTATCAGTATCTTTTTTCTTTTCTTTCTTTTTTTTTTTTTTTGAGTTGGAGTCTCACTCTATTGCCTAGGCTGGAGTGCAGTGGCATGCTTATGGCCACCACAGCCTCAACTACTGGGCTCAGGTGATCCCTCCACCTCAGCCTTTCAAGTACCTGGAACTGCAGGTATGCACCACCATGCCCAGCTAATTTTTTGATTTATTGTAGAGACGAAGTCTTGCCAAGTTGCCCAGGCTGGTCTCGAACCCATAGGCTCAGGCAATTCACTCGCCTTGGCCTCCCAAAAAGTTGGGATTACAGGCTGAGCCACCGAGCCTGGCTCAGTTTCTTATATATGTTTCCAGAGATATAATATGTTTAATTGCTTAAAGCTTAACAAATTCATGTTTTAAAAAGCTGCCTGGACAACTTGGCGAGATCTTGTCTCTGCAATAAAAAAAAAAATCGAAAAAACTATGTGAGAGAGCATTGAATCCTAACTACTAGATCACCAGGGAAATGAGTATTGTTAAAATATCCATACTACCAAAGCAATATACAGATTTAATGTACTCTATACAAAAATTTTAATGACATTCTTCACAGAAATAGAAAATCCTAAAATTCATATGCAACCACACGCACACACAAAAAAACAACCAAATAGCTAAAGGAAAACTGAGAAAAAAGTTGGAGGCATCGTACTTTCTGATGTAAAACTAATTATATTACAAAGCTATAGTAAGTTAAAAAGTATAGTACAGGCAAAAAGACAGACACATAAGCCGGGCTCAGTGGCTCAGCCTATAATCCCGCGCTTTGGGAGGCTGAGATGAGTGGATTGCCTGAGCCCGCGGGTTCAGGACCCGTCTGGGCAACTTGGCGAGACCTCATCTCTACAATAAATCAAAAAATTAGCCGGGTGTGGTAGTGCGCACCTGTAGTTCCAGCTATCTGGAAGCCTGAGGCGTCAGGATCACTGTTGCCCAGCAGGTTGAGGCTGCAGTGGCCGGGAGTGGCCACTGCACTCCAGTCTGGGTGACAGAGTGAGACTCCAACTCAAAAAAAAAAAAAAAATGAAGTTAGAATGGATTGGATTTTCATTACCATAAGATTATTGTTCTTGCCTAGCAAGAAAAAGTGATGTGTATGTGGAACTATCCATAGTTCTAGCTCTACTAACTATAAAGAAAATGAGATTATCAAGAGACATAACTGTGCTCAATCAAAGAATAGTTCCATTCAATCAAAGAATAGTTATTAACCTCCTATAATGTGTCTGGCCCATTCCAGATGCTTGGTATATAAGGGTGAATAAGAAAAAGTCTCCCTGCATGGTCTCCCTGCATGGAGCTTACCATCTGTGGTGAAACCTCCCATCAATTTAAGTTCAACTGTGGAAATAAAAGTAAAGCAAGCAATATACGTCAGAGGAAACACCATGTGATTGCACACACAGACCTCCAGAGCTGCTTTGGTGACCCACTAGGGTGACCTACTTGTCCTGATTTGCTAGGGACTTTCCCAGTTCTAGCATTGAAAGTCCCGTGTCCCAAGAGCCCCCTCTATTCTGGACACACCAGATGGTTGGTTCCTCTATAAACTAAACACACAACAACACATATTTACTAAAGGCCTATTAAACATAGGTAAACATTGTGGCCTCCACCCTAAGAGAACAGAGCTCTAGGAAAAGAGAAGAGGCATTCAGAAAAAAATAACTTCTCATTCAGGACACAATTTGATAAGAGCCAGGGCAATACATTCAGAGTAGTTCACAGGTGGTATTAGTGCTGAGGTGGAGAAAATGAAATTTAAGCTGGCGGGACACAGTGACTCATGCCTATAATCCCAGCATTTTGGGAGGCCAGGGTGAGAGGATTGCTTGAGCCCATGTGTTTGAGAACAGGCTGGGCAACTTGGCAAGACCTCATCTCTACAATAAATCAAAAAATTAGCCGGGCGTGGTGGCACTTGCCTGTAGTTCCAGCTACTTGGAAGGCTGAGGTGGAAGGATCAGCTGAGTCTAGCAGATCAAGGCTGTGGTGGCCAGGAGCATGCCACTGCACTCTGGCGTGCGTGACAGAGTAAGACTCCAACTCAAAAAAATAAAATTTAAATAAAATAAATTTAAGCTGGACCTGGAGGTTCGGGCATAAATACATGGGTAGAGAAAAAGAGGAGAGGTAAGGGAGATCACTATCCAACTATCTCTACACGTGTCTCAAACTCAGTGTTCAACTTGCTTGTATTATGTTCACCTCCTACTCCTCTTTCTCTCACTGCATTACTGTCCACCAGTCAACAAAGTAAGAAATGGTATGATGATGTCAAAGTGGAAAGAATAGGTATGTAGAGGGGAAGTCAGAAGATGTGTTGACTAGAGAAGGCGGTTTCTGGAGGGAGTGATGGGAAAGAAGGCTGGGAAAGGTACATTCATTCATTTACTCGAAAGATGTTCAGTGCTTATTGTTGACTTTTCTGTTCTAGGTTCTGGGTACAGAAAGGAAAACAGTTCCTTCCCTCAAAGAGTCTGGAGGGAGAAACAAAAAAAACCCCAAAACTCCAAACTCACCATAGAGAATGTAATAAATGCTGTGACAGGCCTGGGTATGGTGGCTCAAGCCTGTAATCCCAGCAATTTGGAAGGCAGAGGCAAGAGAATTGTCTGAGCCCAGGGGCTCAAGACCAGCCTGGGCAACTTGGTGAGACCTTGTCTCTACAATAAATCAAAAAATTAACTGGATGTGGTGGCACACACCTGTAGTTCCAGCTACATGGAAGGCCGAGGTGGAAGGATCGCTTGAACCCAGCAGGTCGAGGCTGCAGTAGCTGTGAATGTGCCACTGCATGCCAGCCTGGGCAAGAAGGTGAGATTTTGCCTCAAAACAAACAAACAAACAAAAGGCTGTGACAGAGGTAAGCACAGAGGAAGAGTACAAAATCTATGGGAAGGAGATAAAGAAAGTCTTTCCCAGATGAAGACATTCTAAAGTTGAGAATTCAAGAACAAGGAGTTAGCAAAATAAACAACAGCAACAAAAGAGGAAACCCTCCCAAGGTGAGAACGTTATGTACAAGGCGCAAAACTCTGAAAGAAGGGGATACATAAGGAAGCTGAAGGAGTTGGTGTGAACTTTCTGCAGTGAGCAGAAGATGAGGCTATTGAAGACAGAGTGGGCCATGAAGGGCTTCGTGTGCAGTTATTGGACTTTATCTGTAAGTCAGTAGGGAGACACTGAAGGATTTTAAGCAGGAGAGTAGCATCATCAAATTTGTATTCTAAAAAAAATTCATTGTTGGCAGTGTGAAGGTTGAACTGACTGTAGATGACAAGGCCAGAGAAAGGGAGACCAGTAGGCCAGAAGAGGAATTATGAGAGTCTGAATAAGGCATGTGAGGTGGGCCAGAAAGATCAGCCTCAGGAGATATTGTAGATAAATAAAATGACATGAAGATTTATTGGGTGTGTATAGGGGAAAGGGACAGAGAGGAGGGAAGGATGACTCCCAGGTACCTGGATTAAATGACTGGTGTGTAGCAATGCCATGTCGTGAGACGGAGTGGGGAAGAAGAAGTAGACACGACAAGTCAGATACTTAAAGTTTGAGAGATGTGCAGTAAGCAATTGGATAGTCTCATGGGAAGGAGATCTGGACTAAAGATAGAAATTTGGTAGTCATCAGTATCCAGACAGTAGATGGAACTCTAGGAATGAGTATATAGAATGAGAAGGAAAAGGTGAGAAATTCCCTGAGGTACCATATTTGAGGAAGCAGTGGAGAAAGAAGATGGTGTCTGATTACAGAGTGTCAACAAGTTTGGGCCCAATCCTGAAGTCAGTAGGGAGATATCGAAGAATGTTTGGATGAAAGATGTCATGTGTAGCCAGGCTCGGTAGCTCAGCCTGTAATCCCTCACCTTTGGGAGGCCGAGGTGAGTGGATTGCCTGAGTCCGCGGGTTCGAGACCCGCCTGGGCAGTGAGACCTCATCTCTACAATAAATAAAAAAATCAGCCGGGCGTGGTGGCACACGCCTGTAATTCCGGCTACTCGGAAGGCTGAGGCGGAAGGATCGCTGGGGCCCAGCAGGCCGAGGCTACAGTGGCCGGGAGCGGCCACTGCACTCCAGTCTGGGCGACAGAGTGAGACTCCAACTCAAAAAAAAAAAAAAAAAAAAATCAGCTGGGCGTGGTAGCTCATGCCTGTAATTCCGGCTACTTGGAAGGCTGAGGCGGAAGGATCCCCGGAGCCCAGCAGGTCGAGGCTGCAATGGCCGGGAGCGGCCACTGCACTTCAGTCTGGGTGACAGAGTGAGACTCCAACTCAAAAAAAAAAAAAAAAGATGTCATGTGGAAAGCAGTGCTTTAAAAACACTGGGTGGGGGAAGTGGAAGCCAAAGAGATGACTGAAGGTGTCCAAGTGGTAAGGACTTGAACGAGTGATGCTAAGCAGTGCATGTCAGTAGCATCCACAGAGCTTTTTCATGCTATCCCTCCCTAGCTCCCCAAAGAAAATAAAAACCCTAAGGTAGAAGAGGCAAAACACATATCTTTTAAAAAATTCCCAAGTGATACTCTAATTCCTACCCCTACCCTATTCCCCTTCTTTGGTGATCAGTGGCTTAAACTAAAAATGACCTTGGGAATAAATGTGAGAGACATTACAAAAGAAACTCTAGAGAGTTTTGATTAAAGGTGGAGGAGAGACTGGCGAGTCAAGAAGAATTACAAGCGATGCCAAGGTTTTGAATTGGGTGACCAAATGAATTTAACAAAAAATCCAGAAGCTGAGCCAGTTTTCTTTTGAAGGAGGGGAGGCGAGGGGTGTCAGAGGAAGGAAGGAAGGAGAGGGGAAGCAAACATGAATCTGAGGTTAGACATGTTGAGTTAATAGAACTTTTTAAGGTCATTGAAGCTGGAGAGCTGGATCTTTATTTTTAAAAAGAGGTGATGACATGTTGTATATTAATCCAGAGAAAGAAGATGAATAGCCTGGGTTGACAGCCTGGAGTAGGCCAGAGCAAAGAAGGAAATTACACAACACAAGCCTCTTTTTCCTCTTTAAGGAAAAGAAATCATGACAGAAACAAATGGGCAAAAGATGTATAGCTTTCGTCATGTGCCTCAGCATTCTCTAGTGCCAAGCAGCCAGTAGGACTTCACAGGAGAACTCGGCGCAGGGCAGCTCCTTGTATCTGCTGGGTACCCCTTAAACACGCACACACATACACACACACACACACACACACACACACACACACACACACTCACTCACATTGCTTTCTTAATTTCTAACTACCTTTCAAATAGAACTATACCTAGATCTTTTCATGATGCCTTTATAGAGGAAGCAACAATCTATTTACCAACTGAGCACCTCTTCCAAGTTTCAGGCAAAACCTAAACAATGCTTTTGGCATTCCCAGCTTCTTGATTGGCTAAGGCCTCTTACACTCAGGCGTTAAGTCCCACTCCCTCACAGTGAATTACAGTGATTGTATCCAAACTTTCTTAAGGTAAAGGATACGAGATAGGACTGGAGAACTACCTTAACCTTGTGTAAGATATAATTCCAGTGCTTGCTCATGATGGACATATTTCAACATGAACTATTCTAGTATTGGTCTTCTTAAGAGACAAGGTAGCTGGGCTCAGTGGCTCAGCCTGTAATCCCGCGCCTTGGGAGGCTGAGGTGAGTAGATTGCCTGAGCTCACAGGTTTGAGACCCGCCTGGGCAACTTAGCGAGACCTCATCTCTACAATAAATCAAAAAATTAGCCAGGTGTGGTAGCGCGTGCCTGTAATTCCAGCTACTTGGATGGCTGAGGCAGAAGGATCGCCGGAGCCCAGCAGGTCGAGGCTGCGGTAGCTGGGAGAGGCAACTGCACTCCAGTATGGGCGACAGAGTGAGACTCCAACTCAAAAAAAAAAAAAAAGAGGGAAGATATTACACCAATTCAATTATAGCACTACTACATAGCACTACTTCCTTCTAGGTGCTAAGGAAACAAAAGTGGGGAGGACACAGCTTATGTTGCATCAGAGTTTACAGTTTCATGGTAAAATAAAGTTAAGCACACAGAGGATCACAGTATAAGTTAAGAAGATAAGGGATGTACTAACAGAATGCTATTAGGGGTAAAAGAGGAAAAATAATATTCTGCTTGGGAAATGAAAAACAAGTGGCAGGAAGGAGCTACAAATCTAAAATTGACTTTGAAGTATGCATAGAATTTAATGAGTATAAATGTAGAGGAAAGGGGAAGAACATTCAGGTAGAGGGGACTGCATGAGCAAGGTCACAGAGACAGAATATGTTTGGCATATTTGGAAAACAGCAAATAGTTTCTTTTAGCTGAGGTATGGGAGAGCCGTAGGACATAAAGGTAGGAACATAGATTGGGGACTTATTACAGAGGACCTTAAATGCAGAGTCAGGAGTTTGCACCTGATTCTTTAAGCAGTGGGGAGCTATTGAAGAATTTGGGATGAGGCAGTGATTGATCAGACCTTGATCTAAAAGGTTTAACCCCACAGTTGTCAACTGGGAAAAAAAAGAAGGGAAAGCTGCAGACAGAGAGAAATTTTGGACATGTTGTGCTTAACATGTCTGTGAACTCTTCAAATGAAGAAACTCAGTAACACCTGGAATGAGGGTGTTACTCAGGAAAAAGGTATGTTAAGGTCTTTGTTGTCTAGTTTATCCATCTATTTTATTTTTTCTTGAGTTGGAATCTCATTCTGTCGCCCAGACTGGAGTGCAGTGACCACTCCCGGCCACCACAGCCTCGACCTACTGGGCTCCGGCGATCCTTCCGCCTCAGCCTTCTGAATAGCCGGAATTACAGGCATGCACTACCACACCCAGCTAATTTTTTGATTTATTGTAGAGATGAGGTCTCACCAAGTTGCCCAGGTGGGTCTCGAACCCGCGGGCTCAAGCAATTCACTCACCTCAGCCTCCCAAAGGCACAGGATTACAGGCTGAGCCACCGAGCCCGGCTTTAGTTTATCCATCTATAAACAGGGACAAGCATACTTACTTTGAAGATTATTTGGGAAATCAGAGATAATGTTTTGAAAAACACTTATCAGCCGGGCTCGGTGGCTCAGCCTGTAATCCCGTGCCTTGGGAGGCTGAGGTGAGTGGATTGCCTTAGCCCTCAGGTTCGAGACCCACCTGGGCAACTTGGCGAGACTTCATCTCTACAATAAATCCAAAATTAGCCGGGCGTGGTAGCGCGTGCTTGTAGTTCCAGCTACTTGCAAGGCTGAGGTGGAAGGATCGCCGGAGCCCAGCAGATCGAGGCTGCGGTGGCCGGGAGCAGCCACTGCATTCCAGTCTGGGCAACTGAGTGAGACTCCAACTCAAAAAACAAAACACAAAGCCGGGCTTGGTGGCTCAGCTTGTAATCCTGCGCCTTTGAGATGCTGAGGTGAGTGGATTGCCTGAGCCTGCGGGTTCGAGACCTGCCTGGGCAGCTTGGCAAGACCTCATCTCTACAATAATAAATTAGCCGGGCGTGGTAGTGCGCACCTGTAGTTCCAGTTACTTGGAAGGCTGAGGCGGAAGGATCGCCGGAGCCCAGCAGGTCGAGGCTTCAGTGGCTGGGAGCGGCCACTGCACTCCAGTCTGGGCAACAGAGTGAGACTCCAACTCAAAACAAAACAAAAATGCATTCTGAATATTTTCAGTTATGGAGTGATTTTCTGAATGGATCAGTACCCAAAGAAACTGGTTATGGAGGTGAGGGAAAGTTCTGTAAAATGTAGGAAACTGTACAACTTGTGAAAAAGTAGAAATCTTCCTAGGAGACACAAACACAGAAAGACAATACAAGAAAAGATGTAGTCCATCTGGAGGAACCAAATACTGGAAGGTGCAGCAAATTGCAGGATAAGGAGAAAAACTCATGAGAATAAAAGAGGGTGGAGTGGCATCTCCAGCTTTCATCCTTTCTTTTTGTCTTCTCATTCCTCATTTCTGGACAATGGTCATCTCAGAACTGAACTTGAAGCTTCATTCTTTTCTCTACCAGTCTATTCTGCAGTTTACTGCTGCCAGAGTGGCCTTCCTTGACTTTAAGAATCACATAAACCGGGCTCGGTGGCTCAGCCTGTAATCCCGCGCCTTTGGGAGGCTGAGGTGAGTGGATTGCCTGAGCCCGCGGATTCGAGACCCGCCTGGGCAGCGAGACCTCATCTCTACAATAAATCAAAAAATCAGCCGGGCGTGGTAGCGCGTGCCTGTAATTCTGGCTACTCGGAAGGCTGAGGCGGAAGGATCGCCGGAGACCAGCAGGCGAGGCTGCGGTGGCCGGGAGCGGCCACTGCACTCCAGTCTGGGCGACCGAGTGAGACTCCAACTCAAAAAAAAAAAAAAAAGAATCACATCACTTCCCCACCAGACACCCTTAGGGAAATTGGTACCTTCAGCAGCCACCATATAAGACTACCACTGAAGTAGACTATGCCTCCCCACAATTAAACAGATGTGAGTTTGGCCCTCAGCTTCTCAAAGCTTCCTGTCTTTAGGACTTCATGTTATTTCCTACTTTGTCTTGCTTTTATGGAGCCTAAGTCTCTGTGTGTCTCTGGAGCACAACTCCTTTTGCTTCTAAGTAGATTCTTGCCTGTTCTCTCAGTCTCTTACTTGCCTGGAGTCCTGGTATTGAAAGCTTAAATTGGCTCTCTGAACTCCAGCTGATAGAATTTTAACCTAGGAGGCCACAAGGATGTCTCCTTGCAGTCAATGCTCCCTGCCTGAGAGGCAATGAGGGATTGAAGAAGGAACACTGGATTTAAAATCAGGGTTGAGTGATAGCTCTGATTTTGCCACTGAGAGAATGTCTAGAGCTGTGTGTTCACTAGCCAAATGTGGCTGTTGGACACTTGAAATGTGGTTAATGTGACTGAGAAACTGAATTTTGAATTTAATTTTAATTTTAAACCAGAAACACTGTAAACCATTTTTCCATTAAACACACTGTGGAAAATATTGTTGTACTGTAATGCCTCTTTTAGGTGCATACATAGTTGCTGATACACATATAAACATATTTCTGGACCAGTTGTATTAATAAATTGATTGGTTTGAATACTTTTACACACTGATGTAACATTATAATATATAATATGTGTTTATTAAATATTTTATGCAGACAATGCGAGTTTCAGTGATACCTATGTAAATAAATATTTTAATTTTGATATAATAAATTAAGTTTCTAATTTTAAAAATGTGTGAAAATTTTTAATATTTTAAATGAAGGCATACTTCTGATTCAGAATTAAGTAAAGATGCAGAAGCTAGTAAGTACTAGAACTGGAACAGTAAAGAAAAGAGACTGGAAGAAGGCAAGTCATAAATTACAAAATGAATGGCAGTTGCAATTTGTTGCAGCAGAGCAAAATAAAAAAGTTGTCTGTTTGCTTTTTTGAGTTGGAGCCTCACCCTGTCACCCAGGCTGGAGGGCAATGGCATGCTCACGGCCACCATAGCCTTGGCTTGCCGGGGTCAGCTGATCCTTCTGACTCAGCCTTTCAAGTAGCTGGGACAACAGGCATGTGCCACCATGTTCAGCTATTTTTTTATTTATTGTAGAGACAAGGTCTCACCAAGTTGTCCAGGTTGGTCTCGAACCCACGGGCTCAGGCAATCCATTCGCCTTGGCCTCCCAAAGTGCTGGGACTACAGGCTGAGCTACCGAGCTGGCCAGCTGTTTGTTTTGTAAAACACAATTTAAAGATGATAAAGTAGCCGGACTCAGTGGCTCAGCCTGTAATCCCAGCACTTTGAGAGGCCGAGGTGAGTGAATTGCCTGAGCCCGCGGGTTCGAGACCCACCTGGGCAACTTGGTGAGACCTCATCTCTACAATAAATCAAAAATTAGCCGGGCGTGGTAGCGCGCGCCTGTAGTTCCAGCTACTTGGAAGGCTGAGGTGTAAGGATCACCGGAGCCCAGCGGGTCGAGGCTGTAGTGGTCGGGAGCAGCCACTGCACTCCAGTCTGAGTGACAGAGTGAGACTCCAACTCAAAAAAAATAAAAGTAAAAATAAAGATGATAAAGTAGACAACAGTAGGGGACATTTTCAGCAAATACATAGTGAATTTGATAAGACATTTCCTCTCAACAGTTAAAATAGAATTGATATTAGCTGCCTGAAATTATAACTAAATGCCCAATAAATATTTTTGAACAATCTTCAGCAAGATCTGAGCTTATAATGTCAGCCAACTATAAGATGACTTGGATTTTTATACAACAAAGAAAATCAGTTTTAGATAGAAAGGTAGTAAAAGAAATTTTTATTTTAGTTATGGAAATTTTGTTGGAAAAGTATAAGGAAAAGTGTTTAATATAGTATTGTACAAAAAGTGAAAGCTTGGTATAGCCATTATGGAAAACAGTATGGAGGTTTCTAAAAAAATTAAAAATAGAACTACCATATGATCAAGCAATCCCACTTCTGGGTATATATCCAAAGGAAATGAAATCAGTATCTCAACGAGATATGTGTACTTCATTCACTGCAGCATTATTCACAATAGCGAAGGTATGAAAACAGCTTAAGTGCCCATTGATGGATGAATGGATAAATAAAATGTGATACATATATTTCACACGCACATAGAATGGACTATTATTCATTCTTTTAAAAAGGAAAACAATCTTGCCATTTGTGGCAACATAGATGAACAATGAACCTGGAGGACATTATGCTAATGAAATAAGCTAGACGCAGATAGACATATACTACATGATCTCTCTTATATGTAGAATCAAAAAAGTCAAACAAAAAGACTTTAATGGTGCTTACCAGGGACCAAGAGGTGAGGAAAATAGGGAGATGTTGGTCAAAGGGTACACACTTTCCTTTCTAAGATGAATAAGTTCTGGAGATCTAATGAATAGCATGGTGACTACAGTTAATAATAGTTGACCGGGCTCAGTGGCTCAGCCTAAAATCCCAGCACTTTGGGAGGCCGAGGCTAGTGGATTGCCTGAGCCCCCGGCTTCACTGCCAGCCTAGGCAACTTGGCAAGACCTGTCTCTACAATAAATCAAAAATTAGGTGGGCGTTGTAGCACATGCCTGTAGTTCCGGTTACTTGGAAGGCTGAGGTAGAAGAACCGTCTGAGCCCAGCAGGTCGATGCTGGGGTGGTTGTGAGTGTACCACTGCACTCCAGCCTGGGTGACAGAGTAAGACTCCAACTCAAAAAAAAAAAAATAGTGTATTGGCTGTGTGCAGTGCCTCACACCTGTAATCCCAGCACTTTGAGAGGCGTAGGCGAGAGGATTGCCTGAGCCCAGAGGTTTGAGACCAGCCTGGGCAACCTGGGGTGACCTCATCTCTACAATAAGTCAAAAAATTAGTTGGGTGTGGTTGTGTGCGCTTGTGGTTCCAGTTACTTGGAAAACCAAGGTGGAAGGATCGCCAGAGCCCAGCAGGTTGAGGCTGTGGTGGCTGTGAGTGTGCCACTGTACTCCAGCCTGGGTGACAGAGTGAGACTCCAGCTCAAAGTCTATAATACTGATTGATTTTTCATAGAAACAAAGAACTGAGTACACTTGTTCTCACTCATAAGTGGACCTTGAACAATTATCCTAATACTATAAGAAAAAGATTGGCAGTAGTGGGAAACTGCCAGGAGGGGCACGGGGAGGAGTGGGCTTAGCAGTAGTGGGAGTCTGCCTGGGGAAAGTGTGTGTGGGGGAGGAACACACCTCATCAACAAGGGTACCTGCATAATGAACATTTGTATACCTAACCCTGAATTTACCCCACATCTTTAAAATTAAAAAATTAAAAGTTAAAAAAAGAAAAAAACCGGACTCGGTGGCTCAGCCTGTAATCCCGCGCTTTGGGAGGCTGAGGTGAGTGGATTGTCTGAGTCTGCCGGTTCGAGACCCACGCGGGCAACTTGGCCAGACCTCGTCTCCACAATAAATCAAAAATTAGCCAGGCGTGGTAGCCTGCACCTGTTGTTCCAGCTACTTGGAAGGCTGAGGCGGAAGGATCGCTGGGGGCCCAGCAGGTCAAGGCTGCAGTGGCCGGGAGCCGCCACTGCACTCCAGTCTGGGCAACAGAGTGAGATTCCAACTCAAAAAAAAAAAGAGAAAAAGTGTACTGTATACTTTAATTTGCTAACAGAGAAGAACTTAAGTGTTTTCACCACACAAAAAAGATAACTATATGAGATGATGGGTATGTTAATTAACTTGATTGTGGCAATCATTTCACAATATATATGTATATCAGCTAATCACGTCGTACTTCTTAATTATATACAATTTTTATTTGTCTATCATACCTCAATAAAACTGGGGGGAAAGGTAGAAGCTCTTCAGTTAAACCACTAAACAATTGCCTATTAAATACCAAAGTCTTTCTAACAATATCAAAGTTCAAATTATGAGAAATTAATTCAAATTGTGAGAAATTGCAAGGAACCTCTGCTTTAGAGGAGTTATGTGATATTAGAGACACTGCTCAATTAATACTTTTGATGTGTTTTGTCTCAAAGGATATTCTGACTTATTTTTGAAAAGTGTTGTCATTTTGCAACCTAAAAACAGAACTCATTGGTGTTGATATTTTTTACTCTTTTATTTATTTATTTATTTATTTTATTTTATTTATTTTTAGTTGGAGTCTCACTCTGTCGCCCAGACTGGAGTGCAGTGGCCGCTCCTGGCCACCGCAGACTTGACCTGCTGGGCTCTGGTGATCCTTTTGCCTCAGCCTTCCAAGTAGCTGGAACTACAGGCGCACACTACCATGCCCGGCTGATTTTTTTATTTTATTGTAGAGATGAGGTCTCGCCTGCCCAGGCGGGTCTTGAACCCGCGGGCTCAGGCAATCCACTCACCTCAGCCTCCCAAAGTGCAGGATTACAGGGTGAACCACCGAACCCGGTTGATATTTTCGACTCTTTTATACTTGTCAAAAAAAATCATCAGCTAGATATGAAAAATATGGCTTCTGGGCAACTCCCTTAGGTCCCCTTCTGCTGTAGGAGATTTTCTGTCTTCTCAGTAAATCCTGCTTTCTAAAAAAAAAGAAGAAAAATATAGCTTCCATCACAAAGAAGCGTACTCCAGATATATCAAGTCAAAAGTCTAGGTTTAAGCCGGGCTCGGTGGCTCAGCCTGTAATCCCGCGCCTTTGGGAGGCTGAGGTGAGTGGATTACCTGAGCCTGCGGGTTTGAGACCCGCCTGGGCAGCGAGACCTCATCTCTACAATAAATCAAAAAATCAGCTGGGCATGGTTCGCATGCCTGTAATTCTGGCTGCTTGGAAGGCTGAGGCGGAAGGATTGCCGGAGCCCAGCAGGTCGAGGCTGCGGTGGCCGGGAGCGGCCACTGCACTCCAGTCTGGGCGACAGAGTGAGACTCCAACTCAACAACAACAAAAAAAGTCTAGGTTTATTATAACTTTAAAGCAAGAAACTTATCTTTCTTCTCTTATGTAATACATATTGAAGATATTCATGTTCAGTTTTCTGAAGTGTCATGGATATAGTTATTAAAATTGTTCTATATATGTGCAAATGCTATGAATCATCAGCTTGTGAAACTGTAGAAATAGAAGAAAATGAATGTAACGATCTTGTGCTTTTTTCTTTTTTTAATTTATTTTATTTTAAAAACGTGGGTTAGGTACATATGTGGTCACCATACAGGTAAAGTATGTGTCCCCCTGCCCCCCTGGCAGTGTCCCACTACTGCCAATCCCTTTCTTATAGTATTATGGTAAATGTTCAGGGTCCACTTATGAGTGAGTACATGTGGTACTCAGATCTTTGTTTCTGTGATAAATCACTGAGTAGTATAGACTCTAATTCCATCCTGGTTGCTGCAAAGTTCTTACTTTTGTTTTTCTTTAGGGCTGCATAATATTCCATCATGTAAAATACCACATTTTCTTTATCCAGTCCACTTTCGATGGGCAGCACAACTGGCTCCATGTTTTTGCTATTGTGAATAATGCTGCAATAAACATGCATGTGCAGGTATCTTTATTATAGAGTAATTTGAGTTCCTCTAGGTATATTCCCAGAAGGTCGATTTTCAGATTTTTTAGAAATCACCACATTGTTTTCCACAGAGGTTGTACTAGTTTACATTCCCACCAACAGTGTAGAAGTGTTCCCTTTTCACCACATCCTCTCTAGCATCTGTTACTTTTTGTTATTGATGAAGGCCATTCTGACTGGAGTTAGGTGGTATCTCAGTGTAGTTTTAATTTACATTTCTTTGATGACTAGTGAGGCTGAGCATTTCTTCATGTTGGCTGCTTGTATGTCTTCTTCTCAGAAGTGTCTATTCATATCTTTTGCCCATTTTTTAAATAGCGTTGTTTGTTTTTTTCCTTTCGGCACCTTTGAGTTCCTTGTAGATCCTGGATGTTAGGCTTTTGTCAGATTTACAGTCGGCAAATATTTTTTCCCATTCTGTGGGCTGTCTCCCCACTCTGTTGATAGTTACTTTTGCTTGGCAAAAGTTTTTCAGTTTGATGAGGTCCCACTTGTCTATCTTATTTTTTATGGCATTCGCTTTTGGAGAGTTGATCAGGAATTGGTGATCTTGTGCTTTTTTCCAAAGCTCATTGATTGAGTAGTGGAGAAACTTTACAAAGATTTAGTATAAGCCGGGCTCAGTGGCTCAGCCTGTAACCCCGTGCCTTTGGTAGGCTGAGGTGAGTAGATTGCCTGAGCCCGTGGGTTCGAGACCCTCCTGAGCAACTTGGCGAGACCTCATCTCTACAATAAATCAAAACTTAGCCAGGCATGGTAGCGTGCGCCTGTAGTTCCAGCTACTGGAAGGCTGAGGCAAAGGATCGCCGGAGCCCAGCAGGCGAGGCTGCGGGGCCGGAGCGGCCACTGCACTCTAGTCTGGGCCACCGAGTGAGACTCCAACTCAAAAAAAAAAACGGAAACAAAAAAAAAAAAAACACAAAGATTTAGTATACTGTTAATTCTCATCTAAGATTTTATTTATTTTTATTTTTTGAGTTGGAGTCTCACTCTGTTGCCCAGACTGGAGTGCAGTGTCCGCTCCGGGCCACAGTAGCCTCGACCTGCTGGGCTCCAGCGATCCTTCCGCCTCAGCCTTCCAAGTAGCTGGAACTACAGGCGCACGCGCTACCACGCCCGGCTAATTTTTTATTTATTGTAGAGATGAGGTCTCGCCAAGTTGCCCAGGAGGGTCTCAAACCCATGGGCTCAGGCAATCCACTCACCTCAACCTCCCAAAGGCGCAGGATTACAGGCTGAGCCACCGAGCCCGGTTTAAGATTTTATTGAAACAAGAAATACTTGCCAAATATTTGATAATCAAAGACAAAAAACAACATGATTATGTTTTTTACTGATATCACACTGCATATGAATGAGGTAAATTTGAAGCTCCAAAGAGATGAAAATCTTGTCTGTGATCTAGCTTGTCTAGAACAGGAATTTATGTTTAAATAGACCAGTTTTTATAATACAAATCAATATCAATGTAATACATTTTCCTAACATGAATATGCAGATTTTTATTATAATAAAGAACATTATGCAAATTAGTTGTAAAATCTAAGAAAAATATGAACATATTTATTTATTTATGAGTTGGAGTCTCACCCTGTTGTCCAGGCTAGAGTGCAGTGGCACACTCACGGCCACTCCAGTGTTGTCCTGCTGGGCTCTGGGATCCTTCCGCCTCAGCCTTCCAAGTAGCCGGAACTACAAGTGTGCGCTACTACACCCAGTTAATTTTTTTTTTTTTTTAATTGTAGAGACAGGTCACGCCAAGTTGCCCGGGATGGTCTGGAAACCGTGGGCTCAGCCAATTCACTAGCCTTAGCCTCCTGAAGTGCTGGGATTACAGGCTGAGCCACCGAGCCCGGCCCACGTTATTAACATTGATAAATTTGTAGCTGATATTCAGTTTATGTAATATCCCTTTGAATTCGATGTTAATACTACTGAGTTTACATGAGTTAGCGAATTACTTAGACATAATTTTGAAATTGGTGGTATTTTGCTTCAAAATCGAGTCAATTCTTCTAAAAGTAAAGAAACAATATGGATGCAACTATTAAAAGAAATTATTTGTGCCACTTGACTCAGTTATTGGAAAACTTTTAAGTATATTTGGAATAACTTAGATATGTGAATCTACTTTTTCAACTATAAATTGTGTGAAATGTAAATGCAGGTCAAATATTTCTGATGCAAATTTAGCATTTGAATTGAAATATGCTATAAGTTTCAGAATACACACTAGATTTAGAAGATTTCACATTTAAAAAATGTAAAATATATCATTAATTTTTCTATTGATTACATGTTAAAATAGTACTGTGGAGATATTTGGTTAAGTAAAATGTATTATTAAAATTAATTTTGCCGGGCTCGGTGGCTCAGCCTGTAATCCCGCGCCTTTGGGAGGCTGAGGTGAGTGGATTGCCTGAGCCCGTGGGTTCGAGACCTGTCTGGGCGGCGAGACCTCATCTCTACAATAAATAAAAAAATCAGCCGGGCGTGTTAGCACATGCCTGTAATTCCGGCTACTCGGAAGACCGAGGCGGAAGGATCGCTGGAGCCCAGCAGGCGAGGCTGCGGTGGCCGGAAGCGGCCACTGCACTCTAGTCTGGGTGACTGAGTGAGACTCCAACAACAACAACAACAAAATTAATTTTACTTATATCTTTTTACTTTTTAATGTAGCTACTAGAACACTTAAAATTATGTATGTGACTGACATCTATGGCTCACATTTATTTCTTTCTCTTTTTTTTTGAGTTGGAGTTTCACTCTGTAACCCAGGCTGGAGTGCAGTGGCACACTCATGGCCACGGCCATCCCAGCATCAACCTGCTGGGTTCTGGTGATCCTTCTGCCTCAGCCTTCCAAGTAGGCAGAACTACAGGCCTGTGCTACCATGCCCGGCTAATTTTTGATTTATTGTAGAGCTGAGGTCTTGCCAAATTGTCCAGGCGGTTCTCGAACCCATGGGCTCAGGCAATCCTCTCACCTTAGCCTCCCAAAGCGCTGGGATTGCAGGCTGAGCTTCCGAGCCCAGCCTCACATTGTATTTCTATTGGTAGCATTGCTCTAGAGTAGAGGCTTCAAAGGTTCAGCTGTGAATAAATGCTAGTCTCTGACACATCCCAGTTGTATACCTTGGGCAGTTGTTTTAACATCTCCACACTTCAGTTTTTCCCATCTAAAAGTGGGGATAACAGTAGTTCTTACCTCATAGAGTTGTTATAAGTATACTTAAATAGTGTCAGGCACATGGTAATTACCATGTGTAATTGCTATTATTATAACTATTAACTATGTGATCTTAAGACGTTCCTTAACCACTAATTTACCCATAAGTACAATGGTAATAACAACATCTACCTCACAAAATTGCTTTTTAAATTAAATGAGATAAGATATGCAAGATTGCTTGGCAGGAAGTAAGTGACCACCGCAAACTTCCTGAATCTTCTAGATCTCAGCTGGTGTTTAGAAGTCTCTAATCTGACTGAGTTTGCCACATTCAATAGTATGTGTGAAAGAAGTTGTAAAATATATGGTGCTCTTTAACTGGTAAATATTATTTCTAATATTCTCCACCATGAAACTCCTCCTACAAATATGTTCCTTACACTTGCCTCACTTGGAGTCTCCCTAGCTCCACTTATTTACCAACTAGACTGAAGGAAAATCCACTTTTCTATGAGGCCCTCAGTGTGGACTCCAGCCCCCATATGGTCTCTCAACTCTCTAAATTCCTGAAATATTTCCCACCCCTTGTAATATGTGACAGACCAATACCATCTTGTATTTATCATTATCATGTGATGTCTCCCTGGTCAGGTTAGGGTGAATGCTATGTAATTTGTGAATTTCCTAAAAGCACATGATAATTGTTCAAAAAATATTTGGCCACCAAGTGGGAACAATTTGGAAAAATTAGGAGGAAAAAATGAATTTTGACCTTGGAGATCCTGGTATACTCTGCAAAGAACAAAAAGTGTCACTGGATAGAGGAAGTTTTATGCAACAGTTTGAGATAAGCATGAAAGGGCTGAATAGAACTGATGAGGAAATTGAGAAGGGCAGAGGTGATGGTTAAGGACAGAGCAGGACCACCCTGCAGGACAGTCCCAGAGCCCAAGGCAGGGTTCCTTCTTTACCCTCGTTCCCCACCTCACCCAGCTATTTCTGGCCACACCCAATTTAGAAAGTGACACAAAGCCTCAGTCCAATCAATTATCTTGCTGCTGTCAGACCACTTATTATGAGAGCTTCCTTCCTCCTGCTCTGGAAGCTTTCCCCATATCCAGGTATTTTAAATGTTTGGAAATCCTTCTACTTGAAGTTTTTGCTGACTCCTATGAATGAAGTTGTGTGCCCTCCTCTCCTGCCTTCTAAACTCACAAATCTCTCTGGCACTCTGTCAGGCGAAGACATCTTATAACCTTAACCACTGTAGAAGCCACTATCTCCAAACACAATGCTTACTCTCTTATAGGCACTCTATAACCACTGAATAAATTAATGTCACCAAGTTGATTCTTGGTTGGGTCACAGGGGAAGAAAAAAACAACTACTGTGAAAAAAAGAAGCTGCTGTTCAACCATGATTCATGGGCTCAACTCCCAACATAAGGTTCAGGTTTGTTTTGCATTTTTGTGGTCCTAGGGGGATGGTGAATTGGCAAGGAGGTAGCATGGTGGGAGTCAGGAGAGGAGTGATTTAGTTCTCTTTTTTGTCCAAGTCGGAGTCTCACTCTGTCACCCAGGCTAGAGTGCAGTGCTCTGCTCACAGTCACTGCAACCTTGACCTGCTGGGTTCAGGCAATCCTTCCGCTTCAGCCTTCTAAGTAGTTAGATCCACAGGCTTGTGCCACCGCGCCCGGCTAATTTTTAAAAAAAATTTATTGTAGAGATGAGGTCTTGCCATGTTGCCCTGGCTGGTCTCCAACCTGTGGGCTCAGGCAATCCTCTCGCCTCTGCCTTCCTAAGTGCTGGAATTACAGGCGTGAGCCACTTGCGCCTGGTGTGATTCAGTTCTTATCACCAGCTACAGTGTGAGTTTGGCCTGGGTACCAACAAAATTGGACTTGGAAAATACAGACCTGTCTTACCTCCTCAAAATTTTGTTATTCTAAACTTAGACTGCTTTCTTTTATTTTTTTATTTTTTTGTTTTTTATTTTTGAGTTGGAGTCTCACTCTGACACCCAGACCGGAGTGCTGTGGCCGCTCCCGACCTGCAGTCTCGACCGGCTGGGCTCCGGCGATCCTTCCACCTCAGCCTTCCAAGTAGCCGGAATTACAGGCATGCACTACCACACCCGGTTGATTTTTTTGATTTATTGTAGAGATGAGGTCTCGAACCCTCAGGCTCAGGCAATCCACTCACCTCAGCCTCCCAAAGGCGCAGGATTACAGGCTGAGCCACTGAACCCAGCTACTCAGACTGCTTTCTAGGCATGATGCACCAGTGACAATCATACCTGAAAGGGCAGCAATACGGTCTTGGGAAAAGAGTCGCTGGTTTCTCGAGTTGGGGAAATAGGACATATCAGGTCTGGGTAACTTGGCCACCATGCTCAAGGATGTGGAGCTAACAGAGACCAGCATGCATGAAGAGGGACCTAGTTGGCTCAGTCTCTCACTCATGCTCTTTTTCTTTTTAATCCAACCAGGTTCATCCAGATTCTTCCTCTCTTTCTTTCTAACTTTATTCCCAGTGCCCTAGCCAAAATCTGATTACATAATCAGGCACTCAGCAAGTGTTTTCTGATGCTGATTTTTAATGAACTTGGACAATGTGGCTTCCTGTTTTGAAAGAGACAAATCCATTTAAAAACATTTATTGTAGAGATGAGGTCTTGCCATGTTGCCCAGGCTGGTCTTGCCCAGTTTGTGCCCCTAATACCCACTGCATCTTGAAAATCAAATGGACATTTTAACCATTTCGAGGCAAAACAATCAGATGTAAAAAAGTTAAAGTTCTCACATCAGAGAGGGTAGCTGTTAAAAGGATAAATTTTGGTAGCAGGATATGATTGTGAAAACAAAATGAGCACAAGTTGATCTCTCTATCCTATCTGTTCACAGACTGTTCTGGGCTAATACAAAAAGATCATAAATATGCTCACTCCTAGATCCTGCTTTCTTCCTGAAAGTTTGGAATGGCAGGTAGGAGATATTTGTAAGACTTTAGAAGGCATCTTCCTAGCAAATCACTTCTTAGTCTCCTGGGTAACTTTGAAGGGCACTTTGGAGTGAGTTCTAGAAATTGACGTGGAGGCCGCTTAAACTCTACACCAGGCCTGCTGATATTCCCTGGTGGAAACAGAATTAGGCTGTCCTTCCTAGGATTCTTGGTGGGTGCACTGAAATTACAAGGGGCAAAAGGAAAGGGAAATGTTGGCGGAAGTGGGCATGCTGGGACAAAGGGTGGGCATTGAGGAGAACTGTAGTATTTATCATACATAAAAGCTACTCTATCCAAGATCCATGACTACAACTACAGGATTAAACACTGACACTATTATCTTCCTGCTGAAAACTTTCATCCCAGAGGTGCTTCCCATTGCATCCTTGGTCTGACATTCAGGTTCAAATTTGGTCTGCCTGTATCTCCAAATTCATTTCTCAATACTACCTGTCATATCTAAATACTACTTGCAATTCCCAGTGTGCTTTCTCTTCTCAGTGCCTTTCTCCAGGCTGAACTCTTTCTCAGAATTCCCTTTCCCACCTTCTTTACATTCCATTTTCTATTTGTTCTTTAAAATAACTTAAACTCCACCATCCCTGACTCCCTGAGCTCCATCTCCCTCCTCTTTTTCCTCTGAACACTCCAGACAGATGTCTATTGTCGTTTTTTTTTTTAGTTGGAGTCTCTGTCACTCAGACTGGAGTGCAGTGGCCACTCCCGGCCACCGCAGCCTCGACCTGCTGGGCTCCGGCGATCCTTCCGCCTCAGCCTTCCGAGTAGCCGGAATTACAGGCATGCACTACCATGCCCGGCTGATTTTTTGATTTATTGTAGAGATGAGGTCTCTCCAAGTTGCCCAGGCAGGTCTCGAACCCGCGGGCTCAGGCAATTCACTCACCTCAGCCTCCCAAAGGTGCGGGATTACAGGCTGAGCCACTGAGCCCGGCTAGGGACAGTATTCTATAAAAAAAAAAACGACAATAAGCCGAGCTCGGTGGGGACAGTATTCTATTAAAAAAACGGCAATAAGCCGGGCTCGGTGGCTCAACATGTAATCCCGCACCTTTGGGAGGCTGAGGTGAGTGGATTGCCTGAGCCCGCGGGTTCGAGACCCCCCCTGGGCAGCGAGACCTCATCTCTACAATAAATCAAAAAATCAGCCAGGCGTGGTAGCGCATGCCTGTAATTCCAGCTACTTGGAAGGCTGAGGCGGAGGGATCGCCAGAGCCCAGCAGGTTGAGGCTGTGGTGGCCGGGAGCGGCCACTGCACTCTAGTCTGGGTGACAGAGTGAGACTCCAACTAAAAAAAAAAAAAAAAAAAAAGAATACTGTCCCTTTGACTAGACTAGATAATAAACTCTTTGAAGGTAAGACTATGCATTAACCATGATTGTATTTCTAGCAACTTGCATGATACCAGTCACTTGTAGGAGCTCAATAAATGTTAATGAGTTTCATAATTAGATATAGATTGGAGGTAGAACCATCCCTATCAACTGGCATCAGCATAGCGCCATAGAATACAACTGACCTCATCTCCAGGTCTCTCCTGGGCACAACCCTGGAACTTGGCAGGTATCCTCAGACTGGGTCCTGCATCTACACACAGACTTACCTTATCTTCTCCACCTGAACTTGAACTCTTCAACTCCAAGCCCCCATTCTCCCTCTTTTGAAATCTATTCCCAGTTTAAATCCACTTGGCCTCCTCATCATTATGTATACTTTGTTTTAGGTGCATGTTCCTATGTCTATTTTTGCATGAATAGGTGTATGACCTATTTCAGATGTTAATAATATAGTGAACAGTAATAATAAAAAGCCATATTTAAAGTGATTATGACAAGACAGGGCCCATGTAGACTGTGCTCTCATGCTACACTCCGGTCTCTCCTGCTTCAGATGTCCATGGCTCTCCACCAAACCCAATGCAGTACTGTGTGCACAGTAGAGGCTGCCTCCTTCACTGGCCCAGAACCTGTCTGGGATAATTAACAATCCCCACAATCCATAGCCATCACTGCAAGAGGCCAGTTAGTACAGCTTTTCCTCACAGTTATTCATGTCCACTGTATTTTGAGCCCTGTACTTGATCTGTGCTTAGTTACTGAACATTATGATTTTACTTCTGCTTCAGGGATGTTTGATGAGAATGTGTTGTGTCATGACCGCAACAAACTCAGAACAATTAAACGAAATATGATATCTTAACTGGGGTGGAACATCTCTATAATTTTCAAGTATGCCTTTTGGGAGAGGAGCAAATTTGGAGCTTAGGATTCTTGGGTCTGAGACACAAAATCTCTTCTATTGCAAATAGAAAAAAGCTATTTTTATATAAAGTTGTAACTCTTGACCATCTACCTGCAAGGTATATGCTTTTATGGGTTATTTATGTGTTTTAAAAAAATTAGAGGATTGTGCTAAACCATTTTTGTTCTCATGTGCACTTGAGAAATGTTCGCCAGAGTTAAGAATGCTGCCTATGACACTTGGGTAGATGGAAGTGAACTAGCCCAAAAAGGAATCAGACTCATGACCTTGGCCCTATTACCACTAAACCAACTAGGATGTGGGCCTAGCGGCCTGGCAAAGATGGAGTTTGGCCACAGCTCCCTTGAGAAAGAGCAGACTACTCTGCAGATGACCAGTTACAGATGCCCATGGCTTCCGGGGCTATCTGACCCCAGATCCCTAGTGACCAGCTTCCCCCTGCCCCACATCACTTCTGTTTGAAGTGATCCTCTCACTTCATAAGGTGGAAATAAGTCGAGGTAAATGCCTTTCAAACAGTGTGTCATGATATTTAGAAGCGAGGCATATTTGAGTCTGCACCCTGGTGCTGCCACTTTGTGTTCTCTGGTCTTGGCAGGTTGCTCAATCTTTCTAAACTTTATTTCTTCATGTTTAAAAAGGAAACGATGATAGCCTCTATTTCATGAGTTTGCCAGAGATTCAATGAGAAAAAACATGTAACATGTTTAGCATTGTGCTTGGAAGACAACAGGTACTCACTCAGTGGTAACCCTATTTCAGATATTAATAATATTGTGAACAGTAATAATAAGAAGCCATATTTAAAGTGATTATGATAAGACAAGGCCCTCAAGTCATACCCTGGTTACTCCTGCCTGCCTTCTCCCAAGGTGACCCAGTTCAGCAGTGCCAGCTCTGCTCGGGACTGCTGAGTGAAGTGAGAATCCTGTACGGCCTCAGGCTGCCTGGGCATGACCCCTGAGCTGGCAGCCATGGGAGGGGAGCAGAAGGGACAGGGGAGAAATAGGGTGTTAGTGGGCAGGCTGGGACTCTGGGGAGGAAGTGGGTTTGTGGTGGGGAGAGGGAAGAGGGTGGAGTAAAGAGGGATGGGCAGAGCCTGAGAGATTTTTAGCAGGAAGGAAGGCAGTTGAGCAAAAAAAAAAAAAAAAAAAAAAGAGAAAGAGAGAGAAGAAGAAGAAAAAAAACTACCTTATGCTTTATGTCTTATTGGCCTCTTGCTGTCATTTTCTGAAAATTAGGACTCAGAAAAACCAGTACAAGGCTTCTAGGGTGTCATCAGGCCTTTTTCTCTTTGTGTCATTTTTCTGGGGGGAGTTGGGGGTCCTCATCATTGTCCTAGCTACAGTTCCAAAAAAAGAAAAAAATGGACTGTGTTTTACAGATGGTCAGGTCATCAGACCAAAATCGAATGTGCCTTTTTCACCCTAAAAGTCTTGTTGCACAACTCGGTGTTATTTCCACAGGCAACTGAAGCAACTCTGCTCTTGAAATCCTGCCCCATGTGACTTTATTTTTCTTGTTAGCCCAGTAATTACATAGTCATGGCAGGAAAACAGTCCCCCTGTTCTGTGGGGCATGGACCCGGGAGGTCAGCAGCACCTACAGTGGACATCTCCAACAAGGGCACACTATGTCTTGTGTACTTGGGACAGAGGCAACAGAGCTGGTCCCCACCCTTAGGGGCCTAGCTTTATACTTTATGTTCTTCAGCCATATCAACCAAGGTACAGCTTGGTACAGACAGAACAACTCGCTAGAGCCATGCCCCATGGAATGCTGGGAAACTTCTATCATGACAGGAAGCAAAAGTCACAGGAGAGTAGGATTTCAAAAGCAAGGTTTCTTCAGTACCTGTAGAGACTCTATACACTTTGCCTCCCCACCCTCCCCATAGTTTCATCTCTGCTAGACCACTCACTTTTTCATATTCTTCTTCAGACTTTAGTCTTGAAACTTGAATCAAATTTTATTTTGGGAAGGAGTATGGAGTGGAAAATTTAACCAATGGCTGTCTATGATTCTGTGTCTCCTCATCTGTCCCCTGAAATGGCCTATTCTTTGGAACAGCCTATTGTTTGAAATATCTAATCTTGGTTGTTCTGTGCTCATCTCAGACTTTGCACATTCAAAATCAGCTTCTCATCCTCCTCTCCCAAACCAGCTCAGTTTCCTTATTTCTATTAAACAGGACCACCATTTACCCAGTCATTCAATTACATCTTTGCCTCACACCTGCTAGCTTCATAAATAGTCACCAGCAGATTCTTGATTCATTTGAAATGCCCCTCACCACTGTCATTCCTGTAGAGTTCAAGCTCTTATCACTTCCTCGTGCCTGGACCTGGGTTGCAGCCCCTAGCATCCCTCCGGGACTCATGCCAGCATGTCCGCGTTCATCTGCCTTGAGCACAGATTGCATCACTCTCTTGTGCACAGAAGCCTCATCACTGCCTATAGTACAAGGTCCAGTCAGGCACCCAGCCTGGCATTCCCCACATTCCTCTCAAGTCTGTCCGCCAACATCCCCCAACAAGCTCCCCCCTCCCCAAAAGACACCCACACTCCTTCCAGGCTGTTTTAATACTGCACCCTGCCTGGTATGTGGGAGATGCTAACACATGGGAAGGGAGAGAGGGAGGGAAGAGGAAGTGAGGAAGGAAATGCATAGTTCCATCTCCTCCACAGATCTGTCTCTATCAGCTAGTCCTTACTATTAGCACCCTCCTCTGAACTTCCCCACCATCAGGGTCTACACCACTCCTGGAAAAACAAACAAGCAAAACCAAAAACCTTTTTAAGGAAAATTTAACAAACAACGTAAAAAAAAACTCTCATGAACCTATCAGTCAGCTTCAAACACCTTTAAGTTTTGCCATACTTATTTCATCTATCCTCCCTCTACCTCCCCTTCCCAGCCACCAACCCCACCACCACCTTTTAGCTTTTTGGCTGGAGCATTTTAAAGCATATTCTAGGCATTATGTCAATCTACTCCCAAATACCTCAGCATGCATCCCAAGAGGACTTTTTTTTTTACATAGCCGCAATGCCATTATCACGCCTAGTAAAATTGATAATAATTCCTTCTTACCACCTATTACCCTGTACTTTGACTTGCCATGTCTTTGACCTAACTTTTATATATGTAAATACAAGCTCCCAAAGAGAAAGTCTTTCGTGTGTGTGTGTGTGTGTGTGTGTGTATGCACGCGTGTGTGTGTATGCACGTGTGTGCGCAAGCGTGTGCGCTTGGTTTCATTGCTACAAAGAGTTTTCTACATACTAAATCCTCAATAAACACCTGCTGAATAACATTTATTAAGCTCTACTATCTGCAGAACTATACAGAAAGAAGACAGATTTCTAACCTTATTGTTTTCAGTCTTGTCTAAACAAGTCCTGTTTACCCAGGACATTGGTTCTCAAACTTGAATGTACATCAAAATCTCCAGGAAGGCTTGTTAAAAGCAAAGACTGCTGGGTCCCAACCCGAGAGTTCCTGATTCAGTAGGTCTGGGATGAATCCTGAGAATTTGCATTTCTAACAAGTTTCCAGATGATGATGCTGGCCCAGGGATCAATCTTTGAGAATCACTAATATCAGACATGAGCTTCCAAAAGTCTTCCATAGCCCCTGGTGCCCAAGCCATTTTACAGTACTGATTCCCATGGCTGCCACGTCTGAGGTCTCTCTAGGCTCCGTGAGTGGCCTGGTTACCCAAACCTTCAGGTGGGGAGGAGCTATGTTGAAGGCACGTCCTCCTGGTGGAGAGAAGCAAGATGAGGGGGGCTTGCCAATGGCAGTAAAGGGGCAGTTTCCTGGCATGGAGGAAGAGGTCAGGTTCTGTGAGTCCCAGAATGTCTGAGAGAAGTAATGGGCAGCAGGGACCTTCCCCAGACCAGATCCTGAGAGCTTCAAGCAAGGTTCTCTGGGAATAAAGTGTTTGCCTGCAGCTTTGCCTTATATATAATTCATGTCATCCTCCACCAGGATTACCGCAGGGCAAGATGGGATGGAGGGTTTTTGTCACTTCCCCAGCTGAGTGTCTGCCAACCAAACATGGAAGGAAAAGATGCCCTTTGGAAGGAGTGGGCAAAATGAGAGAACTGGAAAGTCTTTAAGAGCATCCTGGAATCAAAATGACAAAACAGAAAATCTTGTTATTTTGCTTAGTGCTCTCAACTAGACTTTTTTTCTGTCCCAGACTTATTTCTTTTCCTGCAGATAATAGCTCTCTGTTTCTTCGTGTTTTCCTTATAATTCCTGTTACTTTATTCTTTCTATCCCCTGCCCTATTCTTGGGGGTAGATTTCCTTATCTTCTACCCACCCCTTATATTTGGGCATTTCCCATGTTCTAAACTCAAACCTCATCTCTAATCCTCATCTCTTCTCACTAATATACTCTGCATGAGAAATGTTATCTACTTTTATAGTGTCAGCTTTCTACCGGCAAGTTCATGGCTTCCCCTACCACCACCAAATCTCAGCCTAGACCTCTCTCTTGCGTTCCAGATCATTATGCCAGCTTCCTGCTGGATATCTCTACCAGATGGGCCACAGACACCTCCAACTTAATATGTCTAATCCAATTTATTTTCTCCATCTCAATCCTTATTTCTTATTCCTTCCCCTTGCCTTGTGTCCTATCCCTGTTCCTTCTGAATTTTCAAACTCAGCAGTGGCATCAACATCCCTTGAGTTGTTCAAGCTTGAAACCAGGGAGTTCTCTTCAATTCTTTTCTTTTCCTTACCCACTTTCTAGCTAATTTTTCATCAAACCCTGCCTTTTCACCTTTGAAATATCTTGATAATATATGATCTTCTTGCAATCTCCCCTGCTTTTGACTTAGGTTCGATTCTCACCATCTTTCCTGAGTCATTGCAATGTAATAATGACAGCTGCTATGTATTGACATATGTAATGACAGCTGGCTCTCTGCCAGATGCACTACTCAAACCCTCATATACTTAGTTCCACTTTTTTATGCTATAACAGAATGCCACAGACTGAGTAATTTATAAAGAACAGAAATTTATTTGGCTTTGGTTCTAGAGGCTGGGATGTCCAAGAACATAGCACCAGCATCTAGCAAGGGTCTTGTGTTGTATTTTCCCATGGTAGAAGGACAAGAGAGTGTATGAGACAAAGAGATAAATGGGGACTGAATTGATCCTTTTATCCGGAGCCTACTCCTTCCATAACCCATTCCTGTGATAACAGCATTAATCCCTTTATGAATGCAGAGCCATGACAATCTTAAAGCTCTACCTTGTTTGCCGGGCTCGGTGGCTCAGCCTGTAATCCCGCGCCTTTGGGAGGCTGAGGTGAGTGGAATGCTGGAGCCCGCGGGTTCAAGACCCGCCTGGGCAATGGGACCTCATCTCTACAATAAATCAAAAAATCAGCCGGGCGTGGTAGCTCGTGCCTGTAGTTCCGGCTACTCAGAAGGCTGAGGCGGAAGGATTGCTGGAGCCCAGTAGGTCGAGGCTGCTCCAGTCTGGGCGACAGAGTGAGACTCCAACTCAAAAAAAATAAAATAAAATAAATAAAGTTCTATCTTGTAATACCGTTAAAATGGCAATTAAATTTTAACATGAGTTTTGAGAAGACATTCAAACCATTCATATGCCTTATCTGATATAAGCCAGTGAGGTAACTATAATCATCCTCATTTTACAGATGAGAAAACTGAAGGCTTAAGTAACTTACCCAAGTTCTCCATCTTGCTGTTAAGTTGTGAAGCCAAGAGCCTGGTTTGTTTGATTGATTGATTGTTGTTGTTGTTTTAAGTTTATGTGGAAATGGGGTCTTGCTATGGATCCCAGGCTGATCTGGAACTCCTAGACTCAAACAATCCTCCTGCCTTGGCCTCCAGAATTGTAGGGATTATAGGCATGAGCCACTGTGCCTGACCCAAGAGCCTTAGCCACTGCCCTGTATATGTGCCCCCAATCTTGGTGCCACACTAGAATCACCTGGGGAGATTTTAAAGACTGCTATTATCCCATCTCCACCCTGGACCAATTGAATCAAAATCTCTGAGGATAGGGCCTACACATGAGTATGTTAAGAAACCTCCTCAGGTGATTCTCCTGGGCAATCAGGGCTGAGAACCCTTGCCTTACTGCCTCTATGCATAACCACTTTCTCTACTCACCATCCCGCTTAACTCCAAACTTTCCTCCAGATTGCTATCCAGTTGTTCAACATATTTTTTTTTTTTTGAGACAGAGTCTCAATCTGTCACCCTAGCTGGGATGCAGTAGGGCGATTATAGCTCATTGCAGCCTCAAACTCCTGGGCTCAAGCAGTCCTTCCTCTTCAGCCTTCCCAGTACCTGGAACTACAGGCACATACACTACCATGCTTGGTTACTTTTTAAATTATTTTTTTTTTTTTGTTAGAGACAGAGTCTTGCTGTCTCCCAGATTGGTCTCCAATCCTGGCCTCAAACAATACTCCTGCCTTGGCCTCCCAAAGCACTGAGATTACAAGCATGATAGTTGTTTTTTTAAAAAAAAAACACCACTGTGATCATATTACTGTTCTGCTCAAACCCCTCCAGTGGTTCCCGTCTGCCTTTGCAATAAAGAATAGCATCCTCAATGGAGCATCCAGACCCTTCACAGTTTCCATCCTCATCTATGAACCTCCCTTCTCTTTCTCTATCTGTAGGCACGCCATACACATGAGATCTCCCAAACCTTTGCATATGCTATTTGCTCAGCCTGAAGTGACCTTTCTCATCCCCTCTACCCCGCTTGACCTTAACTCCCTGACAAATAGCTTCTCTCTTTTTTTTCTTTGAGACAGTTAAAATGTTACCTCTACAATTTCCCCAGGTAGTATAAATATTTTCCCCTCTGTTCTCTTTGTAATTTGTCTAATTACTCTGAATTGTACTAATTTATTTATACATTTGTCTCAAAAGACTTTGAGTCTCAAGAAGACCTGTGTCTTGTTCATATTTTTACTCCAATGACCTAGTCCATGTCAGGCTCTCAGTAAATGATGAATGATGAATGTAAGAACTCCAAGCCCCTTGCCCAGTTGTGCTGCCTACTGCTGCCTGGCTCTATCAGGTAGTGGTCAAGAACGGAATTCCTGAAGTCAGAGAGTCCAAATTCCATATAATGTTGATTGGGACAATGAAAAAATAAAAGACAAATCCCAGTTTTAACCTCTTATTAGCTGTGTGGCCACCCACTGGAGACTAACCTTATCTGCCTTTTCTATGGCTTAGTCTCCTCATCTGTAAAATGGGAGTGCCTGTAAGGATTGAGATTAATTATGTTAATGGACCAGCACAGTGCCTGGCACATAACAAGCACCCATTAACTTAACTGTTCACTATTATTATTATTAATTGTTTTTTGTTTTTTCCTTTTTGAGTCAGAGTCTCACTCTGTCCCCCAAAACTAGAATGCAGTGAATGGATAATCAGGGCTCACCAAAGCCTCTACCTCCTGGGCTCAGGCAATTCTTCCACTGCAGCCTCCCGTGTAGTTGAGACAAATTTTTTTTTGCATTTTTGTTTTTTGTTTTTGAGTTGGAATCTCACTCTGTCATCCAGGCTGGAGTGCAGTGGAACACTCATGGCCACTGAAGCCTTGACCTGCTGGGCTCAGGCAATCCTTCTGCCTTAGCCTTCCAAATAGCTGGAACCAGCTGGTCTCAGTGGCTCAGCCTGTAATCCCGTGCCTTTGGGAGGCTGAGGTGAGTGGATTGCCTGAGCCTGAGGGTTCGAGACCCGCCCGGGAAACTTGGCGAGACCTCATCTCTACAATAAATCAAAAAATCAGCTGGGAGTGGTAGCGCATGCCTGTAATTCTGGCTACTCGGAAGGCTGAGGCGGAAGGATCGCCGGAGCCCAGCAGATCAAGTAGCCAGCAGGTCGAGTAGCCAGAATTACAGGCATGCGCTACCATGCCCAGCTGATTTTTTGATTTATCATAGAGATGAGGTCTCGCCAAGTTGCCCAGGCGGGTCTCGAACCCGGGTTCAGGCAATCCACTCACCTCAGCCTCCCAAAGCGCGGAATTACAGGCTGAGTGGTTTTTTAACTTACAGTTTTCTTTATTGCTTGGCTGTTTTGCAGTAAATATCAATTTTTATGTACACTTAGTCATTCAGCTCCTAAAATATACACACACATACATACATATATACAAATACTCCAACCTGTAATATGCATATACAAACCCCACAGACATACATAAAGCCCCACAGACACACATACTCAGGAGGTAGAAACTCTGAGTTCAGATGTAACCCAGGCTCAGGGAGGTTAAGAACGTGCCTGCACAGAGGGAATGTTTAGATTTGGGTCACCTCTGGCTCACAGCCAGTAGGGGAGTGCAGGCGCTCCACCAGCTCTGGAATAAGGAGGTGGCATTCCTACTCACCCAAGCCTTCAAGTAAACACCTAACCTGGGTGTCTGGAGACAGACCCTCTCATGAAACACCAGCTGTGGTGGAGAGATTCAGCTATGCTGATGTCTCACATGGGCTGGGCCCCCCACCCAACACGCGGAAGAATGTTGGGAGTTAATCACCTTTCTGGCCATGGTTTTCACAGGAAAAGAAACTAACGAGCTACTGTCAGAAACTGATTTATGTTTAGTCCCAAAAGTTTAGGAAATGCAGGAGGAACTGGGTAGAGGAAGCTAAATCCTACATTTTAACTGGAGGTTCCTTTTTCTCCCACTGAAAGAGAAAAAATCTAGTGACTGAGCTGGCTTCAATGACTGGAGTTTTATATCGAATGTATTATCATAGACAACCTACTCCATATTGGAGTGGATTGTGATCAAGAAAATCACGTCACAATGACCTCCAGAAATCAAATCTGCTTTCTGGTTGAAGGGATCAAAGGATGCCAAGAAGTATCAGGGAAGAAATGGAGGCAGTCTCTAGACCCATGAACTAACCCTGACCCTTGGAGAAGAATTTAGGGAGATTCGCAGCAAATAGAACAGAGCTCTATCCTGTGCTGAAGACTCCCACAGGGTGGGCCATGGTGCCAAGTCCCTGGTCTATATTCAGTTTGGAGTCGGGTAGGGAGAGGTCATATGTCAGGGCAAACCTATAGGTGTTCAGCTTAGGGCAGGAAAGGTAGAGGGAATCCCTTTTGCCTAAGACATGATTTCTACCCTCAAAAAATTTCCACTGTAGGCTGGGCTAGTGGCTCAGAATATAATCCAGCAATTTGGGAGACCGAGGCGAGTGGATTGCCTGAGCTCACGAGTTTGAAACCATCCTGGGCAACTTGGCAAGACCTTGTCTCTACAATAAATAAAAAGTTAGCCAAGCATGGTAGCACACGCCTGTAGTTCTGGCCACTTGGAAGGTTGAGGCGGAAGGATCACCGGAGTCCAGCAGGTTGACTCTGGGGTGGCCATGAGTAGGTGTGTCACTGCACTTCAGCCTGGGTGACAGAGTGAGACTCCAACTCAAAAAAAAAAAAAAGTTTCTACTGTAGTTAGGGAACCGAGATGGTCACTCATAAAACAATTAGAAAAAGATCTCCAACATTCTATCTTGGGTTGTGGAGATCCTAAGTGTTAAAGACGTTCGCAGACATATGTCAATGGCCAGGGCTGCCACACACATCCACAAAGGTTGTACAGTGCATGACCTGCACAACTGAGCTTCTTCAACACTTAGAATTTGTGCTGCACAATTTAGCACTGAATCATATACCGCCTCATATAACGCTAATGATCCCAATCATCTCCAGTCAAATAAGGAACAATTTGGACAATAAATGAAAGGGAAGTAGCATTAATACTGAAAATTTCACTAACTTGCAACTTCCCATGGTGAATCAGGACCTCAACCCTTCTTCTACCACTCCAAGTTTTCCAAGTTCTTGCTCTTCTAAAATTGAGAACTACATCTATAATTACATATTACAGAAGTACCATTTTAAAGTGTACGATGCAGAAGGATCGCCGGAGCCCAGAAGGTCGAGGCTGCGGTGGTCAGGAGCGGCCACTGCACTCCAGTCTGGGCGACAGAGTGAGACTCCAACTCAAAAAAAAACACAAAAAAACAAACAAAAACAACAAAAAATAAAGTGTACGATGCAGCCGGGCTCTGTGGCTCAGCCTGTAATCCTGTGCCTTTGGGAGGCTGAAGTGAGTGGATTGCCTGAGCCCGCAGGTTCGAGACCCACCCAGGCAACTTAGCGAGACCTCATCCCTACAATAAATAAAAAATCAGCCGGGCGTGGTAGCGCACGCCTGTAGTTCCAGCTCCTTGGAAGGCTGAGGCGGAAGGATCGCTGGAGCCCAGCAGGTCGAGGCTGCGGTGGCCGGGAGCGGCCACTGCACTCCAGTCTGGGCGACAGAGTGAGACTCCAACTCAAAAAAAAATAAAGTGTACGATACAGTGGAGCTTAGGTTGTGCAACCATTTCCACTACCTAGTTTCAGAACATTTTCCTCACTGAAAAAGAAAACCTGTGCCCACTAAACAGTCAGCCAAACAATACGTGGTCTTTTACGCCTGGCTTCTTTCCTTGGCACAATGTTGTCAAGGTGCATCCATGTGGTAGCATGCATTGGTGCTTCATTCCTTTTCCCAGTGACTTCTGACATTCCAGATTGTGGTTTTCATGCACTCAGGCCTGAGTGTCTGCTTATGACCGTCTGCTCCCCATGAGCCACCTGGAAGAAGGGGTTCACAGCTGCTCCCTCTGCCCACTTTAGAATCTTGTTCTCCTGCCTCAGATCTATCTTCTGGAATTCTTCAAACGGTAAACCCTAAGGTGTCAAACGATATTCAGTTCCCATCAGTCCTCCCCTCTCTGCACTGGAGTTATATTTGGTGCAGACTTGGGGACAATTCTCTCTCCCTGACTGAATACTGCCGTAGTTCCCGGGTCTTTAGGAAGGCACCGCCTTCGGCTTTTGACAGTGTTTCTTTTCGGTACCTGAAGACAGACCTGTTCTTTCATCCCCTCATCTCTCTCAATCACTTCGATCCTGGAGACCTGAGTTGGGAGGGAGCCCAAGACAAAACAAAACTCTGTCTTTGGCTGAGTTTCCCCAGAAGCACATCCTGAGACAAGAATTGGTGTGAAAGTGATTTTTTAGGATGTGTTCCCAGGAAAAACCAGTAGGGGAGTGGGAAAGTAGGATGGGGAATACTTGTAATCCAAAAAAGGGTGTGGAATCAAGTGAAATTCCACAGACGGTAATTGGAGCTCAGTCTCACAGGGCTGTGATGGATCTCAGAGTGGGGTGTTTATTCTCTGCACCTGTCAGTCATTGGTTAAGGGCTGCTCTCTGTATATGTAAAGTCCAGGTCCTTTGGCTCTTAATGCTCCCAGGCAAGGGGGTCCCCAGCAGCCTGAGAGCAGCCCTTTGATGTAGAGATACAGATGCTGGCTGTTAGAATATAAGCAAAATATAAGCTTCTGGCAGAGCTCGGTGGCTCAGCCTGTAAACCCAGCACTTTGGGAGGCCAAGGCGAGTGGATTGCCTGAGCCCGCAGGTTCAAGACCAGCCCGGGGAACTTGGTGAGACCTCCACTCTACAAAAAAATAAAAAAATAGCCAGGTGTGGTAGTGGGCGCCTGTAGTTCTGGCTACTTGGAAGGCTGAGGCGGAAGGATTACTGGAGACCAGCAGGTTGACGCTGGGGTGACTGTGAGCATGCCACTGCACTCCAGCCGGGCAACGGAGTGAGCTTCTGCTACACTCTTTTCTCAAGGTCTCCTTTTCCCACAAATATGTCAGACCCTCCTACCTCACAGTGCTCAGCACTCAATATTGGCAGATAGATAGATGAATAGATAGATAGATAGATGGATGGATGGATAGATAGATAGATAGACAGACTGACTTCATTGTAGGTCTAAAAGTAATTTTTTTTTTTTGAGTTGGAGTCTCACTCTGTCGCCCAGACTGGAGAGCAGTGGCCGCTCCCGGCCACCGCAGCCTCGACCTACTGGGCTCCAGCGATCCTTCCGCCTCAGCCTTCCAAGTAGCTGGAACTACAGGCGCGCACTACCACACCCAGCTATTTTTGATTTATTGTAGGGATGAGGTCTCACCAAGTTGCCCAGGCGGGTCTCAAACCCGCGGGCTCAGGCAATCCACTCACCTCAGCCTCCCAAGGCGCGGGATTACAGGCTGAGCCACCGAGCCCGGCTTAAAAGTAATTTTTTTAGTCATAATTATATTTTCAATAATTTGAAAAGGTGAAGTACATTGTACATATCTCTGGCTCACTCTTTTTCACTTACTGTACATACCTTGGCGTGTGCAAAATAAAATGAGACCAGTAGCTGCTAGATTGTTGACGTAAAGGAGGGAGATTTAGACACTCAGGGAAGTCAGCTTCGTGAAGTTTCAGGTAATCAAGTTGACTGTCAACAAAGCATCCAATGTTTGGGAAGCCAGGGGGTGCATGCTAAGACTGCACTTCTCACTCTTCATGTTACGGGATTCCGCTTTAGTGTCTGGAACAAGTCTTGTTTTCTTTCTCTATGCATGCAAAAACCTAGGGAGTTGAGAGCCTAGTTCTCTGCCTGATATGGGTGTGCACTGAACCTCTGTTTCCTCAACTGTTTTGCTCACTTTCCAAGGTTGATGTAAAAATAAAATTATTCTTGCTTACTAAGTTGCTTATAAATAAAAGAAAGAAATCAATGGATGTGAAAAGGCTTGGAGAAACAAGGTGCTCACACATATAATGTATTATTTCAAATGACTTTTGACTTTTTTGGGGGGGGCTTTTTTTTTTAAAGGGTATCTTGAGCAATGGAGAAGAAAAGATTCAGAGTGAGGCTGAGAAGTTTCCTTTGAGTCCTCAACGAAGTATCAGTCTCAGTAGGAATTCACTGTGACCTCAGACCTGGCTTGTGACTGTACATTCATGAACCCCACCGTTGGCAGCTACTTTAGAGCTTCCAAGAAGCACACAGCTGGACTAATCAATAAAGGTCCCTGAAGGGCCCCTAGCAGACCCTAGGCTGGGCTAAAAAGCAAGAAGGGGAATACAAGAAAGGGTGAGAGGGGTAATGGAAGAAAGAGAGAGGTGGGGGGAGATAAATGGATAAAAAAGTAAGGGGCAAAGGAGGGGGAGGAAATAGAGATGACTACGCTGGAGAGTGATGGACGCCATTGGCAGTTGCCCCTGTGACGTCCACAAGGGCTTCTGGGTACCACTTCAATGGCAGAAACCATGTTCGCTACATCCAAGTCACGGCCCTGCTCTCAACTCTCAGGCTACCTTTCCAAATTATTTAAAGGGAAAAAAGTTGGGGAGGGTCTCCACGGCAATCTGACCTTGACCCCCACAGATCTCCTACAGGCAGAAGGGGGCCAGGAGAGCCAGGAAGCAGAAGTCCTGATCCGACCGGCAAACAGAGGGCCCTTAGTGAGTGTGCCAGCCTGTAAATTGTTCTTTTGTTTTGCAGGCCTTACCGAACACGGTTTTATTTCATGTGACTGTGCTATTTCAGGAGGAGTAAATATTGCCGGCGGTCTGTTTAAAAAGGCCAATGACCTGAAATTTTTTTTTTTTTTTGGTCTTTTCTTTTCCATTTGAATTATCTCCAAGAGGAGGCCTGCCCAAGCATCGTACAGGTTAAACTCACTGGCTTTTGGTTCTAACTTTCCCTTTTTGTCTCTTGATATGCTGGACTGGCAAACAAAAGAGAGCAAAGATATGGGGATAAAGAGGTAAAGAGCTGACCTGGGCTCAGGGAAAGAAGGGGGAGATGTCCAGGGTGTAACCCGGAAGAGGGCAGGGAGCCATAGGCTCTCTGCTGCCTTCACTGTTTCCGGAGCTGGTGTTTGACCTATAATTATAGTCTCTTTCCTCTGATTTCCTCTGTGAAAATAGCAACATTCAGAGACTAAGCGCAGAGCAGAAAAAAAGCACTACATAAAAGATCGGGGATTTATAAATGCAGTCAAAATAACAGGATTGTTACTCCCGTAGTTTAGTTCTCTGAAGAGAGTGTTGGAGAGAAGGGGCATAGTTCTTTATACTTGACTTAGGTCCTAAAATACCTAGGCATGCCTCTTTGAAGGCCAAGTCAGGGAAAGATTCACTGCAATTATTTTTTCACTGGATGTCAAAACATTGTACAAATGAATGTCCTTGACCGGGCACATCCCACTTTCAGTATTTTTATTTTCACTTCCCTAGGATTCTCACTCACCATCTAATTGTGCAGTCTCTTCTCATCAAACTCATTATCTGTGAGAAGGGAGTGGGAATAGAGGATATCCTGGTCTTAGCCCAAACCCTCCCTGTCTTCTGGGACCTGCTTTTCCCCCTAGACAATGTGTTGATGTTGGAACTGTCATGTTCTTATATGACCCAGGACCTTGGTCTCAGCTGACCCACACTGCACAATTAGATGGTGAGTGAGAATCCTAAGGAAGTGAAAATAAAAATACGTTTCTTTGACCTTTGCTTAGTTTGGATACTCAACCTTTCCATGGACTCCATGAACTAGCCTATTCCCGCATTTGCTTAAACTAGTTCAAGTGGAGTTTCTGATGTGTGCAACCAAAAGTCTTAACTTAAGGAATAGAGCTAATGCCAAGGGTTCTCCTGGAAAGTTGACAAGGTAATATTATCAGTGCAGCATCTCAGAACTGGTTCACCAAGGGCTGAAGGCAATGTTTACAGTATGCTGACTTTGAATGACTATCACTGCTCTACTCTTTAGGAAGATATGTATTGGGAAAAAGAATGAAAATATCCCAGGCAGCACTTATGACCCAACAGTTGAAGAAGAGGAAGGGACCTGGAGAGAAGTCTTGTGGCCTGGTCTCTGCCTTCATGTGGCATCACATCTATACTTTCCAGGTAGGAGATTTCCAGAAGAGACTGCAAGAATTATTTTCCCATCACCTATCTTAATGTCTTAACTCTCACTATTAAATCTGTGGAGCTGAAGAATAGTAACTGACCATCTTCATGACAGTCTTTTCTATGCTTAGAGTTGTCACCTCCTCACTAAATTATTCTAGTTATCTGGGTGTGTCAATGAGGCAAATGTAATGGCCTGGCTTGATGGTATAGAAATTGCCCTGGACTGGGAGTCCAAGAACCTGGATTCCAACAAGGTTTTGCTACCCAGCACTTACAGGACTAGCTAAGCCTCTGGGTCCAGTTTTCTCATCTTCTAAATAAAGAATTGGGCTAGATGATCTCTAAAATCCCTTCCAGCTCTCATATGCAAGACTCTAAAGTAAATTACTGGCCTAGAATCATTCTCCGCAATGAATATTATTTGCTTTCCACCAAAAATAAGGGGGGAAAAGGAAGAGAGAACAAGAAATTCACACACTTGGTTTTCTCATATTTAAGGTAAGATGATTATTATTTTTTGTTTGTTTGAGTTGGAGTCTCACTCTGTCACCCAGACTGAGTGCAGTGGCCGCTCCCGGCCACCGCAGCCTCGACCTGCTGGGCTCCCGCGATCCTTCCGCCTCAACCTTTCAAGTAGCCAGAACTATACAGGTGCGCACCACCACGCCCGGCTAATTTTTTTTGATTTATTGTAGAGATGAGGTCTCGCCAAGTTGCCCAGGAGGGTCTCGAACCCGTGGGCTCAGGCAATCCACTCACCTCAGCCTCCCAAAGGCGCGGGATTACAGGCTGAGCCACCGAGCCCGGCTAAAATGATGATTTTTATAAAATTAAGATTATTTCTAACATACCATTAGATTTTTAAAATAACAAGTTTATTAAATTAAAAATGTATATTTACTATACAAAATGTAAAATTGTGTAAATAAGCAAAAACAAAAGACTTAAATAACCTAAAATCCTTCCTATCAGAGATAGTCCTTATTAATAGCCTATGTATATAAATGAAAATGTTTTTCTATATACACATGCACATTTTTTCCTGCTGAAATTAGGATCAGACCATTCTAGTTTTTAGGTTGATATTGACATTCAGCAACATTCTGAAAAACATCTTTTTGTTAATAAATATACTTGTATAGTATTGATTTAATGGTTATATAGTAATCTGTTGTTTAGGTGCACTTGCATTTATTTCATCAACCCCCTATGGCTAGATAGTTGGATTTTTTTTTCACTGTTATAAACAATCTTATAAATACACTATGCACCAACATGTGTGTTTTTTTAAGACGTCTGAATGAGCAGCTGGTCGTAATTCAGCATAATTAGGGAGGTAGAGCTGTCACAATCCTGCTTTGTGGATCCATGCAGTAGGCAAGTTCTTCCTAACAATCAGATGTTGCAGGGAACCCATTTGACTCCTCTATACCATGTGACCCTCACCACCTTGCTTACAACTGATTGGATTGATATCCTTTTCTCCCCCAAAGGCAGCCATCTGGAAGCAGCCTAAAGCCTGTAAAGGGTCTGGCAGGTGATCTCTGCTCTGAAAGGGATTCCTATCCTGGATGGGAGACAGACAAACTGAGCAGATTATCCCCTCAGAGCTTTGAATACAAGACACATGAGTGACCTTCAACAAGGGCTGGAGCAGGCACTGAAATGGATCCATGGGTTAAACCCCATCAACTGGAGTTACTGGTGGTTCCCCACAACCCAAGAGAGGAAGGAATGCTTTCCAGTGTGATTTTCAGAGACGCCCTCCCTGGTTCGAGGTAGTTTAACCTGGATTCCTGATCTCTGGAGCCAGAAATCCTGAATTTAAATCCTGGCTCTCCATAGTTTCTTTCTTTCTTTCTTTTTTTTGAGTTGGAGACTCACTCTGTCACCCAGACTGGAGTGCAGTGGCCGCTCCCGGCCACCGCAGCCTCGACCCGCTGGGCTCTGGCAATCCTTCCGCCTCAGCCTTCCAAGTAGCTGGAACTACAGGCGCTCACTACCACGCCTGGCTCATTTTGATTTATTGTAGAGATGAGGTCTGGCCAAGTTGCCCAGGCTGGTCTCAAACCCGCGGGCTCAGGCAATCCACTCACCTCAGCCTCCCAAGGCGTGGGATTACAGGCTGAGCCACCGAGCCCAGCTTTTTTTTTTTTTTTTTTTTTTTTTGAGTTGGAGTCTCACTCTGTTGCCCAGGCTGGAGTACAGTGGCACACTCACAGCTACCGCAGCCTCAACCTGCTAAACTCAGGTGATTCTTTAGCCTCAGCCTTCCATGTAGTTGAAACTACAGGTGTGAGCCACCACCTGGCTAATTTTTCTTGATTTATTGTAGAGATGAGGTCTCAACCAAGTTGCCCAGGCTGGTCTCAAACCCCTGGGCGCAGGCAGTCCTTTCGCCTAGGCCTCCCAAGTACCGGGATTACAGACTTGAGCCACCAACTCCAGCTGTCATCATTTCTTACCTGTATGATCTTTGATTAGTCCCTTTGCCCCACTGTTCCTGAGTTTCCACATCTGAAAATGCGAATATCAACACCTACTACGAAAGCTTCCTGTGAAAATGAAATAAAATAATCTAATATATTAAAAAGCCTTTAGAAGCCGGGCTTGGTGGCTCAGCCTGTAATCCCGTGCCTTTGGGAGGCTGAGGTGAGTGGATTGCCTGAGCCCGCGGGTTCGAGACCCGCCTGGGCAACTTGGCGAGACCTCATCTCCACAATAAATCAAAAAATTAGCCGGGCGTGGTAGTGCATGCCTGTAGTTCCAGCTACTTGGAAGGCTGAGGCGGAAGGATCGCCGGAGTCCAGCAGGCCGAGGCTGCGGTGGCCAAGGAACGGGCACTGCACTATAGTCTGGGTAACAGAGTGAGACTCCAACTTAAAAAAAAAAAAAAGCCTTTAGAAAAATGCCAGGCCGGGTTCTGTGGCTCAGCATGTAATCCCAGCACTTTGGGAGGCCGAGGCACGTGGATTGTCTGAGCCCGCGGGTTCAAGACCCACCTGAGCAACTTGGCGAGGCCTCCTCTCTACAATAAATCAAAAACTAGCCGGGTGTGGTAGCGCGCGCCTATAGTTCCAGCTACTTGGAAGGCTGAGGCGGAAGGATGGCCAGGACCGTGCCGCTGCACTCCAGTCTGGGCAACAGAGTGGGACTCCAACTCAGAAAAAAAAAAAAGAAGAATGCCTAGTATAGAGTAGATCATATTATGTCCCTAGTAGGAAAGTTGTTCTACCTAGAATCTCAGGAGTCCAAAGAGTCTTGCAGGTCACTGATATCTGCAAGGACAAACTGGTGACTTCGGATATCCTGTTATTATTAGTTTACTCTTTAAGTGCTTCTGTTTCCTCTGCCAGTTTAGTGAACTCCTTGAGGGCATGGACTCCATCTTATGTTCCACTGTGCCCTCCACTGCGCCTTTGCAGGATGTGTTCAATCTGTGATTGCTTCTGCTGATTGTTGAGAGTGTCCTTTCCTTGCAGGCCCATGCAGCCAGTTTGGACCAGCGTAGTGGCAACTGGCCCAGCAGCCTAGCTCTCCTCCCTCCATGGTAGCCTTCCCAAGTAGTTATCCCAGGAGGGCAGAGTACCAGCATCCCTCACCAGCAAGTGGAAGCTCTGCATACAGTACAGAGCCAAATTCCTGGGAGTGGAAATTGTTGTCACTACTTTGGTTTGCAGGCTTAGAAAAACATCCCTGTCCATGCTAACCCAGAGCCTCCATTAGCATGTGCCAGAACTGACAAAATACAGAGGTTTAATCTGTTTTGGGAATGCCTCCTTTCAGGAAGGCCTGCTTCCTGAGAGGGTCCACAAAGTTATACACTTTGGCTTTCCTCTCTGGTGTGACCCTGAGTCTAGAACCCTAGATAGATAATGGAATGAAGTTAGTGAAATTTGTTTATCCTTCTCACCCTTTCCGTCTCCCCTGGACATACCTGCTGTCCTATCTGGGCCACCAAAGATGGGCCTAGAATACCTGATTGGCTAACAAGACCCCAGCTTCATTTTAGTTGGAGAGAGGTTCTGCTAAAGAAGAAAACTAGAGAGGAAGAAAGTCCAAAGGAACAGCAACAGTTTTAGAACTCAAAGGTGTCAGGGGATGGGATTCAACAAATTTTTTTTTAGCATTACTCTGTACCAGACCTTATGCT